>CM066031.1:146604735-147204735 GCA_033557465.1 Ichthyophis bannanicus
GCGATGGGTCAATAATTAGAAGGATAGGTGGGATCAAGAGAGGGTTTCTTGAGGAGAGGTTTAACCACAGCATGCTTGAAGACTGCGGGGAAGGTTGCAGTGGAGAGCGATATCTTGAGAATATGAGAGATGGAAGGAACAACAGTGGAGGAGATGGGGCTTAGGAGACAGGTAGGGATAGGATCAGAGGAGCAGGTGGTGAGTTTGGAGGAAGAAAGAAGGTGTGCAGTTTCCTCTTCAGAGATAACAGGAAAGGAATGGCTCAATACACCAAAAAAGTATACAGTAAAGACAATTTACAAACAGGCAAAATTAAAAAGGAAAAACAAAAGAACCAATAATTCACTCACAATAATAGGAAAACTCCAGGGGATTACAGAAAAACAAAAAACAAGGCACATTGACCATAGGAAATAAATAAATTAAGGTGGGTGGAAACTTACATACCAGCCATGGGGGACTCGCTACTGTCCTAGATTCCTCCCTAGCAGTCAAGAACTCCAAAAGTTGTTTAGGTTCAAAAAAAAGAAAACCCTTATCTTTATAGGAAACATAACAACGAGAAGGAAATTTCAAATTAAACTGAGCTCCAAGAGAAAGGACCCGGGATTGAAGAACTAGGAACTCCTTCCTCCGCAATTGGGTAGACCATGACAAATCAGGAGACATACGAACAAATGAACCAATAAACCTCTCATTGAAATTCTTAAAATGTGCTCTAAGAATCAAACTTTTATCAGATTCAAGGACCAGCGTGACCAACAGAATTGTCCTCTCTGTGACCACCTCAAGGGAGTCCTCTAGAAGCCCTGTAAGGTCTCCCAAACCCCCCTCACCCCCCCCCCCCCGATGCAGCACCACCACCATGGTTGCTTGGGCCCACAGACAAATATTGTACCCAAGAGATGGGAGGGAGACACTCCAGGGGGATTTTCAACGTCTCCCTGAAGTATCTATGTACCATCTCAGTCGGGGACAAAACCGGGGACCTTGGAAAATTTACGAGCCTGATTTTCTAAATGTTCCATTTTCTTTTGCTGTATGGTCCCATCTTTAACTTGAGTCACCTAAAACTCCCAAAGATGTCCCAGCTCTTTCTCAATTGCAGAGAGTCTCCCTTCCTGGTCAGTTTGGTTCCTGGAAATCACTTTCCACCACCAACAAATCTTTAGCTAAAGTTTTAGAAATCGCAGACAAGGAAGAATGAAGTGAAGCAGTTAAGTCCCACAGCACATCTAATGTTATATTTGCAGGCTTTAAAAGTCCCGTACCTCCAGTTTGACGAACTCCTCCTGAATACTCCACTACTGCGTCCAATACAGGAGGGTCAGACCCTGCATCCTCCAAAGAACGCGATCCCAAGACCTGGGAGGACATCGCCGCAGCCAGAGAGCCCTCTTCACTTCTCTGTTGCAATGCTGGCCAGATTCCCAGGGATCTCGGGATTATCGTCATTACTGACCTGGTAAATCTTTTTTTTTTACACTATGCTTCAGGGCCTCGGGCTCATTCTCAGTCCTTTCGTGGACTTAGTGGACCCAGGGACTCTGTCCCCTCCAGAGGAGGACCCTCCGAGGCTATGCAATGAAGGTTTGGGGGGCCCATTCCCTGGTGCCTCTGATGGGCTGCAGGCTTCACCTCTTCTTTCAGGAATGGGCCCAGGTTTCCAAAGATTAACACCATTAAGTTCGGCATCGGAGTTGAAGGCATCGGGAATGCAAAAAGCCAATTCCCGATTCCTTCAACCCATCCCTTTGTGGGTCTATGATCAAAGGTGCCATTGTGCAGACCACATTTGGACAAGTTGCTACCCCTAAAGGCATTGGAGTTTGTCCCCCCAGACGAGCAGTGCAAGGGCAGATACTTCATCTATATTTTGTAGTACCAAAGGAGGACAGTTCATTCTGGACCTCAAGGGGATCAGCGATCACTTACGCATCTGCGCTTTCAGATGGAAATTTGCATTCCATGATTCAAAGCAGTGCACCAAGAAGAATTCTTGGCTTCTCTGGATCTGGCTGAGGCATATTTTCATATCCCAATCCAGGTGGATCAACAGACGTATCTGTGGGGTTTTTTTTGCCATGCTTGACTCTCACTATCAGTTTGCTGCCCCCCCCCCCCCCCGCAGGCTCTCCACCGCCCCATGGACATTCTCCAAGGTCATGGTGGTGGTTGTGACACCAAGGGATCTGTGTCCATCCATATATAGATGACTGGCTCATCCAAACCCGTTCCTTGTCAGAAACATCTTGGGTGTGGTCCAGAGTGTTGACCTTTTTTGGAAAACCTTGACTGGGTGAGCAATCCGGAAAATAGCCAGCTTTTGTCTTCCCAGTCCTTGGATTTTCTGGAAGCATGTTTCAGCACTCAAATGGGCAAAGATTTCCTGCCAGAGGAGAATGTCAGAAAGCTGTTGGATTGCCTGGCGCTGTTCTGTGTGCAACAGGCCCCCCGAGTCTGAGATTATCTTCAGCTCCTCAGATTGATGGTGGCAACCATAGAGAGGGTGCCATGGGCGCGTGTTCACATGCAACTGCTCCAGTGGTCCTTGTTGACTCTTTGTTCCCCGAGTTCTCAGGAGTTTGAGCACAGGTTCCGCTCCTGTTGATGGTGAAGGCCAGCCTGCAGTGGTGGCAGCAGCAGCCCTGTCATCTGAGGGTCTGCTGCTGGACAATTTCTCCTTGATCCTATTGATGATGGATGCCAGTCTCTCCTCCTGGGGAGTTTATTACCAAGGCCATATGGCCCAGGGCTCTTTGTAACCACAGGAAAGCTGTATGTCCATCAGCTGCCTCCAGGCGAGGGCCATCAGGTTGTCTCTTCTGCATTTCTGGTCCCTGGTTGAAAACTAGGCAGTTCAAGTGTTTTCAAACATTGCCACAGCAGTGACTTATGTCAATCAGCAAGGTGGCACAAGGCGTGCTGGAGTGGGCCCGGAGATGGATCTCATGTTTGCCTGGGTGAAGAAGAACATCTTGGCCTTGTTGACCAAGCACATTGCCAGGGTGGACATTGTGGGAGAGGACTTCCTCAGCCAGCATTCTCTAAATCCTGGCGAGTGGGAATTGATTCTGCACAGCTCCATTTCATCCCGAAATGGATCTGATAGCGACCAGCTCCAATGTCAAAGTTTTTTCCACTGCTTCAGTTGCCACATGGAGATGGGTTCCAAGAGCATCAATGCCTTGGCCAAGTCAGAAGCTGCTGTATGCGTTTCCTCCGTGACCACTGGTGAGCCATGTAATTCGGCATATAGAACACCAGCCAGGCAGGATTGTGCTGGTAGCACCGGATTGGCTGCGAAGAGCATGGTTTGGAGACTTGATGTGGCTCCTGTAGTCGCTTCTTCTTTGGCTGCCTCCATCCCGGGGCTATTGCGGCAGATACCGATTGTCCTGGAGGACCCAGCTCCCTTCTCGCTTATGGCATGGCTCTTGGCAGGAGACTGCTAATGCATAAGGGCTACTCTCCAGCAGTAATCTCTACTCAGCTTGGTAGACCTCTAGGTCATCAAGCAAGCATATGTATAAATATGGTGCCTCTTTCATCGCTGGTGCGGCAAGTGACTTCTGAGATGGCCAAGATGCCCCCCACTGTTTGTCTTTCTGCAGGATGGTCTAGAGAAGGGCCTTTCCCTGAAAACTCTCTGAAAGTTCAGGTGGCAGCTCTGGCCTGTTTTTGTAGTCAAGTGGCTGGCAAGTGGCCTTGCACCCAGACATCTCATGTTTTTCTCCAGGGAGTTTGGCATCCTCCCCTTAGGTCTGTGATCCCTTCCTGGGATCCCAGCCCTGAGGATGGCCCCTTTGAGTCGTTGAAGTGCCCTACCTTAAAGGATTTGACACTCAAGGCTGTCTTCCTGGTTGAGATTTGTTCTGCAAGGCGGATCTCCAAACTGCAGGCTCTGTCTTGCTGAGATCCTTATTTGTCTTTTTCACAGGAGGTTGTTTCCATTTGGCCGGTGCCTTCCTTCTTGCCTAAGTGCTTTCTCCCTTTCACGTGAACCATGTGGTTTGCCTGCCCTCCTTCTCTAAGGAGCAGTGTCATGGGAAGGATAAGGATCTTCACCTTGTGAATGTCCAGAGGGTGCACTTTGGGGGTGCTAGATTAAAGAAACCATTGCCTTCGCATATCTGTTATGAACTGGCCAGTTCTGGAGGGTTTGTGTGCCCATTCTACCCAAGCACAAGTGTCCTCAAGGGTGGAGCATAGCTCTGTAGCCCCTGCAGACATCTGTTAGGCAGCAGTGGGGGCATCACTTTCCCTTTTTTCAAGCATTACCACTTGAATGTCCACACGCGGGTGAACACAGCATTAGGCTCGAGTTTTGCGTACTGCTGTGTCTTCTTCCCATCTAGTGGTGTTGTAGCTGTGGTACATGCCACTTGTCTGGACTGGTCTTACAGGATGATATGGAAGGTGATATTTTACTTGCCAGTTAATGTCATTTCCTTGAGTCCTGAGCTGGACCAGTCCAGGGCCCACCCCTGAAACTGAATTTCTATTTTCTTCTTTTGCTGCAGTACCCTTGGGTCCACCAATATTTTTATACTTTGCTCTACAGGCTCATCTTCTACTGACCGCCTTCTGTTTCTACTTTCCTGCACATAGTTGATTACTCATTGTTGCCCACATTTGAGGTTGTGTGAGGCTCACTCTATATCTCCCATATGCTTTGGGATGAATACTGAAGGGACCTCTGGTGTTTGAGGCAAATAGAGGCATAGGAGTGATGTCAATGAAACCTGGGCTTTTCATGGTTTGTTTGTTTTTTTGTCTCCACCAATCTACTGGTAGGGGAATAGAACCCACTTGTCTGGACTGGTCTAGCAGGACTCAAGGAAAGGACATTAACGGGTAAGTAAAATGTCACCTTCTACCTAGTTTCTATTCCTATTTGTGTTTTGTTTTTCAGAAATCCCATTCCTGGCCCTTCATCTGTGAACATAGAACAGATTTATTTGTTAAGCAATTCTACTTTTTATACTCATCAGCCTCTACATTTTACTTCCCTTCATCACTGAGTCTCACAATGCCATCTCTGCACTTCCTCCTGTCACGAACATACCTGAAAAAAGTCTTGTCACCATATTTTACTATATTTGGCTAATTTTTCTTCCATTTGCATCACTGCTTTCCTGACTACTTTACCAGCTTCCCTTAGCTTCTCCAGATATTATTGTTGGTCTTCCTCTTTCTACAGTCTCTTATAGTTTTATGAAGGCTGCCCTCTTTTTCATCTGCTTCATTGGAAAACCATACTGGACTCCTTTTTTCTCTTACTATTATTTACTTTCCTAATGAAAAGATTTGTTATCCTTGAGATACCTCCTTTCCATTTTTGCTCACTGTTGTTCTATATCTCTCAGTTGTTCCCATCCAGCTACCGACTCCTTGAGGTGTTCTCCCATCTTTGCAAAGTTAGTTTTCCTGGTCTAGGACTCTCTCACTTTTGTGTGAAACAGGTCAGTAGGGTATCATTATTTACCCTTTAAAAGTACTAAGGCCAGAAGACACTCTCTGACCAGTAGTAAATTTAAACAAATGTAAGAAAGCAATTATCAGCCAACACACAAACAATAGTGGAAGTTGATACTGGAGGATGTGGTCAAGGCTATTAGAATAGCTGGATTAAAAAGGTTTGGATAAATTTCTTGGAAGAATAATTTTCAATGTTTAGTTTATTTAACCGCTGAAAATCCAGTGGATACCACAGTGGTGTACATTCAAAAATTAAAATCAGTAAATGGGGTGAGGAAAGGGTATATAAATCAGACAACCTCAACTAATTCAATACTAGACAAAGGGGAAAACACTTTAGGAACTCACAATAGGGAACTAACACTAATAACTTTTAACTGCTCATTATAACACGAAGGATCACAAGTCAGGCCAAAAGGACTGGAAAAATGGGAGACCATAGATCCAGTAGAACAAAGCACTCAAACAAGCATGTCCCAAGTTAGCACAAATGACTAGTGAAAGCCTAGAATTTTCTAAGTGTAAAACCAGCTTCCATATCATCCTGCTAGACCAGTCAAGACAAGTGCGTTGTTTTCCCATACCAGCAGATTGGCAGAGACAAAGAACCAATGAAAAGTCCAGGTTTCAGTGACATCACTCCTATGCTTCTATTCGCCTCAGCCACCAGAGGTCCCTTCAGTATTTCTTTGTCTGCAGCAGATGGTGGATGGATTTCCTCCCCTCTGAAGAGTGAGAAGAAAAGATTGATTAAACGCTTGTGAATAACTACCGAGAGTGACTCGCTTGAACGCAACGTGGGAGATTCCACTAGCCTGCAGTCTTTTTGGTAGCCATAGGAGGAGGGAAAATTGGTTCGGATCCATGCTCTTGTCATGATAAGAGCCTGTTGAGCAGCCAGAAATTGGAAGGATCTGGAAGAGTGCAGCAGCCTCACACAACCTCAGTGCCCCTTCTCTCCTCCTCTGACCCCACTGCTCTCTCCCGAAGATCACAGAAGGCTCTCAGAGGGATCTGCCTGCCAGCCACCTTAAACGCAGTGCTGCAAAGCCAGCCAAACAGTTTCAGGGGAGTAGAGCTGAGCCCAGCATATATTCTCTGCCTGGAGCCCTCGAGGAGTGAATACCAAGGCTTGACCTCGTCATTGTCCTTGTTGGGGGCTGCCAATTCCGTCTGCCTGGGACGCAATTCGGGGTGGACTGCTGGTGACTGTTGGCATGGTGTGGGAGTTTCCCACCGTTTTCTGCACACATTAGTAGCGTTTCTACCTATTATGCACCTGATGGTCGCAGAGTCCTAGTGTGTATTCCACCCAAGCGACTTCAACGCTTGGGTAATTTTGTTTCCTCTTCTCTACTTATGGTTTTCTAATTGAGTTATGTAAACCACTTTGATGTCTATTCGTTTAGCGGTATATAAAGACAATAAACATAAACATAAATGCACACTCCTTCCCTAGTGCCTGTAATGCATGTTGCAATAAAAGCGCAGTTAACGTGCCTTTGGGCCACTGCAGCCTTAGCTTGTGCTGTTTGAGATACTTGCCTTAACTCTCCTTCTTCCAGGAAACAACGTTTGACCTGTGGCAAGTGAGATGTCTCATCTCTGGATTCTGGACTCTGCTCTTCTTGCCTGGCAGCTTCTGAGTCATCCCTGGAGGGCCTGCTTCCCCTCTCCTAGACGGAGGATGCAGTTAGTCCAGCCTTGCCTGCCTCAGGGCAGGCGGTTACAGATAAGGATATCCAGCTAGTTGGAGGATCCAGTGACCATGCTGTGAGCTGCTCATCATCCTCTAGGGGATTTGAGGTGGCTGTGTCGTCTGGTGTTGGGGGGTCGTTTCTGAGAGGAGAGCTTCTGGACTGGATTGTTTTCCATGGAATTTTTCTTTTTTTTTTTTTTTTTGCAGCAGGCCTGGTCCTTCTGACATGGAAATTCAGACCCTGCAGCCTCTGGGTGCAGTCTCGTGTGGGGCAGTCTGAGAGTGGAAGCCCTATTCGATTACCTTTGGCTAAGCGTCCCCAGAGAGGGGCGCCCCCTGAAGATGGGGAACAGCTGGGAATTGTCCAAAATTTTGACTATGGCTCGGATTCAGATGGCTCGGTACTGGGCTCTGATGTAGATGACGAAGTACTCTCACCTTCAGAAGATTGTGAAGTGGCTGGGGTGATCCGCCTATTCCGGAATAGGAGCTGGCAGCGTTGATTGCCAGGATGTCATATGCCTAGAACTTGAGTGAGCAAGAGCCAAAGGTGCACTTGCTCCTTCAAGGGATGTGGAAATCCACTACTGTCATCTGTTCCTGGATGTGATCAAGGATATGATCCAGTCGTAGTGAGACTCTCCTGACTCCCTGCCTAAAGGGTTAAGGGTGTGTAAGAAGATCTATGCTCTCCCGGAGGAGAAGTATGTTGAGTGGTTTGGCATTCCCAAGGTGGATGTGCAGGTCGCAGTGGTTACCAGACAGACCACCATTCCTGTGGAAGGCGGCTCGGCCTTAAAGGATTTTCTGGACCGTATGGTAGATTCGTTGTTGAGGAGCCAGTTCGCCATGGCGGCTGCTATTCTGTAGCTGGTGGCATGCATCAGTCTGACATTTCTGGCCCTGTCCAGTGGATTCAGTCTCTTCTGCCTCTTTGAGTTGGCTACGACCTTCCTTTCTGATGCCATGTGTGACCTGGTATATTTTTGACAGCCAGGGATTGTGCCCTGATGGATGGTGTCACGATGCTGGATTTGGCCCAACTGGCATTTAAAGGGAAGCTTCTCTTTGTGAGGGACCTGGGCGAGACAAAATCTTACCACCTTCTGGAAGATAAGTCCAAGGGGCCTGTGAAGCGGGCTGGTGCCCCTTTCTCATTAGCCTCCGCCCACCCACCGAGGGCATGCTGGCCAGATCCCTGGGGATCTCCGGACTCTTGTCATTACCAACCTGGAAAACCTTTCTTCTCCAGGACCAAGTAGGAAGTCAGTCCTCACATATGGGTGACATCGACGCCGATGGAGCCCTTGCGGAGCATTTCCACAGCTTTCTATGAAAGCCTTTGGGAATGCAGGCACGCATGCGCAGTCCCCTTCCCGCCTAAAGGTGCCATCTTGCTCAGTCTCTCTTTTTCCGTGAAGCCCGTCGGACGTGTGTCCTAGTCCTCCTGGAAAATAGTTGGATTTTTTCACGATTCCTTCGCTATTTTTTCTCCAGTTTGACGCCGGTTCCCCTCCCGCCGAGTTCGGTACACCGGTATCGAGCCCGATCTTATTTTTTCGGTTTTTGCCCTTCGTGGTTGGCGTTCGCGCCCTTTTTTTCTTTTTTCCTGGAAGACCGGTCCTTTGACCACGCGGGGACTCTTTTTTCCCCGATGGCTTCCAGTGGTTTCAAAAAGTGCAAGAAACTAATGTCTCTCACCAACACACACGACTGCTGCCTTCGGTGCCTGGGTCCTGACCACGATCCTAAGATCTGTGGACCATGTGGAAAGATGTCCTCCAAGGTGCTTCGAAGTCGTCAGCACCAAAAGGAAAGGCTTTTCTCCGACTCGGCCTCCGGCCGGGCCCGGACCTCGTCTGAGGCCTCAACATCTCGGGAATCTGATCCTGAGCACCGTCGGGGCTCCTCGGACAGGGGGTCCCCCGACTGGGAACGAAAGAGGAAGAAGCGGCTCGCGAGGGCGGCATCGTCGGAGGTCCCTGGCTCCTCGAGAGCTAGGTCTCAGACCCCTGACCGCCGCTCCAGGCCCGTGGAACAGAAGAAGCCTCCAAAAGTACCTCGTGTGGAGCCGGAGTCTGCTGGACACGTAAGTCCTGTAGTCCTCATGGACTCTCCTCCCAGAGAGCCGACGTTGGGCCCGGCAGCGCCGGGGCCTGAGTCGGTGGCTGCTGAGTCTCCTGAGCTGGGTCTCAGGCTGACAGCCTTGGAGTGCAGATTGTCTGCCTTCATGGAACAGCAGCGGGCGCTGATGGCCAGCCTGTCTGGCGCATCTGCCCCGACCACCGGGACATCGACATCGAAGTCGACCCGGAGACCGAGCCGATACTCGAGACCATGAAGGCTTGAGGTCGACCTCGGTCGCGGTCTCCCTCGACCTCCCGTTAGGGACCGAGGGTGTCGACGCCTGTGCCTTCGGCGTCGGGGCGGGTGCTCACAGGCCCCGCGCGGTCGTACCCCGATTCCTCATCGGACGAGTCCGCCTGGGAGACGGAGGATGAGGAGTCCCCCGACACCTTCCGGACTCGGTGCGTCCCGTCAGACTCACCGCAGTCTGAGCCCCGGAGTAGATCCCCTCCGGAGGATACCCGGTTCTTGGAGTTCGTCCGGGATATGGCCACTGCGTTGGCTTTCCCTGCGGACCCCGAGGAGGAGCCTCGAGCCGAGGAGCTCGAGGCCCTACAGTATGACTCTCCTCCGAAGGAGGCCTTTACTGTTCCGGTTCCTCCGATGCTGGAACAGCTCCTCTTCCGGATGTGGGAGGCACCGGCCTCGGCGCCGGTTCTAAGCAAGCGAGTCGATTCCATCTATCGACTCCGGAAGAGCCCTGGCTTTCAGAAGGCGCAGCTACCACACCATTCCATGGTGGTGGAATCGACCATGCATCGCCTGAAAAGTCAGAAGATGCACTCTGCGGTGCCCCCTGGCAGGGAGGCCCGGAACCTGGATGGTTTTGGTAGAAAGTGCTTTCAGGGCTCGATGCTTGCTTGCCTTGTCCAGTCTTAAAAGCTTCCTGTCCTGGAAGACACTCTTCTTGGTAGCCTTAACCTCGGCCAGGCGGGTGAATGAGCTTCAGGCCCTAGTCTGTGACAGGCCTTACACCCGCTTCTATGGGAACAGGGTAGTCCTTAGGACTCATCCAAAGTTCCTCCCAAAAGTTGTCTCCTCCTTCCACCTTAACCAAGAGGTGGTTCTTCCAACATTCTTCCCTAGGCCTCATGCAAGCCAGGCTGAAGCAGTTCTGCATACCCTGCACTGTAGGAGGGCCTTATCCTTCTACCTTGACTGTACACAGGGACATAGAAGGGCTACTCAGCTCTTCATATCTTTTGACCCTAATAATTTGGGGTTAGCTGTGTCCAAACGTACCTTGTCCACCTGGGTGGCTGACTGTATCACCTGGGCTTACATGGCGGCTGACCTTCCTTTGCAGGGTCGGGTCACGACCCATCGTGTCAGGGCAATGGCTGCCTCAGTGGCTCACCTCCGCTCTGTACCATTGGTAGACATCTGCAGGGCTGCAACTTGGTCCTCAAGCCAGACCTTTGCGGCCCATTACTGTCTGGAGAGGGAGTCCCGTAGGGACAGTGCTTTTGGCCAGGCAGTACTCTGCAATCTCTTTGAGGTTTAGGCAACTCCTGCCCTCCGTTGGGCTACTAGTGGAGGTCCTTTTCAGTGAAAAGCCTTTCTTTGATGCTGGGACTAGAGGGGAGTTCTCTTGTTCAGCCTGGGTTCCTGGTAGCCCAGAGCTAGGGAGTCACCCATATGTGAGGACTGACTTCCTGCTTGGTCCTGGAGAAAGAGTAGTTACTCACCTGTAACAGGTGTTCTCTAGGAGCAGCAGGAATCAGTCCTCACAACCCTCCCTCCTCCCCTGGGAGTTGCAGTTGTACATAGTTTATTTTTACATTTTTTGTGTGCTGTTTTTTAGCTATGTCATTTGACTGAGCAAGATGGCACCTTTAGGCGGGAAGGGGACCGCGCATGCGTGCCTGCATTCCCAAAGGCTTTCATAGAAAGCTGGGGAAATGCTCCGCAAGGGCTCCATCGGCGTCGATGTCACCCATATGTGAGGACTGATTCCTGCTGCTCCCGGAGAACACATGTTACAGGTGAGTAACTACTCTTTCTCCTCTGCTTCTGAGCTTAGAGCTCGTTCTTGGTCCTTTCGTGGAGTATGTGGGCCCAGGGACTCGGTCCCTGTTTAATGTACATTACCAAGTTTAAGTTTCAATGTAAACCGCTTTGATTGAAATGATAAAGCGGTATATAAAACCCATTAAATAAAATAAATAAATAAATCTTACAAATTTATTTAGTGTCTCTTTTATACCGCGCTATTTAAAATCAGTGCGGTTTACATACAATAGTAACTTACACAGTGCGGCCTAGGCTTCACTGTATTTCCAATGGAACAGGTGCTGTAACTTGGACATCACTAGGATAACTCTTTACAGGTTGGAAATCAAATCGGGGTCTGAGCGGGACTATCGATGGGTAGAGACTATTTACAAAAGCTATTTCCATGGTATGCATGGTCGGTAATGGCGCCAATGGGTGTGGCTGCCTCATCGCGTGCTGGGTGTGCTAGTGGGGCAGTCCTTGTGGAGGGGGATGGCAGTTTGTGGGCTGTCGTCAGAGTAGTGCTTGAGTAAAAGATGGTGCTTCAGTGTCTTCCTAAATTGGGCAAGGTCGGAGATTGCCCGGATGTTGGGCGGAAGGGCATTCCATCATCTGGGTGCATAGAACCTAAATGCCCTGTTTATCGTTGCCTGGGTGCGTTTTGTTGTTGCCTTCGGAATTACCAGTGTGTTGATCGCTGCGGATCTTCTGGATCTGTTAGGAGGCATGAGGTGGATTAGTTACGTGAGGGAGGTGGAGGAGAGCTTGTTGATGGCTTTGAAGGTCATTAATAGAATTTTAAATGAGAGTCTGCAGTGGATGGGGAACCAGTGGAGGTGTTTCAGGATTGGTGTTACATGATCCTTCCTGGGAGCTCTGTGTAGAATTCTGGCCGCGGCATTCATTGCGAGTTGGAGTTGATTCAGGGTGGTATGCGGGAGTCCTTGTAGAATTGCATTGGCGTAGTCAAAATGAGGGATTTCCAGCGCTTGATAGATTGTCCAGAAGTCCTCTGGATCTAGCAGGGGACGTAGATGCCGGAGTGTCCATATCTTGTGGTAAACTGTCTTTACTGTGCTGCTTATATGGGCCTTAATGTCCAGCCGTTGATCTAATGTGACTCCTAGGTAACAAATTGTGGGTTTGGTTAGCAGCTCAGCTTCTTTGACCTTTAAGTAGGCGGGTGGGGTGAAGCCTTGGTTCCTCGTAATGAAAAGGACGTCTGTCTTTTTGTGGTTTATTCGGAGGTTTTGAATGTGGAGCCAGTTGGATACGGCATCAAAGCAGCTTGTTAGTGGGGAGATGTCCGGCTGGTCGGTTGAGAATGGCATGTAGAGCAGTATGTCATCGGCATATACCAGGTAGGCGACGTTGAAAGATCAGATAAGGGCACAGATGGGCTGCATGTATATGTTGAACATCAGGGCTGAGAGGGAGGATCCCTGCGGTACACCTTGCCTCTGATGGAATGGTTCTGATGTTGTAGCGGCGGATTGTATGTGCTGCCATCTGTCAGTCAGGTATGATTTGCACCAGCTTAGGGCTGTGTCCTGTATCCCCTTCTCCTTGAGATGCACTAAGAGGAGCTCGTGGCTTACAGAGTCGAATGCCGCGTCTATATCCATAAAGATAAAGGCAAACCTTTGTCGGGTGTTGTCGATTCCAGCGATTATGGTACCGAAGAGGGTGGTAAGGAGGGTTTCCACCCCATGAGATTCCCTGAATCTATGCTGGCATGGGTCCAAAGGAGTGGCGGTCTCGATGTGGTGTTGGATTTGGCATTGGACTACCTTTTCAATTATCTTGGCAAGTAGTGGGATGCTTTATATTGGCCTGTACGAATTGACTTTCTGGGGGTCCAGTTTGTTGTTTTTCAGCAGCAGCCTGATGGAAGTATGTTTCAGCTTACGCGGGAAAGAGCCTGTTGAGAATGACTGTTCCATGAGTCTGGCTAGGAATGGACTGAATTCGCTGCGTAGCGCTTTTATCCAGAAGGCTGGGCAGGGGTCATTTGGTGCAGTGGTGGTGTTGATGGCAACGATGGTATCCTCAATGCATTTCTTGGATGGGGTGGAGAAGGTGGTCAGTGGAGTTGGGTGAGGTGGCTCATGTGAGGGGGTGGGGGATGTGGTCTTGTTGGTCTGGCATGATTTTGATTGTAAGTAGTCCGCGAATTCCTGAGGTTGGAGCTCTCTTGGTTGTTGGGGGATGGTTCTTTTGCTACGTCCTTGACAAGATTGAACAAGTCATGTGGTTTACTTAGAGATTGTTTCAGGAGGTCTGTGTGGAATTGCCTCATTTTCTCTGTTACTGCTTCGCGGTGTCTTGTTAAGTGTGAGTTGTATGCTCTCTGGTCCTCGGTGGAGCGTGACTGGCGCCATCGTCTTTCCAACTTCCTTAGGTGGAGGAGTGACGTTTGGTGGAGTACCAGGGTGCAGCCTTTCGTTTTCTTGGAGGCTTGTTTGTTGGTGGTAGTTGAGCAATGGAGCTGAGGCTATTATCCCAGCTGGAGATCATTTCCTCGAGGCAGGGTGCTGTCGTGATGAGGAGCAGGAGGATTTTACTCAGGATTTCTTCTTTGTCGAAGGGTCGGAATCTTCGTATTGGTGCTTTGGGGATGTCAGCCGGGATTATGGTGCTTTTGTGGCAGTGGTGGTGCACCGGTATTTGGAATCTGATAAGTTTGTGGTCAGACCAGGGGACTGGGGTGATGGACAGTGCAGGGTAGTGGGATGAGTCAACGGCAGCATGTGGGACGAATACCAGGTCCAGCTTGTTTCCTTTCACATGGGTAGGTTCGTTGACTAGTTACTTGTACCCTAGCTCCTTGAGTGCTTTGAGGAAGGCTGTGGCATGTGTGTCTTGTAGGGCCGGCAGGTTGAAGTCGCCTACTATCCAACTTGGGGTACGTGGGTTCCGGGCGTTGCAGGCGAGGTCGATTATTGTTGAGAGATCGTCTGGGGAGCCTGCTGGGGCTCTGTACAGTAGGTTGATGGAGCACTGTTTATTGGCTATGATGATTGTATCAAGCTGCATTGTGCTAGTGGCGTTGATCAGTTGGAATTGGAGCTCTGTTTTGGTGAGGATGAGCACTCCTCCACCTCTCCTACTGGCTCTGTCATGTGTGGATTGTGAAGTTGGGGGGTAAAAGCTGGTTGATGAGGACCGTATCGGAGTTCAATAGCCACGTCTCTGTGATCAATAGTATGTCGTGGTCATGGAGGGTTATCAGGTCTGAGATAGCTGGCCATTTCTTGCGGATTGAGTGTGCGTTTGAGGGCACATTTTGGGTTGTGGGGGTGGGGGTGCTTCTCTGGTTTGGCTTTTTTTGGAATGTTGCAGCGCGTTGTATAGTAAGTGGGGGTGAGGTGTGTGCTTAGCTTCCTTTGTCGTGTGGCGGGGGGTACTTGACCACCTCCTCCATGGCTCTGTAGAATTGGTATAGGATTGCAGGTAGGAGAGAAGGCCTGTGTGCTGCTGAGCCATCCAGAGAGGAGGAAGCAGCAAGCTAAGGCGATGAGTGCGGGCGCCATTCTGGGTATCACCTCAGTTGCCAGCGGTCGCGAGTCCCCTTTTGGACAGGCAGGTAAATCAGGCAAGCAATCTGTACTATCACAGGCAGGTAAATCAGGCAATTTCAGACTAATGTCTTTACATTTTTCAGATAGCCAGAAAAAGACTAAGGGCCTGATATTCACCGCCAGCAGCTAGCATGATTACAGCAGCTAGCCGTCGACGCTGAACATTTAAACGCAGCTATTCAATGCCAGGTTCATATCTGGCCCTGGCATTTAATATGTGGGGATGCTGCAGAGCCCGAGCACCAACTGGGCAGAGGCAGTAGGCAGGGAACATTAGGCCAGGGTTTCCTATGCCTGGCTTTCGCTGCAGATCACAAACCGGACCGTGAGTGGCTCAGTACTGTCGCTGAGCGGTTTGTGATCGGTTCCGCCTCTGCTCCGCCCAGGAATGTCCCGACGCTAAGCAGTTAACATGGGGGCGTATAGCGACGTTACGCGAGGATTTGCAGCAGCAGCACTGTCTTAGTGCAACTGAATATCCCATTTAGGGCCATTTTTATTTTATTTTCTTTATTTATTTTCATTTCTTATATACCGCGCTCTTTTAATCAGTGCGGTGTACGTATGAACAAAAACAAACACAATGTAAAAGGCAACATTGGTTTTTACAATGAACAGGGTAAACTAACATGGAGATAACTGGGGGAACTATATACATGGTATGATAATTAATTACATGGTTGTAGTAAATACATTACGAGTGTACATTTCCACAGTTTTTACAGGTCCATAAACAATGCCTTGGAATATTGGGCCCTAAGCTATTTTTAATGAACAAATTTCACTTTTGAAAAATCACCCCCTGTTCGCCTTATGATGCTTTATGCCAAGTTTCGTATGTCCTACCTAAGGGCCAAACACCTTTAGACAGTGTGATGACTCAAGTATAGTAGACAGTTCTCAATGCTCAGAAAACTTACTCCATCCCATTTCCGATGCAGGAGCCGTCCCTAGAGTGATTCTGGATACCAGCAAAAGTACTATGAGACTCTACTAGACTTCTCTAGAAATCTATTTAAAGGAAGCGTGACTAGTTTTGCTGTGCTATGCAGAGCCTCAGAGCTGTGTGGTTCTTTTTCTCTTGAAATTTCTGTGACTGGCCTTCTCAGTGATGTGACATATTCTATGTAGCCTTTCCTGTGAAAAGTGTGGAGACTCTTGTGTCCGCCCATGGCATTTTCTACACATCCCAGACCCGTTGTGATCGTTGTGTGAACCCACGAAATTCTGTTTCTTGAGCATTTAGTAGTTCTCCACAGTCACTAATACATTATTAATGTCTTCTGTTTGTATCCAGCAGGAAAGGAGGCCAGCCAGGAACAGAATAGAAAAAAACATCAAAAATTAAACATAGACAAGAGAAAACTGTCATGCTCACAAGTTGAGAGAAACGCCCCTCAGAAGAAAAATCCAGTAATTCAACAACTCGCCCAAGCAGAAAAAAAATTATTCACCTGTAATGAGTGTGTTAAAAGCTTCATTAATTCATCATCTCTTAAAAGGCATCAAAGGATCCACTTGGGAGAGAAACCATTTCTATGTTCAGAGTGTAATAAAAGTTACAGTATGTTGTCATACTTAAAAAAGCATCAGATTAGCCATACGGGAAAGCATCCTTTCGCATGTATTGATTGCAATAAAATTTTTATTCAGCTCTCAGATCTGAAAAGGCACAAAATGATCCACTTGGGAGAGAAACGATTTACATGTACCGAATGCAGTAAAAGCTTCATTACTTCATCCTCTCTAAGAAGGCATCAAATGATCCACACGGACAATAAACCGTTTGCATGCTCTGAGTGTAACAAAAATTTCATTTGTCTGTCAGATCTCAAAAGGCACCAAATGGTACATACAGGAAAGAAACCCTTTACGTGCGCTGTGTGTAATAAATGCTTCACTTACCTATCCTATCTAAAAATTCATGAAAGGATCCACATAGCACCAAATCCTTTTACATGTTCTGAGTGTGATAAAAGGTTCAGTAGACTGGGAAATTTGAAAACTCACCAAATGATCCATAGTGGGAAAAAACCATTTACATGTAATGTTTGTAATAAAAGTTTCATTCAAAAGTCACATCTGAAAAGCCACCAAACGATTCACACATTGCCCCAAAGAATTGGGCCACAGAAGCTAATGAAAAAATTAAGAGAACTAATCAAAATAAGATGGACTTCTGAAGATAAAAAGGAAATAATGTACTGCTACCTTTTTGCTACGAACCCTGCATTTCAATTGAAAGGATGTATAAAGAGAGCACGTCAAAAACTGGAAGAAAGAGGAATTCTGTCCAAGGAAAAGCTGCAAAATGTAACTGACAGATATTTAAGATCTCTAATTGCCCAAATCAAAGGAAGGAAATATGTAAGCGATAACATTTTAAACCAAATGAGGAATGATATAGAAAAAGAAAGAGGAGACCACACTTACTGTCTGTCAATGACCTGAAGCTGTTCAGCTCCTGCCATCATAAGATGGTCAAAAACTGAAATTACGGACGACCTTTTCAGATATTATCAGAATGCCTTTTGACGTCCCATAAAGGAAAACTAAGAAAAACTGAAAATCTCTCTGGCAGAAGACTGAGCAGGATGGTGCATATAAATATGAAGATATAGAAGTTCTCCAGGACCAAGCAGGAAGTCAGTCCTCACATATGGGTGACGTCGGCGCCGACGGAGCCCTCGTGCGGAGCATTTCCCCAGCTTTCAAAGAAAGCCTTTGGGAATTGCAGCGCGCATGCGCGGTCCCCTTCCCGCCCAAGGGTGCCATCTTGCTCAGTCTTCTTTTTTCCGCGGAGCCCAACGGACGTAGTTCGTATTTCGCCAAGGAAAAAGTTGATTTCCCTATTTTTTCTCTTTTTTCTTCGGTTCGACGCCGGATCCTTTTCCTGCCTTGGCCCGATACGCCGGTATCGAGTCACACTCTCTCTTTTTCGGTTTTTGTCCTTTGTGACTAGCGTTCGCGCCATTTTTCTTTTTTCACTGGCAGCCCGGTCTTTTGACCTTGCAGGGGCCCTTTTTCCCCCGATGGCTACCAGTGGGTTTAAAAAGTGTGACCGGTGTAAGAAACTTATGTCTCTTACCGACACACATGACTGCTGCCTCCGCTGCCTCGGACCCGATCGTGACCCGATGATCTGTGGTCCGTGTGGCAAAATGTCCTCGAAGGTGTTGAGGAGTCGGCAGCACCAGAAGGATAGGATCTTCTCTGACTCCGCATCCAGGGTTCCTCTGAGCGGGGGTCTCCTTCGCGGGAACATCGCAGGAAGAAGAAACCCGCGAGGGCAGCGTCGGTGGACTCTCCTGGTTCCTCGAGGGCCAGGTCGCATAGCCCCGATAGCCGTCCTGGGTCTTCGGAGTCAGAGAGGCCTGCCAAACATCCTCGTATCGAGATGGAGTCTCCTGGACACGTGAGTGCTGTAGTCCTCGTGGACTCCCCTCTAGGGGAGCCGACGTCGGGCCCGACACCGTCGGGGCCCAAGTCGGGGGCTGCTGGGTCTCCTGAGCTCGGACTCAGGTTGACGGCCTTGGAGAGCAGCCTTGCTGCCTTCATGGAACAGCAGCGGGCATTGATCGCCGGTCTCACCGGTGCATCTGCCCCAACCACCGGGACCTCGACGTCCAAGTCGACCCCGGAGGCCGAGCCAATCCTCGAGTCCATGCGGGCTCGAGTCGATCCTCAGCCACGGTCTCCTCGGCGTCGGGGCGGATGGCATCGGTGCCCGCCCGACCGGAGCCACTCAATTCCTCCTCGTGTCAGGGCGAAGGCTGCGTCAGTGGCTCATCTCCGCTCTGTTCCGTTGGCAGACATCTGCCGGGCCGCTACTTGGTCTTCAAGCCAAACATTTGCGGCCCATTACTGCCTTGAGAGGGAGTCCCGCAGGGACAGTGCTTTTGGACAGGCAGTACTCCATAATCTCTTTGGGGTTTAGGCAACTCCTACCCTCCGGCCCTGGTGTTGGGCTACCGGTCGGGGGCGTTCTCAGAGAAGATTCCTTCCTTACGTGCTGACGAGCTAGAGGGAGCTCATTTTTTCGGCTTGAGGTCTCCGGTAGCCTTAAGCTGGGGAGTCCCATATGTGAGGACTGACTTCCTGCTTGGTCCTGGAGAAAGAGTAGTTACTCACCTGTAACAGGTGTTCTCCAGGAGCAGCAGGAATCAGTCCTCACAACCCTCCCTCCTCCCCTTGGAGTTGCAGTCATATGATTTATTTTGCTAATTTTTTGCTGTCTTTTAGCTATGTCATCAGACTGAGCAAGATGGCACCCTTGGGCGGGAAGGGGACCGCGCATGCGTGCTGCAATTCCCAAAGGCTTTCTTTGAAAGCTGTGGAAATGCTCCGCACGAGGGCTCCGTCGGCGCCGACATCACCCATATGTGAGGACTGATTCCTGCTGCTCCTGGAGAACACCTGTTACAGGTGAGTAACTACTCTAAAGTTCAACAGTCCGGCACAAGTTACTAAAAGAGAGCAAAGACTGGTACGGAAGACTTGCTGAAAAATGCTCTGATGCAGCCATCAATCTGCTTTCAATTCCTGTCGTCTCCTATAGCTTTGGAATTGTAGCTTGGATGTTAGAATAAGAAAATTCTCCATGCCCATGAGGTGATCTGTAATAATCAGTCTGTGCATTCCACGGAAATAGATTATACATATGGTTCTTCCATAATATGCCTTCGGGAATTAATAGACCCAAATAATCAAAAAGAGTTGAAATGTGAATGTGAATGGCCAAAATCAGTTTCTGCCCTTAAACTCACACAAGCTTTCTATTGAACAGAAGGAATGAGTGGGAGTCACTTCAAAAGCCGCCAAGGAGACCACAGGAAGGGTTAGTGAGAGGTGAACTTTGAGAGAGCGATGATTGCAGTACAGTATAATGGACCGTGAGCAAGGTGGTTAGTGTGAAAAAGTGTCGCACCGCAAGTGTGTGCTATGGTGCATCCCCCCATTTGCAGAATCAGCCTTGTGGGAGGTGCATGTACGTCTGTTATGGAGGTTTTCAGGAGTATGTGTGTGTCGCGGGGTGCACATTAGTGTGTAGGTCTTGGGGATTGCTGGGGGCTGCTTGTGTGTATGTCCTGGGAGAGTCGAGGTGTGTGTGTCGGGGTGTCGGGTGCCTGTGTGTGTGTAGGTCTTGGGGGTTGTTGGGGGCTGCATAGGTGCGTGTGTGTGTGTATATGCATTCCTGTGGGGGGGGGTGTGATGAGTGTGTCGGGGGTGCATGCTTCAAAAGGTTATCAGGGTGTGTGCATGTCATACAGGGTGTCAGGGTGCAGGCATGTATGTGTGTCAATGGGGAGATGCATGCTTGTGTCTGTGTCATAGAGCTGTTGGGGGGGAGGGGGTGCATGTGTGTGCGTATCATAGGCCCTTCCATCCTTACCCTTCAGTACCCTTCCTCCTGCACTCTGTCTCCTTCCCTTCACCCAGGCCGTGCACTCTCCCCCTCCCCTCCCCTCCCAACCAGATTTTCACTCTCCCCCTCCCTTGCATCTCAGTCCCTCACTGGCACACACTCTCTCAAATCTCAATCCCTCTTAATCCTGCCCTTCGCCTTTGCCAGGTTTTTCTCCCTTCTTCCTCTCTATACCCATCCATTCCCTTATGCTTTTCCTGCTGTCCTCCCCTAACTGTGCCCCTTCTTTCCAAGCTCTGCCCTCTTATCCGCCCCACCCCAGCTTTCAGGCAGCCAGGCTGCAACTCTGCTCTTCCCAGTGACAGCACCAGCAGGCTCTCGCTGGCAATTTCTGGCCAAAGCCCTACGTTTCATGCTGGCTCAACCCAGGGACTCCCAATGGTGTCTTCAGGCTGCAGTCCTGCTCTTCATGCCAGCAGGACCCAGGGGCTCCCGTTGGCTGTTCATCCTTTTGCTTTGGGGGTGGGTTTGCACAAGCTTGCACCTGCACAAACATGTGCAGACAACTTTACCCCGGCCTCCTCCATAAGTGCTATCGCTCACGTGTAATGCACTTAAAATATAGCAAACTGACAAATGCACATTGCAGAGCACAGAACTGGAAACGGTTAATTTATCTCAGTGCTCATTATGACATGCTGATGTCAGAAGGTCTGTATCTATCTAGAAAGGACCAATAAGATAGCAGGTCTCACCCCCCCCCCCCCCTACTATGTAAATGCTGTAAAAGTGCTGTACCGGAAAAGTACTAGGATCATGATCCTGATGGAATTGAGGAGAATGAAGTTAAAATTCCCATTCTGACCATAAAAAGCTTAAAAACAGACCCTGTGGAAAAAAGACCAGCAGAATGACATAATTAATGAATGTGTTGATACTTAGTGACTATTCTATGTGTGGAGAAAGAAGAAGGTACCAAAACTGCAACCAGAGACCAAGAAAATGAGGCAGAAAGATACAGAAATGATCTCAAATGTATTGCAATCCCCATTCCTGGTACTCCGTCACTGATAGCAGTGAGCACCAACACACACACACCCCAACCCACAGTCTCAGAACAGGGTAGACACACACACACACACACACTCCTAGTACTGCATCACTGAGATGCGGAAGCAGCAATACACACACCCTGGTCCTGCAGTTTCAGAACAGGCAGGGCTGGCGCTACCAGGTAAGCACTGCAGGGGGGAATGCCGTCGCTAGCTGACCACTGCAGAAGAGTTGCGCAAGCCTGCCACAGGAGAAGGAAGTCCCGCGGGCAGGCCCTCTCATGCTCAGCTGCAATTCTGCCTGCAGGAGAAGCAAGTCCTGTGGGCAGAAGAGCTGCCGGCCAATCGCGCCTGCTGCACGACCCTGGAGGTAGCAGTGCATGGGCAGTTTAGAGATGGGGGGCTGGAGAGAGAGGCAGAGAAGTTAGGATCAATTTAAAGGGGTAGTGCTTTAGGGAAAGGAAGATGGGGGAGAGTGCAAGGGGGGAGTGAGAAGGGACAGCGTCTCGGAAGGGAAACAGTTGGGGGCAGGAGGAGAGAGGTGGGAGGGTAGAGGGAAGATACATGGGTCTGGAGGGCTAGGGAGACAGAGATGCTGGACAGAAAAGGCCTAGAGATATGGAAAGGAAATGGAGATGTGAGAAGATGTTGGGCGCAGGGGGGATATCAGGAAAACATGGGAGATACTGGACATGGAGGAGCATTGGGAGGCGAAGGGGGCTGTTGGACACGGGCACAGGAAGACACTGTATGCAGGGGTGGAATAAGGAAGCAGAGGGGACATGCTAGATGGGGGGCGGGGCTAGAGATGAAAATACTGGACATGGGAAGGAAGCATAAGAAGGAGTGGAGAGTTTTGAGATGCAGGGAGATAGAGGGTGATGCTGGACATAGAGGTAAAAGGGGGAGGGGGAAATGCAGGACATGGGGTAATAGGGGAGAAGATGAACATGGGGTAAATATGTTGAGAAATAAATGGAGAGGTGTTGGACATGGGAGTAATTGGGAGGGAATGGTGTGGAGACAGGAGAGATGCTGGATACGGGGATAGGAATGGAGAGGGGGATATGCTGGACATGGGTTGAAAGGAAGGGAGAGGGGGGCACTGAAGGAGAGAGGGGAGAGACACTGGATGGGAGGGGGAGGAAGGAGGAAATTCTAAACATGTAGGGGAGAGAGAGATTGAGCGAAAGACTGGGGGATAATGGGCCAGGGAAGAAGAGGTGAATGGGAGGGCTGGCGTGAGGATGAAAAGTGGTAGGAGGAGATTGAGGACTGGATAGTAAGACGGAGTAGTGAAATCTGAGTGGACAGAGAGAGAGAAAAATAAATGGAAGGAAAGTTGCAAAGAAAAGATCAATATCCAAGATGGAAAGAAGTGAACAGAACAAAAGGGGAGACACAAAATGCAGATGGACTATAGACCATAGGAAGAAAGCTAAGAGGAGGAAAGCAGAAACCTCAGATTGGGACCAGTATGATCAGAGAATAAAATGGTCAGACAGCAAAAAGGTAGAAAAAATATAAATTTTTCAATTTAGTGATTGGACTTTGCGCTTTCTTTATATTTGACACAGTACAGGGAAATGCATCTGTTTCTGTGGTGTACTGCATGCAGAGTCTGGCTTCTTGGAGTTTCAGTTTAATTTGTCTACATATTTTTATTTTAGGTTGTGGTCACTTATTCTGTACTTGGTGAGGGTCTGTGTTGTGAGTATGTGACTAAGGCCAGGTGTTCAGTTAACATGGAGTTTGTATGTAGGGATCTGCACTATAGTAATCTGACTTGTACAGCTTTTCAAATATGGGTGTTCTAGGGTCCACTGTAATATTTACTGTGCTGCTTTTTTTCTGGGTAGGCTCCTTATTGTGTGAATTTTGGAAGTTGGTGCTGGTATGGTATGGGTAGATTTGCTTTATCGATCCTCAGTGACTCTTGTAGTGCTTTGTATTAGTTCAGAATATGCCTGGTATTGGAGAATGTTTATGTTGTTGTTACTGAGATGATCAGAGCATCTTGCATTTCCTTTCTTTTGTCTTTTTTACAATATACAGTATATTTATATTAACACTATGCTGGTGCAGTTGGTGTTGCCAAGCCCCTCTTGTGGTTTGGCACATTTAGTGGCATGTTTACTAAGCTTCCCCGCTGGTAACACACGTGTGGGCAGCATTACCAGTGCAGGGCTGTAGGCTAACTGCAGGAGGGGGGCAGGTACATCCCCCTGCAATTACTGGCATTAGTTGCACCCACGCTGCTTGCACCGAGCCATTATGCTAGTTTCTGCCGACAATGCAGATGCCTGCGGGTGAGAATTCTTTCCTTTGCCTCACTCTGGAGGAAAAGTATCATTTTGGGAGAGAAATCCTGAAAACCTAGGAGTAATGGAAAAAAGCATGGATCTTACTCCCTGGTCCGACTGGAAAGAGGCCATGTTATATTCACTCTTCTCTCATTCAGTTTCATTTCCTACTGTCAATACATTGATTGCATGACGGCCAGTAGGAAGTGAAGCGAGAGCGAGAGAAAGCCAGAATAACACAGGCTCGGTCAAGAAATGAAAGCACGTCCTGTGATTCAGCAAGGAGAAAACAGGGATTTATTTGGGAAGCAAGGGCAAATGATTTATGCAATCCCAATGGAGCTCTGGGAGCTGGTTTAGCAATACAGGATCAGGATGTCCCTAAACGATGGTTGGCTGTTTAGGGATATGACTTTCACGCTTGGGAGTCTACAGAAGGCTGTTCGTCTTATCAAAGCATGGCATATTAAAACACTTCAGGGAAAAATAGTAATCAGATTGCTTTAACATATTTTATGGACACTAATGTTTGGGTTTCCTGGTCCAGTTTATTAAAAGTGAATTGCCTGGGCACAATAATGCAAGCTGTTGAGTCAGTGCTGACTCCTAGTGATTCAGAAGCCCTGGGGTTTCTTGGCAAGGGGCGACCGGAAGTAGATTGCTAGGCCTTTCTTCCAAGGCAATCAAGAGTAAAGTAGACCAAGCCTCACAAATCCTACCTTTAGAACTTGAGCATTTAAGAACCTATTGTAAATAATTGAAAATATCTGTTAATTGTTAATCCCTGTTATCCATGTTTTTATTCCTTGTTCTCTGTAAACTTAACATTTGTTTTATGTTTAAGTACAAAATTTGTTAAAATGTAAACCGCGCTGATGTCAAGAGTGCGGTATATAAAAGCTGTTAAATAAATAAATAAATAAATAAAATAAAACTTGCCCAAGGCCACAAGGAGTACCAGTTTTCAATCTGAACACTAATCTCTTGGTCTCCACTAGGCTATTTCTTCACTCCAAATCTTTGCAGATGATACCAAAATCTGCAATAGAGTAGATGCCTAGGAAGGGATAAATAACATGAGGGGCGATCTTGCTAAGCTTGAAGAATACTCAAGAATTTGGCAGGGTTGTGCATTTGGGCTGCAAAACTCCAAGGGAGTGGTATAGTGTAGGGGGTGAAGTACTTCTGTCCACAAAAGAAGAGTGGGACCTGGGGGTGATTTGTTTCTGATGATCTTAAAGTGGCTAAACAGGTAGAAAAGATGACGGCAAAAGCCAGAAGGATGCTTGGGGTGCATAGGGAAAGGAAGGCCAGAAGGAAGAAGGGGGTTATAGTGCCTCTGTGTAAGTCTTTGGTGAGACCTCATTTGAAGTATTGTGTGCAATTCTGGAGACCGCACCTTCAAAAGGATATAAACAGGATGGAGTGTGTGCAGAGGGTGGCTACCAAAATGGTCAGTGGACTTTGTCATAAGGTATAGGGGGCCAGACATAAACATCTCAATATGTATATTTTAGAGGAAAGGCAGGATAGAGGAGATATGATAGAGATGTTTAAATACCTCCGTGGCATAAACGCACAGGAGGAGAGCCTCTTTTAAGTGAAAGTAAGTTCTGCAATGAGGGGGGGGGGCATAGGATGAGGGTGAAAGGGGATAGACTCAGGAGTAATATGCATAAGAACATAAGATATGCCATAGTGGGTCAGACCAAGGTCCATCAAGCCCAGTATCCTGTTTCCAACAGTGGCCAAACTAGGTCATACGTACCTAGCAGTTTCCCCAAGAGACACAAGTTCCACAATGCTTGTATTGGTTCAAGCATTGATATCCTGGGTCCCTTCTTAATAATGGTTTATGGACCTTTCCTCCAGGAACTTGTCCAAACCTTTTTAAACTCAGCTACACTAACAGCCTTTACTACATCCTCCGGTAACAAATTCCAGAGTTTGATTACACGTTGAGTGAAAAAATATTTTCTTTTATTAGTCTTAAATAGTTTACCCTGTAGCTTCATTGCATGTCCCCTAGTCTTTCTATATTCTGATAAGGTAAACAATCGATCTACGTTTACCCGTTCCACTCCGTTCATTAATTTATAGACTTCTATCATATCTCCCCTCAGCCGTCTCTTTTCCAGGTTAAAGAGCCCTAACCTTTTTAGCCTTTCTTCATAGGAGTATCCTTCCATCCCCTTTACCATTTTGGTGGCTCTTCTCTGAACCTTTTCTAAAATCGCTATATCCTTTTTAAGATACGGCGACCAGAATTGCACACAATATTCAAGGTGCGGTCTCACCATGGAACGATATAGAGGCATTATAATATCTTTTGTTTTATTTTCCATTCCTTTCCTTATGATACCTAGCATTCCATTTGCTCTCTTGGCCGCCGCTGCACACTGGGCCGAGGGTTTTAACATGTTATCCACAATGACGCCTAAATCTTTTTCCTGGGTGGTGGTTCCTAATGTGGAACCTTGCATCTTGTAACCATAGTTTGGGTTGTTCTTCCCTAGGTAAATAACTTTGCACTTGTCCACATTAAATTTCATCTGCCATTTTGATGCCCAGTCTTCCAATTTATCAAGATCCTCTTGCAATTTTCCACAATCCTCTTGGGTTTTAACAACTTTAAATAGTTTTGTGTCATCTGCAAATTTGATAACCTCACTCGTTATTCCGCTTTCCAGGTCATTTATGAATATGTCAAAAAGCAGCGGACCCAGCACAGATCCCTGGGGTACACCACTATTCACCTTTCTCCATTGAAAAAATTGGGCATTTAGCCCTACCCTCTGCTTTCTATCTTTTAACCAGTTCCTGATCCACAATAGTACACTGCCTCCTATCCCATGACTCTTTAGTTTTGCCAAATGTCTCTCATGAGGGACCTTGTCAAAGGCTTTCTGAAAGTCCAGATACACAATATCAACCGACTCACCTTTGTCCACCTGATTATTCACTCCTTCAAAAAAACTTAACAGATTAGTAAGACAAGATCTTCCTTGTCTAAAGCCATATTGGCTGTCTCCCATTAGGTCATGACTATCTACATGCTGAGTAATTTTATTCTTTATGATGGTTTCTTCCATTTTTCCTGGTACTGATGTCAGGCTCACCGGTCTGTAGTTTCTCCAGGACCAAGCAGGAAGTCAGTCCTCACTTATGGGTGACGTCGGCGCCGACGGAGCCCTCGCGGAGCAATTTTCCCCAGCTTTCAAAGAAAGCCTTTGGGAATTGCAGCGCGCATGCGCGGTAGTCTTCCCGCCCGAAGGTGCCATCTTAGCCAGTCTTCTTTTTTCCGCGGAGCCCTACAGACGTCCCCGTCTTGTCCCCGCGAAAAAGTTGATTTTCCTCTGTATTTATCCTTTTTTCTTTCGGTTCGACGCCGGTCGTTTTCCCGCCCGGACTCGCGACGCCGGTCTCGAGTCCTCTAACGGTTTTTCGGTTTTTCTGACTTAGTCAGCTTTCGTTTTCGTTTTTTCCCTGGCAGCCCGGTCCTTTGACCTCGCAGGGGCCCTTTTTCCCCCGATGGCTGCCAGTGGCTTTAAGCGGTGTGGTCGGTGTGACCGAAACATGTCACTCACCGACTCACACGACCTTTGCCTCCGCTGCCTGGGCCCAGATCACGAGGAACTGATCTGTGGGCCCTGCAGCAAACTGTCCTCGAAGGCGTTGAGAAGTCGGCGGCATCAGCGCGAAAGAATCTTCGCTGACCCCAGCCGTACCCGGACCTCGTCGGAGGCCTCACTGTCGAAAGGCTCCAGTTCGGACCGTCGACGGAGCTCCTCCGACCGGGGTTCTCCCTCCGGGGACCATCGACGGAAGGCGAAACCCGCGAGGGCGGCGTCGGTGGACGCTCCTGGCTCCGCGAGGGCCAGGTCGCATAGCCCCGACAGCCGCCCGGGTCCTTGGAGAAGGAACACCTCCCGAAGCGACCTCGCCTGGAGTCGGAGATGCCTGCCCGGGTAAGTCCTGTTGTCCTTCTGGACTCGCCTCCGCGTCAGCCGACGTCGGGCCCGACGCCGTCGGGGCCCGAGTCGGGGGCTGCTGGGTCGCCTGAGCTCGGACTCAGGTTGACGGCCTTGGAGAGCAGATTGTCTGCCTTCATGGACCAGCAGCGGGCACTGCTCGCTGGCTTCGCTGGCGTCGCTGCCCCGACCGCCAGGACGTCGACGTCCAAGTCGACCCCGGAGACCGAGCCGATCCTCGAGTCGATGAGAACTCGAGTCGATCCTCGGTCGAGGTCGCCCTCGGCCTCCCGTTCGGGACCGAGGTCGCCGACGCCGACTCCCTCGGCGTCGGGGCGGCTGGCGCCGCACCCTGCCCGAGCCGACCCCACCGAGTCCTCGTCGGAGTCGGTCTGGGAGTCGGAGGAGGAAGAGTCACCTGATTCTTTCCGGACTCGGTGTGTCCCATCGGACTCTCCGGAGTCCGAGCCTCGGAAGCAGTCCCCCCCGGAGGATGCCCGGTTCTCGGATTTCGTTAGGGATATGGCCAAGGCTTTGGCCTTCCCTGCGGACCCCGAGGAGGAGCCTCGAGCCGAAGAGCTCGACGCCCTCCAGTATGACTCTCCCGCGAGGGAGCACTTTACTGTGCCGGTTCCTCCTATGCTGGAACGACTACTCTTCCGCATGTGGGAGAGTCCGGCCTCCTCGCCGGTCCTGAGCAAGCGGGTCGATTCTATCTATCGAGTCCGCAAGAGCCCTGGCTTTCAAAAGGCGCAGTTGCCACACCATTCCATGGTAGTGGAATCGGCCATGCATCGTCTTAAGAGCCAGAAGATGCACTCCTCGGTGCCTCCTGGAAGGGAGGCCCGTAACCTGGATGGCCTTGGCAAAAAGTGCTTCCAGGGCTCTATGCTCGCCTGTCGTGTCCAGACTTACCAGCTCTACATGGGCATGTATCTCAGGGATCTGGCTAAAGAGCTAGCCGGCTTCTCCGCTGGTTTGTCCGAGGAACCCTTGCGGAGGTTCCTAGCCTTGTCCACAGGTATTCGGGAATGCTCAAAGTTCATGTCCCGAGCAGCCTATGATGGCTTTGAAGCCTCGGCTCGAGTAGCCGCAGCCGGCATCGGTGCCCGCCGACAGGCTTGGCTTCAGTCGTCCGACCTTGAGCCCTGGGTACAGGACAAGTTGGTCGATGTCCCCTGCCGAGGCGAAAACCTCTTTGGCAAGCCCATGGCGGAAAAGGCTGCACAAATTGAGACTGAGACTCTCACCAGGACCAGGCTTTCTAGGAAGACCTCCGCCCCTTCCCAGAAAAAGAAGGGCTCGGGAAAAAAGACCTTTTACCCGAGGAAGGCGGCTGCCTACAAACAATACCCCCATTATCAGGCCCCTGCAGCTCCCCAACAGGGACAGCAGGCCAAGGGACGGGGTAACGGGTCCCGTAGGCAGCAAGCCCCCAAGCCTGCGCCACCAGCCCCTGCTCAGCAGGGTGGGGGTTTTTGACTCGCTCAGCATAGCCTCTCCCCCCCCGCTGGTTCCCCCCAGCACCGGAGGCCGGCTGGTTCACTTCGCCGACAGGTGGTCCGGCATCACCGCAGATGCCTGGGTGCTTCAGGTCGTGCGAGAGGGCTACCTTCTCCACTTCCATCAGGTCCCTCCCTCCTATTTTCCGGGAGAGCCTCCGCGCCCCCCTCTGCACAGGGAGTTGCTCCTTCAGGAGTTAGCAGGTCTTCTGCAGGATCAGGCGGTGGAACCGGTGCCACACCACCTGAGAGGTCAGGGCTTCTATTCAAGGTATTTTCTGATACCAAAGAGAACAGGAGGCCTCCGACCCATCCTGGACTTGCGCAACCTCAACAAGTTCCTTGTGCGGGAGAAGTTCAAAATGCTTACCCTTGGAATCCTTCTGCCCTACCTCCAGCAGGGAGATTGGCTATGCTCCTTGGATCTAAAGGATGCTTACACGCACATCCTCATCCACCCAAGCCACCGCCAATACCTAAGGTTTGTGGTGGCAGGAAATCATTACCAGTACAGAGTACTGCCCTTCGGCCTGTCCTCCGCACCGCGAGTCTTCACAAAATGTCTCGCGGTCGTGGCGGCCCATCTCCGGCTTCACGGCCTCTATGTTTTTCCGTACCTCGACGACTGGCTCATCAGAGCAGCATCCGCTCGGGAGGTCACCACCGCCACGTGCCGCACGGTGACTCTGCTACAGCACTTGGGCTTTGTCATCAACTTCGCAAAGTCCACTTTGCTCCCCTCACAGGATCTCGAGTTCATCGGCGCAAGGCTGCACACCCCTCAGGCGCGAGCGTACCTACCGCTCGACAGGGCTCAGCGGCTCATGGACCTAGCCGACCGCTTTCGCAGCCAGCCCCTGGTCTCCGCCAGGCGCTTCCTGAGACTGCTCGGCCATATGGCTTCCACCGTCCATGTGACCCCCAATGCCCGCCTGAATATGCGGCCTGCTCAGTGGTGTCTCCGCCAGCAGTGGCGACAGGCCACGGGCGGCCTAGCAGACCTGGTGCGCGTCTCCGAGCCGCTGGTCTCGTCTATCCGGTGGTGGCTCCGGCGGCCGCACCTGGTATTGGGAATGCCTTTCCAGTCACCTCAGCCGACCCGGGTGCTGACCACCGATGCATCCCTCCTGGGCTGGGGAGCCCATTGCCAAGAGGCACGTACTCAGGGCCTCTGGACCAAGTGGGAGTCTGCTCAGCAGATCAACTTCCTGGAGCTCAGGGCGATCCGCCTAGCTCTCAAGGCCTTCTCCCACCTGACCTCCCAACAGTCCGTCCTTGTCCAGACGGACAATCAAGTTGCCATGTTCTACGTGAACAAGCAGGGGGGCACGGGCTCCTTCCTCCTCTGCCGGGAGGCACAGAAGCTCTGCTCTTGGGCCGTCAGTCACGGCATTCTCCTCAAGGCAGTTTATCTCCCGGGCCAAGAAAATTGCCTGGCGGACAAACTCAGCAGGGTCCTCCAGCCGCACGAGTGGCGTCTGGACCCCTTGATCGTTCAGAAGCTCTTCCTCAGGTGGGGCCTCCCCACAGTGGATCTCTTTGCCAGTCCTCACAACCGGCAGCTTCCTCGCTTCTGCTCTCGTCAGCCTCACCCCCTTCGGGTGGCGGCGGACGCCTTTCTGATCTCATGGTCGGGGAGCCTTCTGTACGCTTTCCCTCCCATCCCGTTAGTCTCTCGGACCCTTTTCAAGGTTCTCCGAGACAAAGCTTTCATGATCCTGGTGGCCCCTCGCTGGCCCAGGCAGCCGTGGTTTCCGCTCTTGCTGCAACTGGCGGTGGAGGATCCAATCCCTCTGGGGGTGCAACCGGATCTCCTCACCCAGGATCAGGGGTCCCTACTGCACCCCAACCTCAGGTCTCTCAACCTCATGGCCTGGCTGCTGAGAGGGTAGTCCTTGCTCCTCTCCTCTTGCCGGCAGAGGTGGAGGAGGTCGTCTTGGCTTCGCGACGGCCTTCTACCCGCAAATGCTACGCCCTTAAATGGCGTCGCTTTGCAGTCTGGTGTACCCAACAGTCTCAGGATCCCTTCTCCTGCCCGGTGTCGGTGATCTTACAGTACTTGCTACACCTCTCTAATCTGGGACTTAAGTCCAACTCCGTCAAAGTTCACCTCAGTGCTCTTTCCGCACATCATGTGCCGGTGGACGGCAGACCTCTCTCCAACGACCCTCTCGTAGCGAGGTTTCTCCGAGGTCTCCTACTACTTAAACCACCTCTGCGCCCGCCAGCGCCTGACTGGGACCTGAATGTGGTTTTACAGCGGATCACCTGTCCGCCTTTTGAACCTATGGCTACCTGCTCTCTCCGTTTTCTGTCTTGGAAAACGCTGTTCTTGATAGCCCTCACTTCCGCTAGGCGCGTAAGTGAATTACAGGCCCTCGTGTCTGATCCCCCCTACACTCGGTTCTACAAGAATAGGGTAGTCCTACGGACTCACCCAAAGTTTCTGCCTAAAGTGGTCTCCCCTTTTCACTTGAATCAGGAGGTGGTGCTTCCAACCTTCTTTCCCAGACCACACTCCAGCCGAGCTGAAACGGTCCTCCATACCCTGGACTGTAGAAGGGCTCTGAACTTCTACCTTGACCGTACGCGGGAGCACCGTAAAGCTGCTCAGCTTTTTGTGTCTTTTGACCCCAATAAATTGGGGCTCCCGGTCTCCAAGCGTACTCTGTCCATCTGGGTTGCGGACTGTATCTCTTGGGCTTATGGGGCAGCCGGACTCGCCTTAGAAAGTCGAGTCACGGCTCATTGCGTTCGGGCAAAGGCCACGTCAGTGGCTTACCTCCGCTCTGTTCCGCTGGCAGACATCTGCCGGGCCGCTACTTGGTCTTCGAGCCAGACTTTTGCGGTCCATTACTGTCTCGAGAGGGAGTCCCGTAGGGACAGTGCTTTCGGACAGGCAGTCCTCCGTAATCTCTTTGAGGTCTGAGCAACTCCTACCCTCCATCCCGGATGTGGGCTACCGGTGGGTGATAATTCAGCGAAGATTCTTTCCTTCTGTGCTGCTGAGCTAGAGGGAGCTCATTTTTGTGCTTAGGGTCTCCGGTAGCCTTGAGCTTGGGAGTCCCATAAGTGAGGACTGACTTCCTGCTTGGTCCTGGAGAAAGCGTAGTTACTCACCTGTAACAGGTGTTCTCCAGGAGCAGCAGGAATCAGTCCTCACTACCCTCCCTCCTCCCCTTGGAGTTGCAATCGTCTGCTTATGTTCTTTTTGCAAATTTTTATGCTGTCTTTTAGCTATGTCATCTGACTGGCTAAGATGGCACCTTCGGGCGGGAAGACTACCGCGCATGCGCGCTGCAATTCCCAAAGGCTTTCTTTGAAAGCTGGGGAAAATTGCTCCGCGAGGGCTCCGTCGGCGCCGACGTCACCCATAAGTGAGGACTGATTCCTGCTGCTCCTGGAGAACACCTGTTACAGGTGAGTAACTACGCTTTCCCGGATCACCCCTGGAACCCTTTTTAAAAATTGGTGTTACATTGGCGATCCTCCAATCTTCAGGTATTAGAGATGATTTTAATGATAGTTCACAGATTACTAATAGCAGGTCTGCAATCTCATATTTCAGTTCTTTCAACACCCTTGGATGTATACCATCCGGCCCAGGTGATTTGCTACTCTTCAGTTTATCTAATAGTTGTAATACATCTTCCCAATGTATCGATATTTCCTTCAATTCTTCCGCACCTTTAAATACCACTTCAGTCATGGGTAACATCCCATGCAGAAATATTTCATTATGGAAAGAGTGGTAGATGCATAGAACAGTCTCCCAGTGGAGGTAGTAGAGACCAGAACAGTATCCCAATTGAAGAAAGCATGGGACCAACACAGAAGATCTCTAAAGGAGAAAGGGGACTATCGTAGTTGATATGGAAGGGTCATATGGTCTTTTTCTGCCATCATGTTTCTCTGTGTCTATGTAGAGAGTATATTTTTTTATTTTTCTACAATTTAATGGCGTGCTTATCTACTGTTGGCCTATTTTACTAATTATTCTTCACAGCATTACAGCTTGTAACCAACTGGTTTGACATTGAAACCTGTTTAACACATGTGGATTAAATCAGCAGTATGTTCATGTCACCACTGTCTTCCTATAGCAACAGACTTATGTTGTGACTGGCGCAAGGGTTGCCGCTGCCATCCCCCCCCCCCCCCCTGCTGCTGCCAATTCCAGCTCGGTAGGGGGAGATGAGCAGGGGCAGTATTTCCAAAAGCGGTGGCTTTTTACCCCTGCTTTTGGCAATACTGCCACTTCCCATCTCTCCCCCAAATGGAATCGGTGGCAGCTGGTGGGGGGGGGGGGGGCGCATAGCCGTCCATGTGTGCCGCTGCCACCATCAACACTGCCACCACCCACCCAGGCCGGCCACCTAGCTCACCCAGTGGACAGGCTGGCCCTGATTATACCAGTTTTGCTTATAGTTTCTAGATGTACATTGACGGCATGGTTTTCATGATGTTGATTCCTACATTCTCCTGCATATTTTTTTTCAGTGAGTAAAATATTTCAGAGCTGTCCATACAGCTGAATATTTTTCTTTTGATCCATATCTAAAATTTAGCATGCCCTTGGACTTTCACAGCCTGTTCATATAATATTACGTATTTTACTTTTATTCTGGCTATGCATTTGTCCCTTTGCTGCAGTCTTCTTATAATACTAGATTTGAAGGAGAAATACTAGCACCATGTGAAAAGAGTTCAGAAAGGAGTTTTTGGGGGGAAAAGGGGGTGGGGTGTAGCCAGCATTTATAGTAATAAGGAAGGGGCGCTGATCTATGAGTTGCAGGGGGCGCCAGAAACCCTAGCACAAGCCCTCAGAACAGGGTACACACACTCACTCCTGGTGAACACAGAGCACCAGTACACATACCCTGCTCCTGTAATATCAAAAAAGGGTACGCTCACACACTCATTCACAGTACGGCATCACTGCGAGCAGGGAGCACAAACACACCCTGGTCCTGCCGTCTCAGAATATGGTACACTTACACACATTCAATGCCAGTACTGCATTGATGAGAGCAGAGAACATCAACACACACTCGCAGCAAACTCCTTTTAATCCCCCCCCCCCCCCCGTTTTCTTTTTCTCTTTTTTAATTTTTGTAGCAATGTCTCCTTTTAACATTGTGTGTTTCATCTCCCTTTCATTCTTTTTTATGTATAGATTTATTTGTTTTGTAACACATTTTATTTGTACGTTTGGTGCGTTTATCTAGTCTTCTTATATTTTCAGTTTTTATATGAAGGTCAGTTGGATAAATGTTTTTTCCTCCATGAATAATTGGTGTCTGGTGCAGGTTACTTGGCTGCCTCTCGGACCTCTCCATTTTCGCAGTGACCCTAGCCTCATGAGTTGGGTGAGAAAGCGCATTTAAAAATGGCTATTGTGCCTGCCTATGATTTCACTCTTGCAGCCACTAGATGAGTGTCATGTTGGCGTTCTCGGCGAGAGAGCTATTCTAACGCATTCCCCTTACCCCTTCGTCTTTAGAATCTACTAATGCTCTGGATTTGCAGATATCAGGCTGATGTGATCAGTCCACTTCTGGTGTCCCTTTACCTCGGCGGTCACTACATACAATTCCTTTTTACGCGCTACGCTTTTTATTTATTCACAGTTTGTCCCTCTCCCCCCCCCCTTTCCTTTCGCAATTTATCAAATCAATCTTTCATGATCTACAGTTTTTATCACTTTGATTGGTTTGCCATACACCGTATAACAGAATGTTGGATGCACTGGGGGAGATCTTTTTGCACTCATATCTGATCTTTCCAAATATATCACCAGTCCTTTCTTTATCCCACAACATGGCCAGATTTATTACCAGCACATGGAAGGTTACACACCTCTGTCCATGAGATACTGCGTCACTGGAAATATTGGATCTAGATGTTACAATTGTGATTATATTGGCAAAGGTGGAGTAGAATGGAGGAGTAGCCTAATGGCTTGGGAACTAACAGACCAGGGTTTGATTCCCACTAGCACTCCTTGTGGCCTTGGGCAAGTCACTTAACCCTCCCCTGCCTCAGAAAAATCCAAGTTATCAATGTCCCTGTTTAATGTACATTCCCAAGTTTAAAGTTACAATGTAAACCGCTTTGACTGAAATGATAAAGTGATATAAAATACCTGATGAATAAATAAATGTGTTTTCTCGCTAGCTGCACAATAACAGAGTGATTCCTATGTCTTATTGTTTTTAACTACCGTGTCAATCGTATTCAGTCTTTGATGCCTCTTATAGTCCTCTAGGTCTAGTATGATTTTGATATATGCAAACTTATACATACCATTTTCTATGCTGTGCTGTTGATTCTCCCTCCCTCCTTCTGTTACCTATTGATTTCACATACAAGATGACTATCCTTCATGTTGTTTAATGTTTTAATTGCTTTTCTTCTGTTAATATTTACATAATGTATTTATATCCAGTTATTTCAGTTTTAAACTGCTCAATGCATTGCATGTGTTATTTAATTTATATGGTTTATTAGCTTCCATTTTTTAGTCACTGTGTTGATCTTATTCAGTCTATGATGTCTCTTAGAGTCCTCTATGAAGAACAGTGGGTGTGATTCTGTATGTTATGGGCCCACAGGTCTTGGTCACTGCCTTCAGGTCTGTACATATATTCCCGAGCTACCTATCCAACTGCATATGGTTGTATTTTTAGCATGTCTCCTTTGTTATAATGCATATTTATATGATTTAATATTTATTAAATTGATTTATAATTTTATTTTCACTCTGTAATTATATATGATCTATAATTTTATTGTCACTTATATAATTTAATGCTTTTATTGTCTTTTACATTTGAGGTCATACACCTGATGAAGGCACAAGCCAAAGCACGTTGGACGTACCTGCATTTGACCTCCCTGCACTCAGCGCACCAGCGGGCTCCTTTTTATCACAGCCGCTGGAGAGAAGGCAAACACCGCTCTTTACTCCTGCGGCTGTTCAGAAATCAGCTGGGCTTCGGGCCTCCCCGGCTCCTTCTGCAGCTAGTAAGGGGTGGTGCTCCCCGAGGTGCGGAAAACATTCCCACACCATGGACGGGCCAGCCCTGCCTCCCAAATACACACACACCCTGGTACCTACATCACTAAGTGCAGGGAGTAGCACCCCACACACCCTGGTCTTGTAATCTCAGAATAGGGTACACTCACACACATTCACTCCCGGTATTACATCACTGAGAGCGTGACACACACATACACACTCACTTCCGTCACTGCAAGCAGGGAGCAGCAACACACACACACACACACAGGCCTTGCAGTCTCAGGACAGGACACACAAACACACTCACTCCCAATTCTGCATGGAGCAACACTATACACAGAATGCTCCTGCAGTCTCTGAACAGGACAGATACACACTCACTCCCGGTACTACATCACTGAAAGCAGGAAGCAGCACCACACGCACCCTGCTCCTGCCATGTCCAAACAGGACACGTGTACATATTTTATTTCATTTAAGCACCAAGGTTATTATTTAAAAAAAAAAAATACTGACTGCAAATTTCAGGTATCGGTCCAAACATGGATATGAACACGAGAATAACATTTAGAAGCAGTTTCAGAAAGGTGGGCTTTTAGGCTGGGTTTGAATAAATGACAACAAAAACAAGCTAAATCTAGGATAAAGGAATGTGGGAACCCAGAGTAAATCATCAGCATCATATTTTTTTTTTTAAACTTTATTTAGTAATCATCATAACCATAACATTCAGTACAATGCAGACAAGAAGCCCCCGCAGAGTGTACTCTTATCCCCGCTCATCAGCATCATATTATGCTGCCGTCCAATGATGTCACTGTATCTCTGTGTGATCAGGACGGCCAGACCGATGAGTCTTCACCAATTCAGCAGTTTCACATAGAGCTGTCTGCAGGGGGCAGTGTAACAAATGCTGCACTGTCTGTGTAAGACCACAGTCACATTTGTCTTATCCGGTCGTCAGTCTCCATGTTCCCGTATTCACTCAATATCATTCGACACCACTCCGCAGATGGTTCAGTGACCTCCAAATGGAAAACTGGGAGTCCGTACCAGACAGGTGCCTCTCTGCCATGTCAAGCCCCACTGTTGAACACTCTTTGGCGACACGTTTCTAGGTGAGCCACTTTAGCTAACTGCTAGATTGGCCACGCTTCATCCAAAACACTCCTGCATGATTTCAATCGTTTTCGTGGCTGAACATGTCCATATGATGGATGTCCTCAGCCTGCTTTGTCTATCTGGCAGGGAAAGTCCATTGAAATGCAAAGGGGCACTGGATCCTCAACTGAATGAGTTTAAATCCAGGGTAACTGCATTAAGCCTTCAGAGACCTGATGAAGAGAGTGTAGCTCTCGAAAGTTCGTCAAAAATATGTTAAGGTGGTACAATAAAAATGTATGACCTACAACTTACAGTTTGACCTTTATTTGCACTATATAAATAAATGAAAATGATATATCCCTTTAGTAATACATACTCCAATATACATTCAAACTATGAATGCAAATATATACATCAGAACACAACCCCACGGGACAAACATACTTAATAAAACAGCCAAATAATATTACAGAAAATGAAGCTTGAAAACCCCAGATCAGAACACTACAAAACATCTCACGTATCAGAAGAATCCTAACAATAGAAAGCCCCGTGTTCCTTTAAAGGGACCAAGTCCCATCACAAAGCACCATTCAGGGGGTTCATCGAGGATCTAAAAGTGTCTCTGTGGCTTTACATCCTCAGATCACAAGCTGGTAACAGCACATGAGACAAAAAGCCAGTCAGAATCCCAAAGCACCCTGCTAATAAAAAAACCCACAGAATAAAAAAAAAGGGAGGGGGCATGTTCAAAGGCATCTGCATGGTTTGAAGATCTGCAAACCATATAAATGCTGCTCTGTGGGCTATTTAGTGCCACTGAATATCCGCGGGTGCCATCGTGATTAGCAGTGGGGTGTGACAGGGGTATTCTGAGGGTGGCCCCCGTCGCTAGCCAGGCAGTGGCAATATTGAGCTGCTGCCCAGTTAGCAACACAGCAAAAGTCAAGCGTGGAAACCTTGCCTTAATTTTGACTGCAGAAGCTTTGCCTCAGTCCGGAAAACCTGGATATTCAGTGCCGGAGCCCCCGGTATTGAATAGCCAAGTTTAAGGTACAGCGCCAGTCTAGCTGTTGGCACTAACTTTTGGGCCCAAAATGTGTAGAACAATCGGGCTGATGTTGAAAGCAAGTTATGTGAATTTTGGAAATCAACGAGCAAGGTAATACTATCTGCATGAATGGGGCTGGGTGAGGTGAAGGATTGAGCCATTCACGGTTCGATCGGTATATTTAACACAGCTGCCTACTGGATTGAATATACGGATTAAGTGCTGCTGCTTAAGTTAAGTCTGACTGTGCCAACTCAGTATTGACCCGAATATGTACAATATGTATTCGCAGGGGCAATAGGATTCAGACTGAGGTTAGTCTGCTGTGTTGTTGCTATTGGTTTGGGATGTAAGCCCACCTCAAATAATAGGAAAAGAGCTATCCTCTTACGCATGGCTTAGAAAGGCCCGCTAGAATAGAATCTCATACAGCGACTTCTGCAGAGAGAAACTACTCCGAATTAGACAATTATATTTGGAGTTAAGATATCTCACAACTATTTATCTGGGCAAGGTTCACGATATTTACAGATTACAAAGTCCTCTTGGGGAGGTTTTGGAGACATTTATATGAGGACCCTGTAAGGCACAACCAAAAAGCAGAACGGTTGCCTGGCATACAAGACAGATTAGAAAAGGCAAACGTCAAAGCTACTAGTATTACTTATTTGTGGAGCACTACAAGGCGTACACAGCGCTGTACAGAAACATGAAAGAGACAGTCGCTGCTTCTAAGAGCTTACAGTCTTGTCAAGACACACAATGCACCAAGTGAGGACTAGGATATATCTAAGGCAGTGGTTTCCAAACTTGGGGTTGGAACCCCAGATGGGGTCACAGAAACATGGCCATTTCTGGACTTTCACTGTGACCTATACCAAGTCACCAATCAGCATGTGGCCTGTCAACTAGTGAACATTCATAGGCCCTTGCCCCTTCCTGGGTAAGCTTCCTGTTAGACTGAAGAACTGCTGAGTACTGGGATCTGTAAGCGCACACTGACACAAGGCTACTGTTGCTGCTGCTTCCTGTTTTAGATGAGTGGTGGGGTGAGAAGGAGCTTGGAGACCTGCTATTTTAATTTCATCATCATCTGGGGTAACGTGAATTTTCAGTTGTTAAAATGGGGTCATCCGGGATGAAAATTTAAAGAGCACTGATCTAGGGGAATGGTAAGGAAACACATAGGAGGTGAACAGGAGACTAAGAGGATCAGGATCCAAAAGCAGTCTCAAGGAAGTGAGTTTTTAGTCTGGATTTGAACAGGGCCAAAGATGGAGCCTGACGTTCTGATTCAGGTAGGTTGTTCCAGGCATAAGGAGCAGCAAGGTAGAAAAATTGAAGTCTGGAGTTAGCAGTGGACGAGAAAGGCACAAATAGAAGGGATCTGCCAGAAGAGAGGCGTTCTCAAGGAGAGGTGTAGGGAGAAATAAATCCTCATAAGCCTCTTGGGAGGGATAAACCAGTTCTTCCTTTGGCTTCCAGTAAGATGCAATGATGTGTACTACTTCTGCCTATTCATATACCATCAAGTATCGACAAGGAGGCCTTCACAGCGCCTGTACTGGGACTGCCCTGAGCAGCATGTTCTACTCATGGATTTTCTGCAGTGGGTCCTGGTCACATCTGAAGGGAGACTCACTGGGATGCAGAAAAAGCATGTGCGATGGAATGGGTGAAATATGGATGGCCTAAGGAGGTGTCTAAGGAGCCATACTTGCATCACCATTAAGAACTGAAGAGCCAGGCTGCTTGCTGCATGGTAGGTATTACTTACATTCAATGTTTATAGTTCTGATTACCGTTCATTGTACCAGTTTTATTATTGAGCTGTTCTATGTATTTCTTATTGTTTGATGTAAACCGCCACTGATCTTGGGAAGTGGCGGTATATAAAAGACTTACAAATAAATAAATAAATAAATAGGTAGTAGGGAAGTTGTTCTGAAGCAACTGAAGTCTAAGATACTAGAGCATTACCTGTATAGAACATAAGAATATAAGATATGCCATACTGGGTCAGGCCAAGGTCCATCAAGCCCAGTATCCTGTTTCCAACAGTGGCCAATCTAGGTCATACGTACCTAGCAGGTTCCACAATGCTTCTATTGGGTCAAGCATTGATATCCTGGGTCCCTTTTTAATAATGGTTTATGGACCTTTCCTCCAGGAACTTGTCCAAACCTTTTTTAAATCCAGCTACACTAACAGCCTTTACTACATCCTCCGGTAACAAATTCCGGAGTTTGATTACACGTTGAGTGAAAAAATATTTTCTCTTATTTGTCTTAAATAGTTTACCCTGCTCTCACTTGGTTTGCACCTTGTCGTGCTGTGAGGGCTTGCGTGCATCAGTGATGCTGAGAGCTAAACTATCAGTAGTTTAACTACTGGCAGGGTCTCCCAAGATGGACAGGTCTCAGCTGAGGTGCCAGACCAAGACAAACCACCCATCTGGGAAGCAGCAGAATGGGATAGTGTTGACGGCGGAGGATCACATTTCTGTGACAACGGCAACAACACCAAACTTAAACTGCACGGAAGAAAGGCCCGGCAATCTACTTCTGTATCTTGCCATGAAAACCCAGTGGATAGTTACAACAAAACAAATTGTGCTATGGTGCTGGAAGATGAGACCCCCAGGTCGGAAGGCACTCAACCAGCTACTGGGGAAGAGCTGAAGACTTTTCAGAGTAAAGCCAGCATTTATGATGTGGTTGGATCAAAGCCCTTGGGAAGTCTGACTGCTGATGTAGCTGCGCATGAAATAAGAGTCAGAAGCTGTAAGGATGTATTACACATTGGGACATGGAACGTACGAAGCATGAACCAAGGGAAGTTGGAGGTGGTCAAGAATGAAATGGAATGTGTACAACTTGATCTGTTGGTTGTCAGCGAACTGAAATGGACTGGCATCGGGCACTTTGCATCAGATGATCACATGGTCTACTATGCTGGAAATGAAAGATAAGAAATGGTGTTGCATTTATAATAAAGAAGAAACTTGCAAGAACTGTAATGAAATACAATGCAGTCAGCGAACGCTTAATCTCTATTCGTCTACGAGGAATGCCTATCAGCACAACTATAATTCAAGTATATGCCCCAACAACAGCTGCAGAAGAGAATGAAATTGAAGAGTTCTATGAAAAAGTACAAGCTGAAATTGACAGAACATGCAAACAGGATGTCCTGATGGTCATGGGTGACTGGAACGCAAACGTTGGCAACAAAGAAGAAGGCAAAGTAGTTGGAAAATATGGACTTGGCAACAGAAATGAAGCTGGAGAAAGGCCGATAGAATTCTGCAAGATCAACGATCTATTCATCTCAAACACCTTCTTCCAGCAACACAAGCGGTGACTGTACACATGGACTTCACCCAATTGATTGTATAAAAATCTAATTGACTACAGCTGTGGAAGTCAATGATGGAAAAGCTCTGTAACATGACAAAGACAAAACCTGGAGCTGACTGTGGTACAGATCATCAACTACTAGTATGCAAACTCAAGCTAAAGTTGAAACAGATCAAACCACTCATGAATGCAGAAAAATATGACCTTGAGAATATACCACTGGAATTTAAAGACTGCCTGCAAAATCGATTTGCTGCTTTAGATACAAATGGCAGAGCTCCGGAAGAGTTATGGAATGACATCAAGAAGGTTGTGTTGGATGAAAGCGAGAAGTCTCTACAAAAGGTGAAAAAAGCAAAAACGGCCAAAATGGATGACGGAAGAAACTCTGAAAATTGCCCAGAAACGCAGAGAAGCTAAAGCCAGAGGAGAAAGAAAGACCATAACAGAACTCAAAAGAGATTTCCAACGTGCAGCAAGACAGGACAAGGAAAAGTACTACAACGATGCATGCAAGGAAATAGAAGCAGAAACTGTTAGAGGAAGAACAAGATCGGCTTTCCTAAAGCTATGAAAGCTAAAAGAAAAAGTTCCAGCCTCGAATTGGAATGTTACAAGATGCTCAAGGTTCCATGTTGAATAATGCTGAGAAGATCAAGAAAAGGTGGAAGAAATATAGAGTTTTTATATGATAAAGATCAAGTGGACCAACAGCTGTTTCAACCTGTACTTTATGATCGGGAACCATTGGTGATGAAAAAGAAGTTGAAGCAGCATTGAAAGCCTTATCAAAGAACAAAGCACCAGGCATTGATAGCATTCCCATAGAAGTATTGCAGCAATCTGATGCAGCTGCTACCGTACTTACAAGGCTCTGCCAAGAAATATGGAAGACAACATCATGGCCAACTGATTGGAAAAGATCTGTGTTTATACCAATACTAAAGAAAGGTGATCCAACTGACTGTGGAAATTATCGCACAATCGCTCTAATCCCACATGCCAGCAAGATTCTACTGAAGATTATTCAAAAGAGACTACAACCATACCTGGAACAAGAACTACCTAAGTGCAAGCAGGGTTCAGGAAAGGGCGAGGAACGAGAGACATCATTGCAGATGTGAGATGGATCCTTGAAAAGACTAAAGAATACCAAAAGGATATCTATTTGTGCTTTATCGACTATAGCAAGGCTTTTGACTGTGTAAACCATGAGAAACTCTGGGCCACATTAAGACGCATGGGTATATCAGAACACCTGATCGTTCTCTTGTGCAATCTGCACATTGATCAAGAAGCAACATAGTATAGTATGTGGCAAATCTTACAGGAACGTTATCGTCTGAGAGAGAAGGGGATTCGAAGAACAGCACTGGAATGGTGTAGATCCTACCTTTCCAATAGGTGGCAACAAGTTAAAACAGGCCAGGAATCCTCAGAGCCATTCCTACAGTCTCAAGGTGTACCACAAGGATCTTCCCTATCGGCATTAATGTTCAATATACAGTATATATGCAGCCGATATGTGAATTGATCAGATCCTTCAACGTGCAATGCCTGGCATACGCAGATGACATCCTCATATACATGCCGTTCAAAACTGACCAACCAGTGTTTACACCAATAATCAATTGTTTCGGAGCAGTAGCTGAATGGCTGCTGACTCAAAACTTAAGAATAAATCATAGCAAAACTGATGTCCTATTTGTTACAAGGAATCGTAAGTTCGTACCTCCTCTGTCGCTGCTGGTCAACAACATAGAACTGACGTCCAAACCCACAATCCGATACCTCGGCATCACATTAGATCAACACCTGGATATGACAATGCATGTGAAGAATGTGACAAAGAGTATATATCATAAGATCAGAACGCTACGCCACCTCCGCCCCCTACTTGACTATACTGATTACCGATCAACCTTCCAGGCACTAGTCCTCCCACATCTAGATTTTGCGAACATCATCCTCCACGGGCTCTCTCAATCAACCTTAAATCCACTTCGTCTGGCTATGAATGCAGCTGCAAGAGTCCTCTCTGGGTCACCAAGATCTGCTCACATAACGCCTATCATGAAAGACCTACACTGGCTACCTCTACAAGCCAGACTCTCATATAAGTCACTAGTCCTGACCTTCAAAGCCATGAATAACTACCCACCGACACCAATCAGCAAACTAATCCATAACACTCTCGAAAATAGAAACAGAAGGACTACAGCTATGAACACCTTAATAGTTCCCAAGATGATGACATCATGTACTAAAGCTACATCAAACAGAGCTTTCTCAATATTCGCACCCATGAATTGGAATATACTTCCCCATGAAATCCGTGGCATCAAAAGCCTATTACAATTCCGAAAAGCCGTGAAGCATCACTTATTCACAAAATACTACCCGGAAGTGATCATGGACACTCACACAACCAACAGGCCTCCCACTTACACCAAACACCTTAATACAACCAGAAAATGGTTAGACTCCACGATAGTTCACATTACTACTGTTGACCCGTGCCACCTACTTGAATACACGTACAATATCCACTCGAGTTTAAATATGGTATATAGTAAAAGCATATATATAGTATAATGTTGACTGTACATAGTTATCCTTGTTATTCCATGTTATATATTCCCTTGTTCTCTGTAAACTCAATGTTACCTGTATGCATTGCAGTATATTTTGTTCGATGTGCACCGCGCTGATTTTAATAGCGCGGTATAGAAGAGATGTTAAATAAATAAATAAATAAATATTGCCCATCAGGTGGTCCAGTGGCCTGCTATGAGCAAGAATATTGATATACTGGTGGGTAAATGACCCACTGGTCAAGGTTTGTGCCATGTACCAGCCTCTGTGTTGGTGTACCCATAGAACAGTCTGCAGACCTTGGGTAAGGTTGCATGCTACTGATGCTGGTGGATGTTCATTCCCAGCGGCTTGAAGTACAGGTAATGTCATCCATTATTTCACAGGTCACCATAACTTATCTTCAGGCAATGACCCTTCTTTTAGCTCTGGTGGATTTTAGGACTCTATGGCCTGGAATGGCATCCACTTGTACTGCCCTATCGCACCCCATCTCCAAAGGGATGGCAGAATGCACTGTTCAGACTGTGAAAGGTGAGCTGTGCCGCATGAAAGAACTTCTGGACATACATGTGGTCAGATTTTGCTGTGCTATAAGGTGACACCATATGCCACCAAACAGGCAGCTTGTCAGTTGACCTACTTTCTGGAAGAATCTTATGCATTCCTTTAGATTCCATGCACCCTCAGTTAGGAGTCCGAATGCACCAGAGCCAAGTAGTCATACAAAAAGCTAAAGGAACTATCAAGGAGCCCTTTTCAGTGGAAGAAGGTCAGCTTGGGTGGCAACTTTTAGAACTAGATTAAGCTGCTTACCTGGGCTTAAAGACTCCATGTCATTTTATGTTCAGCTAGACGCAGGAAAGTTGGTGAAGATGAACAGGCACAAACACCATATTCATGAAGCTGTAGACACGGGTTTGTCTCTGAGGGAGGGAGCAGGAGGGACAAGAAGGCAGAGAAGTGGGGAACATGAGGACATTTCATCAGGGAGTCTTAGTCTCTACAATGATGGAGGATGAACAAATAATTTAGGGTGGATTGGCAACTTGTATCAGATGAGTGGCTGGGAAGAGAGAAAAGATTAGTGTAGGCCTCAACCCCTTCTCCCGCACAGACCTCTACATATGGTCAACTTATCAAGATATACTTGAAATTGCTTTTAATCAAGCCTGTGGAAACCAATACAATTGGGAATGTTTCCATGCCTTTCTGTCATATTTTCTCTGACTGCATTTCTTGGTAATTGAGGATCTTCTCGACACCATTCAGAGAATGGCATCGACATGTCTGTCCTCACTGCGATTCTTGTGTTTTTCTCCTTTACCACTCTATCCAGTTTTCTTGTATCAAACATCTTATAGGCTGGGACGGGAACGTCCCAGGTGATCACGCCATTCACATGTGCAGTTTTGATGGACGTATGCAGGGCTGGTGCAATGGTATTAAGCCCCACAAGTGAACCTTCAGCCTTATGCCCTCCATGAGTTTTTCGAAATTAAACTCAACCGTCACAATTATTGAAATAGTATTCCTCCCACAATAATTTTGATAAAAATGTATAATCAGACCTCATGCTTTTAAATAGTAAACTTGGCTTTGTATGCATGGTGTGCCCATTCTCGCTGCAGGTAAAAGAATGCGCTGAAGGCTCATTGAGTTTGTGTGGTCATTAGGATCTACGTATTGTTTTGCTTTGACTGCTGCTACTCTTTGCTGCCTCAGAGGTTGCTGCCCAGTCTTGCCTATTGGTTGGGCCAGTCCTGGGTGTAAGGCTCCTGCAGTAGCCCTTCCTATTCCCAACTGTATTTATGCATTTGCCACGTGGTTTATCTCCTTTACTAAACTCAGTCTTTAGAAAGCTTTTTCTTTTGCAAATGCCGTTGCTTCCTTCCATCTGTGCACTGGTGGATTCTCACTCATTCCTTGTTTTTGTCTAGATGTTTGTCCAAGTTGAATGGAAGTATATTTTGGACATTTATTTTTCATATTTTAATAGTTTTGCACATTTGGGTCTGCTGATGTTGTTGAAGATGTTAGTTCTATAGTACATGCTATTTCTATGAGGCCCATTCATTCCTCTCTCACTTCTAGGAACGTACAATCTTGACATACACTAATTCTTATCAATTACCTCATGGACATGGAGAAGTTTTCTTGTTCATACATCCAGGTTTTTTTTTTATTTACATTTACCATGTTAACAAAAACACATTCCACAAAAATGGAAAAACAAATAATAAAGAAACATACATGATTGCATAATCATCCCTAATATTCACATTTCATGTCATTTATTAGATATTTTACCTGCCTTTACGAAAGCCTATAGCAGAATACAATAAAAACATTTTCAAAGCCATGTAGGCGAGTTGCAGATCTTCAAACCACCTAAATGGCGCTCTGTGGGATATTCAGCGGAACTAACCCAGTTAGCTGAATATCACCCGGTGCAGCCACTGGGTGCCCCAACGCTAGCCAGCTAGCGTTGGGGCGTTACGAGGCAGATTGGAGGTAGCACCTGGGGATAACTGGCTAGTGGTGATATTTAGCCACTAGCCAGTTATCCCAAATCGGCACAAGTTAGGTACCTGAAAGGCTCACTTAACTCACTACTTTAGCTAACTGGAAAGTGGCGAAATATCACCAAGGTCTAGTTGGCTGGCACTATCCAGCCAACCCAGATATTCAATGCCTGTGACCGGATATGGCCCCAGCTTTGAATATCAGAGTGCAAAATTCAGCAATGATGGCTAGCGACCGTATAAGCACTAGCCACTGAATATCACGCTACACATAATAAATACATTAATTAAACATAACACGCAACACAAGCAACAGCTAAACAGAAGAGCGACCTAAAATACTGAAGTGGGGCCATTACTAAAGCATCAGTAGCTATATAAATTAAAAAAGAAAAAAAACGGGAAGAATCTACCCAGCCCAAAAATTATACAAGCACACTTTTTGGAAACTCAGTGCATTCAGTCAGGGCTGGCTCTATCATTAAGCAAAGTCAGGCAGCAAGTTTTTGGGAGTGGCAAAAATGCCCCCAAAACATCACCATGTGCAGGAGTTGCAAAGATTCCCACAGTGTTTGTGTTTTAATTGCTGCCACTGCCGCAGACATTGGGAAATGTGGTGATAGTAGTGGCAGTGGTAGACTGGGGGAGATAACAGGAATGAAGATGAGATACTGGGCACAGAATGGGGGGTGGATGGCAGATGGTGAACAAGGGCTGAAGGGTAGGAGAGCAAAGGGTGGACACTAGACATGGGATTAGTAGAGCAAAGGGGAATGGAGGGTAAATGCTGGACACAGAGTGGATGGGGCGGAGGGCAGGTGCTGGATAAGCTTGCATAGGGAGGAGAGTAGATGCTGTACATGGAGTGTGTGGGGTGCAGCCTGGAAGATAGATGCTGGACACAGGTTAGGTGGGAGGTAGAGGGAAGTTGCTGGGCATAGGATAAGAGGGCAGATGCTGGAAACAGGGTGGGTGGGGCTGAAGGGCAGACACTGGACACTGGGTTGGAGAGCAAAGGAAAGATGCTGGACATGGGGTAGGGGAATAGGGAGAAAGTGAGAGGGAGGAGGTGCTGGAAACAGGAAGGTAGGGAGGGAGACAGAGAAAGCAAAGATGCTGGAGATGGGGGGTAGGGAGATTGAGGAATTGGGGGGGGGGTTGAGAGAAATGGGAGAAGCAATGAACAGGTGAGGAGAGATGTCAGACATGGAGAGGGAGAGAATTCGTTAAAGAATGGGGAATAAGAGGCTGGGGAAGGAGAGAAAGATGGGGAATGGGGGGCTGGATTACGGGTATACGGAGTAAAAGATTGAGACTGAGGACTGGATGAGGTGGAGGAGGAGGAGTGAAATCTGAGTTGACAGAAACCTAGGAAATAAATGGAAGAAAACTGAAAAGACTAATGAAATAAGACAGGAGGAAAAAGAAATGGTAGATAAGACTGAAGAGCCAAGAAAGTGAGTTAAGAGCGTGGAAAGCAGAAACCAGAGACTAGCATCAACAGGTTAGAGAATAAAATGGGCGTGAGAAAGTGAGGTTGATTATTAGCAGCAGTGGTCATCGCCGCTTTAAGTTATGTTTTACAATCCAGTTAGTGGCGACGTTCACTGCTGACCAGATTGCAAAACCTCATAAGATTAGCAAGCCTTTCACCCGGCCTAACTTTATGCAGTTTAGCTATGCAATTAGCAGATTAATATTTTCGCTAACCGCATAACTGCTAGTGCTATGCCCGGGATGCCCCAGGGCTATCCGGATAGCAACAAGGCATTTAAAGTGGCCCTCCAGTAATTTTTGTTTTCAATTTAGTGATTGGAATCTATCTTCAGAATTTACTTGTTCTGTCTTTATATTCTGCATTATACAAGGGCATCTACATTTCTGTGCTGCATGCAGAGTCCGGCTTCTTGGGATTTCAATTTAATTTTTGCTTACGTATTTTAATTTTTAGTTTATGGTCACTTATTTTATACTTGATGAGGGTCAATCTGTGTTCTGCATTTATGAAAGAGCCCTGGTGTTCTGTTAGGATGGATTTTGTGTTTAAGGATCTGTACCATAATAATCCAGCTTGTTAAGTTTTCTGAATAGGTGTATGGATGTTCTAAGGCCCATTCCAAAAAGCAAAAATCATAGTACAGCTTACAACACCAAAATAAAATTATTTTATAGCACCAAAATTAACCGCTATGGTTCTTGCTTTCTCTTTTTGTTCTTGATGTGTAAGCACCCTGCATCTTTGTTTTTTGCAAAATATATATTTACATCTAGTACCGTGATGGTTTAGTGTACAGTATCTGAGTGTCGGTGTGTTTACCATGCTAAAAAAAATACACTGTTACAATGTTTGCAGTACATAAAAGCATCGCAAACTTTTTTTTCAATTACGTAGTTGGTTTCTTTTTTCTTGGGCAACATCCAACCAGTGTTCTAAGTAAGGGAAACCTCTGGCTCCAGACTAGAACTCTGCGGAGTCCCCTTCATTATAGGTGCCTGGAAAGACCAGCCCGATTATTAGGCTAGACCAAATGATTGCCTAGGTCAGCAGCTTCTGAAGTGCAGCAAAGAGCTGCAACGGTCAAGCCAAAATAATAGATCCTGAGAGCCCCAACAACTCAAAGAGCCAATAGCACCAAGTTTTTACCTGCAGGGAGAGTGGGCTATATATAGGTACAATCAGCGTTTCATATTTTAAAGTATGTCATCCAATTATTCATTTTTACAGAATTGTTGTGGGAGAGTTGGTGTTGAGATGATGATAATTGTTGAATTCAATTATCAATATCTTGAGCAGGGGGGTGAAGTATAAGGCTGGAATTTTGCCTAGGGTACTCAATATCCTTGCACCAGTCCTGTACCTTGGGGGGGGGGGGGGAGGCAGCTCATCTCTCGCCTCAGGCAGTAGATTGCCTTGAGCTGCCCCTGCAACCAGATTTTTAAGGAATTTATGAAGCCAGTTCACAATTGCAAAGTTGTATGAGAACACAGGAATTGCTGGCCGACTAATGGCTTCTAACTCGTATCTCATTTCATGCTGTTAAAGCACTTTTCAGTATCAATTTTAATCTTCTATAATAGTCTTTGCTGATTTTTCCTCTTAGTGATTTGTTCCTTTCTCTATTTCTAGACAGTTATATACACCTTGCTGTTCAAGTTCCAGTCAGAGAGAGTCCTGATTTCATTGGATAAACTTTATACGAAATTGTTCTGTCAAGTATTGATCCTGGAATTATAGAGTTTCAAGTCATCTGCAAACAGTATGACTTTACCTCTGGATCATTACTATCTTTAAGATTAAAGCTAAATCTGTAGTCCAAGAATTTAGTAAGTTTACTCGGTGGATTAAGTGCCCTACAAAACAAGAGTGGTGACCAGGCATGTCCTTGCAATATACCTTGCTGAATCTTGATGATGTAAGGTCTATGCCTATAGCCTCCTAAACAAACTGAATTGGATTCCAACTGCACAGGCCTCTGATCTTGTGGTATCAGAAGTTACTGCCTGCCAAGTGCTTGTGCGTGGACACTGAAGACCCATTGTTCTTCTGTCCACATGCTGAAAACCAGACTTTTCAGCTGAGAACTGCTTTGATGATGTTGGAAGTTGCAATATTGTATGGAACCAGCACTGGGACACAGACCATCTTTCGCAGTATTGCACCTTTGATCATGGACCCTACTGTGCATGCAACTATCTTATGACAGCTGCCTCCTGATTTGCTCAGGCAGCCTGATGAGACCTGATCCAACCAATCACAAAGATGTACATGAGCTCTGCCATCAGTTGAGCAATAAAATGTATGTAGCAACAAAGACTTGAGCTTTTTGCCACCCATATGCTTTTTGCCATCTAAGACAAAAACGTATGCTTTTTGCCACCGAGCCTTTGCGCCACATGCTTCGGCAAGACACTGCATTGTCACCCAAGGATAATCTGCCATTGCTGAGTGATAAGTGAAGATTTGTACATGCACTTCAGGTGCTGTGTGCCCTCTTCTAATCACAGTACTTAAGAGGAGCATAATACCTAGACTGCAGGTGCCTCGCCTACAAAAGCTGGAGCCTGCCTAATAAATAAAATCCTGCCTTGTTCGGAGCAGTGATTCTTGGCTGGTGAAGTCAAAGGGAGGATGGATAGATTTATTTTGCTTTCTTAAGTGTCAGCTAGACCACATGACCTGGTAATTAGTCTTAGGAATTTACTAGCTGTTTATGTAAGAATTTGCTATAAGTTTCTGCTATAAATCATTCTTAACTTATTGTTGTATTTCTTAGTAACAGATTTGTGTGTGCTATTTTTCTATCATAACATACGCAGAACTCAACTAGTTTTGTTAATCTGTTACCAACATGTGCCAAGAATTGAAAGGATTTGGTGAGTTATATTGATATCTGTTTGCCTTACAATGACAAGCTATTCCAACTTCATACTTCACATAAGAGTGTGGTTTGCCACATTTTCATGGTGAACTTGATGTGCTCAATCAATCCAGAGTTTAATTTTTACATTTTAAGGCCAATAATTATCCAAGAATCCAGGATGCTATTGGAGGCTGATAAAGTCAATTCATACTATGCCAAGATGTAATAAAAACAGACAACTGGCCATGTGGTTTTATTCAACATTAACTGGTCTTTAGTTCCATGTTCCCCTCTTATTGCCCTTCTGCTCTGTTGCATGATGTTATTGTAATCAGTATGACCGTATGTTGTCAGTGTCTATTGCAAAGAATATCATATAGATTATAGGCAGATAGGTTATTGGTCTGTAATTTTAGGTAGCACTACTGGGATCTCCATTTGGAAGGAGAAGTGTTCTACCTCTTATTAGGCTTTGAGGTGTTAAGTCTGGCTGTGGGCTCACTTGATTTTTGCAGTTTGAGAGGTCTTAGTGGAGATAAAAAGAAAATAGTCACTCCATCTGGTCCAGGGCTCTTCCACTTTAGGTCTCATTTTAACCTGTTTATTCAAGTATTTTGTTGCTACTTAAGGCCATTTCATAGCTTTGATATTTTGACTTTCACAAATTCATTTCAAAGCTAGAGAGCCGTTCTGCTTCTTGGTTGTTTTCTACAAAGTCCTTGGTTTAGGTTTCTCCAAAACCTGTTTTGATTTTAGTCTATGATATTACTACCATACTAATGCTTTTCTCAGTTCCCTGGTTTTGAGTTCTCTAAATAGTTCATTTTGATATCTCTCTTCTGTTGTCTTCATATACCCAGAGTATTTGTGTTTCTACTGCTACTTTCAATTTAGTATTGACATATATCATTTTAAGATCTTCTGTTTGCAGCATGTTTCAGTATGATGTTTTGAATCTTCTCAATATCTTCGTTGATCTTAATCCTTTGAAATACTGCCCATCAGAGACATCTCTGCATACAGTAATATAATTTTCTGCCCTATGGATCTTTTACTGAACTTTCAGATTTCAGAGACATGTGATGTTTTCATAAGGCTCAGTAAATGTAAATGGTTTCTTTCGAATGTGGATTATTTGGTGAGTTTTCAGAGTTGATGACTGACTGAAACTTTTATTACACTCTGTGCATATATATGGTTTCTCTCCAGTGTGGATTCTTTGATGAATTTTTAAGTGTGACAGCCGAATGTAACTTTTATTACACTCACCACATGTAAATGGTCTCTCTCCTGTATGGTTCCTTTCATGAATTTTAAGTCTTGATAAACAAATGAAGCTTTTATTGCAGTAAGTGCAAGTAAATGGTTTTTCTTTCATGTGGCTCATTTGGTGTCGTTTCAGATGGGACAGATGGATAAAACCTTTATTACACTCAGAACATATAAATCGTTTTTCTGGCATGTGTATCATTTGGTGCTTTTTCAGATCCAACAGCTCAGTAAAACATTCCTTACACTCTGTACATGTAAATCGTTTCTCTTGCAGACAGTGTGCCCTCACATGTCCGATTTGGTGCCTATTCAGTTGTGCCAGCTGAATGAAAGTTTTATCACACTCAGGACAAGTAAAGGGTTTCTCTCCTGTATGAATCCTTCGATGAATTTTGAGTCTTGATAGACAAATGAAGTTTTTATTGCAGTCAGTGCATTGAAATGGCTTTTTTCCTGTGTGTCTCATTTGATGCCTGTTCAAATGTGAGAGCTGAATAAAACTGTTATTACATTCAGTACATCTATAAGGCCTCTCTCCTGTGTGCTTCCTTTGATGAAATTTTAGTTGTGACAACTGAATAAAACATTTATTACATTCAGGGCATGTGAAAGGTTTCTCTCCCGTATGATTCCTTTGATGAATTTTCAACTTTGACAATTGAAGGAAACTTTTGTTACAATCAGTGCATGTAAATATTTCCTTTCCGGTGTGGATCCGCTGATGAATTTTCAGCTCTGATACAGAAATGAAATTCTTATCACACTCTATACATGTGAAAGGTTTTTCCCCCGTATGGCTCATTTGATGCTTTCTGAGCCATGATAAATAAATAAAACTCGTATCACACTCAGAACATGTAAATGGTTTCTCCCCCAGGTGGATCCTTTCATGGGTTTTCAGTTCTAATAGACAAGAGAAGCATTTATTACACTTAGTGCATTGAAAAGGTTTCACATGATCATGGATTCTCTGGTGCATTTTTAATTTTGGCTTATCTTTGAAACACTTTCCACACTGAGAGCATGGAAAAGGTCTCTCTCCCGTGTGAGTTCTTTGATGAGATAAAAAATTATATTTTTTACGAAAGCTTCTTCCGCAGATGTCACAAAGAAAGGCTTTCTCCCCTTTCCTCTCTCCCTGGTTGAGTTGAGAAGTTATTTGTTCAAGGTTATGATTTTGGAAAGGTATTGCTGTGCTTAAGTACATCTGGTACTCGGGGAAGATTGTGAGAAAAGCAACAGGGAACTCATAGTCAGTGACTCCATACAGTGAGTCTCCTGCAAGATCTCTCTGCTCCATCACTGATTCTTGTGGATGATTCGTTGCATTTCCCCTCTCAATCCCCTGGGAAATATTCTCAGAAAGATTTCCCAAGTCTGTTGGTATTTGTTCCATTTCTGCAGGAGGTTCTTCCCAATTCTTTTCCCTCCTCGGTTCCTGTTTCATCTTTTCATCTGTTGGATATAAACAGAAGACATTAATCCTCTATTGATGACTACGGAAAGCTACTAGTGATCAAGAAACAATGACACACAATGACAAACCTGGGATTGGTGATGTTTAGAAAATTCCATCTGTTAGCAAAAGCTGGATGAGTAAAAAGCACAACGTCAATGCCCTGCATCTTTCAGGAAACAGTGTACACTTCCTTAACTGGGCTTTTAAAGTAGTCTGAGCTCTTAGTAGTCCAGTGAATTACTATATGCTGTCTCTCTGTGTCTGTTATGATATCCAGAGTCACTCTAGTGACATCTCCAACATCTTGAGTTAAGCAGAGATGTGCTTGTCAATACTTTAGGCATCATACTGCCTCATTTATGCTCTACTTAAAGACCATATATCTTTAAGTATGGACCATTTGACTATCCTACCCGCATGCACATGGTACAAGAGCAGTACATGATTGGTCCTGAATGTTATCAAGATAACTTAGGACTGAATATCGCTGCTATCTAGATAGCGGACTATATACCATGCCTATCCAAATAACTCCTAAGCTGTCAGCATTACATGTAAAATGAGTGCCAGGCACTATACACATAGAGGAGCGGAAGAAATTAGCAGAATGCCTTTACTTTTATGGCTGCTGTTTTCCAACCCAGGTGATAAGGCTTTGCTTTATCTCTGGATGTAACTGAAACATATTCCATGGAGCTAGTTCATAAATCTGCACCAGGAGTGACCCAAGATGGCTGGTAGTTGGCGTTCCTGCTGAAGAGCTCACAATATATTCCATTTGAATTTACCTCGATTTGCTTCATTTTCAAGCAGTAGGGGGTGAAGGCTGGCTAAGAGAAAGGTCATCTCTCATGATCACGGTGACTTTACTCTTGCTGTTTCCTTGGATCTCTCCTCTGCCGTTGACCTTGTGGATCATCGCTCGTCTCCGATTTGAGTATCCGGGACACCCCCCTGCATTGGTTCTGGTCTTTCCTCTCACCACCCGTTTCTTCTCTGTTCATTCTAACTCTTCTTCCCCCCCCTGTGTCCCTGCCCTGTGGTGTTCCATGTCTCTGTTCTGCCCCCCTTTCTCTGCTTATCCAACAGTCCGGTATCTCTGCTTACACTTATGCAATAATATTATCCTCCACCGTACTGCTTCCTCTTCCCCTGATCTTACACTACTTAACACCTGACCCTCATCCATTCCTGGATGGTATCAAATTTCTTTCACCTAAACCCTTCTAAGTCTACTGCCACATGGTTCACCTTTGGAGTTCCCTCTCCTGCTCTGACCCCTATCATCTCTTCTACTCCTATTCCATTGGTCTCATCTTTTCACTACCTTGGGTTACTCTAGACTCTTCTCTCTCCTTTGCAGAACACATCTTGTCTGTTATTCGCCAGTCTCTCTTTCGTCTTCACCAAATTCACACAGTCTGTCTTTTCCTCTCCCTGGCCTCTTTGACTACACTCCTTCTCTCCCTCGTCATCACCAGGCTTTCTCTTTTGCTGCACCTTCCATCTGGAACTCTCTACCTAATGAGCTGAGAGCAGCTCAGGACATCAATGACTTTAGAAAGCAACTGAAAACATCTTTGTTTATAGAACACTACGGTCATGCAATTAACTAACTTAATTTGTCTGGAATGTAAATCATATACATATTGTATAATAGCTCACATTATAGTATAGCTCACTATGTAGATAATGCAACTCACTCTAACACATTATACCATAACTTTAACTTTTATTTCTTTACATTTTCTCACTAATACTCTTAATATCTTTGTTTGTAAGACCGCTTTGATTGTATGATAAGGCGGTATAGAAATCCAATTAAATAAAATAAATAAATAAAATAAATATTGTAACATCTGTTGAGTCCGCTCTGCTACTCAACCCTGAAAGGGGGGGGGGGGGGGCGCCGCCCACAATATCTCCTTTACAGACTCCAGCTCCTTTCAAAACGTCGCCACCCACATACTCAAGCATTCTTCTCGGTTTGACCATATCTCTCCACTAGTTACCCGTTCATTTCAGAATTCAGTACAAAGACCTTGTATTCGTGCACAGGAACATTCACATCTCCATTTTCATACCTCCCCCCTCCCCGCCATCGTCTCTTGTGTTCCATTCACACTCACCGTTTGGGACTGCCTTCTGTATCCCAGGCTCATCTTGAACGCACACAGGGCTCTGCGTTTTTCTTTCTAGGGCCTGGTTTGTGGAACTCTCTTACCCACACCCTCTGTTCCAAACCCTCCTTCACTAGGTTCAAGGTTGCCTTGAAAACCCATCTTTTCTATTTAGCTTTTCCCTCTTTTGCTTCCCTTCCATGACCCTCCCACTATGATTTTGTCATTTCCCAGTTCTATATGTTCAAACTTTTTATTGGTGCACAGTAAACAACAATAGTCCAATTGTAAAGGCAAACTTAGCAAACATAACCACTCCAAGTCTATTAAACATTTTGAATAACACATTTTCTATTTTATCCTCCCTTCCTCTTCCCCCCCCCTTTTACCCCTCCTCCCTCCCCAGTTGCACGATCAAATTCTACCCCCTTCCCCCAACCCATCCCCCCCTTCTACTTCCACTGTGCCCCCATCTAGGCCACAGCAATCTTAACTTAGGAAGTATATATCTCCAGGAACAAGCAGGAATGTAGTCTTCACATATGGGTATCGTCGGTACCGACGGAGCCTGCGTGGGAATGCACCCCAGTGTCCAATTAGAAAGCTTTTGGGAGCATCCCACAGCGCCTGCGTGCTGCCTTCCCGCCTTTCCCAACTGCCTCTCTCCAGTTCTTCGTTTTCCACAGAGCCAGCAGGTTGTTTTTACTGTCACCGCAGAAATTATCCCATCTTTTTCATTCTTTTTTGTGGTAGCGTCTGCCTTCCTCGACGCTATACCAGTACCGCCGGTTCTTTCTTTCTTTTTTCAAAAAAAATTAAAAAGTTTTGTAATATTTTTTCTGGATTTTCAAGTCTTTTTTCTGTAGGGTGCCACGCGCCATTTTGGGCACTAGCCCCAACTTTTCCTTCAGAATGGAAAAACCCACCTCGGGTTTTAAAAAGTGTTCCAAGTGTGGCGGTACCATCTCCATCACCAACACTCATGAGTGGTGCCTTTAATGTTTAGGTCCTGACCACTCCATCTTGGAGTGTGTTGCCTGTGGGATGATGTCAAAGAGGGGTCGGCGAAACCGAGCTGCTAAGCTTAGCACCCTTTTTCCCTCCAATGCAATATCCGAGGCATCGACGTCTTCCAGGGCTTCGTCTTCCTCCCATGGATCTCAGGTAACCAAACATAAATCTGGCTGGTCCTCAAAGGGTAGCTCTCCTTCCAAGCATCGAGATGCCGCTAGCGTTTCCCTTGAGGGACTTGTACCGGCAAAACTGCCCCAGCGGGAGGCTTTGGCTTCCAAAGCACTATCGGGGCTCGAGGATGTTCTCCAGGCCTCAACCTTGGCAGAACTACTGGTGCCATGCTTTGGGGTACTGGCCGCTTCGTCCGGTACCGATACCCAGTGATCGGCAGCGTCAATAGACCAGAGATTCTTGGTTATTGAACTCAGTCTGGCGGCTCTCCTTGCGGCTTCGGTGCCTTCGGGACCGCTTCAGACGGTTCAACCGCTATCGACACTGGTTCCGGTACCGACAGCATCGACACCGAGTCATGCCGTTTCCTCCGGTATCGACAGGCCGGTACCGGACCCCTCCGGTACTGACTTTGATCGGTACTGGTATCGTGCTTTGCAAGAGCACCCGGACAGGAGATACTTCGAATCCTCCGAGGATTCTGACGATTCTGACAGCTCTGTCGGTACCGGAGTACTTCTCTCTGAGGAGCCTTCCTCTCCTAAACGTAGGATGTCTCCTCCAGAGGATATATCCTTTCAGGATTTCATCCGGGAGGTGGCTAGAGGTCTTTCCATCACAGTGGCTCCTGAAACAGAGCCCAGAGCAAAGGAATTGGAGATTTTACAATATCCTAAAGCTCCCAAGGAGGGGGCTACTTTGCCTGTTCATGAGATCTTGCATGATCTCATGCTAAGAATGTGGGAAACATCTCTTACCACCTCTCCTCATTCTCATAGGCTTGATACCATGTACCTCCTTGTCCTGGATTTCAAAAAAAAAAAAAGTTACCACACCACTCCATGGTAGTGGAATCAGCTATGAGAAGGATCAAGAGTGCAAAAAGACATGCATCTAATCTGCCAGGACGTGAATGTAGGACTCTTGATGCCTTTAGGCGTCGAACCTTCCAGGCCTCTATGCTTTCTGCCAGGATTAGTTCCTATATTTTATATATGGGAATGTTCCTTAAGGAGGTTACAAGAGATCTAGAGCTTATGAGCCCTCTCCTTCCTGATGATAAGAGGCAAGATTATCTTACACTTGTCAAACATGCCCAAGATGTTTCCAAGTTTGTTAATCGTGCAGCTTTTGACTGCTTTGAGTGCATAAGCAGAACCTCTGCCATTGCCATAGGTGCTCGTAGGATTGCCTGGCTCCTAGCATCTGACTTAGAACTCTGGGTACAGGACAAACTGGGGAATATCCCTTGCACAGGCGAAAATCTCTTTGGCAAAAATTGGCAAGAGAAAGCTAATGAGCTGGATGCTGATAACACCACTTTGGATAGACTATCCAAGGCTACAGCTGATCCTGCAAGGAGAAAATCCTACAAGAAACCATTCTTCTCTAAAAAGAAGAGGTTTTACCCCTCCTATACCCAGAAGGGGCATTCTGCAGGTCAGTCTGCCCGAAAGGGACAGCAGACACCAAAACAAAGAAAAGCAAAGTCTGCTAAGCCTCAACCGACCCAGCAGTCTCAGTCTCCACAGGGGCTTTGACTCCCATCTAGAGAACTTGGCCTTCCTGGCCCTCAACGGGCCAGAGCCCTCCACCATTCCAGGAAGGTTGTCATTTTGCCCCCAGATGGGAGCAAATAACAGCAGAAGAATGGACTCTCTCCATTGTAAAGGAGGGGTACAAGCTTCATTTCCTCAGCATGACCCCTCCTACAGTTGTAAGACGGTTCAATTCTCAGACTTCACTAGAAAATCAGTTAGGTCAAGAGGTCAATTTACTTCTTGCCCACGGGGCAATAGAAGACATACCCATTTCCCAACAGGGTACAGGATTTTACTCCCCCTATTTCCTTATTCCAAAGAAAACAGGGGGACACAGACCCATTTTAGACCTCAGAGAATTGAACAAATTCCTGTTCAAGGAGAAGTTCAAGATGATTTCTCTAGGAACTCTTCTGCCATACCTTCAGTCAGGATTGACTTTGTTCTCTAGATCTCAAGGATGCGTACACCCATGTTCTCATACATCCAACTCACCGAAGATTCCTTCGGTTTCTATTTCATAGGAAGCACTACCAGTACAAGGTTCTTCCTTTTGGCTTGGCCTCAGCACCAAGGGTGTTTACGAAATGCATGGCTGTAGTGGCAGCACTTCTTCGCACTCTAGGAATATTTGTGTTCCCCTACTTAGACGACTGGCTCATTCGAGCCCCATCAGAATCAGAGGCCAGAATTTCCCTATCTTGCACAATGCGTATACTTCAGTATTTGGGCCTGGTCATAAACATCCCAAAATCCAACCTAACTCACACTCAGTCTCTGGAGTTTATAGGAGCTATGCTGGATACCAGGAAAGCAAGGGCCTATCTTCCACAGCCCCGCTGCCTTTGCATGGTGCAGTTAGCTTCCCAAGCAGTGTTAAAGACTCATCTCACTGCTCGGGAAATGTTAAAATTGCTAGGCCACATGGCATCTACCGTGCATGTGGTTCCCTATGCTCGCCTCCATATGAGAGCAGCCCAATAGACTCTATCCACTCGGTGGACCCAAGTATCAGGCTGCCTATCAGACAAAATAGCAAACTTAAGTCGCCTTATTTTGTCCCTACAATGGTGGCAATCAACCCAAAACCTGTTGGTGGGGTCCCCTTTCCAACAGTCCCCACCCCAGGTCATTCTAACAACAGACGCCTCACAAGTGGGTTGGGGAGCTCACCTGCAAGATCTCTCTACCCAAGGCACCTGGACTCCACAGGAGACCCATCTACACATCAATCTCTTGGAACTCCTAGCAATCTTCCTTGCTCTTCGAGTATTCCACACCTAGCTGAGCTACAAGACAGTCCTAATTCAGACGGACAATCAAGTAGCTATGTTCTATCTGAACAAGCAGGGAGGAACAGGCTCTCTGTCACTTTGCAACGAAGCTTTGCGACTATGGGCCCTCGCCAGAGAGCATCAGATTCATCTCCTTGCTGTGTATCTGCCAGGCATTCAAAACTCCTGGGCAGACAGACTCAGTCGAGTTCTGCTTCCACACAAGTGGTCTCTTCATTTCAGACCAGGTAGCAAAAGTTTTTCAAATTTGGGGAACTCCGGACATAGACCTCTTTGCAAGTCCGTTGAATGGCAAACTTCCCCGATTCTGTTCCAGAATTCAGGCTCAGGGTTCTCAGGCCAGGGATGCTTTCCTCCTCCATTGGGGTCAGGACTTCCTATATGCCTTTCCACCCATTCCCCTAATTCCCAAAACCCTATTCAAGCTTCAGAGAGACAGAGGCCATATGATTCTCATAGCTCCACACTGGCCACGGCAGGTGTGGTACCCTCTGCTCCTACATCTCTCTCAAGCTCCATCTCTGGAGTTAGGATCTGCTCCAGATCTCCTGTCTCAGGAGGACGGGATGTTGTGGCATCCCGATCCCCACTCCCTGCATCTCAGGGCCTGGTTGCTGAGGGCCTAGACCTTCATGGTCTTAACCTGTCTCAACAAGTAAGGGATATCCTTTATGCTGCTAGAAAGCCTTCCACAAGACGCTCTTATGCTTTCAAGTGGAAAAGATTTTCCATATGGTGTTCGCAGAAGGGTCTTGACCCCCTGGCGATATCTTTGGAATCATTATTGGAGTATCTCCTTCATTTATCTAATGCAGGGCTTAAGACTAACTCAGTACGAGTCCATTTAAGTGCTATTTCAGCTTCCTTCAAGCCTTTAAATGGACAACCTATTTCCTCTCATCCTCTCATAGCGAGATTTATGAGGGGCCTCCTTCTAACTAAGCCTCCCATTAGGCCACCACCGGTAGCATGGGACCTAAATCTGGTTCTTGGACAGCTCATGAAGCCGCCATTTGAACCTCTAGCTACTACCTCCTTGAAATTCCTTTCCTGGAAGGTTGTCTCTCATTGCAATCACATCAGAATATTGCATTAGTGAGTTGCAAGCATTAGTGGCTGATCCTCCTTATACGAGGTTCCATCATGATAAGGTAGTCCTTAGGATTCATCCACACTTTATGCCAAAGGTGGTCTCACCTTTTCATTTAAACCAAGCAGTTTACCTGCCTGTATTTTTTCCAAGGCCTCATGCTTCAAATGCAGAAAGGAGTCTTCATACTTTGGACTGTAAAAGAGCACTTGCTTTTTACTTACAAAGGACACAGCAACATAGAAAGTCCTCTCAACTCTTTGTTGCTTTTGATCCTTCTCATTTGGGGCTTCCAGTCTCCAAGAGAACATTTTCCAATTGGATTGCAGTGTATTTCTTTTACCTATCAGAGTAAAAACCTTCCTCTGGAGGGCCATGTCACAGCTCACAATGTGAGAGTCATGGCAGCCTCAATGGCTCATCTACACTCTGTGTCTATTGACGACATCTGTCGAGCAGCTACTTGGGCCTCGGTTCATACCTTTACAGCCCATTACTGCTTGGACAAGGACTCCCGCCGGGATGCCTTGTTTGGTCAGGCTGTTCTACGACACCTGTTCCACACTTAATCAACTCCTACGCACCATTCCCAGTAGGATGCCAGAGATCCATGGGGGGAACTGGAGCCTTTTCACAGGGACACACAACTTCTGGGGTCTCTCCCTGGCATCTGTAGCTAGGGAGTCCCCATATGTGAAGTCTATATTCCTGCTTGTTCTCCTAGGACAAGCAGGATGTGTCAGCCACACCTGGTGTCGTCCCCCGACGGCGCCGTGACGGAAGTGCTCTATAGCTCAGAACTTCTGAGCATGTGTGAGGTGGTCCCACCTCCCCAGCCCGCCCCTAGCCGGCCAGTTTTTTCCTTCCGCCTTCGCCTCAAGACGGACTTTCAAGCTCTCTTCACAATATTCACCGAATATGCCTAAACCAGGTTTTAAGAAGTGCCTTACCTGCAGCAGAAAGTTGAATATATCTGACTCTCACCAGCACTGTGTCAGATGCCTGGGGGCGTCTCACCAGGTGGAAGACTGCGAGTGCTGCCGCCGGATGTCCCCCAGAGCCCAGAGACACCGCGAGCAATCTTTGAGAGACCTCCTCTCCCCTGCTGCAGCCACATCCCGGGACCCGGAGAAAAGCACCGAATCAAGACCTGCCAACAAATCTACCGTGAGTGATCGTTCCGGCACACCGAAGCTCCCCAGCGCTGCCTCCGCTGCCTCTGCAAAAACGATGAAGAAAAACAAAGCGCTCCCTTCTGACTTCCGTGCTGGTCTTCCTGCCACTGGAGAGGCCTCTGCCGCCACGGTAAGCCCCTCTCCAGTCTGCAATCTCCAGGGCTCTTCCCCCAGGCCAAGCGGTCCTGCCGGCCAAGATGGCGCTGCCCTCGTGGCCCCGCCAGACCCCGCCTCTGGAAACGCCTCCTCGGCTCCTATTGGCTCCCGCGGCCCCGGCCCTGACGTCAGCCGGCATCCCTCCCCCCAGCCCAGCACGTCAATGCAAGGGGATCCCCGGAGCACGGCGCGGCAACTTCAAGACCAGGCTTCTTCTTCACGCCGCGCCGGCTCTCCTGATCGCGCTGATGCCAAGCGCCTACGAGGGAGCCGCGATCCGGGGAGACGCGATCTCAGCGCTGACAGCAAGGGAATCACCTGTCAGCGCAACCACGGATCTTCTGACCGCGCCGAGCTTCAGCGCCGACGAGGGAGCCCCGATCCTGGGAGACGCGATCTCAGTGCCGACAACCGGGGAGCCCCCTGTCAGCGCCGCCATGAATCTTCTGACCGCGCTGAGCTTCAGCGCCGACGAGGGAGCTGCGAGCAGCGCTCTCACAGCAGGGAATCCCCCTGTCAGCGTGCATGCAGTGAAAGGGGCAGGAAGAAGTCTGCAAAGCGCAGACATCTATCCCCCCCAGAGGCAAGCGATCCCCATCGTGGGTCCCCAAGGGACAGCAGCAGATCCAGCTCACACTGCAGCAAGAGACGCAGAAGCAGCAGATCTGAGTCCACCTCTTCTGCCATCTTAAATCTGCTATCTCGCCTTGTGGAGCAGACGGCCCCACTACGGCCAGACCAGCTACACAGGTCCATCAGTCCACAAGAGACTCTCTCAGAACGCGGACCTGCCTCTCCATACCCAGACTTTCACCTAGAGCGCGGACTCCCTCCCCTGCTCCTTCCAGAGCGCGATCTCCCTCTCCAGCACACCTGGGATCCGGGGGGAGTGACGCAGATGACCGGGGACCCTGCTCCGAGGTGGAGGAATCCGGTCCAGGCTCTGACAACTTCAAAAGCAATAAGGACGAGGCAGAAGAGCCTCCACCTACGGTACCAGAGGACCTCACCTATCCAAAATTCCTCAGGAAAGTGGTCTCTAAACTGGGACTCGCCACGGAGGAAACTTCGGAGGAAAAGGAGCCAGAGGTCATGAAGTACCTAAGCGGTCCCAAGCCAGCTATGGCTCTTCCTCTCCACCGCAGATTGAAGGACAAGCAGCTGACGCTCTGGCAATCTCTAGCCTCCGGTCAAGCTTTCTCCAGACGCTTGGACAGCAAGTACATTGTCCACACAGCGCCTGGTTTCAACAGAGCACAGTTACCCCACCAGTCTATCGTGGTGTCATCGGCTCTCAAGAGATCGAAGTCCACGCGTAACCAAACAAGCCACCCGCCAGGACGGGACCCAAAGCGCCTGGACGACGTTGGAAGAAAAGTTTTTCAAGGGGCCATGCTCAATGCGAAAATAGCAGCCCACCAGTTCCAGCACGTCCTCTTCCAGGACGCCCTCCTGGCGGACGTTAAGAAGCAACTACAAGACCTTCCCAAGGACGCACGTACGATTGCTTCAACCCACATGCAGGAGTTAGCTGAATGCAGCAAACATCTGATGAGTACAGCCTTCGATGCCTTTGATACCGCCGTCCGGACAGCGGGCACGGCCATCTCGGCCCGTCGCTGGGCATGGCTTCGGGCCTCAGGACTCTCTGACAACACCCATGACCGAATCGCGGACGCACCTTGCTCAGGTGACTCCCTGTTCGGGGACAAGGTAGCAGACACCGTGAAAGACCTCAAAGAGGACTGCACCACATTGAAAACACTGGCAGCGGACGGACTCGAACGCCCCTCTTGGACTCAGAAAGGGGGCTATTTCCGAAAGCCCTTCTCCAACTCAAAGCAGTTCTATGGCTCCAACCGTCAATGGCAGGCGCCAAAATTCAAACAGACCTATCAGAAGGCGCCTTTTCAGCGACAGCAACCGCGACAACGAAAGCAGAAGCAGTCCAACCCTTCCCACTCAGGGAAAGACACCTCCTCCTTCTGACTATACCCCGGTTGGGGGTCGTCTGTCTCGGTTCCTCTCTGCCTGGCAAGAGATCACCACGGACAAATGGGTCCTGCAGATAGTCCAGTCGGGCTACCGCTTACCCTTCTCCTCCCCTCCACTCCAGCACAAGCGACCCACCAGCCAGCCTCCTCAACACCTGGAACAGCCGCTACAGGACCTCATACAGCAGCTTCTCCAGGCCAGAGTGATAGAACGGGTGCCACCGGACGAGGTCAACACTGGCTTCTACTCCCGCTACTTCCTTATTCCCAAGAAGTCAGGGGACCTACGCCCTATCCTCGACCTCAGGAGACTGAACAACTTCTTAAAGAAAGAGAAATTCAGGATGTATTCGCTCAACTCCATCCTTCCCCTCATCAGAGCGGGAGATTGGCTAGCGACTCTGGACCTTCAGGACGCATACTCCCACATCCCAGTCCATGCCTCCCACAGGAAATTCCTCAGATTCACAGCACTGGGGCACCATTACCAGTATCGAGTCCTACCATTCGGCCTATCCCCAGCTCCCAGAGTCTTCACGAAGTGTGTGGCGGTGGTAGCGGCGCACCTCCGCAAACAAGGAGTCGCCATATTTCCCTACCTGGATGACTGGCTCCTGTCGGCAGATTCTGCTTCCGGCCTCCGCAGGGCAGTACGCCGGACGACGGACCTGCTGATCAGAGTGGGATTCCTCCTCAACAAAGAGAACTCCAGATTGGAGCCGGTCCAGCGCACAGAGTTCATCGGGGCGATTATCGATACCAAAGTGTGCAAGGCCTTTCTGCCCGAGCTGCGGATCAACACCATCATCCGCCTGGCCCGGAGGATGTCAGCCGAGAAATATACCTCCGCCCGCGCGGTCCTCTGTCTGCTAGGCCACATGGCTGCAACGACTTCAGTCCTGCCATTGGCGAGGCTGTATATGCGCACGCTGCAATGGCACCTACGGACGCACTGGAAGCAACTCTCCCAACCTCTCAACACTCGCATTCCTATATCTGCCCGTGTGGTCGAGGGCCTGCGCTGGTGGACGCAACCAGCCAACCTCGCGGTGGGCAAGTGCCTTCACCCACGTCTACACCAGCTCATCCTCACCACGGATGCCTCCTCCACGGGATGGGGAGCCCATCTACGGCACCTCAACACACAAGGTGCATGGACCACGGCAGAACGAGCCCTCCACATCAATCACCTCGAGCTCAGGGCCGTCAGGTATGCCCTACAAACTTTCATGCCCAAGCTGAAAGGGAAAGCAGTCCTGATACAAACGGACAACCAGGTCGCCATGTTCTATATAAACAAACAAGGGGGCTCTCGCTCCCACTCGCTATGCAAGGAAGCCCTCGACACATGGGCCCTGGCACTACACAACAACTGCACACTCCAGGCGACCTACCTTCCCGGGGATCAGAACGCCTTAGCAGACAGGCTCAGCAGACAGCTTCAACCTCATGAATGGACGCTCCACATGGAAGTGGCACGCAACCTTTTCCAGCGTTGGGGGAAACCCCAGATCGACCTTTTTGCGACCGAGGAGAACGCAAGATGCCCGTTGTTCTGCTCCAAGCACCCGTCACAGCAGAGGGTAGCCTCGGATGCATTCGCCATCCCCTGGGGGAATTGGGAGCTGGCATACGCCTTCCCCCGACACCTCTCCTGACGAGCACGATCCAACGTATCATCAAGGAGAATGCACACGTGATTCTGGTCGCCCCCTATTGGCCACGGCAGATGTGGTTCTCCCTGCTGTTGCAGCTCTCCCAAGAACCACCAATCCGATTGCCTCTGAGACCAGACCTCCTAACCCAGAACGGGGGCCTAACCTGGCACCCCAATCTCCAGACGCTAGCTTTGACAGCCTGGAAGCTCAAAGGCTAACCTTCAACGGCTCACACCTTCCTCCGGAGGTGCAACAAATTGTCCTGGCTTCCCGGAGACCTTCTACCAGAAAGGCATACGGCCTCAAATGGAAACGCTTCACCTTCTGGTGCAAGGACCAAGGAGTCGACCCAGCCTCTTGCCCGATACCCACAATCCTACAGTATCTGGCCCTCCTCTGCAGATCGGGTTTAAAACCACAGTCCATCAAGGTACACCTGGCGGCCATTGCCTCCCTACACGAGCGCACAGACAACACAACGTCGGGCTCCATCGCCACCCTTCCCATCGTGACCCGTTTCATGAGAGGGCTCCGAAATTTAAAGCCCCCGGTACAGAAACCGGTACCCTCCTGGGACCTCAACATCGTTCTACAACAGCTGATGCAAGAGCCATTCGAACCATTGGCCACAGCCGAAGGAAAGTATCTCGCCTGGAAGACCTTGTTCCTCGTCGCCATTACCTCTGCACGGAGGGTTAGCGAGCTGCAGGCGCTGGTGGCGCACCCGCCCTACACGCAACTCTATCACAACCGGGCATCCCTGCGGACTCACCCCAAGTTCGTGCCTAAGGTTGCCTCCGCTTTTCACATCAATCAGGCGGTGGAACTGCCATCCTTCTTCCCAGCACCACATTCATCACCCGAAGAGCAACGTCTTCATTCTCTAGATTGCGTACGCGCCCTGCGTACCTACATCGCCAGGACATCTGCCACTCGGCGGGGGACACAGCTGTTTGTCTCCTTTGACCCGAACAAGCCAGGAAGACCTGTCACCAAACGTACGCTGTCTCTCTGGATTTCAACCTGCGTTGCCTATTGTCTGCAGAAGGCTGGTGCTCTCCCAGCGAACAGGGCTAGTGCACACCAGCTTCGCGCAATAGCCGCTTCCCTGGCGTGTGCTCAGGAAATCCCTGTGAGTGATATCTGCAAAGCCGCCACCTGGTCCTCTCACCTCACCTTCCAGAAGCATTACTGCCTCGACATTCACTCTGAGACCGACGGCTCGTTCGGCCGAGCCGTCCTGTCCGCAGCCACGACTCCCGAGAGTGCTGCACGAGACTGAACTGACGGCCTACGGGTCATTGTCTTCCTGTTACTTCACACTTGCCCTGAATAGCCATTGCACTAGTTACTGTTGCTGCACTGTCTAGGCACTTGCACTTTGTTCTTGCACTATTGTTGTTTGCACTGTTCACAAGTTCGCACAATTATGCCTATTCTTGCACTGTTGTTGTTGCACTGTCTTCACCTGTTGTTCACAATAAACTTTGAAATTACGCATGCCTCCCTCATTCCCCTCAGCATGAAAATAGCTCGGGAGACACCAGGTGTGGCTGACACATCCTGCTTGTCCTAGGAGAAAACAGAGTTACTTACCTGTAACGGAGTTCTCCGTGGACAGCAGGATAAGTCAGCCACACCATCCCGCCCGCCTCCCCTTCTTGAGGGTGGCCTGCGCACCGCACCTAGCCGCAACGGCATAGCTAGTTACCAACTGGCCGGCTAGGGCGGGCTGGGGAGGTGGGACCACCTCACACATGCTCAGAAGTTCTGAGCTATAGAGCACTTCCGTCACGGCGCCGTCGGGGGACAACACCAGGTGTGGCTGACTTATCCTGCTGTCCACGGAGAACTCCGTTACAGGTAAGTAACTCTGTTTTCCTGGAGATAGCATAGTTACTCACCTGTAACAGGTGATCTCCGGGAACAGCAGGAATTTAGTCTTCACAACCCACCCACCTCCCCTAGGAGTTGTATCTCTTTTCTTTTCTTTCCCTCTCTCTCTCTCTCTGTCTCTGTCTTAGCTTTAAAACTCAACTGGAGAGAGGCAGTTGGGAAAGGCAGGAAGGCAGCACGCAGGCACTGTGGGATGCTCCCAAAAGCTTTCTAATTGGATGCTGGGGAGCGTTCCTGCGCAGGCTCCATCGGTACCGACGATACCCATATGTGAAGACTATATTCCTGCTGTTCCCGGAGATCACCTGTTACAGGTGAGTAACTATGCTTTCTCGGCAGATGGGGTTCCTTATACCGTGCCGGAAGGTCTGTAATCTAGCCCCTCTACTAACCTGCCCCATCTCCCCCCCCCCCCATTACTCCCCATTGCACTAAAGATTATTTAAAATGTGACTTTGACTGCGGGTTGGTAACAACCGAATATAATCATCCCAGACCACGTGGAATTGAGGCAGGCGCCTACATTCCGCTACTGCCCATAACTTATCTAGTTGCAGATGATGGTTGTAGGGCACTGCGCCATTGCCAGTAGCTGGGAGAAACCATGGATTTACAGCCCTGGAGAATTATACATGTCACCTACCCTTCCCCACGAGTCCCACCTCCGCCATCACATGTAATAAGACCGTCTGTGGGGTGAGTTGCCAGTGTTGTGCTAACACTCCCTCTGTGAAATTGTGAATTCCTTGCCAGTATTTGTGAAGCTTTGGACATGACCAGAACAAGTGAATTAACGGTGCACCCTCTTCCCCACATTTGAGACAGCTTTGCCATTCATCATATCCCATGGCTTGTAAACAGCCTGGAAATAAATATGCCCATCAGATTACTCGGTATTGCATGTCACGCAGAGAAAACATAGCTGTAAAGCACAGAATCTGACTGATGAGTTTCCATATATCTTCTTCGGTCAAAGATGTACCTAGGTCAGTGTTCCAGGTTTCTGCTAAATGATGGCAGGTGATCTTGGAGGCCCTAGTTGCGAAAGAAGATTGCACCCGAGAGATTGTTATCTTACCTGTAGTTTCCCCCAAGAAGAGCTCCTCAAGTCTGTGCAGAAATCACTTAGTAGATTACCTGTTTCGAGGCTGCTAATGTAGCTACGGAGTTGGTATTATGGAAATAAATCTGTTTCGTTCACTCCAAATAGTGTGATGAGTGGGGAGCAATATGCCTGCCTCTGGCACCACCTGATCTAGATATTGGAGACCTAAGTTCTGCCATCTCCGAAAGTAGACTGAAGTCAAGCCCAGTGTAAATTAATACCTTAAAACCCAACTGTTCATGGACTCATTTGAACAGCCCCCATAACTCAATCACCACTGATACAGACACCAACCACCAACAAACCAGATCTGGGCTCGCCCCCCAGAATTATATGTCTGTCTGGTCACCTCTGTTCAATGTAGACTCTTTTTGTCATGTCCCTAACCACCTTGATTGAAGGAAAAGGTGGTATACAAAACTGGCTAAATAAATAAATAAAATTCCACATTCCCCTGGCTCAGTAAGTATACAGACTGTGTGTTTGAATGATTTAAGCACCTGCAAATCCACTTCCACATTTGGCGCATTATCTTACGGTCAAATCATTTTTATTAATATACCAACATCAACATTACTCCCAGCATGTTGGTACTCTTACACATTACTAGGAGTTACAACCAACACAAATATCCAGTGTGCATGGTTATTTAATTTATTTAATGTTTCTTCTATACTGCGCTATTCATCATCAGTGCGGTTTACAGGCAACACATTTGTGCAGTGTAGGAAGGTCTTACAAAAAACGGGGTATATTGTACATAGTTTACCTGTTAGCCCTGTATAAGTTGGTAATCCAAACACAAAGGCAAAATCACCAAGCCCAGGAGCCAAACCTCACCCAGCTCCAAATAGTAAACCCACAAAAGAGTGAGGAAAAAACACACACAGTCTTCTCAATTATCCTTAGAGAGAAATCCAATATAGGCTTAAATTCTGTTTTTGTTTTTTTTGTCTGACCGTATGATACCCTGTACCAGGGTCACCACAGCAGACTCCCAGACATCGGTAAATAACAGTCCCTTTTATTCAAACCAGCAGTAAAACCATAGCAAAAGGTTCATTTATACTTAACTTCCACGGCACAAATCATCAAGGTGAGAGACACGACACAGTCCTGTGTTTCGGGCTCACATTTTAATCCGCCCTGCTTCAGGCCAACACTGTCATCACCAATCAAATGGCCGTCAACATGAAAAGGAATAGAAAACTTCAAAAAGAAGACCTTTTTAAACACGGCATCTGACGTCATCCCATACAGCCAACCAATCCAGGGAGAGAGATGTAAAATATGAAGTCTCATAGTAAACTAGGCCAATCCAACTCTAGATTCAAACCATGTGGGGTCACTGTATGAAGACGGAAGATCCAACATTGTTCCACAAATTGTAGCTTCCGAACACGATCTCCCACGGCTGAATTCTGTGGAATTTGATCAATGGCCCTCCATCGCAGGTCCTCAAAATTGTGGCCACAAAAGATCATATACTGAACAAGTGGAGCTGAAATCGTATGGGTTCCGACAGCCGAACTCTTAAAGGGCGAATTGTCCGCCCTATATAAACCAACCCACATGGACAGCAGATCAAATAGACCACATAGGAGGAATCACAGGACGTAGCATGAGGGAAGGACCATTGCCGCTGTGTCCGAGGGTCAATCCAAAAGGATCCTTGCAAAGAGCCCGAACAATAGGCACAATGTCCACAAGCAGAATGTCCAGTCTGGTCCCCAGAGGGGCAAGCTCGCAGGGTGGTGTGCACCAAAGCATCTCGCAAATTCCATCCCCTAGTAAAGGCCACACAAAGGTCTTTCTGAAAGCAGGAATGAATAGATAACATATTCCAATGTTTCTTCAAAATAGATCGTACAGCATGGATGCGATGATTAAAGGGCAATACTCCTATAAATTTAGAGATATCCCTAGACCCTGTCCCCGGAGAACCTCCCTCAGGGCGATCCACTAACCTCTGAGATCCAGAAATCCTTCCTCCAACTTCGGGGGTAATCCCCTCCATCAAATTCGGCAGAAGCCATTCGCAGTGGTTACAAAATGCCCGTTTGTAAGCAACCCGAATAATTTTTGAAGGGTAGCCACGATCACGTAAACGGAGGCTCAATTCACGAGCATGGATTTTAAAATCAGCAAGGGAAGAGCATATCCGTCGAAGCCTGAGAAACTGGCCAAAAGGGAGTCCCCGTTTTAAAGCCGGAGGATGAAAACTAGAATACTTCAAAAGAGTATTACGCTGAACAGGTTTGCGAAATAAAGTGGTGGAGACACCTGAAGTGTCAATAGTAACCAGAACATCCAAAAATTCAATATAAGAAGTATGATATTTCAACGTAAACTTAATATGTGGATCCGCCTGGTTCAAAAAATCAACAAACTGAAGGAGTGAAGCCACATCCGCCTTCCACAGGAAAAAGATGTCATCCAAAAATCATTTCCAAAGGAGGACATCAGCAAACCAAGAGGATCCGTAGACAAATTTTTGCTCAAAATAAGCCATAAAAAGAGTGGCAATCGAGGGGGCCACTGTGGCCCCCATGGCAATCCCAAAAATCTGAAGATAAAACAGATCCTCATAGCGGAAATAATTATTTTCTAGCACCAATCGGAGGAGGGACAACACAAAATGTTGAGGGAGGCGATCAGGCAAAGGAAGGGTGAGATTAGAGACCACTTCCAAAGCCAAGGACTGAGATATATTAGAATAAAGGGCCACAATATCTAAAGTGACCAATAACACCGGGGAAGCAGGCAAAGCCACTGATTGTAACATCACCAAAAAATGGGAAGTATCCCGGATAAAGGATGGTACCTTAGAAGCCAAAGGTTGCAAAAATATGTCACAAAACTGGGACAATGGCTCAAGAACCGACCCACAGCAAGAAACAATGGGACGGCCTGGAGGACTATGTAAAGATTTGTGCACCTTCGGAACCGTATAAAACACTGGGATACGAGGGTTATCCTGTATCAAAAAACGATATTCCCGGCGAGTTATCCAATTCGCATCCAACGCAGGAGTACAAAGTTCTTTAATAAGAAATAGCAATGTTGGAGTGGGATCTTCTGAAAGTAGACTATAATATTTAGTGTCACTGAGTTGCGTGAGGGCGTCACGGTGGTAAGCAGAAAAAGATTGAACCACCACTGCACCCCCTTTGTCCGCAGGGCGGATGACTAGATCAGGGGTAGACGCCAATTCCCTCAAAGCAACACGTTGACTATGAGATAAATTAGGGTGAAAATCCACCATGGTGTTCTCCATTTTAGATAAATCAGCCAGCACCAACTGCTCAAAGGTATGAATAACCGGATCCTTAGGACCCGGAGGAACCCAGTGAGAAGATCGAAAAACAAGAGACTCAAAACAAAAACAGAATTTAAGCCTATATTGTATTTCTCTCTAAGGAAAATTGAGAAGACTGTGTGTGTTTTTTCCTCACTCTTTTGTGGGTTTACTGTATAAGTTGGTGGCAACAAGTTATACGTGCAGCTCGGCATTATTTACAGGTCAAACAGCGTAACTATTTACATTCTAGCTGTATGTCACAGAGTAGTGGACAGTTCATCATTATCTACGGTAGGGTCGGATATACACAGGGCGGTGGTTTCAAAGGGGTGGTTCCATACTATATATACTTACACTTTATACACCACACTCTCTTACACAACTAACCCTAGAAAAGTCAGATACATCACCAAATGAATCATACTTGCAATCTTCCTAGACCATAATCCCATACCAGGTATTAAATTGCACTCCTATGCTTACCTAACAGTACTCTCTTCAAGTATGCCTTACATGTCCGTACGCAATACTTGTATCTTTTGTTCTTATACTATTCCTGCCCTCCCCCGTCTACTTATCAATAACCAATTCTCAACTCCTCCCGTCCCCATTCATGATATTAATGCTTTACCAATTATAAGCCCTCCCCACCTCGTGGTAGTTCTTCGAGGGTCAATGAGGAGTCCATCCCACTAAAGGTGAGCACCTGTGTCCTATCCAATCCCAGAATAAGCTGGTCACTAATCATAGGGTGAGGATATCATTCCAGGCCCTTGATGAAAGTATGTAAATAAGGTTCCCATGTATTTAAAAATGTGTCTCGTTTCTTCCCCCCTGTTTTAGAGGCTACTCCTTCCCAAATAAGGAATTGATGGAGCATATTCTGCCATGCCCAGTACCCCGGACCTTCCCTGTCTCGCCAATATTTCAAGATACATAACTTAGCAAGCAGACATGCCTTCCAGACCAATAGGCGTCCCCCTGCACCCCTCACCCCCAAAAGCTCCAAAGTATCCAGGATGGCTAGGCCAGGTGTAAGGGGGTCAAGTAGCTGTCCCAACAATTGTCCTATACAAGTTTGAATTTTATCCCAGAAGGCTTTGGCGCACCCCCAAAACATGTTCCCTAATTCAGCTTACTCCTTGTCACACCATACACATCTAGTAGTTTCGGCAATGCCCGCCCTCCAGGCTCGCTGTGGAGAAAAGTAGGCTCTCGTCAGAATTTTAAATTGCATTTCTCTAAGTCTAGCTCCCTGAGCAAGTCTTGGTATACGTGTCACAGCTGGATCCCATACAAATCCTTCCAGAGGACTTGCCAGTTCCACCTCCCATTTGTGAATCCTTTGATCATATGTAGATGGTCTGGGGCAATCTCTTATTTTTTGGCTATACTGGGCCACAGAGACCTTTGTACATTCTTCAAATTCAAACCATGTTTCCAGTTTCTCAAAATCTTCCCTCTCCAGTCCCTTTCTAGTCAAGAAAGTTATGTAATGCTGAAGTTCAATATAGGGGAACTGTTGGTCCCTGGGCAACCTGAACCCTTTTGAAGCTCCGCTAACGATAATATAAGCCCCTTCTCTTCAACCACCTGCCACAAATGCGATACTCCCAGTGAGGCCCAGGTTCAAAAAGCACATGAATCAGAGCCTGGAGAGAAGGCCCCATTCCCTTGAATCGGTAAATGCCCCGTGGTGTTGGGAGCAGTCCCAGCAACCTACAAAGGACTTTCCAGCTGCCACAAACCCCAGTTATCAGTAAACTCTCTTGGGCCTGAAGGGGAAGTTGAGCTCTCGGGGTGTGGACAACATAGGCCAACTCCAGTAGAGCGACGATAGCTACCTCCATCTCTTGAGGCGTGAAGACCGATTGCACCCCTAACCAGTCCCAGATATGCCGAAACATACAAGCCAGATTATAATGGGTTAAATCCGGAAGGCCCATACCTCCTCTTTGCCACTGCCCCTGCAATCTAGCTATGGCCAATCTAAGTCGCTTCCATTTCCAAAGAAAATTTTGTAGATATTTCTCTATGCCCCATATATCGCGATGTCACAACTGAAGAGGTACTAATTGCAACATATACAAAATCCTGGGGAAGACTACCATCTTATACGCTGCTATCCGTCCTGCCAGGGAAGGTGGGAGTGGGCTCCACTCCCTCAGCTTATCTCATATCCACCCAACCAAGGGGGAGACATTTAATCTATAAAAGCGCCTTGGGTCAGACGGCAGCCAAATCTCCAGATATTTAAAATTTGTCTCCTGCCCATTTAAGAGGGAACTGTCCCGGCCAAAGATTCTGGAGGGAACCCAGCACATCCAGGGCCTCTGATTTAGTCCTATTTAGGTGTAGGCCTGCTAAAGCTCCAAAACTCCTCTATTTCTGATAACAGTGTAGGTAGAGAAATCTGTGGATTCGTTTGCAATACCAATAGGTCATCTGCGAAAGCAGACAGTTTAAATGAGGCATCACCAATATGAACCCCAGAGATGTCTCCCTTGGTATGCACCAGTCTCAAAAGCAGAACTAGGGAGAGGACGAAGAGCAAGGGGGACAAGGGGCATTCCTATCTCATTTCCCTTTCCAAACTGAAACCAGAGGTAAAGCCTCCGTTAACGCTTATCCACGCTGTAGGGCCATGGTATAAAGCATGCACACGTTGGAGAATCCTCTCTCCCAGTCTATATGCCCCCAGTGCTTGAAAAAGGTATGTCCAATTAACCCTGTCAAATGCTTTCTCAGCATCAAAGCTTATAAGAAGGGACAGGGCCTGAGTCTGATGGACTCTTTCTAATGTGGCAATAATCTTTTGCAGGTTATTAACTGGGTACCTCCCCTGAATAAAGCCAGTCTGATTCAGGTGTACCAAATCTGGGAGACATAAGGCTAAACGCTCCACCAAGATTTTAGCATACAATTTTAAATCTAAATGAAGAAGAGATATTGGATGGTAAGATTCCACCACCCTCAGGTCCTTGCCCGGTTTAGGCAGTATTACTATATGTGCTGTGTTGACCTCATACGTCAACTCTCCCCGCGTCATCCACATGTTAAACATATCTACTAATGGAACAATATCTGTCGACAAAATTTTATAGTACTCTGCAGAGCTCCAGGGCCAGAGGGCTAGAGAGCAAAGAGCAGCTCTTGCAATGGCAGATTGAACTTTGTCAGCCGATATTGGAGCCCCAACCAAACCCGCTGGCTTGCTGTGACCTGTGGGAGTGACAGCCAGCTCAGATAAGTTTGTATACGTGTCAAAGAGACCTCCTCTTTGCTTTTGAGGGAGCGATAAAATTGCACAGAGATATCCCCTATGGCCTTGTTTTCCCTGTATTCTACTCCATTGCCATCTTTAAGAACCGTTACATAGCTCGAGCTCTGGGTTTTACGAAGGCAGCGTGCTAATAACCTCCCCGACTTGTCTCCATATTGGAATAATCGATATTTATGATACACCAGGGATTTCTTTGCTCTTTGATGTAGCACTGTGTTCAATGTAGCTTGGGTTGCCAGAGGTCTAGCCCTATTTGCCGCAGTAGGGCTTCTAGCCAACACTCTACGGTCTCGACAAACTTGCTTCTCTAGAGATATAATTCGTGAGGCAATATCCCGTTGGAGTTTAGCAACATAGGAGATAATATCATCCCTTAACGCCAACTTAGATGCCTCCCAAAAGAGTTCTTGAGTCTCAACACGGCACCTGTTAAAGTGACAATACTTCTGCCAGCATTCTAAAAGATATTTTTGAAACACTTTGTCTTTGTATAATTCATTTGGGAAGCGCCAAGAGGCACACCCCTTTTGGGGGTCTCCCCAGGAACAATCCACCCAGACCAGAGCATGATCTGAGATCTCATAGGGCCCAACTACTGCCACTTTCACTTGTTGAAACAGAGGGGTAGACAAGAAAATGGCATCTATCCGCACACTAGTACTATGGGCTTTAGAGAGATGCGTGTAATCCCATTCTAGGGGATGTAAAGCCCTCCACCCATCAATAAAATATAAGCACCTCAAAAAACAGCCTTAATGGCATGATGTATACTGGCAGGACCCACTGACATCTCCCGAAACATCCATACAGGGATCTAACACTCCATTCCAATCCCCTCCCAGAATCAAGGGATATTCAGGCAAACTCTCTATCTGCATGGCCAATTTTGCAAAGAAGTTGGGATCTGGGGTGTGTGGAGCATAAATTGCTCCTAGGATCACTGCTCTTCCCTTTAAATCCCCTACTACCAAAACATATTGGTCCAGAGGGTCTCTAATCTCCTGGGTACATTGAAAGCCCACCCCTTTCCTGATAAGCACTGCCACCCCACCTTTCCGCCCCTGAGTTGAGGCCCCGTACACCTGCTCAACTTGGGCCCCCTTTCACCCTATTTAAGTCCTCTACTGCCTGATGAGTTTCTTGCACCATTATGATTTCTCCCTGGTGCCTCCAGATAGCCCCCAAAATTGTCCTTCTCTAAATCGGACTAGCTAGCCTGCAAACATTCCAGCTAAGTATTCTCACCCTAAGTTACAGGTAAAAACCAACTTGAACTAAAGCGTACACCTCTAAATCCCATAGAGTCCACCCCAGGCTAGGACCCCCCGCTTCCCACCTTTGTATTCCCTCAGCATCCACACCCACTCCATCCACACATGTACTCCAAACCCTCGAACCCCCTCCCCCCCACTAAATGTCTGACCTAAACAACTTTCTGTCCCCCCTCCCCTCCCCTCCTTCCCAAACCTCCTCCTATTCCACCCTCCATCCACTCTTAAGCCACTTCCAGATGTTAGAGTCCTCAACCACCATCCACCCCCTGTCTTCCCCCCTCCCCTGCCACATCCTCTCCAGGGCTATTTACTTTATGGCCCTCCTCCATACAGCCTTACCTTTGCAGCCCTTTACATCAGTCTCAATCATACACTTATTACTCCTTGCCCCCATCCATTCTGTTCCACGCCAACAGCCCAAGTTTAAACACAATATACATAAGTGCCATAAGTTCCTGGGAACCCACAAAGAAGCACCCTCCTTCGCAAAAATGCACAACATTTACCAAAGTTGCATAAACAGAAAAAAAAAAAAGAAAAGTTAATTCGTGGCTGCTGGTCTGCAGTTCCTTCATCCATTTGCACATCCCCTTAAGACGCTCCAAATTACCAAGCTGAGGTTACATGAAAAACACACTTCTGGACTAAACACTAATGTCCACCACATAGAAACATGATGACAGAAAAAGACCACAAGGCCCATCAAGTCTGTCCTTCCATAACAACAACTACAACAGTCCACTTTTTACCTTTAGAGATCCTCTGTGTTGGTCCCATGCTTTTTTGAATTCTGTTACTGTCCTCATCTCTACCACCTCCACTGGGAGACTATTTCACGGATCCACTACTCTTTCCGTAAAGAAATATTTCCGCATATCACTCCTGAATCATTGCCAATCCTGTTGCCATCCGTTTAGGAAGCCCCAGCCATGGATGCAGACGAAGAGGCCAGATATTGTTGCGCCGCTTCCGGGCTAGCAAAGAAAATCTTAGCAGGATAAAGTACTGCAAATTTCAGTTGTTCCTCCACCAGCTTCTGGCACACTGTAGCGTAGGCCCTCCTTTTGGCACTCAGCTTGACTGAATAGTCTTGATATGCCGAAACTAACATTGCCATTCACAATGGGGACTTGGGCTCTCATCTGCTTCAGTACCGTTTCTTTTTGCAGAAAGTTCAAAAAGCATGCAATTACCACCCTTGGCCTCGTGTCCGTAGTGGCCCAATCCGGTGGATGCGCTCTATGATCATTGGTTTGCAGTCTACTCCCAAAGTCAGTGAGGTAGCCAAGAAAGTCTCCAGATAGCCATGAAGTTCACTGTCCTTCACCGATTCCAGGATACCGATGAATCTTATGTTTTGGCGCCTCCCCCGATTTTCAAGATCATCCAGCTTTGTGGCCTGTTTCCCCAGCAGCGCTTTTAGTTGCTTGATTTCTGCTTCTGCTTTACCTTGGGTATCTTCTAGTTGCGATATCCGCCCCTCCGCTTCTTGTAGCTGGGATCCAAAGGCTTCAAACGACTGCGCCAAATTGTCAAGCCGTCCCATGATAGCATCAAAGCGCCCTGCTAGGGCCCCAACAACTGCTACAGTCACTTCCTACACTAATGTGGCCTGCCCTGGAGAGCTCGGCGAAGGCGGGGAATTGGCCATTTTGTTCACTTGTGCCGCCACCTTTTCGCGATCTCTCCAGGTGGATTTCATGCCGTCGGTAGGCTATGTCCCCGTTTGCTGGTCCCCGCGGATATGTCCAATCCAGGGCATTCGCCATCCATATGAAAAAAATTCTGATTTTGTTTACTGGGGCACAGATGATGGCTAGGGACTCCGAAGAGGGCTCGGAACACATCTATGCACCCTCAGCACATCATGTGACTCTGGCGAATTATCTTAATGAGAGGGCAACTCCGTAGGAGAGCCGGCAGTCTCTCCCCCGATGCATGTAACATGTAGTGAAGATGTAAAGGGGCCACCAGGGCTTTCTCACAGGCCAGGATGGCATAGTCTTGTGTATCAAACAGCCAGTCCTGTAGATGGTGCAACAAACAAGCTAAGTCATAAGCTTACAGATGTGGGGACACCCATCCCTCCTCTATGCCAGGAGCCTTTGAGCATTGAAAGTGCTATCCAAGCTAGATATCCTGACCAGAAAAAGTGAGATGTTAATCGGTAAGGTCTTTCCTGAGGAGCCATACAGGAATTGTTTGTAACATGTAGCCAACGTGGGAAAAGTATCATCTTCAACAATGCTATGTGTCCCCCCAACGAAAGGGAAAGCTCTCACCACCTCTCCAATTGTTGCTCCATTTGGTTCAAGAGGGGGTCCCATGTTATATGGATAGAGGTCCTCTGGGGCCAAGGGTATGGTCACCCCTAGATATCAAAAGGAGTGAGTTGTCCATCAGAACGGAAACCCTTTGGGCCAAGCGGCATGCAGGGGAATCACTACTAGGCAATGCCTTGGATTTATCTAAAGTTAAGCTTATAACCCGAAAAAGTTCCAAGAGTTGTAAATTCATTTAAAAGAGCCGGAAGGGAACTGGTCAGAGACGTAAGGTATACCAATAAGTCATCAGAATAGGCCGATAGTTTAAATTCATAGGCCCCAATTCATACTTCTTGTATCTGCGAGTTCCATCAAATCTGCAACAGTAGTGGCTCTAAGGTTAATAAAAATAAAAGGGGAAAAGAGGGCAGCCCTGGCGTGTACCATGACCCAATGGGAATCGAGTTCTGTAGGTACCATTGAACAATATCCGTGCCCAAAGTTCCAAATAAAGGGCTTGCACTACTTGAAGAAAAGGACCTTCAAAACCAAACTGTTCCAATGTCAAGAATATGTACTTCCAGCCCACTCTATCAAACGTTTTCTCAGCATTGAAGATGAGCAGTGATGGGATGTTCGCCCCTTTGCAGTGGAACATTGCCGCCAAGATTTGGTGAATATCGCCCACTGTCTGGAGTGGAGTAGCCTAGTAGTTAGAACACTGGCTTGGCAACCAAGCAACCAGGGTTTGAGTCCCACTAGCACTCCTTGTGGCCTTGGGCAAGTCACCTAACCCTCCATTGCCTCAGAAGAAAGGCCTGGCAATCTACTTCTGGTCACACTGCCAAGAAAACCCAGGAGCTTCTGGGTCGCCAGGACTGATTCAAAGGCACACATTGCATTTGTATTTTTTGCCCACTGTCTGTCGTCCTTTAACAAATCCTACTTGTGAGGGGTGAATCAAATTGGGAATTATTCCCGAGAGGCGTTCTGCCAATATGTTCGCCATAATCTTAAGATCAACATTTAGGAGGGATATGGAGCGGTATGATTCTGGGAGCATTGGGTCCCGCCCTGGTTTAGGGATGACTGATCAGGGCCTCATTATTGTGATACAGGAATGACTGAAGCATCACTAACTGTTAGTACATATCCATAAAGGGGGGGAGGCTTTTTTTTTTAAATCTGTTAAGATATGGTAAAATTCCACACTAAACCCGTAAGGTACTGGGGCCCTTGTTGTGCACAAACCCTTGATCACTTTCTGGATCTCTCCTGGAGTGAATGGCCCATTTAATAGATCTAAGTGGGTTGGATCTAATTGGGGGAAGTCACACTGCTGTAAAAAACGGTGGCACTCTTGACCATCTTGCTTGTCCGATGCATATAAGGTGCGGTAATATGTCAGAAATGTCCTTTCCATCGCCTCTTGGGAGAACTTTATTGTCCCATCACCGTTTTTTGTTGTTTTTTTTTTATTGCCGCAATTGCTTTGGTACCCTTGTGGTTTTAATGAACGAGGACAGGAGCCTACTGGAACAGTTACCGAACCAATAAAATTTATATTTGTAATATAACATTGAACTTTTCGCTCTAGCATGGAGGAGAGTGTTTAACTGACTTTGAAGGGCCAAATATACCAAGCGGTCCTTAGCTGTGTCTTGGTATCCTAGTTTCTGGCAAAGTGTTCGGAGTTGTCTTCCCCCTTCCACTAATTTCTTATTGTGGTCTTTCCTACTTTTGCTCACAAATTCAATCACTACGCCGAATAGGCAAGCTTTGGTGGTTTCCCAAAACAGGCAGGGATTATCCTAATGTTCTGCATTGGTTTCTGCGAAATAGTCCCAGTGTCCTTTCAGATATTGGAAGAAGTCCGCATCTCTCTTCAGGTAAAAAGGGAAAGCGCCAACCCTGCCTCCCCCCCTGCATGGGGGACAGTTGAAGGTCCATCCACACCATGGCGTAGTCCGAAATCTGTATATCACCAATCTGGAACCCTTCCACTTTATTTAATAGCTGCTGTGAGATCAAAAATATAGTCCAATCGGGATCATGTACCATGCGCTCTAGACATATATGTATAAATCACGTTCGCTAGGTGTAGTGTGCGCCAAATGTCCAGTAATTCTTTACTTTCAGAAATCATCGTGAGTCTACACCTTTGGTGGTAATCACCTTGTCTCCTCGACTGAGATCAATCAATTAGCGGGTCTAATACACAATCGTAATCGCCTCCCAAAATCACCTCCCACTCATCGGCTTGTAATAAGTTCTTCACCAGTTCAAAGAACTCTCGTTCATAACGGTTCGCACCATATATGTTTCCCAGACAGATTGTAGTTCCCTGCATCTGCTCCCATAATAAAATGCTATGGCCTCCTGAGCCTTTTACTATCCGTTCTAACTGAAAATTAACTCCTTTTCTAATCAAGATCACTACTCCCACACATTTCCCTAACTGCTGACGCACCATAGCCCCCCCCCCCCACCCCACTAATCGCTTTAGTTTAGCATGCTCCACATCTGCCATATGATTCTCCTGGAGGAAGGCAACATCAACTTGTTTGTCCCGAATTGCCTCAAGTACCTTATGTCGCTTAATTGGGCAACGAATCCCGCAAGGGAGAAATTGAATACCTCTAATGCTCATGTGTTTGTATATTGGTAATGTGCATAATCCTTGAGAAGTTGAAGCCTGGCAGGGGGAGGGGGGGAGCCCCCAGCCTAAGCCCTCCCCCCTCCCTTTCACAGGGGCCTCACCCATGGGAGAAATCACCCACCCCTCCTACCCAATTGTCCTACTACTGTCCTTAATGTCCCACGGTGCTTGCCCCTTTTATTGGTGCTCGCCCCTTTTATTGGTGCTCATCGTAACTCCCCTCCCAAGCTGTTTGTCCCTCTGTTGCCCCCCCTTTCCCTCTCTCCCTTCCCCAAGCCCCTTTATACCGTCTTTGCTCCCACAAGAGCCCACCCGAGATCCGTAGGGTCATTTGGGCCACCTCTTAACTTTTCCCTATTCCTCCCCCTCCCTGAGTGATTCTCCCTATCTTATTAATTTTCATTTTGTTATTGCACAGTAGCTATGAAGTCGGATGAACCTGCACTGACCACCTGCTCCCCTGGCCCGGGACGCCAAGCCATCTGTATTACTGGTGTCGAGAGTCAGCCCCAACTACAACACCCCATCTCCCATTATTGAGCCCCTTTGAGCCTATCATTAGTTAGCTTACCCTTCATTTTAGGAATGCCATCAGCCTCTCCCTGGCCCCCTCCCCCCTCCCCCCCCCCCCCCGCCTAACCCTCTCCCGCGATCCCGATAACCAAATGGAATTTGTTCGGTCCCTCCTCTTGCAACCTTAAACTATCCATTTTGCCTACTTGCTATATAACAACATTTAAACTTCACTGTTTTACTTTAGCTGCAAATTAAGAGGCATGCTTCTCACCCAGCGCAAGGTCCCTTAGGTGATCAGGAAACTCAGATAAAGGGAGGGATCTAAACGTGTTTGTAGTTATAAGCATGCATTAGACCCTGGTTTAGCAAGGGTAAAGATGACAGCACACTCAGTCACATTCTGGGCCTCCTATTAGATCTCTGTACTAGTGGTGGTGCCCCAGGTTAGAACCAATTCCCATACTCAGGCTTCGTATAGTGAAAATCGTGAACAGGGCCGTATGTACAATAGTTGCCTGGGTGTCTCAATTTCAGTGATGTCATCCTGGGGTCCTGTCTCAGTCGCTCTGTCTTGTTCTGGTAACCAGCTATTCCCCCACTTTATTGTTCCCCCTATTGTAGTGGATTCAACATGAAGGAAACTGAGAAAAGCACTCTTCCCACACCCCATATACTTCTTATCAAGTTGTCAAAGAACAGAGAAACTATATTAAATTTAACAAATGCTCCAGAGAGAATATAAAAAGAAAAAGAAAAGTGGAAGAAAACAAAACAAGTGGGGGGGGGGGGGACCTCATAACCTTGTAGAAGCATAGAGGTTTATGCTTCATCCAAAAAGGAAATATGAAAACATTTTCTCTTGTCCAAATCATGCAACTGATGAACAGCAACAGTTCCAGGGAGCTAGTGGAGTGGAGGAGCAGCCTAGTGGTTAGAGCAACTGCCTAGTAGTACCCAGAAGATCAAGGGTTCGATTCCCACTGGCGCTCCTTGTGACTTTGGGCAAGTCACTTTACCCTCCATTGCCTCGGAGGAAAAGGCCAGCAATCTACTTCTGGTGATACACTGCCAAGAAAACCCAGAGGTAGCTGGGTCGCTATGAGTCAACACTGACTTGATGGCACTAAAAAAAAAAAAAAAGGTAGGAGTGATGCATTGTCCATCTTCCTGGTAAAGAAGAAAAACAACCTTTGTATCCTGTGGCCATTTTGAGAGCATGTTAGGCCCCTGCTAGGAACCCAAGTCCAAAGTCTATTATTCAAGAATTAATTGTGTATCTATTCCTCTCTTTCAAATGGCCTTGGCCTCTGTTCTCCAACCATATTGTACCGTTATTATCCAGGCTTCTTATTGCCTACTACTATTACTACTGAACATTTGTATAGCGCTGCAAGACGTACGCAGCGCTGCACAGACACATGTAAAAGATGGTCCCTGCTCATCAGAGCTTACAGTCTAATAAAGACAGATATCACAGTAGTTGTAGACATGGGATATAGCTAGGGGGAATGGTAAGGAAACACAAAGGACATCAGGTGAGTCAAAATACAAAAGCGGCAGTGAAGAGGTGAATTTTCAGCCTGGATATGAAAAGGGGTCAGAAAAGGCACCTGATGTACAGACCCAGCTAGGGAACGGATCTCTCTCTGTGTGGTCTGTAATTCACCATCCTGTCTGCTTGTTGCATCAGGTTCTGGAGACAGATTTCAACGTGGCTAGAAATGCCTGGGCATCCTCCAGCGTTGCCAAGTATTTGGGATGTCCCTGGTGGTCCACTCACAATCTGGCTGGATACAGCAGGGAGAAGCACAGGCCTTTATTAACCAACTGTCCACACACATCCGAAAAGGCACGGCGCTTCTGGCTCACTGATGTTGAGTAATCTTGGAACACCAGGATCTGCGTCGATCCCTCTTCTTGGTCTTGGCGACTTCGGGTTGCCTGAAGAACAGCCTCTTTCTGGCAGAATTCTAGGAAGCAGGCAATAACTGCTCTTGGGCGACGGGACCCCTCTTTCCTGATCCCTAATGGATGCAACGTTAGAGTTTCAGCAGGCCCAATAGCGTGTTTCAAGTAAGGTGTTGCGAAATCCAGGTCTCCACGAAGCCCTGTAATTCCCCATCTGCAACCGTGTCTGCAATTCCTATGACACAGGTTTTTCCGCCATCCTCGGTTTTCCAAGTCATTGATTTTTGCGCCTCGTTGGTTTATTAGGTCCTCCGGGGCTTTAAGTCGTTCAGCTTGTGTGTGCCCGAGTGTCTTCAATATCTGATATGCATTGCTCCACATGATCCATGCGCCCCGTGAAATCCGCAATTGCCTGACTTACTTGGGTCAATTATTCTGAGGAACCGAAATCAATCTTCTAAGGCCCCGACCACTACCACCGTAACTTCCTCCACCATTGTATTATCATCATCAGATTGGGGGCTTGCCAGGGCACCATCCACCACCTTCCCTTCTTACACGCATCCTTTGTCTTTTGAACTGCTTTGGACACCATGTATTAGGCTCGTTGTAGCGCCAAAGAGAGATCCACCAGTAACTTTATCACCTCCGGTACTAGACAGAGTGGTTTATTAAGCCATCCGAGTTGGGTTTAATTAATTTATGGGTGATTTGTCCGGAGCCAATCTGAACGTGTCCTTACTGGCTCATTGCCCCACGTGTCACCAGTAACCACCCCAGAGCCGGTAGCACCTAGGGTTGCTCATCCTGGGCATCCTTACTTAGAAAGTTTGGCAAGGCTTTTATGCATGCACTGCCTCATGGGAGTTGTAGTTTCCACTTACTTTCCAAACAAGAAGCAATTGTAGTCGAGTGGGTTAGGCAAAAGGGACAAGATTTTTATTTCCCCTTCTGGGCAGATTAAATGCAGTTGAAACACAGAACAAAAATAACCATACACTTCTGGCATAAAGGAAAATACAGGAACTCAGGAAAACAGCTTCTTTCGCTTCAAAACTTCAAACATGCAGCTTAACACAAGCTCAAAGGTAACAGTCTCTTTTATATCAAAAAGACACACTCTGCTTTTCTTCTGCTGTTTGAGACAGCCTTCTAAACAGCCTAGTTAGCAGAGTGAGATTATATGATCAGCTATAGTTAAAGTACGTCCATTTGTTCCCCTGCTATGTCTTCAATAGCAGGCTCCGTCTGCATCTCTTCACAATCACTATCAGCTGAATAAGTTTTCACCCTATCATACGGTGTTTCAAAGCACACTCGCCCCCTTTCTTCCCGAGGCTTCCCTTCACAGCACTCTAATGAGCAGGGTGGAGAACTACCGTATATATGGGATTTTATATAAGGAGAGTCCAGCACATCTTGGCACACACATGGAAAACTCTGGCACTTAGTTTCCCCTCTATACCACTTGGGCAGCCTACCTTTTGGCTTTTGAAAAGAGGACCTTCTCAGCACAGCAAAGAATCCAAACACTGGATGTGTTTTCCTGCCTTTTAGCTTCTCCTTCTCCTCGGACATACAAATGTCGTCAGGCCAGCACCTCTCTCTCTCTGGAGTTTCAGCGTGCTTCCAAACTAACCTCTCAGGCAATCTTTCAGCTACTGCCCTCTTGGCTGCTGCTTCACTTCCTGTCCTCGTCCCAGTGCTACTGCACTTCCCTGTGCCTTCCTTCGTGCTCCTCCCGGTGCTTTCTCTCTCGTTCCTCCCGGTGCTTGTGCTGGTGCTCCTCCCGGTGCTTTCTCCTCTGTTCCACCTGGTGCTTTCCTTCTTACTCCTCCTGGTGCTACTGCTTAAATCTAATGAGCACTTTTTATCTCTCTGCTTCTTAGGGCTCAGCTCCGCCCCTCCCCCAACCAGGTGTTTTCCCTTAACTCCTGATGCCGGGGAACCATTGCAGCAGGGGCGTGTTTTCTCCTCCCATGACTCATTCTGTTTATGTTTCCCTTGGCAACCCTGAGCCATGTGCTCTGCCTGCCTGTCAGCTTGTGAAGCCAATTCCTCTGCTTCACTGAACTCTATGGGGCCATAAGGATCTTCTACATGACACACGTTATCCTGTCATTTCCCAGTTCTAATATCCTGCAGTGGCTTTCCCTCCCCTCCTTCCTTTCTCTACCTCTTGACTTGCCTTTTTTTTCCTTTTCTCTCTCTCTGTCCTATATGATAATGGCATTCCTCTCCTCTTTTCATTCTTTCAGTGCAGTCCTTTGTATTTTGTACACCGCTTTTATGCTCCAGCCTAAGTGGTCTATCAAGAACCTATATAAAGATAAAAAATAAATGTTTTTGGGAGATCATGTGATGCTGGTCAACTCTGGGGCTCGCTATTCTAAACCCTTGATTTAAGCGACATATAAATCGAGCCTTTCTACCCCTGGAGGTATCTCACTTACCTGCCTTGAAACCTGGGCTATTGTCCTGGTGTAGTGCAGGGCACTATCTCTGATAGCCGCTGAAACCCAACGTAAGGAAAAGAGCCACGTGCTTGACAGCAAGATAATTGACTCTGCATCCCCCACCCTGCCCAAAGACTGATGCAAATGCCATGGTGAAGGATGTATCAGCGGCTGTAATGCGAGCACTGGATGATCGTTTTAGAGGTCTTAAGGAGCAAATCTATCAGATCTCTGTGTCGGTAACAGAGTTCACGTGCCAGATGGCAAAAGTCGGGCAACGCGTTTCTGTATTGGAAGATGGTGGACAGGAGGCAGATTGTCAGCTGCAGAGGCTTGAGGAACTGGTGCAGTGGCAGAAAGCCAAAATTGATGATCTAGAAATTTGCAGGCAAAGAAAAAAAAATGTGGATCGTTGGCGTGGCAGAGACGATCCTGGACGCAGAATTGAAGGGCTTCCTGGAAATGTGGCTGCCGCAAGGCCTCCACTTGGAGGGATTGGTGGGAATGTTGCACAGAGCATGCTCACAGGTTAGGCCTCCGCCGGGACATTGATCATTGTCTGTGTTTGATGCTGGTGCGTTTCTTAAAATTTCCAACACGAAAAGTTGATCTTGCGGGCTGCTCGCAATCGGCAATCGCTTGAGCATGAGGGAAGAAAACTGATGATCTTTCAAGATTATTCAGGAACTGTAGCCCAAAAGTGGAAGGCGTTTTCGGGCGTGGGTGGGACTCTGGTTCAGAAGGGCATCTGCTCCTCCCTGCTTTATCCAGAGAAACTGCGCCTTGTGCACAACAGACAGCAGTGTTTGTTTACCCAGCTGGAAGAAGCACAAGCTTTTTGCTTGAAACAACTGTGAATGACAGGAGAAGAGACATTAGTGTCCTATGATATGGAAACTTGAGTGACTGTTTCCTTTTTGCCCCCCCCCCCCCTCCCCAACTGTTGAATCTGGCTGGTTAGCCGTTCTTAGGACACTAGGGCCAGTATCTGGATGGATTGCTGGAACAGTGTGTGATGAGAACAGCGCACTGGTTTCTGCCTCCCTACTTGCCAGCTCGCTTGCACAGGAACTAGCCCCACTGATATAGCCTCTTGGACATTTGGCCTTGAGACTCTTACTAGAAGCAGCTGTAGTCTCTCTCCTAGCTGATATGCTATACTGTTTGATGTTTGATGAATTGTGGTGGCAAGACAGGTTTAGAGCCCAAAGAAAATGTGAAAAAACAGCCTTTTACCTCTGGGCAGAAGAAAGGTTCAGGGGGTTTAAGGGTGAAAGCTCAAACCAAAGGAAAAAACTCTCTGCACAGAGTTGGGGAGAGTGAGCCACGCCCTAGCTCCATGGAGACCAGGGGAGGTGACGAGGGAAGCCTGGGGGTGGAGTCTGAGGCTATAGGGCAGCCCCAGTCATATAAGCAGAGAGAGTCTTCCAGAGAGGGGGGAGACACAGGAACAACAGGGAGACGAGGAGGAAGAAGGAAAGCAAGAGGAGATTGTGTCCGTGGGTGGAGTCCAGGAGGGAAATCCTCTGAGGAGGAAACAACCCCTAGGAGGCTGGACACCAGCAGAGAATCTCTTGAAGCTACAGAAAGTAAAGAGATTAGGAGGACACGTGCAAGGGAAAAGAGCTCCAGCAGAAGCCTAAAACAACATCCCTATTGCAGGCAACAGGCAGACAACTCGAGCCCTGATGGCAGCCTAGCTGGTAAGAAGTGTACAGCTGGTTGGGAACACAGGAGAGTTGGTTCTGGGGAAAATGTTGCTGGAAAGCATGGTAAAGGAATCTTTGTGAGAGAGTCTGTGGAGAAGCTTTCACCTGAGGCACAGCCTGAGAGAAGAAAGGGTGCTGGGAACAAGGTGAGCCCTTTGCAAGCTTTAAAGCGTTTATTGAGAAAGAAAGATCTCCTAGGTCCTTCCCCTGCAACTCAGCGTAGTGAGGATTCCCAGTGGGGACAGGTTTGGAAATTGATAGAGCAATTAAAACCTGCCGTAGGAAACGCTGAGGCCAGCCAGGTGCTAATTGAACCAGATGAAGAGAGCATGGATGTAGAAGAATGCCTTTCAGAAAATGCGAGTTCTGACTTTGAAATGGATTGCTCTTACCGTGTGAGTCATAAGTAGAAAAGCTGTATGGTTTTAAAAGTACTGAAAAAGCCATAAGCTTTTAAAGAGTTTCATGACTGGCTGGAAGTGGTTAATTGAAGCACCAATGTGAGCTAGCCAGATAAGCTCAGAGAAAAGCTGTGAATGCTGGAAGTTAAAGTCAATGTTTGTAATTGGAAAGTGAAGAAGCCTAATGTCTGTAAAAGGAATGATGCAAAAGTTTAGCAGCTTGTAAACTTGGAAGTCCACGTGCTGTGCAGAGCTTTGAATGATACAGGCTTGTGCTGTGCCAATGCTGGGACTTGAGAGTATATCCTTGGCTGAAAGCAAGGTTTATTGCTGTGTTCAAAAACAAGCTATATGGAATGACTAGTGCTGGGACTGAGCAGTAAAGTTTATGTTTCCTTTTGCATGGAGAAGTATCCTATTTATGTTTTGGTAATATATGAACTGCTATCAATGAAGTTCTATGGATAAGTAGAAAATAAAAATCCTGTTACCTTTTGGAAACCCTCGGCTGTGTTTTGGTTATTACCACACAACTACATTCTTCAAAGGCCTCAGTGAAAGGGATTAAGGTGATAAAGGACATAAAGTGGTACGCTCACTACACATAGGCAACTGCCTAACCCATAGGGGGCGCTACAGAATGTTGCTGAGAGTCGTTACTGGGGACTTGGGTTGGGTTGATTTGTAGCTGCAGTTTTTCAGTTCATGCTCTCTGCTTGTGCGGCCTCTGGCCGTTCTCCTCCTTCCCTTGTCTTTGTCCTGGGCTTGGGATGGGGCACTGGCTGGGGGATTTGGGGACCAGCTTTCTTGTATTTTTTGGCATCCACACCTTTCTCCATCCTGATCATGTTTGTCTTTCGGGTGAGGTTGGCAGAGTGGGAGATTTCTTGTTTGTCTGTGTAGCCCTAATTTATTATTTTTATTTGTATTTTTCTTGTTACTTTCTCTTCTGGACATGTTTGTGTCCATTTTTTCCCCCTCTGTTTCTCCCTGGGGAGATTTTATTTCCTTCTTCCTTCCACTTATCTCCTATGGTCCTCGAATCTTGGTGAAATATGGAGACCCGGCGATCACAGGCTGTCAGCGGTAAGCATGGTTGAGGACGAGTGTTCGGATGCATGTGGGTGTGATGGTGATGGGGTTGTGATGGTTAGATGACAGATTGCATTGGATGCATTCGGATGTGTGCATGTCTGAAGTGGGGGTCTGGCAGTGGGGGTTGGTATGAAATAAGGGAACGAGAGTGGGGACAGGAGTCTGAGGGAGGAGGATATGGGGGTTGGCATGGAGGGTAGGGTTAAGGCATTATGGCACACAGTTCTGGGGTAGGAAGACCGAGGCATGGCCAACGCACCTGAATCACGGAAGACGCTGTTTGCGTGGATAAGGGGTTTGGCTAGGGAGTGAGGCTCAGGGATGGATGGGTTGCCCTGGGAATTGCGACCCCATGCTGGGGGCAATGGTTCTCCTGGGGTTGTGAGAGGAGTGTGCAGGCACCACCGATAGCCGAGATGGGGAGCCCTCCGTATCATGGATCAAATGGAGAGACGACTCAGGTGGGGGAGTGAATTAAAGTAGGCATGCAGGTGAGTTAAGATGCTTAGGGGAATTGGGAGGGGAGGGCAGGGCAGAGAGAGATGACGAAGGTGGGCTGGGGGAGCAGAGTGGCTGCTGTAGGGGGTGGGGGCTGTAATGGGGCTATATTTGCTTTTGAGATGGATGTGGGGTTGGGTGTTCTAGGTAGAACAGGGGCAGGGAGGTCCCAGGCTGGGGGGACTCTTGTGGCCACAGTTAACTCAAGCAATTGCTGTCCTGGATGGATTATGGGTATGCCAGTTCGGATTGTTTCTTGTAATGTTTCGATATAGGGCACCCTGTCAAGTGGCACAAACTGACAAGGTGCTCTGCGATAAGCAGGCTGATATTGATCTCCAGGAGTCCCACCAGACAGAGGTCTAGCACAGTAAATTAAAGAGATAGCGGGTAGACAGGGCCAGCCCAAGGGTTTCTGCTGCCATAGGCAGAAACCCCAGCCTCGTTGCCGCCCTGCACCCGCCACCTCCCCAGCTGCAACTGATTCCATCTTGGGAGGGGGAGGTGGCAGAATTTCCAAAAGCGGCTGTTTTTTTACCACCACTTTTGGAAATACTGCTGCTGCCTGCTCCCCCCACCTAACGGAATCAGCAGCGGCTGAGTGGGGGGGGGGCGCGACATGGCTGCCCATGTGTGCCGCTGCTGTCGCCTACATTGCCTAGGTAACAGGTTGGCCATGGAGCCTCATCAGGAGACAGGAAGGTGGGCGTGGACATCTTGGTTCAGAAACAGGAGGGGCTTGTGGTGACCCGAATGGGCGCTTCTTGTGTCTGAAAGGGACTTTGCAGGGGCAGCGGATAGTACTGGGCATATTTATGGGGCTACCACATATGATGCTCATTTTAACCAAGATATGATGAAATGTATCTTGGAGTGGACCATACCAAATTTTTAATTGGGGATGATTTCAACTGCGTTCCAGGGAAGTGGCAGGGCTGTGAAGCGGGCTCGTCGGGTTTGAGGGCTTTGTGATGGGTATGATTTAGTGGACATTTGGAGGATTCTACATCCCAATGAGAGGGACTACACTCATGTCTCCAGGGCCCATGGGTCGGGCTCCTGCATAGACTACTTCCTGGTGGCGACTGAGATGTTGGATAGGGTTCACAGGGCAGAAATTGACCTCATTATGGTTTCAGACCATGCTTTGCTCTGGGTTGATCTAGAATGGGGGACACTCCCGTTGCCAAGGATAGAGAGTTCTGGGCTTTCCTCTGTGCCCAATGGGCAGACTGTGAGATCCACCACACAAAGACAACCCGCCTTGTTCTGGGAGGCAGCCAAGTTTGTTCTGAGAGGTCACATTCTTGGGTACTGCCAGGCGAAACAAAAAAAGCAGTGTCAATGGATTGTCCTTTTGGAGAGAGACCTGTATGCTGCACGGTGTAGGTATGCTCTGCAGAAAAGGGGGGGGGGAGGCGGTTGGTCATGCTAGCGATCCAGACTGAACTCAATGCGCTTCTCCATCAAAGGGCACACAAGTCCATGTTTTTCTACTGATATAAACTTTATCGATATGGGAACAAAGTTTCCTGTAGAAACTTGTATATAGTTATCCCTGTTGAAATCCAAGTTTTATATCCTGTTCCTTGTAAGTTTCAATGTACGTTCGATTCTACATTGTACAATTTATTGTTATTTGTAAACCACACTGATTCTAAAGAGCACGGTATTAAACAAAAAAAACAAAAAAAAAAGACTTAAATAAAACAGGGAAGTTGCTCTCCTCATTGGTTAAAACGTGGAAAGGGGCAGCGGCTTATTTGGGTACTTCATGATGAAGTGGGATGCTTACACACCACCCAGGCGGGGATTGAAACAGCTTTCTGGGATTTCTATCGAAGCCTCTATAGGGTGGAACCTTGTGATGCGGGGTGGGCATGTTCCTATATTCAACAGTGTGTGTTACTGCAGTTGGGCTCAGACCAACTGGCAAAGCCCTGCTGATGGTGCAGGAAGTGCAGGAGCCTAACAAAGCCCTTATTACGGTTCTGCTGAAACCTGGGAAGGACCCAATGCTACCAGGGTCAAATAGGCCCATTTCACTGTTGAATGTTGACATCAAAATCCTGGCCAGGATAATGGCTGATCGCCTTGCGCCGCTTATGCCCCGTCTGATAGGTTACACACAGATGGGATTTGTGCAAAGTTGTAATATTGCTCAGAATGTGCAGAAAATATTGGCTGTCTAATAGGTTAGTATTCAGAAGAAGCTTCCGGCTATGCTTATTAGTTTCAAGGCTGAAAAAAAAAGCATTTGACAGGGTGCAGTGGGAACACATGTATATTGTCTTGGAGGCATCTAGCGTTGCAGGGTTCTTTGTTGATGTGGTTCCTCTGCTTTATGTTAATCCTTGTGGATCTCTCTTGGTTAATGGGGTTATGACAGCAGACCTTCTGCTGCAAAAAGGTACTAGGCACGGGTGTCCTCTCTTCTCTTTATACTCCAGCATAAACCATTGCTGGAGAGGATACAAACTCACCCTTCGCTGGAGGGGGTAATAGTGGGGACGGAGGAGTTTAGACTCTGCCTTTGCGGACAATATGCTTGTTTACTTGGGGGATCACAGGTTTTTGTTAGACAGATTGAACTCCTGCAATAGTTGCCTGACAGCTTTGCAGGGCTCAAATTGAATTTAGATAAATCTGAGGCTATTCCACTACACTCTGATCTGTGGGCTGGGAGGGGGGGGGGTGGAGTTGGGAACCTCTGATATACACAATATTTGTCGCCAGCACCATAATTCAAAGGCATCAGTTTTCTTCCTGTCTTATCTTTTTCACTGTCCAATGTTCACATCCATGTTATTGAAAATATAATGGCTTGGACAAGTCAAATCTTTGTATGGAGAGAAGCATCTCTGTTCTTGAGAATCTTATCTAGGGCCTTCATAGCCAGCAAGATTCTACTGAAGATTATTCAAAAGAGACTACAACCATACCTGGAACAAGAACTACCTGAAGTGCAAGCAGGGTTCAGGAAAGGGCGAGGAACGAGACACATCATCGCAGATGTGCGATGGATCCTTGAAAAGACTAAAGAATACCAAAAGGATATCTATTTGTGCTTTGACTACAGCAAGGCTTTTGACTGTGTAAACCATGAGAAACTCTGGGCCACATTAAGAAGCATGGGTATACCAAAACACCTGATCGTACTCTTGCACAATCTGTACGTTGATCAAGAAGCAACAGTTCGTACGGAACAAGGAGAAACAGAATGGTTTAAAATCAGCAAATGTGTATGACAAGGCTGCATATTTTCCCCCACCTGCTTAATTTATATGCAGAACAAATAATCAGAGAAGCAGGATTGTATGAAGACAACAGAGGTGTGAAGATTGGTGGAAGACTCATCAACAACCTTTGCTATGCTGATGATACCACATTACCGGCTGAAAGTGAAGATGATCTGAAACATTTGCTTCTCAAGATCAAGGAACAGTTTTAAAACGGGCCTGCATTTTAATGTAAAGAAGACAAAGACCCTGACAACTGGTAAAATCAATAATGTCATCATTGATTGAGAAGAAATTGAAATGGTGGACAATTTCTAACCTACTTGGATCAACAACCAGTAAGGAAAGGACAAGCAGTCAAGAAATCAGTCAAGATGTGATACTTGAGCTGGGGCGTTATTGTGATGAAGCAATCATTTGCCATTCCTGTGCAATTCTGGCCTCTTACGACGAACTGCATCTCTCAAATGAGTCAGAACTTGGACATAGTACTCCATATTGATGGTTTGGCCTTTTGGAGTATACTCATATGAACAATACTCTGGTAATCAAAGAAAACTGTGAGCATGACCTTGACATTGCTCCTCACCTGACAGGTTTCTTTGGTCTAGCAGAGTTTGGAGTCTTCCACTGTGAGGACTGAGCCTTAGTTTCTGGGTCATAACCATAAACCCATGATTCATCACCAGTAATAATCTTTTTGATGAAATTTGAATCATTTTCAGTGCATTCCAACTACCTGGCTGCAGCCGATCTTCTTTTTGGTCAGGGGACAGGAGTTTTGGCACAAATTTTGCAGACACACATCTCAACCCCAAATCAACAGTAAGAATGGGCTGTACTGAACTGATACTAACGTCCATGTCCTCAGCAAGCTGCTCGATAGTCAATCGACGATTTCTGCATATTGCAGCCTGCACTGCTTCAACTTTGTCTTTACTCCTGCTTGTGGACGGCCTTCCAGAACATTTGTCACTCTCAACAATTTGGCAGCCCTCTTGGAAACGTTTGTATCAGTCAAACCCGAGCATGACTCATGCATTCATCACCATACACTTGCTGTAGCTTGTCATAAGTCTCTTTGCATGAATCTCCAAGTTTCTGGCAGAATTTAATGCAAATTCTCTGTTCAATTTTTTCACTCATCCTAAATCTGACAAACTGCTTTTATACGATACCAAACATCACGTGATTTAAAAAAAGTACAGTGGTGCTGTAGTCACGCTACACTCTGCACAGGCAGACACATAACTAGGTCACTGCATGCTTAATAGCATCGTGGTGCGACGTATTGTTATATAGCTACACAACAAGTCTCGATACATTTTGATCACACCTCGTAAATATAAAAGACGGTACCTGCTTGTCAGAGCTTACAGTCTAATCAAGACAGATAATACAGTAGCTGAGAACAAGGGTACAAATAGGGAAAGTAAAGAGACACAAGGAAAACAAGGGATCAGGATTCAAAAGCAGCCTCAAAGATGTGAGCCTTTAGCATGGATTTGAAAAGGGGGAGGAATGAAGCCCGACATACTGACTCAACTAGTTTGCTCCAGGCATAAGGAGCAGCAAGGTGAAAAGACTGAAATTAGGAATTGGCGGTGGAAAAAAAGGGTATAAAGAAAAATCAAGCCAGTGGAAGAGCGGAATTCACATGGAGGGGTGTAGGGAGAGAGGAAAGATAGTGAGGAGTAGAAGAGCGAATGCATTTATAGGTCAGAAGGAGAAGTTTGACTTGGATATGGAAACGGAGAGGGCGCCAATGAGGACGCGCTCATCTATTCATCAAAATGTACTGGTTTCTTAGGTTTGCCAGAGTTGGCACATGCTCTGTCAAACTGTGTTGGAATGCACGGGTCACCATGTACTTTCCCCTTTGAAGCAATGCAGATTGTATGCTGGGTCAGATAGGGAATGCCTGCCTTCGGTGGAAGGAGCATGGTCCTATTCATGATTAAGGAGGGGCACCCTATACATGTTGCTGAGCTGCGGGACTTGCTTCAGTCTTTGGGATGGGGATCGGTTTCGATATCTGCAAGTGAAGAGCCATCTGCGGAGCCTTCCAGAGGCAGACCTTAAGAATAGTACTAAGGTGGAAGAACTTTTCTTGTTGGGGACGGAGGGTTGGACTCAGATAGTGGTGTTGAGGCAGAATATTTAGGCGCTTGAGGAGCCTGTGTCTCTGTCTGCACTGGTGGAAGGTTAGAATGTCGACTTCGGCACTCATTTGGAGGGGACCAACTTGCTCTGGTCCTTGTAAATTATTTAGGACTCGAGTGTGAGCACTGATCTGTGAGAAGTGCAGTTTTGGATAGTACAGCGATTACATTTTGCCCCTAATAGAGCTTATCGAGCCGGTTTGGCAGCTTCTTCCTGCTGTCCACAGTGCTCAGTGGATTGGATGTCGTATTTTGGACTTGTCCGGTAGTGCTCGTTTTTGGGAGTAAGTGTAACGTTTTTGGGACGGGTCTTGGGAGGGTGTGATTACATTGTCCCTGCAGATGGTAGTCCTAGATATCGGTGAAATTGGAGGAGACTGGCAGGGCACCAAGATTCAGTTCTCTTGCTGGCCTGAAAGAGTATTCTCTGTGCTTGGGTGACACCTGGGGGTAGGGATGTCCCTCGGTGTGGCATTGGTGGACGACTTTACACAACATGCTGCTTCTGGAGCGTAAAAGAGCCAGATGCCAAGGCCGACATTGGGAGGGTTTCCTGGAGATGTGGGGTCCATACATCCAGTTTCTGCTCCCAGAATTTGGAGTCAGGTTTTGAATCAATGTATTGGATCAATACTGTCATTTGGGCTGGGTGGCCCGCCCAACACAGTAGAGGAGGGGGGGGGGGTCGGTTGTAGAGAGCTTTGAGGAAGTTGAGATTAGGGATATGCGGATGGTTAGCAGAGTGGGTGGGGAGAAAGATATGGTCTGGGGGTTGGAGGGTGACACTGGGGGGTTTGGACGGGGAATGGGTGGTAGATGATGCAATGTTATACTATGGATATGACCTTGGAACAAGGGGCTTGTTCTCTTGCTCCCTGGAAGGTGGTGTATGGACGCTATTCTTTCCCCTTGACATCTTCCGCCCCGGGGTGTGTGCTTCTCTCATTCCTCTCCTTGGTAAGATGGCTGTGTCGGTGGCGGGGGGGTGGGGGGGTCTCTATGTAGTTGGTTGTGTGTTCTATTTATGGCTCCCAGTACTGTTTAAGAGTACCCATGGTCCGGGAGCATCTGTTATTGTTAGCATTTCAGGTTTGGTCGTGCTTAATCACTTGACAGGTTGTCATCCTATAGGCAAGGCTTGGGAGGTGGGGTATAGAATGTTGAAAAACTAAATGTCTGTTCAAATTTGATGTACCCTCTTGAAATCTTTGATGTACTGGGTTATCTGCTATATTTTTGGTTTGTTATGTGTCTTAATAAAGAGATTTGAACTGAAATGTTTTTGCCAAGATTTCTATGTCTTTCAAATGCTTTCTTGTTTATGTCTGTTTCCAACAAGATTTTGTTCTCTCTTCAGAACTGCGGATTTCTAAGTACAGCAAGATTCGTTTTATTTTGTGACCCACTCCCAAGAAGGCTGGAAATTCCCAATAAGATGGTCTATTAGTGGTAATTTCGCACCAATACCTAATTTATCAGTACTATTGAATATCATTTTCTCAAGAAGCCTCTCTCAAATTGGCCTCCCTGAACGATCTTCAACTAGAAAGTGCCAGGAAGTACATATTCTTTTATTCAGGACCATTTTTTTAAACTATTTTCCTAGAGATTTACATATTTCTAAAAGATGCTTAAGGCCACAAATTTTAAGATGGCCTTTATTCAGTGCTCTAATATCTACTATCACGGGGGCAATGTGTAGGAGCCGAGTTTATATTTCTTTTCTCCAACACTTCCTATTTTACTGTACAGTACTTATTACTCACCTGTAAAGGGAATTCAGAAATGGATGAAGCTCATTCCTTTCTCAGAGTTCAAGGCATGTTACATTCAGGTACAGTAAGTATTTTCCTGTCCCCGGAGGCTGACAGTCTAAGTTTGTACCTGAGGCAATGGAAGGTTAAATGATTTGCCCAAGATTACAAGGAGCTGCCGTGGAATTTAAATCCCGACTTCCCTGGGTTCCCAGTTCACTGCTGTTCCTTCACTCTTACATGGTGTAATACCTCCTCTTACTCTATACAGTTTACTATTACTCAACTCTACTCTGCAATACCTTTGATTACTCTGAACGGTATCTGTTATTACTCACCAGAGTATGAGTGGATAACTTCTCTCTCTCCTATTTCCTGGGGATCAGAGACATATGATTCTTCCTCTTGATCAGGGACATATGATTCTTCCTCTTGATCAGGGACATATGACTCTTCCTCTTGTTTCACCTCTGATAACATATCAGGACTGATCATTTCATAGCCTGTTTCCATGAATAAAAAAAAGATAAATTGAAATGCGTTTTCCTTGTATACATAGAAAAAAAAACACAGAAGTAGTTCTTGGCAAAAAAACATGTTGGGGGAATGGAGGGAGATCTACTATAGCCATCCATCATAAAAACAAAGGGATCTTGGTTGATTAGGCCTCATTTTGAAAACCATAGTAGTGGAACAAGCCATACATTTTTATAACTTGTATCACTTATGAAAGGGGAGTCGTGATTGTTTCATATTTATTTATTTAACAAACTGGATTTTAATATACTGTTTTTCTACCAGTCAAAACTGTTTACATTGAACATGTGGTAATACAGAAAACTTATTAAAGTGAAACAGCAAGTAACAGGGGAAGGGGGAAAATGCAGGAACATTATAACTTTAGAACCTATATTACAACGAGCTTATGAAACAGTAGGGGGCTTGTGGTATGATGAGCTTATGTTGTACTGGTGCTTATACCAATGGGCTTGTGATGCTGTGAAAATGAGGAAGTTCTATTAGTGAAGGGCTAGATGTCAGTTGGGTGATTAAGGGGGGAGGGAAGGGAAATGGGGAAGATCTGCGAGAGTGGAGGAAGTTCTTGCTAGGAGTCAGTTGCAAGGGATGATTCATAGTGTTCTTCAAAAAGGTGTGTCTCGAGGTGCTTTTTGAAGATGGCGTGAGATTGAATGCTCTGTAATGTAGGAGGTAGGTGGTTCCAAAGGGTGGGAGTGTAGAATTCAAAGGCTCTCGTGCATGTGCGTTGTGAGCTCTTGGGTAACTGAGGCAGGGGGAGAAGAAGACTAAGCATGCTCTGTCTACATAGTCTGTTGGGGTTTGAGCATCTAATGAGCGCTTGGAGAAGCTCAGAAGAAGTGTTGATGATGTGAGAGCCAGAAGGGAAGGAGTTAACAGTACAAATGCCAGCAATTAGTATTGAATGTGCTTTATGCGATGCTATGAGCATTAGGCGTTATCAGATGACATCAGATGGAAACAATGTGAGAAAAAAAACACACTTATCTACAGAGCACAGGAGAGAAAGACATTTAGCATGGTTATGCCAGTTTGACATGGGGCCTACTGAGGCCTAGTGTGGAAACTGTCAGAATACCAGAGAACTAATAAGATATATTTTCTATAATTCTTAAAAAATAGGGGATGGAAAAACAGACCAGGTGGAAGGTTGAATATGTTGGGAAAAAGATCAGATAACAAGGAATAAATCTGAAAAAGGCCTGAGCACATGCTTATACACCAGGCTGTAAGGGTCACAGGTCAGCAGGAATAGAAGTGCAGATATGACAGGACAAAGAAAGGAATGAAAGAGAAAATCCAGATGCCTAGAATCAAAAACAAAGGGATTATTTATTTGGAAAGAAAACTATATAACAGGACAGAACTTTTAAAGATTGGGAATTTGCACCCCATTTTCTGAAGAAGGTGGTTTGTAAATTCCCACTATATGTCTGCTTGTGAATGGGTATGGTTTTGATTGTCTGTGTGAACTTTCTTTAGTTTATCTTTGAGTGTAGCTAGGAATCTCACTGTCATATATCCTTCTCTTTCACTGTGCTAGGATCTGTCTATGGACAGGAAATCTCTTAATTACTTTACTTTATAGCTGTAAGTGGAGGGTGAAGTAATTCCCCAAGTTACTTTGTATTTAGTTAGTTTTGGTTGTGCTTCCTGTATGCTTGCTTCTATTATAAGAAATAAAGGATTTTATTTGTAAGAAGAATCTGTGAGAATTTTGTGCCAGGTACGTGTATAATCTGCATGAGGTGTGGTTTATTGGGAGGAGGTAGACCCTCCCTGTATGTAAGGTTTTGTTTCCCCTCTTGCACGGAGGAGGAGCGGGTGGCAATCTGCCTGGCCAACAGACTGCCCCCCTCCCCCTGGGTCCGTACAATGAGTGCTTTATGGATGATAGCGAGGACCTTTAACTTGATCCTGGATGCGACGGGGAGTCAGTGGGGAGATTTCACTATGGGAGTGATATGGGTGTGTAGAGACTCTGGCTATGGTGCGCGCTGCTGTGTTTGGCCAAGCTGTAGAGGGGCAATAGTAGCCTTAGGAAGCCCTTGAAGAATGGAGTTGCAGTAGTCTAGCAAAGGTATAACAGAGGCCTGGCAGACTGCGCGGAAACTGTCAGGTGAGAGGAGGGGGGCGTAAGTTCAGTGTTTAAAATAAATGTTTTTGGTGGTGCTCTTTATGTGTGGTTGGAAGTCGAGTTGGTGATCCAGGATGACCCCGACACTTTTACTTGTATTTCGGTGTCTTCTATTTTGATGATAGGAGTGATATGAAGTTGAGGGTCTTTGGTCACGTGGAGGATTTCAGTCTTACTAAAGTTAACCACTAGATTACGTAGCTGTAGCCAGGAGACAGTGTCTTTGAAGCAGGTGGTTAGGTTGGAGTAATCGGGAGTAGTGGTTTGGAATGGAGTGAATATCATTGTCATCTGCATAAAGCTGGTATCCGATGTTAAACCTCTGAAAAGTGTAGCAAAGGAGCCTGATGTAAATGTTGAAGAGTAAGGAGGAGAGTGCAGAACCCTGTGAAACTCCTAGGGGGAAGGCTGTAAGGTGTCGAAGATTGGTGTTCAATTCTTATCAGTTGAGTGCATTAGGAGATATAGGAGTGGATCCATTTGAGTGGTTTGTCTTGAACCCCAGTATTAATGAGCTGGTCAAGTAAAATCTGGTGGGATACAGTGTTTAATGCTGCTAAAACGTCTAGGAAGAGCAGCACATAACCAGAGGAAGCTTTTTCAGTTCCAGAGATGAGTGTGATGAGCAATGCTTTGCCACTGTGGAAGGGACAAAACCCATGCCGATTATGATCTAGAGGCATATGTTTGTCGATGTGTTCCTGGAGTTGACGTTGAACTGCTTTTTCGATGATTTTGGCAAGGAAATGGTATGCTGGCTATGGGTCTGTATGAGATGGGTGAACTGGGGTCTAGGTTGGGTTTCTTCAGGAGAGATCTTACAGAGGCTTGTTTGAGAGAGGGTGGGAGATAGGCTTGTGTGCGAGAGGTTTGAAGGATAGTGGAGATGAAAGATCGCAGCTGTGTCTTTGTTAATTTGATCCAGGATACCGGGCAGGGGTCTAGTGGAGAGGTACTGGCATTGATGTGCGACAGGACATCCAAGAGTTCATCTGGAGGGACTTCTCTGAATGTGGTCCATGTTAGGTAGTAGACGATGCGCTGGAAGGGGGAGGTATGATAAGGGTGGTGGTACAATGCTGCTTGTGTTTAGCTATGAGGAAGTCGGCCATCACTTGGGGTGTCAAGGTTATGGTTCTGATGGGGTTGGGATGGATCTCGTGAGGGTTCTGACAAGACTGAACAGTTCTCTTGGTTTGTTAAAAGTATGGAGGAGGATGTTGTCATGGTGCTCACGTTTGACATTGAGGGTGTTGTAGTAAGCTGCGCGTTGGTCAAGGTAGATGGATTGAAGCTGTGGGTCTTTGGACTTTCTTCATCTACGTTCAAGTCTTCTGAGGGCACACTTCTGTTCTCTAAGGCGAGTAGAGTACCAGGGTACGTGAGGTCAACGTATTTTGGGAGGGGCACGTGGTGAAGCCTTGGAGGTATTGGTGATAATAGAGTTCCAGACATCTACCACTGAGTCAAGGTCTGAATGATGTAGTATATCTTCTAGGGTAGGGATGGTCTTTTGGATGAAGGAGGGTTCATTGAAGGCAAGGAATTTTCTTGTTGTAGGAAGTCTAGCATGAAGAGAGTAGTTGAGATGGAAGGGTGGTAGAGTGAAGGTTATTAAGTAGTGATCTGACCAGGGGATTGGGGTGGAGGTGGGAGAAATGAGGTGAGATGAGAAAAGTAGGTCATCAGGGAGGAAAAACAGATCAAGGGCACCTCCTTTCGAGTGTATTGAAGTGTTGATGAGCAGTATATAATGTAGGTCGCTCATAGCTTGGAGGAAGGCACTGCCTTGGCTGGTGTTGGCCGAGGGAAGATTGAGATTGCTGAGGAGAATGAGGTGCTGGTGGGAGGCCTGGGAGCATATTGTCTCAAGAAGCAAGTCCAGCTAGTCTGTGTCATGGTGAGGTGTTCTGTATACAAGGTAGATGATGAAGTGCTTATTTATTTAACTAGGCTTATATACTGCTTTTCTACCAGTCAAAGCAGTGTACATCCAGGTACTGTATATATATTTTTCCCTTGTCCCCAGAGGACTCACAATCTATTTTCGTACTTGAGGCAATGGAGGGTTAAGTGGCTTGCCCAAGGCACAAGGAGCACCTGTGGGACTAGAAACTCCAGTCCTTCCAGCCCAAGGTTGCTGTCCTCTAGCAGAATTCAAACCACTGGCCTCTTGGATTTGAACCCCTTGTACCAACCACCAGGCCACTCCTCCCCTTGTTGGTAATAATGAGGGTATCCAAGCCTTGATAGAATGTTGTGCTAGCGGTTGTGAAGCACAGCCACTTGTTTGAGAGGATGCAGACTTCACCTCCTCTACTGATATTGCGTGGGCAGTTGTGAATATTGTGGGTGTCAATGTCTTGCTTAACCAGCTAAAAACTATCAGTGTCTGTGAACCATGTCTCAGTTGACCGCATATTGACCAGATATTTTTTCAACAAGTAGGCACATTATAAGGTCCCTTACATAGTAACATAGTATATGATGGCAGATAAAGACCAGTATGGTCCGTCTAGTCTGCCCAGTAAGGTGCTAGAGTGGTTGTAACTGCAGTTTCGTGCAGGCCACCCTCCTCTATACCTGTGTTTAGGGTTGTTCCCGCTACTCCGTGCAGGTCAGCCCCCCTTAGTGAAGTATAGTTTGCTTTGATTTCATCCTCTTGCTACAAAGGAATCCACTGTGTCTGTCCCATGCCATTTTGCCCCCACCACCTCCATCGGGCGGGGGCATTACAAGAATTCACCACCCTTTCAGCAAAAAAGTACTTCCTGATATTGGTTTTAAATTTATTGCCCTTCAGCTTCATCGTATGCCCTCTAGTTTTAAAGCTTTCCCTTCTTTGAAAAAGGTTTGTTTGTTCATTAATACCCTTTAACACTAGAAGCCCCAAAAGGCATTTTACCTAGAAACCACAAAGTGCGTCAACTGACGCATTATGATGACGACTACGTTTAGCATGACATGCAGATGTGAATTAATGTGAAGTTACTTATTTGTTAAATACGTGCAGTATCGTGTGTTTATTGTTTGTAATGTCGGAGTAAAACTGTAAACAGTGATTGAGATGCTCCACCTAGCGGGAACATGAATTTAGACCTAGAAGCCCCAAAGTACGTCAATTGACGCATCCAAGACAATTCAGTGTGTCAAATGATGTACTTTGGGGCTTCTAGGTATAAATTCATTTTCCTGCTAGGTGGTGCATCTGTCATTAATTTTCAATGCACATATTTGAACATCTTGACCTTGCTAACAAAATCATAGAACATGACTGACATGGTTCTAGCAATGGCGCTGGTATACAACTTTGAAGATGCATTTGCGTCAAATGACGCACTTTGGGGCTTCTAGTGTTAAATACTTAAAGGTCTATATCATATCTCCCCTGTCCCTCCTCTCCTCCAGGATATACATAGTTAGGTCTTCAAGACTCTTTTGATACGTCTTCTGGTGTAGGTTCCAAATCATTTTGGTCACCTTCCTCTGAACGGTTTCAAGTCTTTATATCCTTTGCTATAAAACGGTCTCCAAAACTGAACAAAATACTCCAAGTGAGGCCTCACTAACAACTTGTACAGGGGCATTAATATCTCCTCCTTTCTGCTAGTTATTCCTCTCTGTATGCAGCCCAGCATCCTTCTGGTTTTGACTACCGTCTTGTTGCATGGTTTTGCCAGAGGTCCCTCTCCTGGTCTCTGCATACCAACCCCTCACCCCCTATCGCATACAATTCCTTTGTATTTTTGCATCTCAAGGGCATGACTCTTCACTTCTTCGCATTAAATCGTAACTGCCAAGCATTAGACCATTCTTCCAGTGTTTGTAGACCTTTCCTCATGTTGTCCACTCCCTCAGAAGTGTCCACTCTGTTGCAAATTTTCATGTCATCTGCAAAAAGGCAGGCTTTTCCATTCAGTCCTTCCGTAATATCACTCACAAATATAATGAACAGCACCGATCCCAGGACCAATCCCTGGAGCACACCACTACTCATCTTCCTTTCTTCTGTTTACCACCACTTTCTATTGTCTGTCAATCAATTTATGATCCAGTTGACCACCTTGGGGCTGCTCAGTTTATTGATAAGTCTTTTATGAGGAACAAAGACTTTGCTGAAATCTAGGTATATCACATCGATCACATGCCCTTGATTTACTTCTCTGGTCACCCAGTCAAAGAATTCAAATTTGTTTGGCATGATCTTCCTCTGATAAAACCATATTGCTTCAGATCACGCAATCCACTGGTTTCCAGAAAGTCCACTATTCTTTCTTTCAGGAGCACCTCCATTACTTTTCCGACCACAGAGGTAAGGCTTACTGGCCTATAGTTTGTCACCTCTACCCTATTACCACTTTTGTGAAGAGGTACCACATCAACTCTTCTCCAGTTCTGCAGAATCTCTCCCATCTCCAACTCGTTCTGGCTCTCTTACCTCCATAAAGAGTGGCTCAAGCGCTTTTTTTTAATTAGAAGGACCGTAATAGGAAGCTGTGTGAAGAAAACACTGGCACAATCATCACTTTTAAAGCGAAAATTCTCCTCAACCATCTTATTGTCAACCCCTCCATCTTACTCACTAGAAGTACATAATTGTGTCTAAGTAAGTGATCCAGTCTAGCCAACATCTTAACTCCTAGGTACCTTACCCCCTCCTCTGCTATTCTAAATGAACAGTTCCTCATTATCTCTCTTCCCTCAACTTCCACTTCAAAACCTCATCTTCTCCAAATTAACTTTATAGCTCGACATCTCAAAAAACAACTAGATCTCCTCCAGTGAAAGAGCCACAGATTCTCCCGGGTCACTGAAAAATATCATAGTATCAACAGCATATAGTGAGACTTTCTGTGATCCAGTCCCCCACTACCACCAGTTTATTTCTTCGTCATAGCGCAACCAACAAGCCAGAAGCTTAGTAGCCAGAGCAAACAGCTGTGGCAAGAGAGGTCAGCCCTGCCTCATACCTTGAAACAGTGGAAATTCAGAGGCACTTTCACCCTAGGCTTTACATCCAGGGCCTTGACCCAGCTAAAAATGTCCTTCCTAATTGAAACTACACCAGAAGAGTAAATGGAAACTTCCATTCTACCCTGTCAAAAGCCTTGTCTGTGCCTTTTCTGTGTCTAGCTTGCATGATTTTAAGAACTCTATGGGCATTATCCACTATATGACTGCCTCTTATAAAGGTGACATTTTACTTACCAAATATTGTCCTTTTCTCTAGTCCTGCTAGACCAGTCCAGACAAGTGGGTTGTGTTCCCCTACCAGCAAAATTGAGGGAGACAAAAAAACAGATCTCAATGATAATTCTCCTGTGCTTCTATCTGCCTCAGCCACCAGCGATCCTTTCAGTACCTCGTATTCCTTCCAAAGCAAATGGGAGATACAGAGCAAGCCTGTACAGGAAGGTAGAAATAGAAGGCTGTTAGCAGAAGATGAGCCTGCAGAGCCAATTATAAAAGTCATGGTGGATCCAAGGGTACTACAGCAGAAGAACAGAGCAAATGCAGTTTCAGATGCAGGTCCTGGACTGGTCTAGCAGAACTCAAGGAAAGGACATTATCTGGTAAGTAAAATATCACTTCCCATATCGTACTGCTAGACCAGTCCAGACAAGTGGGAAGTACCAAAACTACAACACCATTGAAGAAGACACAGCAGCTCACAAAACTCTTGAGCCAAAGGCTGTGTCTTCCCACATGTGGACATCTGTTGTCAGCAGGATCCAAGAGAAATTGTCCAGCAGAATACCCTTCTTCAGATGACAGGACTGCTGCCACCACCACAAGCTGGACATCACCATGAATGAGAGTGGGAGCCTGCACTCAAACTCCTCAGAACTTGGGGACCATAGAGTCAACAAGGACCGCTGAAGTGGTCGCATGCGAGTACATCCCCACAGGACCATTTCTATGGTCGCTGCCATCAATCTGTGGAGTTGAAGGTAATCTCAGACTCTGGAGGCCTGCAGCGTACAGATCACCACCAGGCAATTCAACAATCTTCTGACTTTCTCCTCTGGCAAGAAGACTCTGCCCACTCGAGTGTCGAAACATGGTCCCAGAAACTACAAGGACTGGGAAGGCAAAAGCTGGCTCTTTTCCTGATTGATCACCCAGCCAAGGCTTTCCAAGGAGGACACCACTTGGGCTGTCACCTGAGATGCTTCTGACAGGGATCGGGCTCGGATGAGCCAGTTGTCCAGATTGGGATGGACACAGATCCCTTGGCACCGCAGCCACCACCACAATGACCTTGGAGAATGTCCTTGGGGCAGTAGAGAGCCCGAAAGGAAGAGCGGTGAACTGATAGCATGGGCCAAACATGGCAAAACGCAGATATTTCTGCTGGTACACCCAGACCAGGCTATGGAAATATGCCTCGGCCAGATCCACAGATGCCAAGAACTCTCCTAACCACACTGCTTGAACAACAGAGTGCAAGGTTTGCATTTGACTCCAAGGATTATCAAAGGTCAAACAATATTTCCTGGAAGAAGAAATAGAGAGTTAGGGTAAATATCACTAGAGTACGTGAGCTAAAGCTGCATAGGCCCACAGGCACGTTTTAACTGAGTTTTTATGGAACATGCATTAAAGGCACTAGGGAAGGAGCACGTGTTGGAGCTGCTTGGGCAGAACACGCGTTAGGACTGCGAGATCCCCAGGTACACAGACAAAAACATCACCAACGCATGCAGAAGACAGCAGGAAACCCACACACAGTGCCGGCGGTCACCAGCAGTCCACCCCGAATTGTGTCCTTCAAAGACAGAACCAGGAACCACCAACAAGTACAATGACAAGGTCAAGCCTTGGTACTCACCTCCCCCCCCTCCGAGAGCCCCAGGCATAGGATCAGTGCTGGGCTCAGCTCTATTCCCCTGAACTGTTTCACTGGCTGTGTTTATTTTTTACAGCACTGTGTGAAAGGTGGCTGGCAGGCAGATTCCTCTAAGAGCCTTCTGCACTCTTCAGGAGCGAGCAAGGGAAGGAAGGGAGGAGGAGGGAGAGGGCGCCCGAGGTTGTGTGAGGCTGCTGTACTTTTCCAAAATCCTTCCAGTTTGTGGCTGCTCAACAGGCCCTATCTTGAAAAGGGCCTGGAGCTGAACCAATTTTCCCTCCTCCTATGGCTACCAAAAAGACCGCAGTCTAGTAGAGCCTCCCACGTTATGCTCAGGTGAGAGAGAGTCACCCTTTTAGGGTTTGATGTGGTCGTTCATTAGTGTTTATCAATCAATCTCTTTTCCTCTTAATCCTCAGATTTTCTACAGAGAGGAGAAAATCTGACATCTGCTGGAGACAAAGAAGGGTAAATTAGACGTACCTGCTAATTGTTGTTCCTTAAGGAACTCCAGTCTAGTCCCGAACCTTGGAGTTGTGCACCTCTCACAGCAGCTTGGAGACTAAGAAACACCATCACTTTTCTGATGACACCAGTATATCCTGCCCGGATCCGCCTCCTCTCATCAGTAACCTATTGACAAAGCAGACTAATCGGAGCAACAAGTAAGCCTCAACTATGAACCAGAACTGTAACTACCAATCTAATCTACCATAGGGGACTGCCACTGCTCCTAGCAGCTCCCCTCCCGGAACCATTAACAGCATCTATTGTTGGCACTGAGGTATCTTCTCAACCCATGCAGGACAACAGACGAATGAGAAACAATAGCATATGAGTTAACCCATGTCGTCTTACCTGTCATCAGCGCCTTTCTTCTTCAGGTGCTACAAAACAGACAGCGATCTAGGGCGGGATACGGGACTAGACTGGAGTTCCTTAAGGAACAACAATTAGCAGGTAAGTCTAATTTACCCTTCATTAACATCCCTCCAGTCTAGTCCCAAACCTTGGAGTATGTACCAGAGCAGTACAGAAAATCAACGGGAGGGATCTGAGACACCAGCCTGAAGCACCGCTGATCCAACACAGGTATCCCTCTGCACCTGAACATCCAGGCGATAATGCTGAACAAAGGAGTTCACTGAAGACCAGGTGGCAGCCTTACAAATGTCCAGCGCCGGAACTGAAGCTCCGCCCAAGAAGCTGCTTGTGCCCTAGTGGAATGCGCTCTCAACCCTTCTGGCACCGCTTTCCCCATTTAAAATATACGCGGACGCTATGGCCGCTTTAATCCACCTGGCAATGGAGGCCTTCGATGCCGCCTCCCCTTTTCTGGGTCCACCAAACAACACAAATAGTCTATCTGATTTGCGAAAACTCTCCGTCCTTCGGAGATATTTCTTCAACGCCCTACGAACGTCCAACCAGTGTAATTTCTCCGCAAGGGCACCCCCCTGCTTTTTGTAAAAACCGGTAAGCAAATTACCTGATTAACATGGAACGCCGAGACTACCTTGGGCAAAAAGGACGGCACCGGCCTCAAAACTACTTTGGAGTCCGAAAAACACAGAAAGGGCTTCTTACAAGATAAGGCCTGCAACTCGGAAATCCTGCGAACTGAGCAAATAGCAACAAGAAACACTACCTTAAGGGTAAGGTCCTTCAAGGAGGCTCTGGATAAGGGCTCAAAGGCTGCTTTTCCAACGCCTGCAAGACCGATGGGATTCTCCAACTGGGCACTACTTGCCTGCGTGCCAGCCTCAGAAGAGACACAGCCTGCAAAAAAAACGCTTAACGTCTGGATGACCTTCTATTTGCTGTCTCCTGATCTTACCCCATAACAAGATAACGCTGCCACGTGCACTCGCAAGGTAGCCGCCGCCAACCCTTTCTCCAAACCATCCTGCAAGAACGCTAACACCTGAGGTACCGATGCTCGTAGCACTTTGCCCTGTCTATCCAAACACCAAGCTTCAAACACCCGCCAGATGCGAACATACGCCAACGAAGTAGAACGCTTCCTCGCTCTCAACAACGTGGAGATTACCGATGCCGGGTAACCCCTCTGCCTTAGCCTAGCCCTCTCAAGAGCCAAGCCGTAAGCGAGAATCGATCCACCTGCGGCATGAACAGCGGCCCCTGGTCCAACAGATCCGGATGAAGAGGCAGCCTCCGTGGCCTGTCCACCACCAGTCTCATGAGTTCCGCATACCACGGCCTCCGAGGCCAATCCGGCGCTATGAGAACGATGAGCCCTCTGTGCCGCTCAATGCGCTGAACCACTCGACCAATTAACACCCATGGCGGAAACACGTACAGCAGCTGACCTGCTGGCCAAACCTGTATGAGAACATCTAGCCCTTCCGACATCCTCTCTCTCTGCCTGCTGTAAATGCAATTCACCTTGGCTGAGTGAAATGTTGCCATGAGATCCATCACTGGTGCTCCCCAACGGCGCACCACCATGTCGAAGACTTCCGGATGCAGGACCCATTCCCCCGGGTCCACTTTCACCCGACTCAGAAAAATCGGCCTGCACATTGTCCACCCCCACCACATGCGCTGCCGACAACGCCAGCAGATTTTCCTCGGCCCACGCGAACAACCGCTCGGCCTCTGCTTCCAGCAGGACACTGCTGGTTCCCCCTTGACTATTGATATAGGCCACTGCGGTCGTGTTGTCGGAGAACACTTGAACGGCCTCTCCCCGGATACAGCAGGAACTCCGCTAGCGCTAGCGTCACCGCCATCAATTCCAACCGGTTGATCGATCAGGCCCGTTCCTCCTCGGACCACTGACCCTGGACGAACCGTCCCTGAAAATGAGCCCCCCAACCTCAGAGACTGGCATCTGTCATTAAGGGCTTCCATGACAGTGCTTCCAACAGCATCCCCTTCTCCAGACAGCCGGGGAGCAACCACCATTGCAGGGCCTGCCTTGTTTTCTCTAAACACGGTAATCTCATCGTAAGCGGATCGGACTGGTGCGACCACCGCCTGGGTAAGGCCCTCTGTAGCGGTCTCATGTGAGCTCTCGCCCATGGCACCAGTTCCAGCGTGGCTGCCATGGTTCCGAACAACTGTAAGTAATGCCACGTTGTGGGGGCCAACTTGCGCAGAAACTCCCGCACCAGCCGGTGTAAACCTCTCGCTCGGAGGGATGTCAGAAAAATCTTCCCGTTTCCTGTATCGAACCGAGCCCCCAAGTACTCTAGCTCCTGCGTCAGGGTCAATTTGCTCTTCGCCATGTTGACTATCCAGCCGAGACTCTGCAAGAAAGTCATAAACTTTGGCTGTAGCCGCCTCGCTTTCAGATCTTGACTTTGCCCGGATTAACCAATCGTCCAAATAAGGATGCACTAGCACACCCTGCTTTCTCAACGCCGCCGCTACCACCACCATCACCTTCGTGAACGTTCGCGGCGCTGTAGCCAGACCGAAAGGCAAGGCTCGGAACTGAAAATGTCCTAATGGCACCGCAAACCTGAGAAACATTTGATGCTCCTCTCGGATTGGAATATGTAAATAGGCTTCTGACAGATCTAAGGACGTAAGAAACTCTCCTTGCCTTACTGCCACAATGACCGAACGCAGCGTTTCCATGCGAAATGTGCGACACTCGAAGGTACTGATTTATCCCTTTGAGGTCTAGGATTGGACGAAAAGTCCCGCCTTTCTTTGGAACCACGAAATAAATGGAGTACCGACCGGAACCGACTTGGTGTGGGGGCACTCGCACCATCGCCCGGAGATCAACCAACTTCTCTACCGTCTCCCGGACCGCGGCGCACTTGACTGGCGCCTTGCACAGAGAACGCACAAACAGGTCTTTTACTGGACGTCGCAACTCCAGGGCATAACCCTCCCAAACGACCTCCAATACCCACTGGTCTGATGTAATCTCGGCCCAGGCTGCGTAAAAATCATGTAGCCGACCCCCTACGGGCACCGAAGCCTGGGCCTGACAACCTTCATTGTGATTTGCGCAGATTGGAGGTGGAGGAGGTAGAGGCCCCAAAGCCCCTCCCTGCCCCCTGAAATCCACGAAATCTTTGGTTCCTGTAGGGAAAACGCCCTCTCTGAGTTTGACCGAACCTAGAATTCCGGAATCTACGGAAATCCCTTTGCTGCCCCCTGGCAGGGGGACCCGATCGGCCCGGCTTCTGCTTATCTTCCGGAAGCCTACCTCCTTTAGACTCGCCGAGCTCCTTCACTAACTCATCTAAATCTTCTCCAAAGAGCAGTTTCCCCCGGAACGGTAGTTTACTCAGCCTGGCCTTGGAAGAAGCATCTGCCACCCAATTGTGGAGCCAGAGATATTGCCTAGCCGCTACCGCGGAAGCCATGCTCTTAGATAGTGATCGAATCAGATCGTAATGGATATCGGCAAGGTAAGCCATCCCGGACTCCAGCCTGGCCGCTTCCCCGGTACTGTCCTCCTCACTGTCGCCCGGCACTCGCTGCGACCACCGGAGACAGGCTCTCACTACCCAAGCACCACAAATCGCTGCTTGAACTGACAGGGCAGTGACATCAAAAATCTGTCTCAACAAGGAATCCAGCTTCCTATCCTGTACATCCTTGAGTGCTGCCCCGCCTTCCACCGGAATCGTGGTCTTCTTTGTCATGGCCGACACCGCTGCATCCACCCTGGGAGACCTAAATACCTCTCGATCTTGCTCCACTAACGGGTAAAGATGGCCCATCACTCTGGCCCCCTTAAGAGATGCCTCCGAGGTATCCCATTCCTCCTGGATCATCTCCCGGATCACTCTGTGTACCGGAAAAGCCCTCTGCGTCCTTCGGAAGACTTGCAACAAAAGATCCTCTAAGGTAGCATCTTCCGGAGGACCTGGCGCCGGCATGTTCAGCGCTTTCAATGTCTCTGCAATGAGGGCTGGGAGCTCTTCTCTCCTAAACACTCGGACGACCCTAGCCTGATCCTCCCTATCCGTGATTTCTCCTTCCTCTAGGTCGTCGTCCAAGTCCAACTCCCGGCCCACAGAACCTCCAGCTGCTTGGAGACTGAGATAACTGATGAGAGGAGGCGGATCCGGGCAGGATATACTGGTGTCATCAGAAAAGTGATGGTGTTTCTCAGTTTCCAAGCTGCTGTGAGAGGTGCACAACTCCAAGGTTCGGGACTAGACTGGAGGGACGTTAAGGAAATACTGAAAGTTCTTTGTCTCTACAAATCTGCTGGAAGGGGAACACAACCCACTTGTCTGGACTGGTCTAGCAGGATGATATGGAAAACCTGGTTGGTCTGGATGGACTATCGGGAATAGCACCACCCCAGTCTTTTGACTAGAACTTTAGCAAAACCTTTGACATCACAATTAAGAAATGATACAGGCCTATAACTATGGCACAGGGACTCTGGCTTCCCTTTCCTGTGAATCACTTACAAATATCCACTCCACACATGGACTCTGGCAAAACCTCTTTCTCTAGAATCTCACCAAAACTGGTGCCACCTGCGCATTCATAACTTTACAATACTCTGCTTGTACCCAGCCGCCTTCCCCGAAGCCGTCCCCCAAACCACCGCCTCTGCTTCCAGCAAGGAGATCTCTCTATTCAATACATGCCACTGGAGCTCATTTATTGCTGGCAGGGGTACTCGTCCATAGCCTCCCTCCCCCGCACCTTAATTCAGATTTAAAGAAACCCTTTTAAAAGCCTCACAAATCCCCATATTTCTTTCCGCATCACCTCCTTAACTAACCTCTCTCTCTGCTTCTTCGTCAAATGCCAGGCCAGTGGCTTACTCACCTTCCTCCCATATTCCAGAAATTCCTTTTCACCAGTCTAAGCAAAAAAATGCGGGTCTCTCTACCTCAATCTCCTCAATTCGACTTCACACTGCAACCAACTCCAGAAGGAAGCTCTCTTTGGCGCTATGTTTTATATTGCGCCTCCAACCTTTCCAGCTCCCCATACAAGGTCCATAACTTCTCTTCCATTCACTTCTTAACACTAGATGCCAACTGGAACAACATTCTCCTCATATACGCCTTCCCCAATTCCATCAGCAAACCTGCTCTCACACCTTCCACATCATTGCTGTAAAGGAAATCCTCCCACTTACTCCTCATATCCTTCGGTATCTTTTTGTTCTGAATCAGACTCTCCCTCAATGCCTTTGCCCAAATCCAACTTTAATACCATCATAGCATGGTAAGATAACATGAATGGCTCAATCCCATCTAGCACCCTATCAGCCATTCCCTCCTTGACCAAAAATATGGAGTGGAGGAGTATCCTAATGGTTAGTACTGTGGCCTAGGAGCCAGAGAGATCAGGGTTTTGAATCCCACTGATAATCCTTGCGGCTTTGGGCAAGTCCCTTAACTCTCCAGTCTTAGGTACAAACTGAGATTTGGGGGCAGGGAACTATCTACTATACCTGAATGTAACTCACCATGGACTAACTAGAAAGGTGCAAGCTAAATTATAGATAATCTAGATTACGATCTAGTTTTCCCCAAAAGACAAGTGATATTAATCTAGCCAAACTCAACTAAGCAATTCTGCAAAGCTCTCCTTGCCACACTAAACCCTCTCTCCCATGGAATCAATCTGTCCCCCGCTAGGACTAGCACGCAATTCGTATGGCTGTTCTAAGCCACGGGGGTAGGATAAGGATGGAAACTATCCAGATAGTGGGTGAATATCATGGACAGCACCAACCTCACTCTGCCCATGGATTGCCATGGCACTCTCCGGATGGCACTGCTGAATATTTTTCTCTTGGCCCACGGTCCTTATCCAAATAACCTCCATGATTATCCAGGTAAGGGCTTTTGAATATCAGCTCCTTGATTTTTAAGCGTTAGTTTTAATAAAAGGTTTTGTGGTGAGAGATGACCGTGCTCCCCTACGTTGCTTGTGCCATTCAGATTATTAGTTATGCGGAGAACAGATAAATAATTTTCTTAGTTCTTGATATACCACCTTTCATGAAATATTACATCAAAGTGGTTTACACTTCCTTTGACCCAAATCTTTAAGAATATTTTCTCATTGAGAAGTGATTATGATGGCAACATATTGCTATATCCTGTTCCTACTGAGGTTGGGATCTAAATAAGAAGCTCTGTACAGTTGGTTGTTTAGCCAGCTGTGGCTTAATTTGCCTCTTCTGAATGTCCTTTTTAGCCATTTCTTCCCCCACTCAGACTGCGACCCTGTGGTGTGGCATATGGAAACTGGATATCCTTAGCTGTTTTTTTTTTCTCCTGGTGATGCCTCTCTTTTCTTCATTGCTATGTACTGGTGGGTCAAATTCCAAAAACATTTATTCAAGATAGCAGCTAAAAGGGATGGTCGGCGACTCTATATGGATAGTGTCCTGAATGTCCTGACAGATTGACTCAGCCCTATCTGGCCAGTGACCGTGTGATCCTTGGACAGATCGGAGGAGGAACCAGCAGTTATCCGCACAGTGTGGTTTTTAGCACCACCTTGTAGATAAACTATCCAGATAACTTAAAACAGAAAAAGCTGTCCAAATAGCCTATCCCTACAGTGGCCTTGACTAACGCTTCTGTACGGCTAGTGCCAGTGCTGGCCATATTAACTGGATATTAAACACTGGTCACAGTCTCAATACTGACACTCCAGTTTATTTCTGGTTATTGGAGTCAGTGTTTAAAAAAAAACCCACAACCACCAACTGCTACGGCTCTGTACTGACCCATGGATGTTTAGCCTGAAATTCCATAAACATAGAATAAGAAATAATGGTCACTCCTGAGATATTTATACACGGAATGGCCTTATGACCCCTCAGTCCTGACCCTCACACCGTCACCTTAAGAAAAACAGCAGATCCCGATCATACTTGGAAATTTCTGGAGTGCAGAAGGTATAAGGAAAACTGCCTAAATTACTTTTAATTATTCAGACCTTGTGCTAAAAATAGAGATAATGCCGTCCTTACCTAGGGAGATCAGGGTCTCGTAATTCTCTTTCATCACCTCCCTGTACAGCTCCTTCTGCCCTTCATCTAAATACTCCCACTCCTCCTGGGAGAAAGAGACGGCGACGTCGTCAAATGTCATCCGCATCTGAAACACAAACCAGAAACACAGTCAGGGGCATATGGAGGTGCGCAGAATGCATTTGATTTCAGTTTTGTTTATTCTCCTAACACTTTTCAGGGAAGTGGGGACACCAGGATCCCTTTCCCCCCAGGAACTGCCCAAAGCTGTTCCCCCCCCCCCCAGTGTGTCCCTATGTGCACAAATAAAGGCAGAAGGAGCCGGGGACTGAAATCAGTGGGTAGTGGAGAACTCATTTGCCACCATCCAAAGACAAGCTAACCAGTGATGAGAAAGTCAATGCCAAGGGGACCCCAACCCCTGTGGGGCAAAAGAAGAAAAGCACAGTGAAGATGACGCCACTGTGGGGGTTATGTGGGCCCCACTCCCACCGACGACAGAAATAAAAAGAACTCTGGTCACGACAAAGCTCTGTGCACCTGAAAAACACTGCTACACAGAGAACACCGCTCTACAGTCAAAATGCTTCTGAAATAAATCCAGTTGCACTTTACTAAGTCTGGGTTGCCGAGAACAAAAATGATGCTTAAAATTGTTTATTGGCTCTAGTTTTCAATTTACACTACTGCGTCAGTACATACGACCTTGAAAGTGCTAAGAATATGCAAATTATAATGGGAAGAGATCTCAACTTAAACCATAAATTACTAAAAATGTGAAGGTGCTATTGCATCATACATGATATGAATTGCATCCTGTTATTCCTAGAAGTCAGATGATGCAATTCTAACCCAGCTTACATCACTCTGCAGAACAAATTGTGCACCTTTTTTTTTTTTTTTAAAATGAACATGACGTGTCAGTAGTATTTTAGCAAAAGCGAAAGATGCCTCGGAATTGTTTGAACAATGCAGATCACGTGTGCTATGTTGGTGGTGAAGCGACTTTTGCATCATAAAAACAGTATAACCGCTTTGATTAAGCAAGCCCACTGCCTTTACTTCGGCTGCAAAATTGGGGATCAGGAGAAGAGCAGGGCCCAAAACATATGCCGCAACACTCATGCAACAAATCTTCACCAGTGGTTGAATAGAAAAGGGAAATAAATACCTTTTACAGTGCCAATGAATTGGAGAGAGCCGACAGATCATATCAGCAATTGTTACTTCTGTGTGGTACCTCCTGTTGGGAAAAGTCTGTCGAAGAAGACAAAGTGGACTGTGCAATATCCAAACATTCTAAACTATGGTTACACGATGCAAGGTACCACCTTAGAACCACCACCCAGGAAAAAGATTTAGGCGTCATCGTGGATAACGTGTTGAAACCCTCGGCCCAGTGTGCAGCGGCGGCCAAGAAAGCAAATAGAATGCTAGGAATCATAAAGGAAAGGGATGGAGAATAAAACAAAGGATATTATAATGCCTCTGTATCGTTCCATGGTGCTATCACACCTTGAATATTGTGTGCAACTCTGGTCGCCGTATCTTAACAAGGATATAGTAGAATTAGAAAAGATACAAAGAGCCACCAAAATGGTAAATGGTGGAGATAGAAAGAATAGATGTGAAGATGGCAAATCAAGAGGTGCCTGAGGTGGATATGCTAATATGGGGAGCTTTCCATGACTCATTTATTATGAAATGACAAGGGTTAAAAAGATAATGGGTTCTTGGGGAAAGCAAGATGGTGGGTGCATGGGATCTCCGAGCACAGCTCTCCTTAACCACACCTCATTGCTTGTTTTTTCCTGGTTACCTGGTTGGGAAAAGAAGAGGAAGGGGGCTCCAAGATACCCCAAAGCCCTGGACAGTACGCCATAACACGGTCTTATCAATGAGTTCCTACACTGAGAAACTGTAGGGTATGTTTCTTAAATGGCGAGACCACTGGAGGGCAATGTTTTGTGACCTGCCCCAGTAGATCCTGTATTTGGGGCCACGGAGAGAACAGTGAAGACGGGGCTGCCAATTCTGGCTCATATGGAGCAGTAGTAGGGGAAGGTTTGACCTCTGCACTGAGGGATTCACAAGTTGATTCTCTACCAGATGCTGAAGGGGGAAGTGGTCCATACCTGAGGTCCAACTCGAACAGTGGTTGGGGAGTGTTTTACCTGCCTTTAAACCTGCATCAATAACACTAGAAACTTTATGGGAGGCCATTACCAAAATGGAACGCTCAATTCTTACACAAATGGCAACCGTTTCAGTCCAACACTGGCCAGTCTTAACTAAAGTACACGTTGTGAAGTCTGATGGTACAAAATTGAGAGAAACTGTTGAGGCTTTGGAAGTGAAACAGAAGAAAACATTTGTCTTTAATCAAAGTTTCTTCTAAGTCAACGTTTCCCTTTATAGAAAAACAGAAAATGTGGATAACGTGACTAGGCATAGAATTTTGCATGTATTAACTTTCCAAAGCTTCCTTTGGTGACATGGTTCAATATTTTCCAAAACATACTTAACAGAGATTTTGACGATACTAGAGGCTTAGTGTCCGCCAAACGAGGGTATATTACCTACCACCTTTTGTTAAGCATGCTGGGGATCAGTCTCCTGGATCGGTGACTGGGGTTTCTTTGGAAACAGAAAGGTTTCAACTTTCTTTTTCAGTTATGGAAAGAGAAAACATTTTAGTCATTTATATTATGATCTGAAATCCAAATAGAATCAGCTTGTCAATTTTGTTTGTATTATTTTAAATTTAAGGTCTTATTTTCTGGAGTTCATTCAAAATAAAGGAGGTGGGGAGAGAGGAAGAGGAAACTGTAAGGGTCATAATTAGTGGAGGTTGCTGTGCGAGGGAAGGAAACCAGGAAGAAGAGCCCAAGGCACAGGAAATAAAGAGCAGAACTTTCTCTTCTGCTCCAAGGATTGTATTGAGCAGTGTCCGGCTCATTTCTCCTTCTGCTTGCACTGTGCGGATCACAGAGGTTGGATGGCATCGCCTGGCACTGCCTCCCCTGCTGCCCACCTCCTGCCAATCTCCTACCTGCTGAGCAGAAAGCCCTGCAGCCATTCTGCTCTTCTCCAGAACACGGTTTCCAACCCTGGCTCCCTCCTTGCTTAGCCCCCCCGGGGGAGAGGGGGGCTGCGGAGGACTTGCTGAGTCCGTGCTGGGCTCTCAGCTTCTCTCGGGTGTTGCAGGAATTCAGCACTGCTTTGTACAACAAACTTAACCCTGCTCCTTCCAGGAAGAACGTGATGATGGTGCAGGTGTGGCTAAGGATTCTGGGAAATGTCTGGCCACGCCTTTTTCTCAGGATGGGGACTGGGAATGATGGGAAATGTAGTCCTCTAACGTTTGACATACAGGCACAATTCTGCTTTGAAGAGAAGGAAGAGGCTGGGGACAGAGCAAAGAAAAGGGGACGCAGGCAAAAAGGAGGAGACGGGAAGTATGGGAGAGAGAAGGGAGAGAGGGAATAAGATCAGGGGAGAGCTGCGTCTGACTGCTGTTATTCCCTGTGCGTGCCCAGCACTGACCACAGAGGAGCTGATCCTACACAGCCACTGAGGCCATCTGTTCTGGGATCTTTTATTTGGGACACAGCAACTCTCTGGAATGGTCAGCTTTTCATTCTTATTGCCACGCCACTGGATCTGAATACACATTTCCTACCCCCTTTTTAAAAGAAGCTTTTCTGTGTGCAGTGCCAGCTTTGTAGGACTCGATGCACAAAGCTTTCATCTTCAGAATCACCCTGACCTTTTACTCAAGTGGTTACTTGAGCTTGGGGTTTATTTTGGGGTGGGGATTTAGTTGGGTTTGCTTAATTTGTAGGGAGGCTGAGAAGGTGTTTTGGGGATGTAAAGGGGAGGGAAGCTTTTATGGGTCTGGTCTAAGGCAGCAGGGGCGGCCCAAGGATGATGCGGGGCCATGTGTAGAGACTCATTGCGGGGCCTCATTTGCTTAAATTTAATTTATTTTATTTGAAAATGTATATGCTACCCATCTAAAATTTTAGGCAGCTTTCAAAGGAGCCCTTCACAAGCCTCTTTTTTGTCCCTGCAATGACTTAATACACATTAATATTTAGTAAACATGCCCCTAAGTGCCACTGCACCAATAGAAATAAATGGGTGTTCCTGCACTTAGCGCACATTAACATCTGTGAATGCGCATTAACTTTTAGTAGACACGCCTCTTAATGAGTGTCTCAATACCATTAGCATGGGCAGTGAGGATAAAGAGACTACCAGATTTCTACATTACTATACTCCAGTGTCAACTGCCAGGCACACTGGGAAGTACTATAAACCCTGCTCATTTAGAATCCATAAAAGAAAAAAACCTCCAAATTGGTAATGACACACTATAAATCAAAAAGCTAAAGTCAAAACATAATACCCGTGAGTCCGTTTAAAGGAAAAAAACAAGTTTTCATCATAAATGTTTTTCTGTCGGGATCCACCGACCTGAGACGGGGAGAGGAAAAGCTCCCCACTCTGCGTCGGTAGAAGCCTTTTATTTATTTTCAAAAAAGTAAGCAGTAGTGAAAAACACTTATCTGAGAGAGTGGACCAAATCCTTTTGTCAAAAGGGCGTCAAGGTTTCTGACAACGACATGCATGTTTCGAGCCCAAAAAGAGCCCTGTATCAAGCGAATTCAGCAAAATTGGTCCACTCTCTCAGATAAGTGTTTTTCACTACTGCTTACTTTTTTGAAAATAAATAAAAGGCTTCTACCGACGCAGAGTGGGGAGCTTTTCCTCTCCCCGTCTCAGGTCGGTGGATCCCGACAGAAAAACATTTATGGTGAAAACTTGTTTTTTTCTTTAAACGAACTCACAGGTATTATGTTTTGCATTTAGAATCCATAGCAACCCGCCGTATCATAACAGCACTACCAGGACTCACAAAGCACCAAACCCTACCTATCAAAAGGCAACCAATATTAAACCAATACATCTCAGAGAATACCAATACATCTCCTACTGGGGAAAGAGAACAAGCGGCACTGTAACATAGAAACTACATGAACAGAATACCTCAGCTCGGTTACACATGCAGAACATAGACTCTCGCCAAACAAAGAACAATGGATCACAATTTAGAAATAGAAAGACAATAATTAAACTGGGAACCCCAAAAGCCAAACCTGGAATGTAAAACAAAACTGGAGAAATAAAACTATAAATTAATTTCCTCTTGTAACATAAGAACATTAAAAATGCCATACTGGGTCAGACCAAGGTTCATCAAGTCAAGTATCCTATTTCCAGGTCACAAGTACCTAGCAGTTTCCCCAAAAGCTACAGGTTCCATAATGCTTGTGTTGGGGCAAGCAGTGGATTATATGGATCCTCTTTAATAATGGTTTATGGACCTTTCCTCCAGGAACTTGTCCAAACCTTTTTTAAACCCAGTTACACTAACAGCTTTTACTACACTCACCGGTAATGAATTTCAGAGTTTGATTATGTGTTAAGTGAAAAAATATTTTCTCTTATTAGTCTTAAATGGGTTACACTGTAGCTTCATTGCATGTCCCCTAGTCTTTCTAATTTTGATGGCATAAAGAATCAAGGAATTATAATATCCTTTGTTTTATTCTCCATTCCTTTCCTTATGATACCTAGCATTTTATTTGCCTTCTTGGCCACTGCTGCACACTGGGCAGAGGGTTTCAATGTGTTATCCACAATGGATGACTAATTCTTTTTCTTCGGTGGTGGTTCCTAATGATGAACCTTGCATCATGTAACCATAGTTTGGATTGTTCTTTCCTAAGTGCGTAACTTTATACTTGCCCACATCAAATTTCATCTGCCATTTGAATGTCCCGTCTTCCAGTTTATCAAAGTCCTCTTGCAGTTTGTCACAATCCTCTTGGGTTTTAACAACTTTGAATAATTTTGTGTCATCTGCAAATTTGACTATCTCGCTCATTGTTCCCATTTCCAGGTCATTTACAGATATATTAAAAAGCAGCAGCCCCAACACAGATCCCTGGGGAACTCCACTATTCATCTTTCTCCATTGGGAAAACTGGTCATTCAGCCCTACCCTCTGCTTTCAAGCTTTTAACGAGTTCCTGATTCACGATAGTACACTGCCTCCTATCCCATGACTTTTTAACTTTGCCAAGAGTCCTTCATGAAGGACCTTGTCAAAGGCTTTCTGAAAATCCAGATACACTATATCGACCGGCTCACCTTTGTCTTCCTGTTTATTCATACCTTCAAAAAATATAACAGATTAGTAAGACAAGGCCTTCCTTGGCTAAAGCCATGTTGTTTTTCTCCCATTAAACCATGACTATTTACATGTTCAGTAATTTTGTTCTTTATAATGGTTTCTACCATTTTGCCTGATACTGATGTCAGGCTCACCAGCCTGTAGTTTCCCAGATCACACCTGGAACCCTTTTAAAAATTGGCATTACATTGGCCATTCGCCAATCTTCAGGTACTACAGATGATTTTAATGATAGTTCACAGATTACTAATAGGAAGTCTACAATCTCATATTTCAGTTCTTTCAACATCTTTATACCATCCAGTCCAGGTGATTTTCTACTGTTTAGTTTATCAAATCGTTGTAATATATCTTCCCGGTTTATCAATATTTTCTTGAAATTTAAATTTCTTTCTAGTCCCACAGGTGCTCCTTGTGGTCTTGGGAAAGCCACTTAACCCTCCATTGCCCATGTTCCCTGTAAGTATTAGTGTATGTGTCTCATATCCCCTCGTGTTAAATGTATCCGCCAATTGTGTTGTGACCACTTTGATTGAAGGATAAGGTGGTATACAAAACCATCTAAATAAATAAATAAATTCTTCCTATGCATCAACTTTAAATACCATTTCAGTCATGGGTAACTTCCCTACATCATCTTCAGTAAAGACCAAAGCAAAGAATTCATTCAGTCTCTCCGTTATGGCCTTTACCCCTCTGTCATCTAATGATCCAACTGACTCTCTCACAGATTTTTTGCTACAAATGTAGTTGAAAAAGTCTTTATTATGCATTTTTGCTTCCACACCAAGTTTCTTCTCAAATTATCTTTTTGCCTGCCTTATCAAGGCCTTGCATCTAACTTGCCAGTGCTTATGTTGTTTCTAGTTTTGTACTAAACAAAAACGGAAAATGTTAGTGATGCACGTTTCCCAGAGCTGACATATTCCAGTTAATAAATTCAAAATAAAATAGTCTTTTTCTACATTTTTGTTGTTTGTGCATTTTATTTTTCAGTTGCAATTGCCCCGGTCATTTTCTTCTGCTTTTTTCATGTCTTCTGCTAACTCTCCATTGTCTGCTGTCCATTTGTCCTTTTTTCCTCTCTTCTAGGTTTTTTCCAGTCTCTCTCTACATCTGCCTCTAACATACTGATTTTCCCCTTTTGCTTTTTCCTCCATTTCTTTCTTTATTCCTTTTTCATCCACTCAAATTGTGCCCCTCCATCCTCAATCCCCACTTACTCTCCCAATACTCAGCCAATCATATATTTTTCTTCCCTCTCACACAAAATATCTGTTCCCCTTTCCATTCTCACTCCTTTAGCTTCTGTTTTTTCTCCATCCAGTCCAAACCCCACCCCCTTCTGGTCCTCCCCCAGCATCAGCTCCCTTCTAGTTCCAGCCCCTCCCAGCATCCACTCCTTTCCAGTCCCATTCACCCATCCACCTGCAACAACTCATTTCCAGTCCTAGGCCCCCAGTATCAGTTCTCCTCCAGTCCCTCCCAGCATCAGCTCCCTTCCAGTCCCATTCCCCCATCCCCCAACATCAGCCCGTTTCCAGTCCTGCACCCCTATACCCGTTCTAGCTCCTTGTCTCCCTGTTCCATTTTAACCCCCCTTCCCATTCTTTCTAGCCCCCCATTCCTGTTCCCATTCTAGCCCCCAGTCCCCCCCACAGCCACACACCAAAAGGGGCTCAGCGTGTCAACGGGTTCCTTTTTATCACAGCTGGAGAGAAGGCAAATGCCGCTCTTTACTCCTGCAGACCTTCAGAGGTCAGCTGGGGCTTCGGGCCTCCCCAGCTCCTTCTGCAGCCGGTCAGGCACGGAGCCCCCCTTGGTGCGGGGCCATGTGCAGGCAACATTCCTGCACAATGGACAGGCCAGCCCTGTAGGGTAGGAAGGTGCTTTAGAGGGAAGGATTTGTGGGAGGAGGAGGAGGTTATTGTATATTTCCAGTTTAATGTATACCCAACCATAAACCATCAGAAAAGGGTCTAGCTGATCAAACAATTATCTCAAACCACAGCTAGAAGATCAGCAGTTGTACAAAATATCAATCTGAATAAAGGCTCAGCACACACGTCAAACATCCCAGAGCTTGAGTATAATATATAATGGATAACTGCAATCTTTGGCAAGAACAAAATAGAGAGCAAGGGAATTAAATCAAAAGCAGCCAATTTTATTAAGACCAACACGGCCGTGTTTTGGCAGTGAGTGCCTGCATCAGGGGCAAATCTTTACTAACAGTTAAAAGATCAAAAACAAAAAAACATCCTAAGCGTTGGTCAAAAAGTAATCGGAGTGTGTTCAGCAGCGTGAGACTTTGGCTCGGGAGAGAAGAGCTGCAGGGCCTGGATTGGAGGCAGCGTAGCGAGCCACCCGTCTTTAAGATAAGTTTGCTGCACTGCCTCAGAAGTGTGGGGGGGTGGGGGGCTTGGAATGGGTGCAGCACATTGTGCCACAGAGCAGTGGGCTGCGGGTGGTGGGGGTGCCCGCCGCAAGGGAGATGCCTGCCCCGGGGGCCAAGAGGGCCAGGAAAGGCACTGCTGCCATGTTTATTTCAGCGTAGTCAAAAGTAATTGGGCAAAGAGACCTCACAGGGAGAAGGAGTAATAAAATGAAAAGCCTCACATGCACATTACTGTGTATGAAGGATGCATGTGGCATGTCACCTCAGGTAGGCGATAAGAACATAAGATAGATCTTTTATAAGCTGAGAGTTCAGCGACGTCATCACAAGTCAACCACAGTTGTACTGAAATGTGGTACCAGGTCTGGAAACCTGAGTGCAATTTCAATGTGTACAGCAGCACAGGAAAAAGTACTTCATGCAATTCTCACCAAGTTATAGGATTCACACCTCACAGCTCTTAGAAGGCTAGGCAGGAAGCACAGACCCAGTACCACCGCAGTGTGGAAAGCAATGCGCGGCAGCAGCCATGATGTCCTGGCTTCTCCAAGACCTACACTCTCTGCCCATTCGATCTAACCCCCTGATCAGAGCCCACCTCTAGATCAACCTTCCAATCAGACACCTCCACCCCTGATTGGTCCCCCCCACAAGACCAGAACCCTGATCCTCCCCCTGCACCCCTGGTCTTACTTGGGGGCTCCCTGGTGGTGGTGGACAAAGGAAAGAAACAGTCCCTCTCCATCCCTGATCTAGCTGTGCTGTCAAAATGGCAGCTCTGACCCCTAGTGGTAACCTCACTGTATTAGCAGTAGTAAAGTGAGACTACCACTAGAATTGGAGCTGGAGCAGAAGGGGACCATTCCTGCCCCTAGTACAGGACATTGAGACCACCAGGAAGCCCCTGGGTAAGACCTAGAGGAGTTTGGGAGGGTTGGGTTTGGATCTTGTGAGAGGACCTATTGGAGGTGGGGGTCTCTCTGACTAGGAAGGTTGATTGATGAAGTGGCTGATCAGAGGGGTTGATTGGTAGGGGGTGTGATCGATGGGGGTGGTTTCAGCTCTTGGGGGAGAAGAGGAATGGCAGGACTGCACTACCGGACTGCCAGTAGAGAGACTGCACTTAATGTCACTAGCCGACACACTCACTCTCCTCCCTGCTCCCACTCTGTCATGCTAAAGTGATGTAGCGTGGGATTTTTTTCTGCGCTGGATGATTTTAGTGTGTGGTAGCAGTTACTGTGAGGCCCTTGGCTCGTGCTAAAGCCCATGATTATCACTGCTGCAGTTTAGTAAAACGGCCCCTAAGTTTTCTACATGGCTTCATGTTAGTTCGGCTTCCACTTCTTTTGTTGAAGCTGCAATCCTTTGGGTTATCCATTAGTTCTTTTAAAATTTTACTTTACGGTATTGTTCACTATTTGTCTATTAATGCTTTCACAGCTGGTTTGCTTGAACTATTGTTATTATTATGAATAAAACATACATGAATATGTTTACAGGTTAAGGTAAAATAAATTGGTGATAATTTACGAAATAGTAATAATAACAGTAAAATAACATGCACCTAATCTTGCCACCTTGCTGGGCAGACTAGATGGAGCATGATGCTTTTTATCTGCCGTCATATACTATGTTACTATGACGGTGTACAGGGAGGACAAGAAAAAGGACAATACCAGGTTCTGGTTCTGACCCATATTGTCCCCAGTCAGGTCACATTTCTTGCTTGGCAGCAGACTACAACTGATTTTGCTTTTCCAACTGCTGATTCTTTCTTTACCCTAGGATAATACAAGATTTCCCTGTTCAGTCTTCAACAAAGTTGCCACATTACCCGGTTCCAGTCCTGGATTTTTGACAATCTCATTCTGATGCATTATGGGACCTGCAGCACTGAATTCAGTGAGTAAAATCAGGGACTACAAATACCATACTGCATTGCAAAACAAATTTAAAACTGGAACGGGCCAGAAATCTCACTCCTGGAACTGGGTAACTTGGCAACTCTGCTTAAATTTTCTCTACTATGTTTGAGAAATGTGTGTCTCTGATGCCCTTTGTCCTGTTTTACACTTTCTTTGCCTCCAGCCTCTTCCAGATTTCCAATCCAGAACTGGAATTGTATTTAAAATATTATAGGACTGCATTTCCCACCATTCCCAGTTTCCCTTTATTGTGAGAAAAGGACCTGTAGGACTACATTTCCCAGCACCCAACCTCACAGCTGCAGGGCCTGTTTCCTCCTGTGACATCACCTCCTCCAGGAAGGGGCAGAGCTTGTACAGCAGCAGAGAGATTGACAGAAGCTGAGTGTTTGCATTGATCCATTAAAACTCAGAGCAGCACCCTGTGGAGAGAACAGGAGAATGGTTGTTAGGAGACTAGCAGGAGAGGCAGTACTAGCCTATGAGACACAGATAGTGAGTGCATGGGGCAGGCAGAAGAAGAAAGGAGCCTCAGTTGCTGCTTCATGTGGTCTGTTTATATTCTCCTTTCTCATTCTCCCTTTCCTTTATGCATTTTGTTCTGACTAAAACTCAAGAAACTATGAGCTTAATTAAAAATAATACATAACAGAATTAACAGATCAACAGAAAAGGTGCAAGCTAAAATACATGGACTGCAAAGTGTGCTATTATAGTATTCACGCTACAAATCTGTTGCACTTTCCATGTCAGACTGCGCTGTAAGAAACATGCTGAAATACAGCAGTTTAGGAGGAATATTGATCCTTTCTTTCTAAAACAAATAGAAATCTGACCATTCTTTCATATTTTTAATCATTTAGATAAATGAATGGACGTTACTACAAAAGAGATCCCCAAATCCAGACACTATTATGATCCACAGATGCACAAAGCTCTTGCTTGCAAGCTTAAAATCTTATAGACTCATACACTTTTTAAATTTGGGGTGTAGAGATAAGATTTCTCATTTATTTCGATTGCTAGGGGAGAGGGTTTTGGTATCCCCCCTCCTCCCCACTTCCATGATAAAATACTAGCAGAATAAAGTTAGCTGAAATCTAATGCATCAGATTCGGGTGATGTTTGAAGGCATCACTGTCTCTTTCTCCCAGGAGGAGTGGGGGATATTTAGATGAAGGGCAGAAGGAGGTGTACAGGGAGGTGATGAAGGAGAATTAAGTAAGGATTGCATTATCTGCATTTCAAGCGGACACCGCCTCTGATTTATTAGAAGTAATTTGAAAATTTTCCTGTGTTTTATTTTTTTTTATTTGTAGTTTGTTGTTCCTCCTCCACTCCAGAAAACTTCCAAGTATGACCAAGATCTATCTCAACCTTGCTCTCTGTCTTCAGACACCAATCACTAAAAGCTGAGTTTACACCTCAATCACTTGATATATTTCTTTTTATTTATAAAGTTATTTAATTAGTTACAATAACCAAATAAATCAGGTCAATCCCATAAACTTAGAGAATACGGCAAAATAAGCCCATAAACTTACAAGAACAAAGAACATTATTACAGCCAATAAGGTAATAAAGATAATGATAAAGTCCACATCATGAGATCAGACTGTTGAAAATAAAAGGTAATAAAACTAACAAAACAAGAATAGAAATCTATCCACAATTGGAAATCATCCTACCTTATCCCCATCTTTGCTTAAGCCCGATTTCCCAGACAGAAATCTTTCAAGATGAGAAACATCAACAAAAGAATATGAAACACCATCATACTCAACAATACATTTACAGGGAAACCGTAAAAAGAATGTAGCACCCAGTGCCAAAACACGGGACTTAAGATTTAAAAATTGTCTCCGGCGCAGCTGGGTGCTACGAGCAACGTCAGGAAAAATATTGACCTGCTGGCCACAGAACTTAACTGATTTGACCTTAAAAAAGGCCCTAAGTATACGCTGCTTAATTTCAACGGAAGGAAAGGTAACTAATAATGTAGCACGAACATTAATAATGTCCTGGGAGTCCTCCAGAAAGGCCGTCAAATTAGCCATAGGGGAAACTATCTCATTACATTCCCCTTCAACCACATTGAGCTTCTTGACAGTTGAAGGAATATAATAAATTTGCAAGAAATCAATATTATCAGTAATAGCCAAAACTTCCTTCAAAAATCTGTTCAAGAAAATTCTGTGTGATATTAGAGGAGACTGAGGAAAATTTAAAAATCGCAAATTGGATGCACAAATAGAATTCTCTAAAGACTCTAATTTAGAATGCAGCACCATAGAGTCTTTAATACTAGCCACACTAGCAGCCTGTATTGGAAGCACCTGAGACTCCAATTTGGTAACAGCCAAATCAACAGAAGTAACTTTTTCATCTAACTGCTGTAGTGAGGCAACTGCACCCTGAGAAAAGGTGCTAAAAGAATTCAAAGAAGAAGACATTTTAGTATCTATACATTTTAAGGCAATCCAAGCATCTTTCAAAGTAATAACAGAGTCAGAAGAGAGAGCAGGCAACTCAAGAGAACCACTTACCTCCAGAGACGAAACTGGAGGCGGTATAGCAATCGGTTTTGACTTCCTTATCAAACCAGAGGACTCCACAGGACTATCAAATAAACTACCGGGATTAGGGCACAAAGGAGGGGATCTCCCACTAGAGCACAAAGATACCACTTCCGGAGAAGACTGCGCAATCGGAAGGGGGACAAGATGTTTGTCCAAGGGACCGACTGGCTTAACATCACCAGCCCCAGTCTCAAGGGCTTTACCCCCGACCTTGGCCTTACGTTTCCCCATACCCAAAAGAAAAACCCCAAGGCAATACCAAAAGCGAAATATTACCTTGACAGAAAAATAGACCTCAATTAACAAGGGCAACGGAAAACCATTGCCCTATTTAAAGAAAACAATAAGAACCAAAATCACAATGAAACGAACACCAATGGGCAAACTTGCAGAGCGCCGCAGAGTCGCCGAAGGGGCGCCAAAGGGGCAGAACCTGCCCCTTTGGACATGTCCCTTGGGATCACGCCCGCGACACGCGCCGCGTGGGACAAAACGAAACAACTTTATAGAGAAAAAAAAAAAAAAGAAAGACCCTAAACGTTAAGCTGTCCCGGCTGTGCCTGCCCGATGGAAGGGGAAGGAAACAGCACCTCTCAGCAGCTCGCCGCAGCGGCAGTCTCTGGGCAAGTGAACGGCTCCAAGGATCTCCTCACAGCAGCAGCTAATCCACTTGAGCGAGCCTCCAGGCACAGCTTTATTCTCGGCAGGTAAGACCCCCGAATTGAGTTGACCCGGCTATGCCTGCCCGATGGAAGGGGAAGGAAACAGCACCTCTCAGCAGCTCCACCGCAGCGGCAGTCTCCGGGCAAGTGAACGGCTCCAAGGATCTCCTCACAGCAACAGCTAATCCACTTGAGTGAGCCTCCAGGCACAGCTTTATTCTCAGCAGGTAAGACCCCCAAATTGAGTTGACCCGGCTGTGCCTGCCCTATGGAAGGGGAAGGAAACAGCACCTCTCAGCAACTCCGCCGCAGCGGCAGTCTCCGGGCAAGTGAACAGCTCCAAGGATCTCCTCACAGTAACGGCTAATCCCAATATATATGATCAATACTCACACTATCTCAAAATACATTTATATATAGACCATTGTTTATATATATATAAACACAGGCATCATTGTTAGCACACACTACTCAGATTTTCATAGGTCCAAGTGCTTTTAGGTTCAGAAGTCACTAGTGCTACTAATTCTCCAGTTATACCAATTATTCTTTAACAGTGTGAAAATACACTTTTCTCTCATATGGTGAGCAGGTTTATATCCATTATAAAATACATCCGACGACATGCTATAATGTTTCAAAATGCCTTCTGCTACAGGGGACTTAAAATATCACTCTAAGTGGTCCTCGCTGACAGCATCCTGCTCATGCCAGGTTCTGCTATAGATGACATCAGATACGTCCACCAATCACAAAACAGACCTCATTCAACTAAGGGAGAGCTACTCAATTTCCACATTCTTGCCTATGGGTATGATAGTATTAAAATGAAAAATCCAAAATTGCTTCTTCTGATTCTTAAGAACATAAGCTATGCCATACTGGGTGAGACCAAAGGTCCATCAAGCACAGTATCTTGTTTCCAACAGTGGTCACAAGTATCTGTCAGGTTCCCAAAAGATAGACAGATTCCATGCTGCTAATGCTTGGGGTAAGCAGTGGATTTTCCCTGTCTGTTTTAATAATGGTTTATAGACTTTTCTTCCAGGAACTTGTCTAAACCTCTTTTAAACCAAGCTACACTATCATCTTTTACTACATTCTCTGGTAGCGAATTACAGAGTTTGATTACGTGTTGAGTGAAAAAATATTTTCTTTGATTAGTCTTAACACCAGTCCAGCAGAACACAGAGTTGGACCGAGGGAGAGCCCTAGAAGTGGTGTACTTAGATTTTAGTAAAGCCTTTGACACTGTTTCACACAGACGACTTATAAATAAATTGAGCATCCCAGGGATGGAACCTAAAGTGACTGACTGGACTAGAGATTGGTTGAGTGGGAGGTGACAAATGGTGTACAGGTAAACGGAGGTCACTGAGGAGAAGGATGTTACCAGTGGTATGCCGCAGGGATCTGTCCTGGATCCAATTCCTTTTAACATTTTTGCTAATGATATTGCGGAAAGGCTGTCGGGTAAAGTTTGCCTCTTTGCGGATGATACCAACATCTGCAATAGACACCCAGGAAGGAGTAGATAACATGAGGAGGGATCAAGCTAAGGTTGAAGAATGATCAAGAATTTGGCAGCTGAGATTTAATGCTAAAAAATGCAGGGTCATGCAAAAATCCAAGGGAGCGGTATAGTATAGTGGGTGAAGTACTTCTGTCCACAAAAGAAGAGCAGGATCTGGGTGTGATTGTTTCTGCTGATCTTAAAATGTCTCTAACAGGTACAAAAGGTGATAGCCCCCTCATTTCCATCAACAGCCTTACCACTCTTCCTACCAGCACAAACCTTGTCAGAGAGACTGCAAGCAACAAAAGCTATCCACTTCCTCTAACAGCAAGAGCACCCCCTCCTTTTGACCAGACTCCTTACATCCATCCCCCAGTGGGGGGGGGGGGCCGCCTCTCAGCCTCCCTGGAGGCATGGGAGCGAATCACAACAGACAAATGAGTCTTGGAAAGTATCACAACCGGATACCATATAAATTGCCTCACTGCACCTTTGCAATGCACAGGACCCCACAGTGAGACCTCCCCTGGATCTGGTGGTGGTCATGACTGCAGAGATTCTCACCCTCCTCACATCAAAGGCCATAGAACCCATGCCACTAGAGGAAGCCAACTGTGGGTTCTTCTCCAGGTACTCCCTGATTCCGAAGAAATGTGACAGTGTCTGCCCCACTCTTGACCTCTGCAAATTAAACAAATTCATCCGCAAGGAAAAATTCAGGATGTACTCGCTGAGCTCTATCCTCCCGTTTATGCAGCCCTACGATTGGATGACCTTGCTGGATTTGCAGAATGCATACACCCACGTCCCTATCCCTCTGGCACACAAGAAATACCTTTGGTTCTGCGTTCTTGGAAAACACTACCAGTACAGCGGGCTCCCTTTCAGCCTCTCCCCTGCACCGTGGGTCTTCACAAAGTGCATTGTGTTGGCTGCAGCCCACCTTCACAAGAAGGGCATCTGCGTTTTTCCCTACCTGGACGACTGGCTACTCACAGCTTCCTCACCACAAGTGGTCAAGAACTCCGTCGATCAGATGATTATGCTACTTTCCTCCCCTGGCTTCTTGGTGAACATCCAAAAGTCACACCTGCAACCCATGCAGAAATTGGAGTTCATCGGAGCAGAGATCAGAACAGCACAGGCCATGGCATTCCTCCTTTTGAAACAGGCAGAGACCATCACCTCCCTAGCCAAAAGTGTATCCTCGGCCAGACATCTCTCTGCCAGGACACTACTGCACCTTCTGGGCCTCATGGTGACCACCCCAGGTTCTGTCCCTTGAACCTCCGGAAGCACTGGCAGCAACACTCCCAACCACTGTCCAGCTGCATCCCCATGGGTTCAGGCACCCAGGAGGCCTTCGCCTGGTGTGAGGAGCAGAGCAGCCTCTCAGTAGGCAGACCTCTCCAACAGCCATGCCACCACCTCACGATCACGACCGATGCCTCCAAAGTGGCCTGGGGTGTCCTCATGCTAGGATTCTGCCCCCAGGGCTCCTGGACTGGATGGGAATGCAGCCATCACATCAACTTCCTCAAGCTCCGGGTGGTCAGATATGCCTTGAGAGCCTTCCAACACCTCCTCCAGGTACAAAACATCCTGATCCAGACCAACAACCATGTTGCAATGTTTTACGTCAACAAATAAGGTGACATAGGATCCCTGTCCCTCTGCAGGGATGCCCTCAAGCTCTGGTCCTTCGCCCTCTCCATACAATGCCTCCTGCAGGTCTCATACCTAAAAGGCAAGGACCACTAGCTAGCGTTCCGTCTCAGCCGCTAGTCTGACCCACACGAATGGTCTCTCAACCCGTGAGTGGCAGCCCACCTCTTCCATAGATGAGGGCACCCATACATCGACCTCTTCGCCAGTGACAAGAACACCAAGTGTGCCAACGTCTGCTCCAAGTGCCCATCCTCCCGCAGCCTGGCTGCAGACGCGTTCAACTTATCCTGGTGGAACCTGCCACTCCTATATTCCTTTCCCCCACTCCACTGATCTCCAAGACCATCCAAAAGATCATCCAGGACAGAGCACAGGTCCTCATCATGGCCCCATTCTGGCCCAGACAGATATGGTTCCCCTGAACTGTCTGGCACGAGAGCCCCCCATCCAACTACAGTACAGATAATACCAGCCATCACGCAGCATGAAGGCACAACCCTGAACCCCAACCTATCCACCCTGGCCCTGGTGGCCTGGATGTTGAGAGGCTGACCTTTATACCCCTCCATCTTACTGAAGAAGTTCAGTAGGTCATCCTGGCCACAAGACAGCCCTCCACCAGGAAAACATACACCCTCAAGTGGCGGCATTTCACAGCATGGTGTGACTATGAGGGGTTGGACCCTGCTTGTGTCTGATTCCTCGTGTACTCCAGTATTTAACCACCCTCATCAATGCCTGACTCAAGACATCATCGATACGATGCCATCTATCCACCATAGTGGCTTACCATGGCTGCCCAAATGACACATCCATTTGGCGAGCCTCAGGCTTGCCCTGAGGCAACCGGCACCACCCGGGGACCTCAGTGTCATCCTGCGCCACCCAACACAGGCTCCCTGCGAGCCCATGCTCTAAGTGCCCCTCACCTGGAAGACCCTCTTCCTAGTCGCCATCACCTCAGCCAGATGGGTAAGTGAGCACCAGGCGTTAGTGGCATACTTGCCTTATACTCTGGTCCTCCAGGATCGCGCCACTCTGCAGACCCACCCCAGATTCATATCGAAGATTGCCTCCGCCTTCCACATCAACCAGACTATTGACCAACCGACCTTCTACTCCGAACCTAGATCAGCCGAGGAGCAGAGGCTCCACACCCTCGACTGCATCTGCACCCTACGGACCTACATCTTCAGGATGGAGCTCCAATGACCAGGGGCCCAGCTCTTTGTCTCCTTTGACCCCAACAGGCCTGGGTGCCCAATCACTAAGTGCACCATGTCTCTCTGGATATCAGACTGCATATCTTTCCCAGTAAGGAACCCAATTGGGGGGCAACATACACGCTCACCAACTCAGGGTAATGACTGCCACGCTCGCCAACCTACATACCGTCCCAGTGCGGGACATCTGCAGAGCGGCAACCTGGTCCATACATACATACTGTCCAGAAGCATTGAAACCTAGAACAGAGGGTGTTAGAAGACTACTTCTTTGGCTGGGCGGTGCTTGCATCAGCATCGCGGACATCTGGACTCACGTGAGACCCTTATAGAGACTAAACGCAATCCGATCAATCTTATGTGCATCACTCTTGTCGCACCAGGAGTCTGTTCACTTCGTTGCTTGGCTGCTGTTTCTCAATAAATGTTTAACCTACTCTGGGTCATCTACCTGATTCATCCACCACAGCTACAAGGGGGCCACGGGCCACAGCTGCAGAGTTACCAGGTGTAGCTGACTCATCCTGCTTGTCCAAGGAGAAAGCGGGATTACTTACCTATAATGGGGCTTCTTCGTGAATAGCAGGATAAGTCAGCCACACATTCCTGCCCACCTCCCCCTTAGATGAAGACGACCCTGCTAATCCATAGCCCTGCCGACCTAACCTACAAGGGCACTGCTGTGGGCTAGGTAGGGGTGGGCCTGGGAGGTAGGGCTATGTGGTACATGCTCAGAAAGCTTTTCCTTTCAGAGCTCTGGGAGAGCTATTCCATCCTTGGTGCTGTCAGATGATGTCACCAGGTGTGGCTGTCTTATCCTGCTGTCCATGGAGAACATAGTGATTACATTATATGGTTTACATCACTCTACCACTACCACCATGTCTGTAGCCCTAGTATGTAGACTATGAGTGGGCAGCTTTATATCCTGGGTGGCATGTGTCCAATATGTATTGTTCCTTTTCTTTCCTACCATATAATTATAGTGTCGCCTTGCTGTGATTTGCTAAAAATGTTATACAACAGGGTCATCATGTGAAGGTACAAAGCAAGACGAGGACAAAACTTAATTCCCTCCCACTCAGACATACTCAGTAATTCACCACTCATGGCTGCTGAATTTTATGCTCTATTGATAGCCAGATTAATATGAATAAAATACAGTCTCTAAAATGCTTGTATGCAAATGCTAGAAGTCTAAAAAATAAGATGGAAGAGTTAGAATATATAGCACTAAATGAGAGGTTAGATATGATTGGTATCTCAGAGACATGGTGGAAGGAGGACAATCAATGGGACACTGTGATACCTGGGTACAAACTATATCATAATGATAGAGCTGATCAAATTGGTGGAGGGGTTGTGCTCTATGTTAGAGATGGCATTGAGTCACAAAGGATTAAAGTTTTGCAGGAAACAAAATTTGCCATAGAATCTCTATGTATTGAAATTTCATGTAAAAAAGAGGAAGGCGATGGCAGTGGGGGGTGTACTATCAACCGTCTGGCCAGAATGAACAAATGGATGATGAAATGCTCAAAGAAATCAGAGACGCTAACAAAAGATAAAGCACTGTAATAATAATGAGTGATTTCAATTACCCGGGTATTGACTGGGTCAGTGTCACGGCGGGACACACTAGGGAAATAAAGTTTCTAGATGAAATAAATGACTGCTTCTTGGAGCAGCTGGTTCATGAACCGACCAGAGGGGAAAACATGTTGGACCTAGTCCTTAGTGGAACACCAAATCTGGTGCAAGAGATAAGGGTGTTGGGGCCACTTGGCAATAGTGATCACATCATGATCGCGTTTGATTTAATTAATGGAGGAGGGATGGTAAGGAAATCCACAGTACTACCTTTTAATTTTTCAAAGAGAGACTATGATAAAATGAGGAAAATAATTAAGAAAAAACTAAAAGGAGCAGTTGGAAAGGTTAAAGACTTACATTAAGCTTGGGTGTTGTTTAAAAATACTATCTTGGAAGCCCAGACCAGCTGTATTTCACCCTTTAAGAAAAGTTGAAGGAAATCCAAAAAACTGCCAACATGGTTTAAAGGTGAGGTCAGAGAGGCTGTTGATGCCAAAAAAAGCATCTTTCAGGAAATGGAAAAAAAGAGCTAAATGAAGAAAACTGGAAACAGTACAAGCACTGGCAAGTTAAATGCAAGGCATTGATAAGGCAGGCAAAGAGAGAATTTGAGAAGAAGCTTGCTGTGGAAGCAAAAACGCATAATAAAGACTTTTTCAAGTACATTCGTAGCAAAAAAAACTGTGAGAGAGTCAGTTGGACCATTCGATGATAGAGGAGAAAAAGGGACACTAAGAGGGGACAAGGCCATAGTGGAGAGAATGAATGAATTCTTTGCTTTGGTCTTTACTGAGGAAGGTGTAGGGATGTTACCCATGACTGAAGTGCTTTTTAAACATGATATTGCAGAAGAATTGAAAGAAATATCGATACACCGGGAAGATGTATTACAACTATTTGATAAACTGAAGAGTAGTAAATCACCTGGACCGGATGGTATACATCCATGAGTGTTGAAAGAACAAAATTACTGAACATGTAGATAGTCATGGCTTAATGGGAGACAGCCAACATGGCTTTAGACAAGGAAGATCTTGTCTTACTAATCTGTTATGTTTTTTTGAAGGTGTGAATAAACAGGTAGACAAAAGTGAGTCGGTTGATATAGTGTATCTGGACTTTCATAAAGCCTTTGACAAGGTCCCTTACCTTGGCAAAACTAAAAAGTAATGGGATAGGAGGCAGTGTACTATTGTGGATCAGGAACTGGTTAAAAGATAGAAAACAGAGGGTAGGGCTAAATGGCCAATTTTCCCAATGGTAAAAGGTGAATAGTGGAGTACCCCAGGGATCTGTGCTGGGTCTGCTGCTTTTTAACATATTCATACAAATGACCTGGAAATGGGAATAATGAGTGAGGTTATCAAATTTGCAGATGACACAAAACTATTTAAAGTTGTTAAAACCCATGAGGATTGCAGAAAATTGCAAGAGGATTTTTATAAATTGGAAGACTGGGCATCCAAAAAGCAGATGAAATTTAATATGGACAAGTACAAAGTTATGCACCTAGGAAAGAAAAACGCAAACTATGGTTACATGATGCAAGGTTCCACATTAGGAGCCACCACCCAGGAAAAAAATTTAGGCGTCATCATGGATAACATGTTAAAACCCTCCGCCCAGTGTGCAGCGTCACCCAAGAGAGAAAATAGAATGCTAGATATCATAAGGAAAGAAATGGAAAATAAAACAAAGGATATTATAATGCCTCTGTATTGTTTCATGGTGCGACCGCAACTTGAATACTGTGTGCAATTCTGGTTGCCGTATCTTAAAAAGAATATAGCGTTATTAGAAAAGGTACAGAGAAGAGCCACCAAAATGGTAAAGGGGATGGAAGGATATCCCTATGAAGAGAGGCTAAAAAGATTAGGGCTCTTCAACCTGGAAAAGAAACAGCTGAGGGAAGATATGATAGAGGTTTATAAATTAATGAATGGAGTGGAACGGGTAAACGTAGATCGATTGTTTACGTCATGAGAATATAGAAAGACTAGGGGACATGCAATAAAGCTACAGGGTAACTTATTTAAGACTAATAAGAGAAAATATTTTTTCACTCAATGTGTAATCAAGCTCTGGAATTTGTTACCTGGGGATGTAGTAAAAGCTGTTAGTGTAGCTGGGTTTAAAAAAGATTTGGACAAGTTCCTAGAGGACAGGTCCATAAACCATTATTAAAGAGGACCCGGAAATCCACTGCTTACCCCAGGACGAGCATTGTGGAAGCTGTTGACTTTGGATACATGCCAGGTACTTGTGACCTGGACTGGCTACTGTTGGAAACAGGATACTGGGCTTGATGGAGCTTGGTCTGACCCAGTATGGCATTTCTTATGTTCTTATGGTGATGGAGAGGCATGGTGGCATGTGAATATCTGACCCCTCCTTGAGACCCCTAACTGTGTGCTGTGCTGTGCTTTCCCTTCCGAATCAATATTATATTTCATCAAATTTTCTGTCATGATTTGTCAATTTCACGCCTGTAATCAAGCCGCTGCTGATCACTGGAAGTAGCGGCATACAAATGTATGCTAAATAAAATAAATAAATAAATGGTGGGCTTTCCTGGGAAGAACGGGGTCAGTACCTGATTTAGGTATTGGTGATGATGGCTGCCCACCTGTGGGTGAACAGGGCTTGGTGCCCCCCTTAGGGCAGTAGAGGACCCCCTGGGGGTGTGCGGGCCGTGCCCAGGCAGTCAAAAGCCTCCCTCGAGCTGGGCTGAGCTGGTGCCTGGGGCTTCAGGGATTTTTGCTTTCTGGGACCATGTCCCTGGCCTTTTTGTTGCTGAGCCTGCTAAGGGCTCGAGAAGGCTTGAAAGTGCAGAATAGTACTGAAGCCCTCTTTCTTCCTTGGGAAGAAGGGCTTTTTCACTGGAGTTTCTTTCGGGGTTGCACCAAGGTCTTTTTCGAGAGCCTGGTCCTCATCACATACTTGATCTCCACTGCTTTGTTTGCCATGGGTTTCCCGAACAGGTTCTCACCTGTGCAGGGGACATCGGTTTGTCCTGTACCTACTGTTCTAGGTTGGACGACTGCAGCCATGCTTGGCATCATCACTCAAAGCCATCATCGTCTGCTCGGGACAGGAATTTTGAACATTCCTTTACCACCGAGGTTAGGGTCTTGAACCTCTGTAGGGGGTTCTCTGTTGAGTCCTGCCAAGAATCCCCCGAGCTCCCTCAACAGTTCCTTCAGGTACATGCCGATGTAGAACTGGTATGAGTGGATTCGGCATGCCAGCATCGAGCCCTGAAAAGCCTTCTGGCCGAGAGCATTAAGTGGTCAGTCCTCCCTGCTGGGCAGTACCAATGAGTGTGTTTTTTGGCTCTTAAGCTGGTGCATGGCTGACTCCACAACCATTGAGTTGTGGGAGCGCTGGACCTTTTAGAACCCAGGGCTCCGGCATACCCGGTACATGGTGTCGAGGTGCCTGCTGACAATTGGTACAGATGCCAGTGTTTCCCACATCTGGAGGAGGAGGTGGTCGAGGATCAGGGGAACTGGAACCATAAGGGTTTTCTTCAGGGGGTGCCTCGTATTGGAGTATTTGGTCCTCCTCAGCCTCGGTCTCGATCGTGAGAGCCTTGGCCATATCCCTCACATAATCGAGGAATGCAATATCCTTGGGTGGGAAGCGGCATCGGGTCACTGGGGGAGATGAGTCCGAGAGCATGTCATAGTGTCGCCTCATTTCCGGAGACTCTTCGTCCTCAGTCTCCCATTCAGACTCAAAGTCGGAGTATGAGTCCGATGCCGCATGATCACCTTGGTTAAGAACCGCTCTCCATGGTGCAGGATCTCCAGAGAACTGGTGTCCTGAAGAATGGGACCGGGACCGAGACCGGTGGCACACGAAGACCGGCTCAATGTCCGGGGAAGCCCTCGATGTCGAGGGTCCCGTCATTGGGGCGGTTGAACCGGACGAGCAGGACATAAACACCTGCTGCATGGCTACTAAGGCAGATATACTGCTCTCTAGGGCTGCCATTCTAGTCTCCATGCCAGTTGGCTCCACAGCCTTCGACGCAGGCACCGAGGACTTTGGGCCTAGCGTCAGTATTGTCGAGGGGGAGTCTTTGATGAGGATGGCCTCAGAGTCTTGAGGCCAGTCGGTGGGAGCCAACGACTCCTTGCAGGGCAACTTGGAGAGCCGCTCCTAGCCCGACTCCTTGGACTCATGCCTGGGACTGCAGAACCTGGGGCGGGATTTCACCTTCTTCCCAGATCCATCCTCTGAGGCAGTTTTCAAGGGTTTCTTTTTCTTCTGCTCCACCTCCGGGGACTTCCACTTGGAGGAATCGCAGCTGCGAGATTTTGAGGAGGCTCTTTATTCACGGGGCACCGACATATCGGAGGGGGCCCTGGAGCGTGGTGTTACCGGAGTCTCTAGAGCAGAGTCGGACTTATGAAAAAAAATTTCCTGCTGCTGATGGAGACTCTTTAAGGCCGTTGGGGTCATTATTCTGCAGAGCTCGCAGTCAGAGTCATCATGCTCTAGGCCAGGGGTCTCAAACACGCGGCCCGCGAGACAACTTTGTGCGGCCCGCGACGGAGGAAAACAAAAAAAACCCAAAACCCTGGCTTCTGCCGTTGCCGCCGTGGCAGCGGCAGAATCAATTGTCAAATTTTTATAAAAACTTACTTCTGCTGCTCAAGCAGCAAAATCAGCTGTCCTGCGGCCCCTTCCCCTGTGCCCGGAGATCCGAGTCTGCTCTATCAGCGGCGTGCTTTTCAAGCCGCGAAGAGAGTATTCCCCTCTCGCGCGGTTTCAAGCCGCGCGAGAGAGGGGAATACTCTCCTCGCGGCTTGAAAAGCACGCCGCTGATAGAGCAGACTCGGATCTCCGGGCACAGGGGAAGGGGCCGCAGGACAGCTGATTTTGCTGCTTGAGCAGCAGAAGCCAGGTTTTTTTTAAATTTACCTGGGGGGGGGGTGTGTAGGACTGGAAATGGGCTATTGGCAGGGGGGGGAGTATGACTGGAAATGGGCTATTGGCAGGGGGGGGGGTATGACTGGAAATGGGCTATTGGCAGGGGGGGGTATGACTGGAAATGGGCTATTGGCAGGGGGGGGGTATGACTGGAAATGGGCTATTGGCAGGGGGGGGGGGTTATGACAGGAGATGGGCTTTTGGAAGGGGGGGGTTATGACAGGAGATGGGCTATTGGCAGGGGGATTATGACTGGAGATGGGCTATTGGCAGGGGGGGTTATGACTGGAGCTGGGATATTGGCAGGGGTTTATGACTGGTAATGGGCTATGGTGGGGGCTAGGACTGGAAATGGGCAGGTGGGGGTTAGGAAGGACTGGAGGTCGGCTGATGGGGGGAGTTAGGACTGGTAATGAGCTATGGAAGGGCTGACTGAAATGGGGTAATGGGGGTTAGGGCTGGAAGTGGGCTATTGGCAGGGGGGTTATGACTGGTAATGGGCTATGGGGGGGGGTAAGACTGAAAATGGGGTGATGGGGGGTAAAACTGGAAGTGCGCTATGGGGAGGTTAGGACTGGTAATGGGCTATGGGGGGGTCTAGGACTGGTAATGGGCTGGGGGGGGGTTGCTAGGACTGGAAATGGGCTGAGTGGAAGGGGGGCTTGAACTGCAAATGGCTGATGGGGAGGGGGGCTTGGAATGGAAATGGGCTGTGAGGGGAGGGAGCTAGGATTGGAAATGGGCTGAGGGGGGGCTAGGATTGGAAATGGGCTGATGGTGAGGCTAGGATAGGACTGGAAATGGACTAATGGGGGGACTAGAAGGGAGCGGATGCTGGGTGGGGCTGGAACTAGAAGGGAGCTGATGTTGGGGGAGGATTAGAATGGGATGGAGCTGGGAAAGTGAAATGGAGAGGGGAAAAATATTTTGTCTGGGAGAGAAGACAAATCTACAATTGGCCAGGTATTGGGAGAGTAAGTGGGGATTGAGGATGGAGGGGTAAAATTTGAGTGGATGAAATAGGAATGAGGAAAGAGAAAAAGGAGAAAGATTAGTATGTTAAAGCAGATGTAGAGAGAGAATGGAAAAAAAACTAGGAGAGAAGAAAGGGCAAATGGACAGCAGACGATGGAGAGTTAGCAGAAGACATGAAGAAACCAGAAGAAAGTGGCTGGAACAATTGCAACTGAAAAAAATGCACAAAAGGTAGAAAAATATCTCTTTATTTTGAATTTATTAACTGGAATATGTCAGCTCTGGGAAATGTGCATCATTAATGTTTGCGCTTTGTTTAGTACAAGAGGAAATTAATTTATAGTTTTATTTCTACAGTGTTGTTGTACATTCCAAGTTTGGCTTTTGGGGTTCCCAGTTTAATTATTGTCTTCTTGTTTCTAAATCTTTTAGTCTTTCTTTATCCATACTCATTAAAGAGGCATGTTTACTAAAAGTTAGTGTATGGTAACATTATGCAAATATTTATGCAAATGAGGCCCCGCGTCTTATGCGGCCCCCGGGTTACTTTACAAGTCCTCATTTGGCCCTCAAAGCAATTTGAGTTTGAGACCCCTGCTCTAGGCCAAGGTATCAGAGGAAGCAGTCGTGTGGATCGGTAAGAGACATAACTTTGCCACACCGGTCACACTTTTTTAAATATTTAACATTTTTATTAAGCCTATGTCACATATTGTACAGGCTTTTCCGATTTCAAGCAGGTATACAACTTTTATAACATCAAGCTAATGTTAGCTGACCCAATTTCCCCCTAGGTTCTAATACATCATTGCATTAGTATTTACTCCACCACCTATCCATCCTTATGGAACTCTCTACCGAGCTATCTCAGAAACAATGCCGACCTACTATCTTTCAGAAAACAGCTAAAAACCATCCTTTTCCAGGAATACTTCAACTCGAATCCCACCGAAAAACCCACAAACCCCTGATCTCACCCACAATGAACCTCTAACTCAAAGCTACCCTAACCTGTCTGTGTCCTTTGTCTGTCCCATGTCCAGAGTCTGTCCTATGTCAAAATCATTAATGTTGCCCCCCCGGTGATGGTCCTACCCTTGGACTTAATTCCCCCACCCCCTATGTAACACCGCTTTGACCTGGTGAAAAGCGGTATATAAATACAGCTAAATAAATAAATAAATAAAACACTTATCTGATATTCCCCTTCCCGTCTTTTTTTGTCGTATCGGCATCCAGTACCACCGGTACTGGCATTTTCTTTTATGTGAGTGGCAATGGATATCCCCGCTATAACCCTTATGACATTTTCCCACCTTTCCTCTGTCCATTGTTGGCCCAGATCTGCCTCCCATTTCTTCATGCATTCTAGTTTACCCTCCCCGCCTTCCATTAGCCCTTTGTAAATTCTAGACACCAGACCCTTACAGCCTAGATTTCCAGAGCACAGTGCCTCAAACCACCCTCTGTTACTTCACAGGTCCCTCCATACCCTCTTCTGCCTCACAAAATGACTCACTTGGGCATAGCTATAATCAGTACTGGGTAAACCATACAAATCTTTTATCCCCTCAAAGTCCCGCGGTCCATCCTCCCCTACTATCTGGGTGACATGTGTGAGACCCCGTTCTGCCCATCCTCGAAGTATCCGCCCCTCCCCCCCCAGGCCCCTGTCCCCTCTCTAGGCACGCCTCCAGGGTCATCCCCTGTATATATCTTTTCCCTGGTGCTAATACTTTCCGAGTTCTCCGCCAGATCTGCAAAATGTGCCTTACAAAGGGGTTCGACACTCTACTGGTGTCCCCCCTCCATACCAACCTTTCCAACCCCTCTCCCCTTACAAAGTCCTGTTCCATTTGAACCCATTGTTTATATTTTTCTCAGTGCCAAGCATATACTGTTTTCAATTGCGCCGCTATGTAATATTTACTAAAATTTGGTACCCCAAGCCCCCCCTCTTCCCTAGCTTTCTGCAAAGTAGACGTCGCCACTCTTGGTCCCTTATTGTTCCATACAAATCGCATAATGCGTCGTTGCAACTACTTCAGCTTTTGCCGTGACAAATCTATCGGTAATGTTTGAAACAGAAACAAGAAGCGTGGCAATAACATCATCTTCACTGTTGCTATCCGCCCGAACCATGATAAGAATCCCCGCCCCCACCCGGCCAATAGGATTTCAACTTGCCCAAATAACGTTTTATAGTTGAGGTCGTAGAGGTCCTCTAACCTGTTGCTTACCTGAATCCCTAAATACCTAATTGGCCCTTTTGCCCACTGAAAGGGGTACTGCCTACTTAAGCTCAGCTGGTTCTCCGCTGATACTGTCAAGTTCAGTATTTCCGATTTTGTCCAGTTGATTGTGAATCCGGATAACTTCCCATATTCCTCCAATTCCAACATTAGCGTAGGTATTGAGCCTCTCGGGCGAGTCACACTCATTATGATATCATCCGCAAATAATGATATTCTATATTCTCGTTTCCCTACCACTATCCCCTGCAGATCTTCCTGGGCTCACACTCTCTCTGCAAATGGTTCTAGTGAAATTGCAAATAGTAGGGGTGACAGTGGGCAACCCTGCCTTGTCCCTCTCTCCTGCTCGAAGAAGGCCGAGTATGCCCCATTTACTCTAACACATGCCTTTGGGTTCCGGTATAGTGCTTCCACCCATCCCTTAAATTCCCCTCCCAACCCCATTCTGTCCATAACCTGGAATAGGAAGGACCAAGACACCTGGTTGAACGCTTTCTCCGCGTCTAGGGACATTAACACAGCCTCTTGATCGCTGTGCCCCACCGCCCAAATAGTGTTCAGAATCTTCCTAATGTTATCCGCCACCTGCCGCCCTGGGATAAATCCTGCTTGATCTGGATGAATCAACTTCCCAATAACCTTGTTTAGACGAGTTGCTAGTATTTTAGCCAATAATTCGGCATCTAAATTGATTACAGAAATTGGTCTGTATGACTTACAATCCTGCTGGTCCTTACCCTCTTTATGTATCACCATAATCCCAGCCCAGCCCATAGTATCTGCTAATACCCCCCCCCCCCCCCCCCGGAGATTAAACAGCCTCTGCAAGGGACTTAACAAGAGCTGACCAAATTTTCTGTAGAAAATTGCTGTAAGCCCATCCAGTCCCGGTGCCTTGTCTACCTTCAACTGTTTTATTGCCTGTAAATTCTCCCCTTCCCCTATTGCTATGTTTAACTGGTTTTGTTCCTCCCTACTCAAGGCCGGGATCTTAATAGAGTCCAAGTAGCTTTGCACTCTTTCTGAGTCCGGGGGAGTCTGAATTGCATACAATTCCTGATAATATCTTTTAAAGGCCTCTCTTATATCCCCGTCTTTATAAACCAAGTTCCCCTCCTGGTCCCTAATTCGCAATATTTGAGATCTTAATTTCCTTTGTTTCAATCTCTGCACCATATAGCACCCTGCTTTATTCCCCCCGTCAAAAAAACCCTGTCTCCTGTCTCAGTAATTGCATTCGGTATCTTATAACATCTGCCTGCATAGCATTCAGTTGCGCCCTAACCGCCAGCACTTGGCCTCTGTACTTCCATCTTGTCTGTCTACTTCTTCCAATGCCCTTAATTTTTCTCTCAGTTCCCGCTCTTTCTCCTCCCGCTCCCGCTTTTTGTGTGCCCCCCATTTGAGAAAGACGCCCCGCACCACTGCCTTATATCCATCCCACACTCCCCCCCAAGCCACCTCCCCATTATCATTCCATCTAAAGTACTCCACTGTCTCCCGCTCTATCTCCTTTCTGACCCTCTCATCCTTCAACAAGGCTTTGTTTAACCACGAGAACCGTATGCCTCCTCCCTATCCCTCCAATGTCATCCTAACCTCCACCAATGCATGATTGGACCAGGTTATAGAATCCATGTCAGCCCCTTTAACCCTTCCCGCCAGTTCTTTTGTTATCCAAATGGCATCTATTCTGGAGTATGATCCATGCACATGTGAAAAGAATGAAAACTGCTTTTTCCGGGGGTGGTATAGTCGCCATGTATCCATCAGACAATGCTGGGTTACAAAATTGCGATATTTTCGTCTATCTGCTCTTTTGCCCTCCCATTTCCCCGTGGCATCCTGATCTAGATCCCATGTTAAATTAAAGTCTCCCCCGCAAATAATGTTTCCATCACCTATGTTTCCCACTTCCGCTTCTAATTTTGTCCAGAATGCCCCTTGTCCCCCTGTTGGTGCGTAGATATTAATTATACAATACCATTCATTCCCTATTCATATACGTATCAGTATATATCTCCCCTCTTTATCTCGAATTACCTTCTGCATCTCTGTTTTCAATTTGGAGGCTATAAAAACTGCTACCCCACCCTTCTTTTTTCCACTGTGTTTGATGCATAAAGACCCATCTCATATCCCATAAGCTTAACAATATGTTTTATTTATTTATTTATTTACAGTCTCTTCTATACTGCGCTATTCGACATCAGTGCGGTTTACAATGAACATAAAATTACACATTTCCTTGGGTACTCTGTGTTTACAATGAACAGGAGTTTAAAACTTGGATAACAGGGGGTAACTATTTACAATCGTGAAACAAGATGTTTCTGTTGCCCTTGTTAAATGCGTCTCCTGTATCAGCATTATTGACGCACTTTGGCGTCGTACCTCTTTGTAGAGTTTCTGCTGCTTGAATGGCGAGTTAAGCCCTTTAACTTTTAGTGTTACAATTTTTAGCTCACCTTGTAATGCTTCCCTGTCCCTTCCTTCTGTGCCCCCTCTCTGCTATCTATCCCCTCCCCTCCCCTCCCCACCCCCTTCCCTTCCTCTCTTTCCCCCCCTTCCCCTCCCTCTCCCTCTTTTCCACTGAGGAGATATGACTTCCATAACGGTGCCCGAGTATCGGACCGCAACCTACCCCTGCCCCTCTGGCCTCCCCCCCCTTCCCTCCATACTCCCTCTACCCTCCTTGCGCCTACCCTCCCCAACTCGCAGCCACTATGCCCCCCTCCCTCCCCCTCGAGTTTGCTTCCCTTTAGCAAATCCCACATCCTCTACCCTACGTTGAAGCCCCCCTCCTCCTTATGCAACCCCTCCCCCACTCCCACCTCTCCACTCCCACCCCCCCATCTCCCTATCTTCCCCTCCCTATCCAACAACTCTACCTGGTGCTTATTACAACCACCCAAAACCTTTCCATATTAAATATGATCTAAACCAAGTCCATAATTTATCCTCAGCTTCAGCCTTTTCGTTTTCAGTCGCTTTTTCTCGTTGCCAATCCTTGGCCCGTCTCGCCAGTCGCCTTCCGCCTTCTGTTGCTCGATGCCACCTCATGCTCTCCACCCTGTTAGTGTTTGCCTCAGTGTCCTTGGGTTTAGCTGGACTGCTAGCCGCTTCCGGAAGATTTGCTGCTCCTAAATCTCTCAGCACTCTCCAGGCTTCTGCACTTGTCTTCACTCTCTGGGACCGACCTTGTACTGTGATCAACAATACAAACAGATACAGCCATTTATATCTCATCTTCCTTCTACATTGCAGCGTTGCCTGGGACAGATCCTGGAACAGCTCCAGTTTGTATCCTTCCCACTGGAAGTGTCTTAGTTTTCTAGTCGCTCCCAGTATGCGTTCTTTCATCTTGAAGGAGCTCAAGCAGACCACATTATCTCTCGGGCGATTGTCCCTTACAGGCCCCAGCCCTCTATGTGCCCTTTCTATTTTCAACTGGTCCCCTTCATCCTCTGCTGTTAGGGCTGCCGCTTTGAGAAGTTCTCCAAATACGTTTAGAGTCACCTCCTCACTGTTCTTGTATTTGGGTTCCTCCGGGACGCCTCGCACTGTAATGTTGCGTCTTCTAGACCGATCCTCCAGGTCTCCCGTTTTAACCTTCATCTCCTCTTGAGCCTGCCTTTGCTCCTCCCAGCCTTTCTGGATGTGCTCCATAGCTGTCCCTTGTTGTTCCAACTGAGTCTCTGTGTCCTCCACCCGCTCTCCCAGGTCCGTGATGTCTTGCTTGATTGTTTGTAGGGTCTCTTTTAACTCATTTTTTACTCCACTAATTTCCTCCTTTAGATCCTCTTTTAGTTCTATGAGTCACTGTTTGATCTTCTCAGCCATTCCCGCGCACTTCTATCCTTCCGTGTCCTCTTCTTGCTCTGGCGATGAGGCCATCATCATTTTCCCAGTCTTCTCCCCCTCCTTCCCTCCTCTTGATGGCGCATAAGAGGAGCGAAATTCCGCCAGCTTTTTCTTCACGGCCCCTTCTCTTTTTGATTTATCCATCTCTTATTTTGAGTGAGTTCTTCTTCTCTGACAGTGGGTACCTTGGGGGTCTCTGCAGTTCTCCTCCTCCCGTGGATTGCTCGGGCTGATCCTCAAACTTCTCACCCTGACCAAGGCACTCCTGTTCCTCCCGTCAGGGATGGTCACTGGCTTGCAGAGTTGAAATTGCTGCTGTCTCTGGACTTACTTGCTGTGCTACTCGCAATGCAGCCTTGCTTTTGTTTGCCTAAACTGCCTCGCTCCTCCGGGCCTCTTCCGGCCTTTTGGTACTCTCCTGGAGGCCTCCTTCTCCCTCTGAGTCTGCTCCCCCTTCTCCTTCGCACGCTTTTGCCGCTCCCCACACATCTCTGTATTGTCTGGTTGCCCACCGGGTGCCGGGCGCTCCAATCCAGCCCGGTTTGCACTCGTCTGCTCTCCTCCGGGCACTTCGCTCCCCCAATACATGCTCACTCAGGCCTCTCCCGACTGCCGATGCAGCTTCTCCTCCTGGACTCGTCCGTCACTCCGCCTCCAGCTCTCTGCCGGACAGATCAGCCACCTCTCTCTGCCGCTCCAGCTCGCAGCGATCCACCTCCCGCTCACACCCAGGCCATGCTCACCCCCCGTGGGGCTCTCCGGCCTGCTCTGCTCCACCCGGTCCTCTCACCACACTCCTGCAGTGCCGCGGGGAAGCACCGTGGATCGCGCCCGCTTCGTTTTTTTGGATGGAGTCTTTCTCCCCTAACTCCTTCGCATTTCGCTGCTCTTGTTGCTGTGCCCTTGGGGGATTATACCCCTCTTTGGCAGGTCTTGTAGCGGAGCTGTTCTGCTACTCCATCATGCGCTCCGATTGCATCACCAGAAGTCCCCAGTCACACTTTTTGAAACCACTTGAGGCCATTGGAAAAAGGGGGTACCTCCCTCCTGGCAGGGGTCCAAGGCCTTCAGCTGAAAAAGGGCACAAATGCTGGTCGAGGCAGACCTCGATGAAAAAAGTGGAACATGGATAGACGAAACCGAGGCAAGCTGACTCAGGGGTGAGAAGAACCAGTACTAAACTGAAAGTGGACAAAGCCATGGGACCGGATGGGATACATCCCAGGATACTGAAAGAGCTCAGAGAGGTTCTTGCAGGACCATTAAAGGATGTCTTCAACAGATCCTTGGAAACAGGAGAGGTTCCTCAGGACTGGAGAATGGCTGATGTCGTACCTCTACACAAAAAAGTGGTGACAGGGAAGAAGTGTCAAACTACAGGCCCATGAGCCTTACCTCGGTGGTAGGAAAAGTAATGGAGGTGCTCCTGAAAGAGCGAATAGTGAACTTTCTCAAAACCAACAGGTTGCAAGATCCGAGGCAACATGGTTTTACCGAAGGACGGTCTTGCCAAACAAATCTGATTGAGTTCTTTGACTGGGTGACCAAGGAACTAGATCAGGGGCATGCGATGGATGTTATCTACCTGGATTTCAGCAAAGCCTTTGATACTGTTCCTCATAGGAGGCTTGTCAATAAACTCGGTAGCTTGGGGATGGGTCCCAAGATAGTAAACTGGATTAGAAATTGGTTGACTGACAGACAACAGAAGGTGATGGTACATGGAGCTCACTCGGATGAAAGGAAGGTGATTAGCGGGGTGCCCCAGGGTTCGGTCCTGGGACCGGCACTGTTCAATGTATTTGTGAGTGATATTGCTGAAGGACTGAATGGAAAAGTCTGTCTTTTTGCAGATGACACAAAAATTTGCAACAGAGTAGACTCCCCCGAGGGAGTGGTTAACATGAGGAAAGATCTACAAAAGCTGGAAGAATGGTCTAATGCTTGGCAACTACGATTTAATGCGGAAAAGTGCAGTGTCATGCACTTCGGTAGCAGAAATCCAAGGGAAATGTACGTGATAGGTGGCGAGAGGTTGGTGTGCACGGTTCAGGAGAAAGACCTTGGTATGATTATCTCTGATGATTTCAAGGTGGCAAAACAGTGCGACAAGGCGGTGGCAAAAGCTCGGAGGATGTTGGGCTGCATACAAAGAGGGATTACCAGCAGAAAGGAAGAGGTACTTATGCCACTGTACAAGTCACTGGTGAGGGTTTACTTGGAATGCTGTGTTCAGTTTTGGAGACCATATCTTGCAAAAGATGTAAAAAGACTGGAAACTGTTCAGAGGAAGGCGACCAAAATGATTTGGAGCCTGCATTAGAAGCCTTATGAGAAGAGACTTGAAGACCTAAATATGTACACTTTGGTGGAGAGGAGGGACAAGGGAGATATAATTCAGACCTTTAAATACTTAAAGAGAAATGATGAACAAACAAACCTCTTCCAAAGACGGGGAAGCTGTAAAACTAGAGGGCATAACATGAAGCTGCAAGGTGGTAAATTGAAAGGCAATGTCAGGAAATATTTTTTCACTGAAAAGGTGGTGGATGCTTGGAATGCCCTCCCGATGGAAGTGGTGGGGGCAAACATGGTGATGGAATTCAAAATGGCATGAGACAAACACAGTGGATCCCTTTACAGCAACAGGATAAAAACAAAATAAACTGTGCCATCTAACTTCTGAACCATCTAATGTGTCAACAAATAGGGGTGTCGTACATGGAGTGGTGGGTTCACTCCTAAACAAAGACATGGGGAGGGGTGGCCTGCACAGAGTGACAGGTGCACCTACTCTTGCCATCTTGCTGAGCAGACTAGATGGACCATGCTGGTCTTTATCTGCCGTTATTTACTACGTTACTATGGTACAAACCAGACAAAATTTAACTATAAAAAAAAATCTGAATTTTCCAGGGAAAAAAGGACAATGTCCGAAGGCCTCAGCGGAAAAAAGGAGACTAAGGCAAGATGGCACTCTTGTGCGGGAAGTGGACCACGCATGCATGGTGCATCTCCCAAAGGCTGTCCTTAAAAGCTGGGGAGATGCTTCAGTGTGAGCTCTGTCGGCGCAGTCATCATCCATATTTGAGGACTGACTTTCTGTTTGTTCTTGGAGAATAAGGAAGGCATCCGCTGCTCATTTGAACTGGCTGGGACGAAGTGAACAGAAGATGGACACTTGGTGTTGTCATCTGCTGTGAAAAGGTCCACTTCCAGCGTTCTCCAGGCTTGGAAGATGGGGGTTAGAGTGGTGGGATCCAGAGACCATTTGTGTGGGTCAAGGCACTGACTGAGGGAGTCTGCTAGCTGGTTCTGGGCACTGCCCAAAGATAGACTGCCTTAAAGAAGACACAGATGAGCAACCTCGCGGCAAAGTTGAAGGGAGCTTGAGCTGCCCTGCTTATTGATGTAGAACACATGACTTGGTTGACGATCTGTACCAGGAAAAAATTGTTGCGGACCCAGTGTTGGAAGGCATGTAGTGCATAGAGAACTGCACGCATCTCTATCAAGTTAATGTGCAGAAACACTTCCTTGCTGGTCCAGTGACCCTGAGTCGTAAGATCCAAGAGATGGGTTGCCCCAGCCCAAATGCGAGGCATCGGTAGTTAGAGTAAGCTGATGTTGTTGTTCCAGGAAAGGAAGACTCCACCAGTAAAGAAAGTGACTCAACATCTGGAGGTTGGGCCCAGAGCGGGAAACCTGACATCGAAGGGATTGAGTGTATTGATTCCAGCTGAGTTGAGATGCTACTGAAGAGGACATATGTAAAGCCATGCTAGAAACACCACAAATACCGAGGCTGCCATGTGACCTAAGAGGTGTAGTATAGCATGAGCTCTGGCACTTCATAGACTGAGCAGTTGGGTACTGAGCCGCTGTAGGATTGTTACTCTGTTAAAGTGGCAAAAGGGCACAGGCCACTGTGATGTCTAAGCGAGCCCCGATTAAGTCTAGCACTTGGTGAGGTTCGCACTGATTTTTGGAAGTTGATAATGAATCCGAGCTGTTGCAGAAGTAAGAATATTCTGCTGACTGATAGCTGAATTGAGGCCTTTTCAGGCCTTGAGATGAGCTAATTGTCCAGATAAAGATAAATGCACAGTCCTTGTCTGTGCAGGTGCACTGCGGCCACCACCAAAACTCTTGGTGCTGAAGAGAGGCCAAAGGTTAAAACTTTGTATTGATAATGTTCTGTTCTGAAGTGAAATGGGAGGTATCTCCAGTGGCAAGGGTGGATGGGGATATGGGTGTAGGCATCCTTGAGATCCAGAGAGGAGAGCCAGTCATTTTTCTTCAAATAAAATAAAATAGTTATCTCCAAGTCATAATGCCCTGTTCAATGTAATTTCAGTTTGTTCAATGTAAACCGCACTGATGCAGAATAGCGCAGTATATAAGAGAATGTAAATAAATAAATAAATAAAAGGGGAAGAATAGTGGCTAGAGAAGTCATCTTGAACTTTTCCTTCTTAATGTCGAGGATCGGTTGGAGGCCTCCCGTCTTTTTGGGAATGAGGAAGAACTAGGAGTAGAATGCCTGGTCACGCTCTTCTTCCAGTACAGGCTTGATTGCACAGTTGTTGAGCAGGTTTGCAATCTCTTCTACTAGAAAGTAAAGGTGCGAAGGAGGAACATTGCTGGGATTCTGTGGGGGAGGGGCGGTAACCGTGAAATCGAGCTTGTAACCCAATGCATTGATGCTGAGAACCCAACGATCTGTGGTGATAGATTGCCAGACCTTCTGGAAGTGCTGGGCATGGCCTCCCACTGGTAAATAGTCAAAAACTGGGGATTGCTTTGGGCAGCTGGGCTGAGTTGGTTTCAGGTTATTTCCTCTCTTTGTCTGGGGTTTTGAGTATATGTAGGCACAGGCTGACATTATATTGGAGATCGAGAATAAGGCTGAAAATGCTGAGAGTAAAATTGTTGGAAATATTGGTAGTGGTGTGCCCTTCCGTACTGTGGGTATTACGGATGGCGGGACTGGTGGGCTGTCATTTGAGGTTGAGCAGAAAGTTCTCGTACTGTAGAGGACTGGTCTTTGACTTTGGAGACGGCTTTCTGAACCTTAGGTCTGAAAAAGCTGTCCCCATGGCAAGGAGCATCCGCTAGGCGGTCATGAAGATCATCTTGGAGACCAGAGACTCGGAGCCAAGCTGTACGATGGGCAAAAATGGAAGTAGCAGTAAATCGGGCAACTGAGTCAAAGGCGTCATAGGTAGCCTGAATAGCATGATAGAGAGGCTCCTGTGAATTATCTTGAAGGGCATGTGCTTCCAGTGCTGGAATGGTAGTTAGATCTGGCACATGCGAGAGGAGGCTAGCACTCCACTATGGAAGGTTTTCCTACCAATTGAACACAATGTCCTCTGGTCTCTCCCTGGTGAAGTCTGGATGTGTGCTCCCCAGCCTGAGAGGCTGGCATCCATGGTCATCAAGATCCACTGTGGCTGCTCCAATGGCATACCTGCTACCAGATGGGCTCCAGCTACCATTCAAACTTATTCTCACCTCCTCCAGACACACCAACTTCAGAGATAACGGGTGTCTCTGCGGAGATCACCTCGAGAGGAGCACCTGCTGCAAAAGTTGCATACGGGTCCTGGCCCATGGTACAAAATTCAAGGCCACCGCCATGGAACCCAGCAGCTGCATGTAGTACCATGCTGCTGGCGCTTTCATGTGCAAGAACCTTCAGACCTGTGCACCCTGTCTTCGGGTAGCGATACCTTCCCTGCTTTTGTGTCAAATAGTGCTCCGAGATACACCAGATATTGCACTGGCTGCAGCTGGCTCTTGGTGTGGTTGACCACCCAGCCCAATTGTTGTAGAAATTCCAATACCCACCGCGTTGTGACATAAACCTCCGCCTTGGACTTCGCCCAAATGAGCCAATTGTCCAGATAGGGATGTACCAAATTCCCTTCCTGTCTCAAGGCTGCCACCATCACCACTATGACCTTCATGAAGGTGCGCGGCACAGTGGCCAGGCCAAATGGCAATGCCTGGAACTGGAAATGTCCTATGGGCACGGCGAACCGCAAAAATAGCTGGTGGTCCGATCTGATGGGAATGTGAAGGTATGCATCTGTAAGATTTAGCATTGACAGGAACTTGCCCTGTCTCACCGCCAAAATCACCGAATGCAAGGTCTTCATTCGGAAATGCGACACCTTTAAGACTCGGTTCATGAGCTTGAGATTGAGGATGGGCCAAAAAGACCCTTCTTTCTTGGACACCACAAAATAAATGGAGTATTGACTGGACCCATAGTGGTCTCGGGCTACTGGTATTACTGCCTTCAGCTGTATCAGCCGCTGCAGGGTGGAGCGGACTGCTGCCCTGTTCTACGGCGCCCTGCAGGGCGAGACCACAAATGCTTCGGACAGAGACCTCGAAAATTCCAGCACATACCCCTCGCGGATGATTTCCAAGACCCACTGGTCGGTTGTGATGCTCGTCCAGAAGACATAAAACTGTTATATATGACCTCCTGTCACTCTCATCTGGACCCACTGGCCTTCATTAGAGTTTCTTAAATGGGGCCTGCTGTGCCGCATAGTAGCCCTGTCCGAAATTCGGGCCTCCCGAAAGGGCTGCCCCCTTGCTCCATAGTGATCCCTCTAGTAAGGCATGAACCAAGCCATCCAGAACCTCTAGAAATCTCTGGCCTGTCTTCTCTGAGGACCTCCCAGTTTCGGATCCTTAGGCCGATCGTCCGGCAGATGCCCCTCTTTGGGTCGCCCAAGTCCTTTACAATCTTATGCAATGCCTCCCCAAAGAGCAGCTTGCCCTTGTAGGGGAGTTTACTAAGTCGGGATTTGGATGAGGCATCTGCCGCCCAGTTTCTCAGCCAGAGAAAATGACAAGCCGTGATCACTGACACTATAGTCTTTGAGGCTACACGAACCAAATCATAAAATGCGTCCGCAATATAAGTGCTATATAAGCGACAGCCAACTCCAGCTTAGCTCCCTCTGAGCCCACCTGTCCTTCGGTGTCGGATGGAGGACACCCTTGGAGCCATCAGATGGAAGCCCTGAACACATGGAGGCACATTTTAAGGTGTGCATTCAGGCCCCTGTGCGTTTGTTCGGAATTAGGACGCCCAGAGGTAGACCCCATTCTGATACCATGGGGGCTAGACGTGCCCCACAGGATCAGAATCAGGTCTAGGGTCTGTTCATGCAGACTTGGACCTGATTCCAATTGGTCTACATGCATAGCCACCTGCCGGCTACCTCACTCAGGCTCCATTCAGGAGCTGTGGTGCCATGGCGTCCCATTGCCATGGCACCGAGGCTCCATTCAGGAGCCGCGATCCCCAGCTGCCAACCACAATCTTCTTTCCCTTCTCCCTGACCCCCAATCTGGCCTTCCATGGCTAGGGTCGGGCAGCGGGGAATCCCCTGCACCCTCTCACCTGTCCGACGCTGTCCAGGCCTGCCATCCCCTGTCCAGTTTGTTGGCCCCGGACGTACAGGGCCAACCTCAGAATCAGCCTTGCATGTCTAGGATCACAAACTGCCCATGCCCCACCCTTGCTCCGCCTCCGGAACGCCCCCTCCCACCTCCGTCTAAGCCTCCCCGTACAAACACCTTGTTCGTAAGGGGAGGCTTTTGATGGGGACAGCAGGGGGATGTCCATCCCCGCTATTCATGGAATGGAATAGACCCCAAAGGCTCCACAAATGGAGACCTGCAGTGCTAGGGCACTAGAGTCAAAGGCCTGCTTCAGTAGTGACGTCAACCTTCGATCTTGAAGATCCTTAAGAATCACCCCGCCTTCTACGGGAATGGTAGTTTTCTTAGTCACCGCCGAGACTACCGTGTAGATTTTTGGCATCCTCAGGAGGTCCCGCTCCTCCTGCGGAATTGGGTAAAGTCCCCCATTCGGTGGCTGCCCCTTAATGTGGCCTCCGGATACTCCTATTCTGATCGAGTCTTCTTGATCACTCTATGGACCGGGAAGCACACCTGTGCTCCTTTAAATCCTTGAAGCAGGGGGTCCTCAAGCAGCTCCTCTGCCGGATCTGCCGCCTGCACAATATTCAGCGCCAACAGGGCATGGGCAATGAGCGCCCCTAGTTCCTCCTTGGAATACACCTGGATCCTCCCCTAGGGCAATTTCACCTTCTTCCAACTCCTGGGTCCACGGGTCACCCCAGAATTCAGAAATGCCTTCCTCAGAGTACTCTGTAGTCTGTGTACAAGGTGATGCCTGACCCAACCAATCGTTGACCACATCGCCCCCTTTCTTCTCACAGGAAAGCCCCTCCCTTGGGTCTCTTGCCAGTAGGCCCTCACCCGCTGGGCTGTTTTTTTACTTGGAGGAACGACCGAGCCTGCCTGTGACTATTTAAAGCAATACACTCTGTGCAGTGATAGTATGAAATCCAGGGAAAAAATGGGCTCTAGCCCTCCTGCAGCTCATGCAACACTGTCTGAGGCGCTGAACCCACCCCTGCTGGCTGTTTAGATTTTGCCTTGCTTTTTCCCCACTTCTCCTATTGAGCAGGGGGAATGGCTGCTCACTGTGAAATGGCCGCAGTTCCTACCAAAACCACGGGAACCACTGGCCTGGAGAACTCACCCATCCCCAGCACCCTCGTCCTGCTCTATAGAGAATCCCTGCTGCAGCCAACTGCCCCAGTGATTGCAAGTGAGGCAAAGGCCTGTTGAACCCAAACTATGGCTGCCCCCATACTGTGCACATGCCGAAGGGACCGAGAGCATGCATGCGTGTCCCGAAGGAACCACCTGTAAGCCGAGGGAAGAGAGAGAGAGATGAATGCCGATAACCGGTATTGTGCCCTGCAGCTCCCCTCCCAAGAACCGCGCTTTGTAATCTTTTGCTTTTATTTAAACTTTACCTCCAAAAACAGTGATTCTGCTGGAATTACACCCTCGGGCAGTTCTGAGACCTTCACCCTGGCTCTGAGGCAGGCCCTGCCCTTCTGCCTTCACTCCCCTGCTGCTCAATAGCAGGGAGTGCTCCCAGCTTTCTCTGCGACCTCCCCTGGATGATATGCCCAGCCAGGGCAATCCAGCCTGAATTAAGGTCTTTTTTTCCTTTGTTTTTTTAATTAATCTGATATTAATGTTTCCTGTATCCTCACCGTCCTTTCAGGGAGTCCACCAGATAGGAGCTCTTCCCCAGCTGCTGAGGACTGAGAGACTGGAGTTGGATGCTATAGGGGGAGTTCTTATACTGTACCAGCAAGATTCTGTCATGCTCAGTCCTCAGCTACTGGAGGGGGCTGACTACCTATATGTAACTGGACTGGCCTGGAGAGACAATAAGAAAATATGTAGTTTGTGAGGACACCCTTTTAATTTTAGGTTTCCACCCAACTGTAATTAGTTCTCTTCATTATTTATTGCTAACGATGACTGTGGTACGTGGATAGTTTCAGAGAGAGCTGCCTGCTGAAGTTCATAAGATGTCTCAAGTATAGGCAATTTATCAAAGTGTGACTGGAAATTCCTTTTAATCAAGCCTATGGTATCCAATACAATGGCAAGTATTTCTGTATTTTTCTGCCACATTTTCTTGGTTTTTGACTGCACTGCTGGGTACTTGAAAATATTTTTCTTTCTTCACTCAATGCACAGAACAATCACTTGGTACCGAAACCTCTGTTATCAATGCTGCTCTCTTGTTTCTTTTTCAGCACAATGTGCACTGTGGATCATTTGGTGCTTTTTCAGATGCAACGAAAGAGTGAAATTTACTGCACTCAGTAATTGTAAAAAGTATCTTTTGGGGCAATTTCTCCAAATATGTTTGTACATAATCCAGAAACACATAAACCACTTATAATATTAAATATAAACCTTCTTATTACTAACTTATTTAAATAATGCAGACCTAAAGCCTGTTATCACAATTTTCATATTTTATTATAAACTACAAAACACATACCATATACATATAAAACAGAAGCACAATCCACCATAATCATTTTATTTAAAAAAATCCATTACAAAAGTTCTTTCTCCATCCAAATGACAAATTATTTCCAAAAAACAAAAGTTCTCATCTCAGACTCAAATTGTCGTAGTAATTCTTCCAATCACAGCGTTGTTGACTTCGCCACCAATCTAGCACATCTATCAACAATTCAATCTGAGTTTACATTTAGAGTGCTTTTAAAATGGACTTTTATCTTCCTTCTTAGCAAGATACCATTACTTGTTCACAGCCCATAAGTCCATCATAAAGGCTTATCAATAGTCCTGCTTCAAGAGGGCAAACTTCCTCTTCACTTCAAATTTAAAGGCCATAGGTACTCCAACCCGGCCATTGATTTCACCACAAAAATTAGCTTCATCAGGGAGCAAATGCAAACTACAAAACAAATATAAACACATACATCTCACCCAATATTCTTACTACTTAAAAATTATACATTGATTATTACATGTATTTCCCAATGCTTACCATGCTATTCACTATCCTGTCACTTCTAAGTCTGTACGACACACATACTTCTTGCCAACAAACAGCATCTCACAACCATTTATATCTAACAGGCAGTAATCCAAATTGAACTAATTTCCATTCAGTTTCTTGATGAAAGCCTCTTGGGACCAATGTTTGCCAATAAAATATGTACTCTTGAATCACACTGATATAATACACGTGTGATATCCTTTCCAACCTCCACCTTCACTATTTCCACCACAAAATACCCCAAATGACTAATCGTGTGGTTCACCTGTTTCCAATGCATAATGGAGCAGTTTCCACTTGATGATGAATAGCTGAATATGTTCAATTATCCTCACTTTTACCGGTCTAGAAGTATGACCAATATATAACTTATTACAGGTGCTGAGGATAACATATATAACCCTAGCACATTACAGTCTGAAGAGTGTTTAATCTTATAAATACAATTCAAATCTGGATGTTGACATTCAGCAAGTTCCATTACTAGTTGACACACCATATATTTACCACGTTTCTTGTTATCTCCATCATTATCAGCTACTCTAGATGTCCATATTCTAGAGGAAGAATGAACCAACCAATCAAGGAAATTGTGACTTCTCTTATAAGAAAAACATAGTGTTTGTTTATGTAAATAGTTCACCGATATAATCTAACGCACTGCCCCACACACTACACTTCTCAGTTCTCACACGGCATGCTACAAACCACACTTTATTATTGATTTTGATTGATGTGCCACACCACACCACCTTGCTTTAACGATAAGGCGGTATACTAAATCCTTCTAAATAAATAAAGTTTGTTTAAACATGGCATGTACTTGTAAAATAGTCCAATTCATCAATATAATTCTCCATATTTTAGATGCCTCAGAGAAATAAGTAATACACTTACATGAGTGAGGCCTGTGCACTGTGGGGAACTATCTAATTAAAGGTCCCGATTTACATACTTTGCTCTTTTATAAGCACACCTTACTATTTTAACTGGATAGTCTTTTTGTAAAAGGACTGGAGAGAGGCTCATGTGGTGCCTTTACACAAAAGCGGAAGTAAGGATGTGGTTGAAAACTACAGGCCGGTTAGTTTAACTTCGGTGGTGAGTAAATTATTGGAAACGCTGCTGAAAGAGAAAATAGTGAGGTTTCTGGAGTCCGGTGGATTACAGGATCCGAGGCAGCATGGATTCACCAGAGGCAGGTCTTGTCAGACAAATCTGATTGATTTCTTTGACTGGGTGACCAGGGAGTTGGACCGAGGGAGAGCTCTAGATGTGGTGTATTTAGATTTCAGTAAAGCCTTTGACACTGTTCCTCACAGGCGACTTATAAACAAACTGAGCACCCTAGGGATGGACCATAAAGTTACTGCTTGGGTTAGAAATTGGTTGGGTGGGAGGCGACAAAGAGTACAAGTAAATGGAACTCACTCTGAGGAGAAGGATGTTACCAGTGGTGTGCCCCAGGGATCTGTCCTTGGTCCGATTCTTTTTAACATCTTTGTTAGTGATATAGCGGAAGGGCTGTCGGGTAAGGTTTGCCTCTTTGCGGATGATACCAAAATCTGCAATAGAGTAGACACCCAGGAAGGTGTAGATAACATGAGGAGGGATCTAGCTAAGCTTGAAGAATGGTCTAGAATTTGGCAGCTGGGATTTAATGTTAAAAAATGTAAGGTCATGCATTTGGGCTGCAGCAATCCAAGGGAGCAATACAGTATAGGAGGTGAAGTACTTTTGTCCACTAAAGAAGAGCGGGACCTAGGCGTGGTTGTGTCTGATGATCTTAAAGTAGCTAAACAGGTAGAAAAGGCGACGGCAAAAGCTAGAAGGATGCTTGGGTGCATACGGAGAGGAATGGCTAGCAGAAAAAAGGAGGTGATAATGCCTCTGTATAAGTCTTTGGTGCGACCTCATTTGGAGTATGGTGTGCAATTCTGGAGACCGCACCTTCAAAAGGATGTGAACAGGATGGAGTCGGTGCAGAGGGTTGCTACTAAAATGATTAATGGGCTTCATTATAAAGCATATGAGGACAGACTTAAGGATCTTAATATGTACACCTTAGAGGAAAGGCGGGATAGAGGTGATATGATTGAGATGTTTAAATACCTCCGTGGCATAAATGTTCAGGGAGAGAGCCTCTTTCAATTGAAAGCAAGTTCTGCTATGAGGGGACATGGGATGAGGGTGAAGGGAGATAGATTCAGGAGTGATATGCGGAAATATTTCTTTACGGAAAGAGTAGTGGATCCGTGGAATAGTCTCCCAGTGGAGGTGGTAGAGATGAGGACAGTAACTGAATTCAAAAAAGCATGGGACCAACACAGAGGATCTCTAAAGGTAAAAAGTGGACTATTGTAGTTGTTATGGAAGGACAGACTAGATGGGCCTTGTGGTCTTTTTCTGTCATCATGTTTCTATGTTTCTAAAAAATGTATGCACATAGCATGAGATTGTCAAACAAACTGTGTAGAACACAAATATTTTAATTGGAAAAACTGATATACAGATAGGTTATTTTTCAGCTCTCTAGGATGATAACTTTTATAATTTAGCAAACTATTACGATCAGTAGCCTTTCAAAAATATAGATAGTAAATCGAGACTGCTTATTTGTATTGTATACATCCAAACAATGAAATTGCTGTCTTTTCTATCTGAGGGGTGGATTTTCAATGGGGATTCTGTTCATTAATCCACACCATTAATTCTTTCAACGTCTTCTCATCAACCCTCCATATAAAAATATATCATCAATGTATTGTACCCACATGTCCAAGTGGGTTCAGAACACTGATGTATAACTCACATCTTCAAGCGTTCATACATGCAATGTGTGTGCCTTTGAGTCAGTCCTGACTCCTGGCGACCCAGAAGCTCCTGGGTTTTCTTGGCAGTGTCACCAGAAGTAGATTGCCAGGCCTTTCTTCCGAGGCAATGGAGGGTTAAGTGACTTGCCCAAGGCCAAAAGGAGTGCTAGTGGGACTTGAACCCTGGTTGCTTGGTTACCAAGCCAGTGTTCTAACCACTAGGCTACTCCTCCACTCCAAAAGCTGCATTGGCCAGGAATCGAACCCAGGTCAACTGCTTGGAAGGCAGCTATGCTCACCACTATACCACCAATGTTCATACATACAAGCATGCTATTGAAGGAGCTGCCGTGGCTCCCACAGCAACCCCACAAACCTTTTGAAAAAATGATTTTCAAACACAAAATAATTTCTCATTAATAATCAAAAGCTGCTGTAAAAAAACCATGCGTGTTGTAGACAATTGTGACTCTCTTAAATAACGCATACTTATATCAACTGCAGCCTATTGGGGAATACTTGTATACAGGGATATAATATCCATTGTCACCACTAACCATTCATCATTAACAACATCCAAGGCAGACAACAAATGAATAAGTGGCAATGAAAAAAAAACTTGTTTCTCTTCCCCTAAGAGATACACAATACTTTTTATGCTGTGCTCTTCTTTTGAGGTAGTTTCTCCAAATGGGTTAGTTTTGCGCATTAAATTCAACCAATCTACTGCCAAAGAGTAAACTGAAAAATATATAATAAATGCAAAACCCTTACAAACACCGAACTACTTCATTAACAAATAATCTCCAACCAATACTTTTTAATTTCACTTACTCAATAAGGCATAAATGACCTCAGGATATCATGCCCCCTACATTTGGCGAAACGAATCACCATAGGGTCAAGCAGAAAACCTCACATCACGGGTCATAGCCTTTCTGTTTTAATTCAAATTTTCATAAAACTACTAAAGATTAAATAAATACCTACACCCAAAAGTACTTTTTAGGGATTCTCTCAATTCAATTCTTTTTGTATTACTTTATAAATCATATTATATTTCATTATAAAATTCCGAACGTCTCGTCGTAGCGGAGAGCTAAAGCCTCCAACCGCCCAGTTGGTTCCTACAAGAGAAACAGATTATTTTTTACTCAACAACTCAATCTACCGTGCTCATAACATTTATACACTTATCTGAGCATTGTAGGGGGCTCCGATCCACGCCACCAGCGGGACGTCGGTTCTTGCAATATATTTGTTAAGGTACCGGAGGAGCGGCAAACAGTTGTAGCTATCCTGAAAAATTTCACATACAATCACTTCCAAATGTCCGACAAAAGCTTCTGTTTCACCTATTCGGCTTTTTCAGGGATTCAAAAATAGTCAAACAACTAAATAAATCACAAGTTGATATTCGCCACAAGTTCCAAACCTCAGTAATGGACACCTTTAGTGTCTCCCTATCGCTTGTATCGACGGCGTCTGACATCATCATTATTTAAAGGGAAGTCGAATTATCTAATACCCTCACCATAAATGACGTAACATCACAACAACAACTTTATCCTCATTCTACCTTAAACACACACATCCCTCATTAGTACTCAACAACAATCAACGAGACCTCATATCACAAATTAAACTACACAAAAAATATATAAAAAAGAAAACCAGAGAGGAACTTCATAGCCTGAAACCAAACAGTTTCAAATAAATAAAGTCCATTCAATTTTATCATTCAATCCCTTTGGATCCAGAGTGTTCAAATCATAAATCCATCATTGTTCTTTTTAAAGTAACAGCTTTCCTCGATTTCCTCTCCGTATATTAGGAAGAATTTGTTCCAATACTGTACAACGCAGTTCTTCAAAAGTGTGCTTTAAGGAAATAAAACGCGGAACCAGTGGAGTCTCAAGTCTAGCTTTGATAATACTATATTTATGCTCTGCTAGTCTGGTACGTAGAGGACGTGTAGTCTTACCAATATATATTTTAAGACAAGGACACCATAAGGCGTATACTACAAAAGAGGTATTGCAATTAGCATGTTGTTTTAAATGAGAAAATTTCTGTATACTGTATATGGAACACATAATTGATTTTCCATTACTATGCAATAAGAACAATGCCCGCATTTATTATGATGACATGCCAACGGGGAAAGAATACCTCTTTTGTAGTATATGCCTTATTGTGTCCTTGTCTTAAAATATATATTGGTAAGACTACACGTCCTCTACATACTAGACTAGCAGAGCATAAATATAGTATTATCAAAGCTAGACTTGAGACTCCACTGGTTCAGCGTTTTATTTCCTTAAAGCACACTTTTGAAGAACTGCGTTGTACAGAATTGGAACAAATTCTTCCTAATATACGGAGAGGAGATAGAGGAAAGCTGTTACTTCAGAAAGAACAAAGATGGATTTATGATTTGAACACTCTGGATACAAAGGGATTGAATGATAAAATTGAATGGACTTTATTTATTTGAAACTGTTTGGTTTCAGGCTGTGAAGTTCCTCTTGGGTTTTCTTTTTTATATAGTTTTTGTATAGTTTAATTTGTGATATGAAGTCTCGTTGATTGTTGTTGCGTACTAATGAGGGATGTGTGTGTTTAAGGTAGAATAAGGATAAAGTTGTTGTTGTGATGTTACGTCATTTATGGTGAGGGTATTAGATAATTCGACTTCCCTTTAAATAATGATGATGTCAGACGCTGTCGATACAAGCGATAGGGAGACACTAAAGGTGTCCGTTACTGAGGTTTGGAACTTGTGGCGAATATCAACTTGTGATTTATTTAGTAGTTTGACTATTTTTGAATCCCTGAAGAAGCCGAATAGGTGAAACAGAAGCTTTTGTCAGACATTTGGAAGTGATTGTATATGAAATTTTTCAGGATAGCTACAACTGTTTGCCGCTCCTCCGGTACCTTAACAAGTATATTGCAAGAACCAACGTCCCGTTGGTGGCGCGGATCGGAGCCCCTACAATGCTCAGATAAGTGTATAAATGTTATGAGCACGGTAGATTGAGTTGTTGAGTAAAAAATAATCTGTTTCTCTTGTAGGAACCAACTGGGCGGTTGGAGGCTTTAGCTTTCCGCTACGACGAGACGTTCGGAATTTTATAATGAAATATAATATGATTTATAAAGTAATACAAAAAGAATTGAATTGAGAGAATCCCTAAAAAGTACTTTTTGGGTGTAGGTATTTATTTAATCTTTAGCAGTTTTATGAAAATTTGAATTAAAACAGAAAGGCTATGACCCGTGATGTGAGGTTTTCTGCTTGACCCTATGGTGATTCGTTTCGCCAAATGTAGAGGGCATGATATCCTGAGGTCATTTATGCCTTATTGAGTAAGTGAAATTAAAAAGTGTTGGTTGGAGATTATTTGTTAATGAAGTAGTTCGGTGTTTGTAAGGGTTTTGCATTTATTATATTTTTTTAGTTTTGCGCATACCATGACAGTCATGAACCTCACTCTTAAGCCAGGGTATGTGGAGTATGATTTCAGTCTCTCAAATTTACTGCTAATGCTCAGTGTAGTACTTGCATCATGCCAAAGAGCATCTCTTTCTGGAGTTCATAAAATGTAACATATATGGGTAATTTATCAAGGTGTGTTTGATAATTCCTCTTAATCAAGCCAGTTGCTCCAACACGATAGAAAATATTGTGATATCTTTCTGCCACATTTTCCTTGTATTTGACTGTATTTCTTGTTATGTGAAGACCTTCTCCTTCTCAATGCGATTCACAGAATAGTTGCCTGGAACTGACACCTTTATAATTAATGCTGTTCTGGTGTTCTCCTTAACCACTATATCTGGCTTCCTCGCATTCAGCTTTTTATCAGTCAGAATAGGAGTATCCCAGGTGATTATTCTCTATAATTCTCTTAAAATCATGCTCCCAATGCTTTTGCGGTACAGTGATGTGGCAATGTTTACAGAGTTTCCAATGGATGAAGCATGCTACTTGATTGTGCCCTTCTGTATAGAAATTTTCTGCCATCAGAACTTCACAGCCAGCTATAAGGTGAGTCACTGTTTCCACCTCTTTCTTACATAATCTACATATGTCTGTTTTGTCAGGTTTTTTTAGTATTTGCTGTAAACCATCTCAACCATAATCCACTGTCCTGGACTGCAGCTATCAATCTCTCATCCTTTGATTTCAGTTCACCTCTCTTTGAACATTCATATGACCATTTTTGATTGACAAACAGTTTGTCGAGTAATGCTCTTTATTTCCCATTGAATTTGTCTATTTGCCATTTGTTTTTCCTTGTTTGCTGTACTAATTCTTTAGTTTTTTCTCTTGTTTTGCAAATTATTTTGCCTGCTTCCCTTTTTGTGTTTGTAGATCCTCATTCATTCCTTCTAGTCGCTGGAATGCTTGTCCAAGTTTGATGATGGAGAAAGATTCTGGATGTTTACTTCAATATTTCAGCACTTTTTGCATATTTTGATCTGATGATGCTGTTAGGAAAACCTGGAGAACTATGATAGTAGCTCTGTATGTGTGATCAATCTCTATGAGGCCTAGCCCTCCTTCAGTTCTAGGGATGTACAGTCTCGGCATAACTGATTCTTGTAAATTACCTTATGGGGCAAGGAGGAGTTTTCTTGTTCACACATCCAGTTTTTCAAGATCTTTAAGAGGCCAGTCCACAATGCGAAGAAGTGCAGAGTCATGCACTTGAGTAGCAGAAATCCAAGGGAAACGTACGCGATAGGGGGCGAGAGATTGGTGTGCATGGATCAGGAGAAAGACCTTGGAGTGATTATTTCTGAAGATCTCAAGGTGGCAAAACAGTGCGACAAGGCGGTGGCCACAGCCAAGAGGATGTTCAGCTGCATACGAAGAGGAATTACCAGCAGAAAGGAAGAGGTACAGTCATACCTCGGTTTTCGTTCGCCCCGGTTTTCGAACGTTTCGGTTTTCGATGTCTTTTCTGACTGAGATGTTGTCTCGGTTATCGGATGTCGCCTCGGTTTTCGTAAAGAATGTGCTGCCAGATCTGAAAACTATATACTGTACTGTACAACTCCTGAAGAAGTGTCAACCTAATGATTTTTTATATTGACTTACCAAAGCGATCGCAGGTAGGGCAAAAGGAGCAGAAACTAGGGCAATTCGCAGCAGCAGGCAAACTTCAAACCAGCAGAGAAGCAAGCGAAAGTCAGCTGAGCAACATCCTCGAGCCAGAGTCAGAGGGATTGCACAGAGAGGAAGGTCCCGATCTCTCCACAGCCTGCCTGTTCTCTGGAGCGCCCCCTCAGGCTCGGAGGTAGCAGGGTAGCTGTCAATGTAAGCAGGAGATGTTGAATGAATGTGGGAGGCAGTTCTTGCAGGGTACGCTGTTGAGACGGAGTCAGCGATCAGATTAGCGTCGTACAGTATCTGTGTGCTGTCCTGTGGACGATCAGGCAGCTGAGAGAAGTGACAGGAGCTGTTTTACTGCTGGCTGAGACTTCGGGAGCTCGTGCTGCTGCAGCCATTGCCACAGGTTTCCTGAGCGGGAGAGTGGTGTTTCCGGTGGCTGTGGCCTTTTTTTTTTGTGGATCCTTCTTTTTTTCTGTTTTCTTTAAAAATTCCTGTGCCCGATCTCCTTTCTGGGTGTTTTTTTGCTGAAGATTTGCATCTTGACCGTGCTGTTAATCTTTCTCCCCTCTCAGCAGTTTAAACAATTTGTCTGCCAAAAATACCTCTGGAGCACCATCTTGTGGCCAGAAGTGGGATTGACTCTCTATAAAATGTATTTTTTGTGAATATTTTTGGGTGTCTGGAACGGATTAATTGAATTTACATTATTTCTTATGGGAAATATTGCTTCGGTTTTCATACGTTTCGGTTTTAGTCAGACTTTTTCGAACGGATTAATCATGAAAACCGAGGTTTGACTGTACTTATGCCACTGTACAAGTCATTGGTGAGGCCTCACTTGGACTACTGTGTTCAGTTTTGGAGACCATATCTTGCAAAGGATGTAAAAAAACTGGAAACTGTTCAGAGGAAGGCGACCAAAATGATTTGGAGCCTGCGTCAGAAGCCTTATGAGAAGAGACTTGAAGACCTAAACATGTACACTTTGGAGGAGAGGAGGGACAGGGGAGATATGATTCAGACCTTTAAAACTTAAAGGAAAATAATGAACAAACAAACCTCTTCCAGAGACATAGAAGCTGCAAAACTAGAGGGCATAACATGAAGCTATAAGGTGGTAAATTGAAAGGCAATGTCAGTAAATACTTTTTCACTGAAAGAGTGGTGGATGCTTGGAATGCCCTCCCGATGGAAGTGGTGGGGGCAAACACGGTGACGGAGTTCAAAAGGGCATGGGACAGACACAGTGAATCCCTTTACAGCAACAAGAAAATATCAAGATAAACTGAACCATCAAATTCCTCAACAAATAGTGGTGTCCTACATGGAGTGGTGGGTTCACCCCTAAGCAAAGACATGGAGAGGGGTGGCCTGCATGGAGTGGCAGGTGTATCTACTCTTGACATTGTACTGGGCAGACTAGATGGACCATACTGGTCTTTATCTGCCATCATTTACTATATTACTATGTAATCCCAAAGCTGACTGATGGCTGGTATCTTATTCCGTAACGTTAAAGCACGATTCAATAACGATTTAGTCTGCTGTAGTATTCTTTACTAATCTTTTCTCTCAGTAATTTCTGCTCGAGTGTCGTTCCTTCCTCTACTCCGAGATACAGTGGTATGCAAAAGTCTGGAATCACTTGTAAATTTGAGTTTTTTTCAACTTTGTGATCTTATATCTTAATTTCTTTTTCCTCCCAGTGGCTTTTTCTGTGTATCTCATGATAAGTGATAGATTTGGCTGTTAGGGCCAACTTTTAGTATTGGTTTGGCCCTTATTTTCTGAGTTTGTTCCTCATAGTTGTCCCGTTGATAGATTTTCTGTGAAAATCGCATAATGTACATCGTTGGCCAACGATATATTATGGTAAGTATGTTTTAAAATATTATGTACCCACACCAGGTTCCTTCAAATTAATGTATGTGGCCTTGAAAAAGGCCATTTTTATGTGTCAGTGATGGCTCAGTATTTCATGGGTCACCCTTTGTTCTTGATCACCTGACTGCACCTTGTCGGCATTGAATGAACTAGTCTGACAAGGTGATCGTTGGTGACAACGCGGTTCCAAGCTGCAATGAGTAACTCAATCAGCTCACGCTTTGATGTCAGATGCCTCTTGATTATTTCCAAGGCCACCTTGTGCCACAGGTTCTTGATTGGATTCAGATCTGGAGACTGGGCAGGCCAGTCCATTGACTTGATGTTGTTCCGCTGCTTCCAGCTGATCACCTGTCTGGAGCGATGGCAGGGTGCATTGTCATCTTGGAACAGGAACTGGCCAAGAAATTGCTGGTGTGCTGATGGCACCATGCACTTTTGCAGTATGGTGATGTACTTGGCCCTGTTGACCATTCCATCAACGATGTGAAGACGTCCAACGCCGCTGGCAGCCATGCAGCCCCAGACCATGACCTTCAAAGGATGCTTCACAGTGAGGTTGAGACACTCAGGCTTGAATTCCTCTCCAGGAAATCTCCTCACATAGGTGTAGGCCTGGTTACCAAACAGTGTATCAAACAAACGTGTATAGGACTTCGTAGGGGTGAATAATCAAATAACCAAGCTAAAAAATATCACCCGTGTATTATTTAATCTAAAATTTTTCATACATATATACTACCATGGCCTTAATGTGGTCTCAGATAAACGGCAAGTTTTTATGTTCTTTTGTCAACCACTTGCTGTTACACTTTTTTTGGGTCAATAACTTGCACCCAAACCAGTGCTCGTTTAGCATCAATGACCACGGCCTTATTAATTATTTTATTTAATATTGCTCTTAATTAGAATTTTTTTGCATTTTTCTTAATGGGTAGATACCCTTTTGAATTGTGATTAAAAACAAATATGGCTTAAATTGGTCTACTTAACTCATGTAGAACCTCTGTAGCCAGTGTCCCTTGTATTTCTCTTTTGTACCACAAAAGGTATGAAGACCCCGACGCCTCTCTTTCTCCAGCGCTTTGGCGTTTCACCGTTTGGGTTTATCAAGGGGAATAATGTCCGTTACTACATGGGACTTGAAATCTTCACTATATCAATCTTCATTATATCATAGCTATTTGATGTTTCTAAAACAAATGAAGCAATATTAAGTGAGATTCTCAACTGGTTCATCTTAAAACACATTGGCTCCTGTGATCTATCATATCATTAACATTCATAGACCGACCAACCTGCTTCCTCGAGCGATTTTCTCTTATTCTCGAGAATCGTTTCAAAAGATTTGCAATGAAGACGCTTACACATGCGTAGTGCACCTTGTTTAAATCCTTTTTATGCTGTCATCTGATTGGGGCTCTGTCATGCACACACTGCCCAATCAATATCGACGTTTAAACCCTCAGGTTGTATTGTGTGGAGCTGGTGAATCCACCATTGTTCACGATAAAGTAGTCTTTGTTCAGGTGACTTTCCTTGAAATCCATGTAGAACTAACTCAATGCTCCAACATTTTAAAGATTCAAACTCATGGCCCATAGTTAAGCAATGTTGCACAATCGGAGCTTCCAACCGCTTACAATGTAATCTACTTCTATGTTCCTGCATGCGTGTCTTCAGTGTACGAGTTGTTTTTCCAACGTATAGCAAGGAGCAGGGACAACAAATAGCATATACCACCGATTTTGATTCACAGTTCGTCTCATGTCTCAAAATATAAATTTTGTCTTTATGAGTAAACTGAGAGATTTCTAAAGTAATGTTGCATATAGAACAGTGTCCACATCTCGTGTGTCTCCCAATGGTAATATTTTTAGAGCTCCAATTCAGCGGTCTTAATACTGCTGGAGATAAATATTCTTTGAGACTCCTATTTCTCTTCCATACACATCTTATGGAAGAATCCTTCAATGCTGGTATCGTTTCTAGCACTGGCATAAATTTCTTAATAGTTTTTTGAATTTTAGTGCTTATAGGAGAAAATGTAGTAACTAAGTTGATACTCGACTCTCCCTCGGATACAGCCGTATTTATAGTTGGTTTATGATTAAGCAACAGCTCTCGATTATTGTAAAGGGCCCTATTATAAGCTGTCTGCACTACTTTCTGAGGATATCCTCTACTTCGAAAACTACGTTTTAAATATTTGGCTGAACGTTTATACTCAGCTATAGTTGAACAGTTTCTCCGATATCGGAGAAACTGTGAAACGGGCAAGCTATTCTTTAATCCCATTGGGTGGGCACTATAGTAATGTAAAAGCGAATTTTTGTGTGTCGGTTTCCTAAAAACTGTGGTGTTCCATCCTGTTCTTGCTCGAGTGATTTTTACATCAAGGTATGTGATCTGTTGATCATGACTTTCACAAGTAAATTTCAAATTGCTATCGCAAGTATTTAACCAGAATATAAAATTCGTCAACTCTATTGTAGATCCCTGCCATAGCATAAAAACATCGTCAATGTATCTATGCCACGATTTTATGTTGGCTGTAAACGGAGATTGTGAAAGAAACTGTTTTTCAAAACTTCCCACATAAAAATTAGCGATGGACGGGGCACAGGTGGCCCCCATCGCTACTCCCGATTTTCTGGAGATATATTTGTTGTTCAAAAATAAAAAAATTATTGAACAGCACAATAGTCGCTATTTGACATAAAAACTGAATATGTTCTGTAGACAGATCTCCTCTCTCTTCAAGTACTTGTTGAATAATTTTATGGGCCGCCTCTTGAGGTATATTAGTGTAAAGTGATTGGATATCCAGCGTTACTAATAAAGTATTTGGCTGTGTTGTCCATACTGACAAATTTTTCAATACATTCAGAAAGTGAGTCGTATCTCTTAGAAAGGCCGGAATCGTACTTAGCATTGGTCTAAGGAAGGAATCTAAATAGATCGACAGAGGTTCTAATAAGGAGCCTCTCGTCGATACTATAGGTCTACCAGGGGGTCGTTGTAAATGTTTGTGTACCTTAGGTACTGTGTAAAACTTTGCTATTTGTGGTGAAACTGCTACAAGGAACTTAGATTCTTTAATAGAAAGAATTTTAATCTTCAGAGCATCTTTCACTATAACATTAATTTGTTGTTGTAATCGTGGTGTAGGATCTTCTACCAAAGGTTCATAAATAATTCTATCCTGTAGTTGAGTCAAAGCTTCCTGTACATAGTAGTCTCGATCTAAAACTACTAGAGCTCCCCCTTTATCTGCTCTTTTAATCACCAGGTCAGTTCTTGATTGAAGTTTATATAGAATATCCATCTGATTATTTGAAAAGCTACTCTTATTTTTGGGATTCTTTTTACTTATTTTTTCAACCTCTTTTAGTACAAGTTCTTTAAATACTTGAATGCCAGCAGGCAAAGGTGTTGGGGGTGTCCATCGTGATGTTAAAGGCAATGGTATTCGATTGAGAGGTGATTCATTAATCTTAGGCTCTGTTTGTACCTGTGCTGTTACTTGTACTTCAGAAGAGACCGACGAGGGTATCTACCCATTAAGAAAAATGCAAAAAAATTCTAATTAAGAGCAATATTAAATAAAATAATTAATAAGGCCGTGGTCATTGATGCTAAACGAGCACTGGTTTGGGTGCAAGTTATTGACCCAAAAAAAGTGTAACAGCAAGTGGTTGACAAAAGAACATAAAAACTTGCCGTTTATCTGAGACCACATTAAGGCCATGGTAGTATATATGTATGAAAAATTTTAGATTAAATAATACACGGGTGATATTTTTTAGCCTGGTTACCAAACAGGCAGAAGGTGCTTTCATCGCTGAATAGCACCTTTTCCCACATTTCAGTCGACCAGGTTGAGTGCTTTTGCCCACACGATCCGGTTGCGCCTTTGTATGTCAGTCATCAGTGGCTTATTCCGTGCTTTGCAGCCCCGGAGACCAAACTGCAGGCACCGGCCGACGAACTGTTGATGAGCTGACACTGACCTCACTCTTGTCTGACCATTCTCGAAGTAGCTGAGGAGAGGTCATCTTGCGATTAGTCAGTGAAATGTGTCGTAGTGCGCATTCCTGGCGTGATGTTGATGCACGTGGACAACCTAAACGAGGCTTATCCACCATTGAACCCATTTCTTTTTTTCTTCTGTACAATCTTAACAACAGCGCTCTGACTGCAGCCAACTTTCCCAGCTATCTGATGGCTTGAAAATCCTTCCTCGCTTATAAAGGACACACGAAGACGGTCCTCCAACGTCAGGGTCCAAGTCATCTTCATGGTCGATCCAGAAAGCATATGAAATTCAAAAATTCTGTGCGTTTTTATAGCTGCACTGTTGGCTAGATATCTGCATTGTGATTGGTTAGTGAAACCAGCCTCCTGATTGGTCAGAAATAATGTGTGCATATTGGATAATCTCAATCCAGTTTTGACGCAGGATCCACAAAAATCGCAGTAGCTATCTCCCAGTGTCTGTAAAGTATTTAAATTGGAAGCAAGGAATGCAAAAAAGTCAACTCTAATAGCCAAATGTATCCCTTTTAATGTGGTAGAAAGATGAATATGCTGGGCTAACGCAAAATTTAAAAAAAAACCAAAAACGTTAGAAAGTACGAAAAATGCAAAACTCACAAGTGATTCCAGACTTTTGTACACCACTGTACTTATATATGCCTTTCTGTTCAATGTCCTTGATGTCACAGCCCTCAGCCAGGAAGATGTTTTCTGTTTTGTTCAATTTTTCTCTAAAAAAGAATTGCTTTAGCACATCTGCCATGGCCAAAAGTCATTCTGATGTCATCAGAAAGGTTAAATTAGACTTACCTGCTAATTGTTGTTCCTGGAGTAGATACAGTCTAGTCCCAGACCTCTGGGTTGTCTACCTTAATCAGCAGCTTGGAGACTGAGGAACCACCTTCTTTTCCTGATGTCAGCAGTATATCATCCTGGGATCCGCCTCCACCTCCCAGTTACCTATTGACAAAGCAGACTCACCGGAGCAACAAGTAAGTATTTCTGCAAACTATACCATGCCTATCATGTGCCAATCCACACCAACTTTACAGTAACTGAGAAGGAGAACAACAAATTTACAGGGAAAAAAACCCAGCAAACTGTAGCCTGTAAAACTGCGAGGAATCTTCTCCCCGCTAAATCATGAGGGGAGTCCCAACCCGAAGGAAAACTACCCACTGACATGCCTAAAATTCTTACCTGTGGCAACTGTCCTGTCCTTCAGGCTGCCGCTGGCGCAATGTAACCACACCGGGGCGGGATACGGGACTAGACTGTATCTACTCCAGGAACAACAATTAGCAGGTAAGTCTAAATTAACCTTCCTGATCGTATCTCCAGTCTAGTCCCGGACCTCTGGGTGTGTACCAGAGCAGTACTCAATGGGAGGGACCCTCTGTGGCAGCCTGAATGACCGCCGCTCCAGAACACACGTCCTGTTGCGCCTGGACATCCAGACGGTAGTGCTTAACAAAGGGATTCAGGGAAGACCACGTCGCCGCCTTACAAATTACCAGCGGTGGGACCAAACGGGACTCAGCCCAAGACGCCGCTTGCGCTCTCGTAGAGTGGGTTCTCAGCCCTTCTGGCACGGCCTTACCTCTCAGCACATACGCGGAAGCAATAGCTTGCTTAATCCATCTCGAAATGGAAGCCTTCGAGGCTGCTTCGCCCCTACGTGGACCCGCGAACAGCACGAACAGCCTCTCCGACCTACGGAACTCCGCCGTCCGGCGCAGATACCTCTTTAACGCCCGCTTTACGTCCAGAAGACTCCGAGCTCTGTCGGCAGGGTCCTCTGATGGCCTCTGAAACACTGGCAAGGATTCAACCTGATTCAAGTGGAACGCCGACACCACCTTGGGTAAGAAGGAGGGCACTGGCCTCAAAACTACCTTAGACTCAAAAAAGGACAGGTACGGCTCCTTACATGACAAGGCTTGTAACTCCGAGACCCTAAGCGCCGAACAAATTGCCACCAGAAACACCACCTTCAAAGTTAGATCTTTCAACGATGCCCGTCTCAAAGGCTTCGCGTTCCAAGGCCTCCAACACGAACGGGAGGCTCCATTTAGACACCAAGTGCTGCCCAGGAGGTCTCAAAAGCGAAACCGCTCTAAGGAACTGCTTAATGTCACCGTGCCCCCCCAAGCGGTCGGCCACCTATCCTACCTCTGTAAAAGGCCAGGGCTGCGACCTGCACCCTCAGCGAAGAAGCCGCCAACCCCTTATCAAAACCATCCTACAGAAATTGCAAAACTTGCAGGACTGTGGCCTCTAACGCCGCGCTCGAGCGATCAGTACACCAGGCTTTAAACACTCTCCAGACCCGAACATACGCCAGAGACGTAGATCTCTTCCTAGCTCGCAGCAAAGTACTAATTACCAAAGCCGAATAGCCCCTCGCCTTCAGCCGCGCCCTTTCAATAGCTAAGCCGTAAGCGAGAACCGATCCAGGTGGGGCATCAACAGCGGGCCCTGCGACAACAAATCTGCTCGCCGCGGAAGATGCCAGGGGCTGTCTAACAGCAGCCTCACCAAGTCCGCGTACCAGGGCCTGCGAGGCCAATCCGGGGCTATCAGAATCACCTGACCTCAGTATGCCTCTATGCGCTGGATAACTCTGCCTATTAGCGCCCAAGGAGGGAACACATACAGAAGCTCCCCCTCTGGCCAACTTTGAACTAGAGCATCCAGACCTTCTGACATTCTTTCCCTTCTTCTGCTGTAAAACCGACTGGCCTTCGCTGACTGAAAGGTCGCCATGAGATTCATGACCGGAGGGCCCCAGCGACGCACCAGGCTCTTGAACACCTCCGGGTGAAGAACCCACTCCCCTGGGTCCACCCGCACGCGACTCAGAAAATCCACTTGCACATTGTCCACTCCTGCCACATGCGCCGCCGAGAGGTCCAGCAGGTTTTCTTCGGCCCAACCGAGCAGATCCTCGGCCTCCGCTTCCAGTGCCGCGCTGCTGGTCCCCCCCTGATGATTCACATATGCCACGGCCGTTGCGTTGTCAGAGAATACGCGCACCGACGCCCCCGCAAGCAACCCGTGGAAACTCTGCAAGGCCAGAGCCACAGCCTGTAGCTCTAGCCTGTTGATTGACCAGGTCTTCTCCTGCGCGTTCCACTGCCTTTGGGTGAACCGGCCCTGGCAATGCGCACCCCAGCCCGCTAGACTGGTGTCTGTTGTCACCGGCACCCAGACAGGCGGTTCCAGCGGTCTCCCCTTCTGCAACACTTCGGGGTTTAACCACCACCTCAGGGCTACGCGCGTCTCTCCTGGACAAGGAAGTTTCCTTGACAGAGAATCCCGCTGGTGTGACCAGCGTCTGAGCAGCACTCTCTGCAGCAGTCTCCTGTGTGCTCTCGCCCACGGCACCAACTCTATCGTCGCCACCATCGTGCCTAGCAGTTGCAGGTACTCCCATGCAGTGGGCGCCCGGCAGTGCAAGAACCTCCGCACCAGCCTCTGCAAGCCGCTGGCCTGCCGCTGAGGTAAAAACACGTGCCCGGACATTGTGTCAAACCGAGCCCCAAGGTATTCCAAGTTCTGTGAGGGAAGGAGATGGCTTTTCCCCAGATTGACCACCCAACCCAGGCTCTCCAGGAAGGACACTATTCTGGCTGTTACTCTTTTGCTCTCGTCCCTGGACTTTGCTCGAATTAACCAATCGTCTAAATACGGATGGACGAGGATCCCTTCCTTTCGCAACGCCGCAGCTACGACTATCATGACCTTGGTGAACTTGGGAGGAGCCGTTGCTAGCCCAAAATGCAACGCTTGGAATTGAAAGTGTCCAAAAGGAACTGCAAAGCGGAGAAAACGCTGATGATCCGGCCGAATGGGGATGTGAAGGTACGCTTCTGCAAGGTCCAGTGATGTAAGATACTCGCCCTTTCGCACCGCCACAATCACTGACCGAAGTGTTTCCATGTGAAAACGCGACACGCAGAGACGGCGATTCACCCCATTGAGGTCCAGAATCGGTCGGCACCCTCCGTCCTTTTTTGGTACCACAAAATAAATGGAGTATTGACCGCAGCCGAGTTGGTCGCGAGGTACCAGAACTACTGCCTCGAGCTCGAGGAGCCTTCGTACTGTCCCCCCCACTGCCTCGCGCTTGCTCGACGACCTGCAGGGGGGCATGACGAAGGCATCCCGAACCGGCATGCGGAATTCCAAGGCATAGCCTTCGTGAATAACCTCCAGCACCCACTGATCTGACGTGATGTGGACCCAGGCTGTATAAAACTCTTGCAGTCTCCCCCCTACCAAAACTAGAGGGGGCCTGGGTCCCTCTGGCATCATTGCGACTTCTTAAAATTGGACGAGGAAGACGCAGAGAAGAACCCGAAGCCTCTTCCCGCCCCCCGAAACCCCCGGAAGCCCTGGTTTCTACTGGGGAATCTGCCTCTCTGAGGGAAATTAAATCTCTGAAAGCGGTACCTGCGAAAATCTCTCAACTGGCCCTTGCCCCCTGTAGCTGGCCGACCTTGCTTAGGCTTGTCCTCAGGTAACCTACCGCCCTTCGACTCGCCAAGGTCCTTAACTAACTTCTCCAGATCCTCTCCGAAAAGGAGATGCCCCTTAAAAGGCAGCTTGCTTAGTCTCGACTTAGAGGAATAGTCTGCCGCCCAATTACGAAGCCATAGATGACGCCTGGCTGCTACTGCCGAAGCCATGCTCTTTGACAATCCTCTCATGAGATCATAATGCGCATCCGCCAGATAGGCCGCCCCCGACTCAAGCCTGGAGGCCTCTTCGGCACCATCTCTGTGCCGCTCTCCTTGAAGCCGCTGCGACCAGCGAAGACAGGCCCTGGCCACCCACGCTCCACAAATATCCGCTTGGAGCGCCAAGGCATTCACATCAAAAGTTTGATGCAGCATGGCATCAAGTCATCTGTCCTGAGCATCCTTGAGGGCTGCACCCCCTTCTACCGGGATTGTGGTCTTCTTAGTGACTGCTGCCACCGCTGCATCCACCTTAGGTGGCTGAAAAACCTCCTTATCCCTATCCAATAGAGGATAGAGCCGGCGCATCACTCTGGCTCCCTTCATCGGTGCCTCAGGAACATTCCATTCTTCCTGAATCATCTCCTGAAAGACTCTGTGTACCGGAAAGGCTTTCTGAGTCTTCCTAAAGACTTGCAATAAAGGATCTTCCAGGGTGTCATCCTCCGTTGAACCCGGGACTGGCATGTTTAGGGCCCCTAGCGTTTCCACAACAAGCGCTGGGAGCTCCTCCCTGCGGAATACCCGCACCACTCTCGCCTGATCCTCCTTCTCTGCAAGCTCACCTTCTTCCAGTTCTTCCTCAAAATCCACACTGTGGCACTCCTCTTCGGAAAGCTGCCTCTCCGACGCAACCGAAGGATCTTTAAACTCCTCATCCTCCAATCGCCGAGTCTTGTCCTGGCGTACTTCCGTAGATACGGTCGAGGAGGGTCTCTTCACCCCCTGCCTTTCAGGAGTGCCCACTTGGTGCGTTAGGGGAGCTCCACCCACTGCCTGCTGCAGCAAAGTCATAAAATCCTTCGAAAAGATAGAGGCCAGGCCCTTGGACCAGACCGCCGGTGATGGAGAACAGTCTGGGGCAGAGGATGGACCTGCCACCGGTTCCTCTAAGGGCAGGCAAGAAGCCTGAGCCGCCCCCTATCTCCGTTTCGGCCCCTGGGGCACCCTCCTTGGCCTCCCCCCCCCCCTGATCTATTACTGTGGCCTCCTTTGCGCACCCCTTGCAAACACCGGACTTTGCCACAGAACCTCTTCTAGCCCCACACACAAAACACTGAGGTCTAGAGGGCATTTTATGAACAAACAGTACCCCCTCAGGTACTCGGTCAGCCGTGACCCCCCCCCGAGTACCTAGGGCAGACAGGACAGTCCGGAGGGAAGGCCTCTGTGTCTCTTATGCGCCCCCTTGCTAAGTTCTTCTGCTTTCATTGGGCTTTTTTTTTTTTTTGTGCTCTAAAACTAGCAAAACCCACAGCAACTATAGCCACCGTTAAATTTCATCACTCACAGAAAGAGAGCGGCGAAAAATTACTCAACGAAAACCATCCCTTGAGAAAGCAAGGAAAACACACGCTCCAACGTGTCCCGCCGCGAGCCTTGCCAAGTGGTGGGCCTCAGCGTCGAATTCGCGCCCAAACGAGCAGGGGAAACAAAACCCCTGGCGGGCCTACTCACCGCAGTCGGGCACTCAATCAACGGCCTGCTTCACTCCCACACCGGCGACTCACCGGATCTGAAATTGGAACTCTCCGGGTCAGAAAACGAAAGGAAAACAAAAAAGAAAATGATATCTATTGGCGGGCTCAGTCACTGCCGCAGGGAGACAGGCGCGCTGACAGGCAGAGCATCTGTAAAGCGCTGTCTCCCCCACTCTGCGGGGTCCAGTCTGAAAACCAGCTATAAAGCACAGAACCGGACCCCTGCAGCCCCTTTCGAAATGCTGCTCTCCCACTCCCGCAGAACCCCGGTAAGGCCAAAACGGGAGGGGGGAAGACTCCTGCAGGCTTTTTAAAGGCACAGACCTTACTGCAAGACTCTGGTCAAAATGAACCAGTGTACACCTCTTTTTTTTTTTTTTTTGCTTTTGCTCTAAAAACCCCTAATTTATCCCAAGACTATCCTTAATCGTTCCTCCAGGGAGCCCGGACCCCCGGGCTTGCTCCTTTCAGCTGCTTGGAGACTGAGGTAACTGGGAGGTGGAGGCGGATCCCAGGATGATATACTGCTGACATCAGGAAAAGAAGGTGGTTCCTCAGTCTCCAAGCTGCTGATTAAGGTAGACAACCCAAAGGTCCGGGACTAGACTGGAGATATGATCAGGAAAGCTTCTTACCACATGGAGTGGAGGAGTGGCTTAGTGGTTGGGGCAAGGTACCTCAGGCCGGAAGGTCGGGGGTTCAAATCCCACTAGAGGACAGCAACCTTGGGCCGGAAGGACTGGGGTTTCTAATTCCACAGGTGCTCCTTGTGGTCTTGGGCAAGCCACTTAACCCTCCATTGCCCATGTTCCCTGTAAAATAGTTATCTTCAAGTTATAATGCCCTGTTCAATGTAATTTCAGTTTGTTCAATGTAAACCGCCTTGATATCATGAAAGGTGGTATATAAGAAATGTTAAATAAAATAAAAATGGAGTTGCTCTGCTAATTGTTGGTCGCTGGAACTGTAGAGCTTCAGATTGTTTACAGATAGTAAATAGGATGTTACCTCTGGATTATTACCTTCTTTAGGATTCAGACTAAATCCGTATCCCAGGGAGACATGAGAGATTGATTCCAGCATCGGAGGTTTGCCTTAGCAGCAGCTGCTTCTACCACAGCTCTTCCCTCCTGTGCGAGGGGTGGGGGGGAGGATAGAGTAGTTACTCACCTGTAACAGGTGTTCTCCAGGAGCAGCAGGAATCAGTCCTCACATATGGGTGACGTCGGCGCTGATGGAGCCCTCGTACGGAGCATTTCCCCAGCTTTCAAAGAAAGCCTTTGGGAATTGCAGTGCGCATGCGCGGTCCCCTTCCCGCCCAAGGGTGCCATCTTGCTCAGTCTGATGACATCGCTAAAAGACAGCAAAAAAATCAGCAAAATAAATCATATGACTGCAACTCCAAGGGGAGGAGGGAGGGTTGTGAAGACTGATTCCTGCTGCTCCTGGAGAACACCTGTTACAGGTGAGTAACTACTCTTTCTCCAGGACCAAGCAGGAAGTTAGTCCTCACATATGGGACTCCCCAGCTTAAGGCTACTGGAGACCTCAACCCGAAAAAATGAGCTCCCTCTAACTCGTCAGTACGTAAGGAAGGAATCTTCTCTGAGAACGCCCCCGACCGGTAGCCCAACACCAGGGCCGGAGGGTAGGAGTTGCCTAAACCCCAAAGAGATTATGGAGTACTGCCTGTCTGAAAGCACTGTCCCTGCGGGACTCCCTCTCAAGGCAGTAATGGGCTGCAAAAGTCTGGCTTGAAGACCAAGTAGCGGTCCGGCAGATGTCTGCCAACAGAACAGAGTGGAGATGAGCCACTGACACAGCCTTCGCCCTGACATGATGAGCCGTGACTCGACCCTCCAACGAGAGGCTGGCTGCCCCATAAGCCCAGGCGATACAGTCAGCGACCCATATGGACAAAGTACGCTTGGAGACAGGTAACCCCAACTTATTGGGGTCCAAAGAAACGAAGAGCTGAACAGCCCTCCGATGCTCCCGCATACGGTCAAGGTAGAAGGATAACGCCCTCCTACAGTCCAGGGTATGCAGGACCATCTCAGCCCGGTTGGCATGTGGCCTGGGAAAGAAGGTCGGAAGAACCACCTCCTGATTGAGGTGAAAAGGGGAGACAACCTTAGGGAGAAACTTCGGGTGAGTCCGTAAGACTACCCTATTCCTGTAGAACCTAGTATAAGGGGGATCAGACACTAGTGCCTGAAGTTCACTTACTCGCCTAGCAGAGGTAAGAGCTACCAGAAACAAGGTTTTCCAGGAGAGAAAACGGAGAGGGCAGGTAGCCATAGGTTCAAATGGCGGACAAGTAATCCGCTGTAAGACCACATTCAGATCCCACTCAGGGGCTGGTGGGCGTAAAGGAGGCTTAAGCAGGAGGAGGCCTCTGAGAAAACGAGCCACCAAAGGGTGGTTGGAAAGAGGCCTCCTGTCCACCGGCAAGTGGTGCGCTGAGAGAGCACTGAGGTGAACCCTGACAGAGTTGGACTTAAGGCCTAGATTGGAGAGGTAAAGCAAATATTGCAATACTACCGCTACCAAGCACGAGAAGGGATTCTCGCTGTGCAGAGCACACCATGCGGAGAATCTATGCCACTTAAGAGCATAGGATTTCCTGGTGGATTGCCTTCTAGAGGCTAAGACGACGTCTTCCACCTCCCTAGGCAGTAGTAGGGGAGCCAGGACCACCCTTTCAGCAGCCAGGCCATCAGATGAAGGGACTGGAGGTTGGGGTACAAGAGAGATCCCTGTTCCTGAGACAGGAGATCGTGTTGAAGCCCCAGAGGAATAGGAGTGTCCACCGCCAGTTGCAGCAGAAGTGGGAACCATGGTTGCCTTGGCCACCTGGGGGCTATCAGAATCATTGAGGCCCCGTCCTTGAGGACTTTGAACAGTGTTCTGGATACTAGTGGCGTGGGAGGAAACGCATACAGTAGGCCCTTGGACCACGGAATCAGAAACGCATCCGCTGCTACTCTGAGAGGATGCGGTTGTCTGGAACAGAATCTCGGGAGTTGCCAGTTCAGAGGACTGGCGAAAAGATCCATGGTGGGGAGGCCCCACCTGAGAAAGATCTGCTGAACCACCAACGGATTCAATCTCCATTCGTGTGGTTGCAGGATCCTGCTCAGTCTGTCCGCTAGGTAATTTTCCTGACCTGGGAGGTAGACAGCCTTGAGGAGGATTCCATGATTGACGGCCCAGGAGCACAGCCGTTGTGCCTCCTGACAGAGAAGGAAGGAGCCTGTGCCTCCTTGTTTGTTTACGTAGAACATGGCAACTTGATTGTCCGTCTGGACCAGTACAGATTGGTGAGATGTGAAGTGGGAGAAGGCTCTCAGAGCTAGGCGTATTGCCCGTAGCTCCAGGAAGTTTATCTGCTGAGCAGCCTCCCAAGGGGTCCAGAGACCCTGAGTACATGCCCCTTGGCAATGTGCTCCCCAACCTTGAAGAGAAGCATCTGTCGTCAGCACTTGAGAATGCGGAGGGGATTGAAAAACCACTCCGAGTACCAGATTCGGAAGATGAAGCCACCATTGCAGAGAGGAGACGAGCAGGGTGGATATTCTGACTGAGTCTGCAAGGCTCCCTGTGGCTTGATGCCACTGAGTTCGAAGGTTCCACTGAGCAGGCCACATGTGCAGGCGGGCATTGGGGGTTACATGAACCGTGGAAGCCATATGGCCGAGAAGTCTCAGGAATTGCCTGGCGGAGACCACGGAATTGCTGTGAAACTGCCTGGCTAGATCCATCAACCTGTGGGCTCTGTCCACTGGCAGAAAAGCCTTCGCCTGAAGAGTGTCCAGCCTTGCTCCTATGAATTCTAAGTTCTGGGATGGGAGCAAAGTGGACTTTGCGAAGTTTATGATAAACCCCAAGTGCTGAAGCAGAGCCACAGTGCGAAGGGTGGCTTGACTGGCCTCCTGGGAAGACTGGCCCCTTATGAGCCAGTCGTCCAGGTATGGAAACACAAAAAGAACTTGAAGCCTCAGGTAGGCCGCCACCACCGCCAGGCACTTGGTGAACACCCTGGGAACGAAGGTTAGGCCAAAGGGTAGTACTCTGTACTGGTAGTGGATTCCCCCCCACAACAAACCTGAGATATTGTCTGTGGTCTGGATGAATAAGGATGTGAGTATAAGCATCCTTTAGATCTAAGGAGCATAGCCAATCTCCCTGCTGGAGGTAGGGCAGCAGGATTCCAAGGGTAAGCATCTTGAACTTTTCCCTCTCCAGGAACTTGTTGAGGTTGCGCAAGTCTAGGATGGGTCTGAGGCCTCCTGTTCTTTTTGGTACCAGAAAGTACCTGGAATAAAAGCCGTGACCTCTCAGGTGGTGGGGCACCAGTTCCACAGCCTGTTCCTTTAGCAGACTTGCTAACTCCTGAAGGAGTAGGTCCCTGTGCAGAGGGAGTCTTGGAGGCTCCCCTGGAAAATAGGAGGGAGGTACCTGGTGAAAATGGAGAAGATAGCCCCGTTGGACTATATGGAGCACCCAGGTATCTGATGTGACGGCTGACCACCTGTGGGCAAAGTGGGCCAGCCGGCCTCCTGTGCTGATGTGAGCCAGCTGAGGAGAAGAGGCTATGCCTTCTGAGTCAAAAACACCCACCCTGCTGAGCAGGGGCCGGTGTTGGTGGCTTGGGGGCCTTCTGCCTACGGGGCCCATGACCCTGCCCCTTGGCCTGCTGACCCTGTTGGGGAGCTGCAGAGGCCTGATAATGAGGGTATTGTTTATAGGCAGACGACTTCCTCGGGTAAAAGGTCTTTTTCCCCGAGCCCTTCTTTTTCTGAGAAGGGGCAGAGGTTTTTCTAGATAGCCTAGTCCAGGTCAGTCTCGGTCTCGAGTTCTGCAGCCTTTTCAGCCATGGGCTTGCCAAAGAGGTTTTCACCTTGGCAAGGGACATCGACCAACTTGTCCTGTACCCATGGCTCGAGGTCGGATGACTGTAGCCAAGCCTGTCGGCGGGCACCGATGCCGGCCCCGGCTACTCGGGCCGAAGCCTCAAAGCCATCGTAGGCTGCTCGAGAGATAAACTTTGAGCACTCTCGAATACCAGTGGACAAGGCCTGGAACCTCTGCAAAGGTTCCTCGGAGAGACCAGCAGAGAACCCGGCAATCTCCTTTGCCAGGTCTCGGAGATACATGCCCATGTAGAGCTGGTATGTCTGGACACGGCAAGCAAGCATAGAGCCCTGGAAGCACTTCTTACCGAGGGCATCCAGGTTCCGGGCCTCCTGGCTGGGAGGCACCGAGGAGTGCATCTTCTGACTTTTCAGTCGATGCATGGCCGATTCCACAACCATGGAGTGGTGCGGTAATTGTGCCTTTTGGAACCCGGGGCTCTTGCGGACTCGATAGATGGAATCGACCTGCTTGCTTAACACCGGCGTCGAGGCCGGGCTCTCCCACATGCGGAAGAGCAGCCGCTCCAGCATCGGAGGAACCGGTACAGTAAAGGCCTCCTTCGGGGGAGAGTCATACTGGAGGGCCTCGAGCTCTTCGGCTCGAGGCTCCTCCTCGGGATCCGCGGGGAATGCCAAGGCCTTGGCCATATCCCGCACGAAGTCCGAGAACCGGGTATCCTCCGGTGGGGATCGTCTCCGAGGTTCGGACTCCGGCAAGTCCGATGGGACACACCGAGTCCGATAGGTGTCGGGTGACTCTTCATCCTCCGTCTCCCAGCCCGACTCCTCGGAGGAGGTATCGAGCGGCTCCGGTCAGGCGAGCACCGATGCCCTTCGCCCCGACGCCGAGGGCACCGGCGTCGACGACCTCGGTCCCGAACGGGAGGCCAAGGGAGACCGTGGCCGAGGATCGACTTGAGCCCGCATGGACTCGAGGATCGGCTTGGCCTCCGGGGTCGACTTGGACGTCGATGTCCCGGTGGTCGGGGCAGATGCACCGGTGAGACCGGCGATCAATGCCCGCTGCTATTCCATGAAGTCAGCGAGGCTGCTCTCCAAGGCCGTCAACCTGAGTCTGAGCTCAGGAGACCCAGCAGCCCCCGACTCGGGCCCCGACGGTGTCGGGCCCGACGTCAGCTCCCCTGGAGGAGAGTCCACGAGGACTACAGCACTCACGTGTCCAGGAGACTCCATCTCGATACGAGGTTGCTTGGCAGGCCTCTCCGACTCCGAGGACCCGGGACGGCTATCGGGGCTATGCGACCTGGCCCTCGAGGAACCAGGAGCGTCCACCGACGCCGCCCTCGCGGGTTTCTTCTTCCTGCGCTGTTCCCGCGAAGGAGACCCCTGCTCAGAGGAACCTCGACGCTGCTCGGGGCTGGAGTCCCGAGACGTGGAGGCCTCTGATGAGGTCCGGGCCCGTCCGGACGGGGAGTCAGAGAAGATCCTATCCTTCTGGTGCTGCCGACTCCTCAACGCCTTCGAGGACATTTTGCCACACGGACCACAGATCATCGAGTCATGATCGGGTCCGAGGCAGCGGAGGCAGCAGTCATGTGTGTCGGTAAGAGACATAAGTTTCTTACAACGATCACACTTTTTAAACCCGCTGGCAGCCATCAGGGGAAAAAGGGCCCCTGCGAGGTCAAAAGACAGGGCTGCCAGTGAAAAAAGAAAAATGGCGCGAACGCTAGTCACAAAGGACAAAAAACGAAAAAGAGAGAGTGGGCTCGATACCGGCGTATCGGGCCCAGGCAGGAAAAGGATCCGGCCGAAGGAGAAGAACAAAAAACAGGGAAATCAACATTTTCCTCGGCGAAAAACGAACTACGTCCGTCGGGCTCCGCGGAAAAAAGAAGACTGAGCAAGATGGCACCCTTGGGCGGGAAGGGGACCACGCATGCGCGCTGCAATTCCCAAAGGCTTTCTTTGAAAGCTGGGGAAATGCTCCGCACGAGGGCTCCGTCGGCGCCGACGTCACCCATATGTGAGGACTGACTTCCTGTTTGGTCCTGGAGAAAAAAAGTTTGCTTGCTCCTTTGAAGAGTGAAGATGTATCTCATTTCTCCCCTTATCAGATCAACACCTGCTAAGCTTCACTCTTCATCACTCACCACCTCAACCTCGCCTGTCTCCTCCAACCTTTTTAGAAATCTTAATGCTAATGACCCGTTGACTCTTTCCTCCAGTATGTCATCTGAATCTATTGATGAGGTAGTAGCTTTCTATAACACTGCACTCTCCTCTGCTCTGGATGCTCTTGCTCCGCCCATGCCACATCCTGAGAGACGTACTATACTTCAACCCTGACTGTCTTCCACTACCCGCTATCTACGTTCCTGTGCCTGCTCAGCTGAGCGTGCCTGGATGAAATACCGCACCCTTGCGGACTTTCTACACTTCAAATTCATGCTTGTCTCATTGCAGTCAGCCATAGCACTCACCAAACAAGACTATTATGTCCATCTGACTAATTCTCTTGCCTTTGACCCTCACCATCTCTTTACAACTCTAAACTCTTTTCTCAAGGTGCCTCTGCCTCTGACCCCTCCCTCCCTTTCTGCCCAAACCCTGGCTGTCTACTTCCATGACAAAATCCACAAGATCACATTCCAATTCCCCACAAGGTCAACTACTCCCCCTTCTCCCCCTCTTCACTTCCAACCGTCCCCCCATACTTCCTGTATAAGCAATGCAGCCCAGGGGTGGGTGGGGTGAGGTGCCTGCAGGAAGTCCACTGTATAAGTCACTGGTGAGGCCTCACTTGGAATACTGTGTTCAGTTTTGGAGACCCTTTTTTGCAAAGGATGTAAAAAGAATGGAAACTGTTCAGAGGAAGGCGACCAAAATGATTTGGAGCCTGCGTCAGAAGCCTTATGAGAAGAGACTTGAAGACCTAAATATGTACACTTTGGAGGAGAGGAGGGATAGGGGAGATATGATTCAGGCATTTAAATACTTAAAGAGAAATAATGAACAAACATCTTCCAAAGACAGGGAAGCTGTAAAACGAGAGGGCATAACATGAAGCTGCAAGGTGGAAAATTGAAAGGCAATGTCAGGAAATACTTTTTCACTGAGAGGGTGGTGGATGCTTGGAATGCCCTCCCGATGGAGGTGGTGGGGGCAAATACAGTGACAGAATTCAAAATGGCATGGGACAGACATAATGGATCCATTTATAGCAACAGAATAAAATGAAAATAAACTGAACCATCTAACTTCTCAACAAATAGGGGTGTCCTGCATGGAGCGGTGGGTTCACCCCTAAACAAAGATATGAGGAGGAGTGGCCTGCACAGAGTGGCACCTACTCCTGCCATCTTACTCCGACCATCTTACTGGGCAGACTAGATGGACCATACTGGTCTTTATCTGCCATCATTTACTATGTTACTATATCTCTGCTACCCTTTCTTCCTTTTTTGTGATCTCTGAGGAGGAAACCATTTACCTTTTTTCCTCATCCAAACTCACTACCTGTTCCTTTGATCCTATTCCCACCCATCTCCTTAACTTCATCTCCTCCACTGTAATCCCTTCCATTTCTCATATTCTCAACCTATTGCTCTCCACTGCAACTTTCCTTGCAACCTTCAAGCATACTGTGGTCACTCCTCTCCTCAAGAAACCCTCACTAGACCCTATCTGTTCTTCTATTGACCAATCTCCCTCCTCCCCTTCGTTTCTAAACTACTTGAACGTGCGGTTCACTACCATTGCCTTAACTTTCTCTCCTCTCAAGCCCTTCTGGATCCTCTACAATCTGGCTTTCGTCCTTTACATTCTACCAAAACAGCTCTTGCCAAAGACTCCAGTGACCTATTCCTGGCAAAATCCAAGGGCCTTTACTCGATTCTCATCTTTCTTGACCTTTCTGCTACTTTTGACACTGTTGACCACAACCTTCTCCTTGATATCTTGCCCTCGCTTGGTTTTAAGGGCTCTGTGCTATCCTGGTTCTCTTGTTATCTTTCACATCACTTCTTTTAGTTTGTTCTGGTGGATCCTCTTCTACTGCTATCCCGTACTCAGTTGGTATACCACAAGGATCAGTCTTAGGTCCTTTCTTTTTCTCTCTATACTCAATCCCTTGGTGCACTCATCTATTCCCATGGCTTTCAGTACCATCTTTACGGTGATGACTCCCAGATCTACCTCTCTACACCTGAAATTTCTCCAGTAATCCAGGCGCGGATCTCTGCTTGCCTTTCTGACATTGCTGCTTTGATATTTCACCGTCGCTTGAAATTGAACATGGCCAAAACTGAGCTTCTTATTTTTCCCCCTAAACCCTCCTCTCCCCTTCCTCCTTTCTCTTTCCCTGTGGGTAATTCTCTACTCCTCCCTGTCTCCTCAGCTCGCAACCTCGGGGTTGCCTTTGAGTCCTCTTTTTCCTTCCCTACACACATCCCACTGATAGCTAAAACCTGACGTTTCTTTCTCTACAACATCAACAAAATTCGCCCATTGCTTTCTGAACACACTACTAAGACACATATCCACTCCTTAGTCACCTCCCGTCTAGACTATTGTAACCTGCTCTTTGCCGGTCTCCCTCTGAGTCAACTCTCTCTCCTTCAATCTGTTCAACATTCTGCTGCGCAGCTAATCTTCCACCAGCCTCGTCATGCTCATATTATTCCTCTGCTCAAGTCTCTGCATTGACTTCCTATCCATTTCTGCATCCAGTTCAAACTTCTGCTGACCTATAAGTGCATTCACTCTGCAGCTCCTCACTACCTTTCCTCTCTTATCTCTCCCTACACCCCTCCTCGGGATCTCTGCTCTTGTGGCAAATTGCTTCTGTCTGTGCCCTTCTCTTCTACTGCCAACTCCAGACTTCGCTCCTTTCACCCTGCTGCTCCTCATGCCTGGAACAAACTACCTGAGTCTGTACATCAGGTGCCTTCTCTGACCCTTTTCAAATCCAGGCTGAAAACTCACCTCTTCGCTGCTGCTTTTGGATCTTGACTCAGCTAATGTCCTTTGTGTTTCCTTAAAGAGCACACCTTATTATGATCAAATTGAGTGTTATCCCGGATTGAACCTATGGGATACTAACAGCAAAAACCAGTGTTCTGCTCTGCTGCACTATTGAATAACGTTATTCAATAGTGCAGCAGAGCAGAACGCTGGTTTTTGCTGTTAGTATCCCATAGGTTCAATCCGGGATAACACTCAATTTGATCATAATAAGGTGTGCTCTTTAAGACCCCCTGAAGAAGGCCGGTGGCCGAAACGCGTTGGGGCGTAATATACAAGTTTTACAATTTGTCAGTCCAGGCTCCGCTCCTTTGTTCTCTTATATTGTGCGGATCCTTAGCTCCTTTTGGTACTGTACCTTTGTGTTTCCTTACCATTCCCCCTAGCTGTATCCCATGTCTACAGCTACTATGTTGTCTGCCTCTATTAGACTAAGCTCTGAAGAGCAGGGACTGTCTTTTACATGTGTCTGTGCAGCACTGCATATGCCTTGTAGCGCTATACAAATGTTCAATAGTAGTAGTAGTAGAGACGTGAAGATTGATTCCAACACCGGAGGTTTGCCTTAGCAGCAGCTACTGTACTTCTCCCATAGTTCCTCCCTCCTCTGCAGGAGGGGGAGGGGAGTTTGCTCGATCCTTTGGAGAGTGGAGATGTGAGAGATTGATTTCAGTGCTGGAGGTTTGCCTTAGCATAAGCCTATTCTACCACAGCTTCTTCCTCCTGTGCAGGGGGGGGGGATGGGGCAGATAAAAAGTTTGCTTGCCCCTTTGGAGAGTGGAGACGTGAGAGATTGATTCCAGCACCGGAGGTCTGCCTTAGCAGCAGCAGCTTCTACCACAGCTCCTTCCTGCTGTGTGTGTGTGTGTGGGGGGGGGGGGGGTGGATATTAAGCCTGCTTGTTCCGCCGGCAGCGGACGTGGGTGCGTGTCCAAAGGGGCATGTTCTAAGAAGCCCCTTTGGAGCGCCGAAGACGCCAGAGAATGAGATTGTCTCTCCCCTGTTGATAGTATCATTTTGTAATGGGCAATAGGAAAGGCAAGGCAAAGGGCGCCAAGGAAGTGTTGGTGGTGGTGAAAGGTTCGATGGACCATCATGTTGTAAGTACTGGGAAATCTATCTCTTTGCCTTTGCAGACAGGTGTAAGCATCTTTTCTTCAGATTCCTCATTGACTTTTGGGTTTTTATTTTATTTATTTATTTAAGGGTATTTCTATCCCACCTTATCCTTCAATCAAGGCGGTTGAGAATCTCTCCCCACCAGCCAAATTCTCAGTGGGCCCAATTCTGTTCCAGACATAGATCCCCACTGTACGTCCGGTCTGGATCGGATGCACAGAGGGGATCTCGATTCTGATCCTGCAGGGCACGTCTAGACCGCGGGATCAGAATCGCAAACAGCCTGCACATGCAAGCCGGGACTGTGATTCTGTCTGGCCTGCACCCAGCTAACTCAGTCAAGGCTCTTCAATGGAGCCGCGGCGCCATGGCATCATGTTGCCATGGCACTGTGGCTTCACTGAAGAGCCGCAATGCCGTCCGCCGGAGAATAAAGTTAATTCCCCGCAGCCCAACCCCTGATCTGGCCTCCTAAGGCCAGGGTCGGGCTCTGGGGAATATCCTCTGGCCCCCACTGCCCCATCAATGCACCGGCAGCAAAAAAAAAAAAAAGTCCAGGGACGTTTTCCTACCTCAGAGGTAGAATAACTTCCCCGCATATGTCGCCGGCCCCGGAGGTACAGGGCCGACATTAGAATCGGCCCTGGACGTCCAGGGCCGGCGACCGCCCAGATTCCGCCCCAGGCCACCCCTTCCCCGCCTAACTTCCCCACACAATCGGCGGGGAAGTTAGTCGGGGGCAGGAGCCGGCACAAATAGCGGGGATTGTTGTCCCGTTGGGACGTCCATCCTCGCTATTTGTGGCTCCGACTAATCCCTTGTATGTCTCCAGTATGATTGGGGCTTCCTGGGCAGAGGATAATGCTCCATTTGCTTCTACTCCCTTACTGTTGGTTTTGGCTGCCGCAAAGGAGACGGTAGTAGACTCTGGACATAAGTTCCCAGTTCCGGTTTCTTTTTTTGTTACTTTTTCAAAATTACCATTGGAAGGTGCTGGGTCTGGGGAGGTATCACTCCATGATGTCTGGTCTGCAATCAACAGGGTGGAGGGGATGTTACAGGGCATCTGGGACAGTTATGTGATTTTTCCCGATATACTGCTGACAACTTGCACCAGCATGGGACCTGCTGGTTGTGCTGGGAAGGTCTCTCAGCTGGAGGCTAATGTTGTCAGCTTACATCAGTTTGGTAATTCTCTATCTAAAGATAACATGTTGCTGCATAATAAATTTGAAATGTTGGAAAATGCTGCAAAAGCCAAGAACCTTAGGATTCTTAATTTTCCTGTGGTTCGTCTGCTTTCTCCCATGGAGCTATTTAAAATGTACTTAAGGGATACTTTGTTGTACTCAGATTTTTCAGAGTCCGCTGTCTCCTCTATATATTATTTACCTCAGAGTACTGTTCAAGTAGCATCTGTGGGAGACTCAGATGAGCTGATCAATCCCAATGATTTGGGTAATGTATCCCAAAGAGGTACTTTATTAGTGTATTTTTTTTGGAGTGGGTTAAGAGTGGCATCATGAAGTTGTATTTCTTAAAGAAGGCTGCTCCTTTTTGTGGGCAGTCATTGATGATATTTCCTGACATTGCTCGTGCTACTCAGACCCGCCGTAAAGCTTTTCTTCAGTTGAAACCAAAAGGTACTGGCTCTTGGAGGAACCTTTTACTTGAAATTTCCCTGTAAGTTCTTAGTAATGCTTTCTGGCAACAGTTATGTATTTGTTGAGGCTTCCCACTTTGAGCGATTTTTTTTGGATCAGTAGTTTTACTTTGAGATGTTTTTCTTTATTTGTCGGAGTGTTTAAAAGGGATTGAATATATTTTTGTTTTGTTTTTCTTTTGACCTCTGTGTACTCTTGATTGTCTTTCGTAATGTGGGCTTTTGTAAATTCTTTGCTTTTTCTTGATGTTTGTTTTCCTGTATACTTTGATGAGTTTGCTTTTCTTGAAGTTGCTTATTGTAACTGTTTAAAATGTAATAAATATATAAATTAAAAAAAAATCTGTATCCCAAAGAGCTGATGAGAATACTCATTGGATTAAGCGCCGTAAAAAAAGAAGTGGCAATAGGGAATCTCCCTGAAATATTCCTCGCTGGATCTGACTGTTAGGAATGATGTACTGACCATCTGTCATTGTGAACTTAAAGTACTTTATCCATCCAGGATTTCTTTTATACACGTCAAAGCAATTTATTATCCAGGAGTGTAGTTAATTTAATTTAATTTAAATTTAATTAATTAAATTTAATTTAATTAACAGTTTCTTATATACCGCACCTTCCAGTGATCAAGTGCGGTTTACATAGAACAACATGGAACCGGCCAAATGGCTGTTTTTACAGAGAACATCTTAAAACTATAACAACTCATTACATTACATGAATCAACTAAGAACTGTGTACAATAATCAACATTAGAACTATTTATAGTTGAAGAAGTAAGAAGTCATGCATGAATCATAATGTATACGTTTTAGAGTCTCAGATACCTGTCACATCCAATTTAGTTTAGGCAAACTGACATTGTTTTTATCCTTTTTCTGGTTGGGAAGGTGAATTTGTAAATGGCCCGTAGTGTACTGTGAACAGGTATGTTTTAAGTTTCTTGCGGAATTTCATGATTTCAAGTGGTGATCTCATTTCTTCCGGCAAGGCGTTCCATAGAATAGGGGCCGCGTGGGAGAATGCTTTTTTGTTTGTTATCTTTTTGGCTTTTATAAATTCCTTTGGTGTCCTTAATTTGTTTATACGATCTCTCCTTTGTTGGTTTTTAGTAGGTTCTTTAGTGATAAGGTTGTTTAGTGTGGATGGTGCTATGTTATTAAGGGTTTTGAAGGTAGTTATAAGTGTTTTATATTGTATTCTACTTTGAATTGGAAGCCAGTGTAAGTTCGCTATAATAGGTGTTATATGTTGGAAAGGGGGGGCCTTCATGATGGTCCTGGCTGCTGCGTTTTGCGCTAGTTGTAGTCTTTTCAAGTTTAGCTTTGTTGCACCTAGTAGGGTTAAATTCGCAAAGTCGAAGTGGGGTGTAATTATAGCTTGTATTATTCGCTGGAAATCTTGTGGGTGCATTAGAGGGCGTAATTGTTTTAATATTTTAAGTTTGAAGTATACTTTCTTCGTTGTGTTTCTTATATGTGTGTCCATACTAAGGCGTGTGTCCAGAATTACACCTAGATAACGTATCTCAGTTTTTAATTTGATGTCATTGTTTTGCAGGGTAATGTGTGTAGGGGGAACGTACATTGGGATTTTTGTTACAATTAGGGCTTCTGTTTTTGTGTGATTGATGTAGAGGTTATTTTCATTTAGCCAAGTGGTTATTTCATTGAAGCATTCTGTGATTAGTTGCAGAGGTATATTGGGGATCGTAAATGGGATATACATCATTATATCGTCCGCATATAAATGGTAGTGGACGTTGAATTTTTTGAATATATCACAGATATGTTTTATGTAAATATTAAATAGGAGGGCTGACAGTGCCGAGCCTTGGGGGAGGCCTAGTTTCTGCTCGTATGTCTTTGATGTAAGGTTACCAATTTGTACTGTTTTCGTTCTATTGCTTAGGTAAGAGGTGAACCAATTAAGTACTGTTGATTTTATTCCTATTTGCCTAGTGTAGGACACTATCAAAAGCTTTCTTATCATCAATCCATGCTATACTGAGATTTCTGCTTTTCTTAGCATTGGTCATGATGGATTAATTGGTCTTTGGATCCATATGTTCCTCTCTTGTTGTCCTTTTTCTCTATTGCCATGATATTACTGGACTCAATATGATTATATATTCTTTCTATATCTCTCTTTTGGGGGCAATTTCTCCAAATGGGTGAGTTTTGCGCGTACCATCTTTATCTTTATTATATCACTTGCTTGACCGCCAAGGCGTCAGGGCGGTTTACAATAATAATAAAAAATAGGTTGCAGTTGGAAAAGGAAACGAAACGCCAATTATGTGACAGGAAAGGCAAGATGACAGTCATGAACCTCACTTCTAAGCCAGGGTATGTGGAATATGATCTCAGTCTCTCAAATTTACTGCTAATGCTTGGTGTAGTACTTGCATCGTGCCAAAGAGAACCTCCCTCTTGAGTTCATAAGATGCTACATGTATGGGTAATTTATCGAGGTGTGCTTGGAAATTCCTCTTAATTAAGCCTGTGGCACCCAACACGATGGGAAATAACTATCTTTGTGACACATTTTCTTGGTCTCCAACTGCATTTCTTGGTACTTGAAGATTTTCTCCCTCTCAACGCGATTCACAGAGTAGTCGCTTGGAACTGACACTTCTATAATCAATGTCGTTCTGGTGTCCTTCACCACTATATCCATCTTTCTAGCGTCCAGCTTTTAATCAGTCAGAATGGAAGTATCCCAGGTGATCATAACCTCTTCATTCTCTGTAATTCTTTAGGGTCATGATCCCTGTGCTTTTCAGGCACAGTGATATTATAGCGCTTACAGATTTTCCAGTGCATAAGGCATGCTACTTTATTGTGCCTTTCTGTGTAGAAATTTTCTGCCATCAGAAGTTCACAGCCAGCTTTGAGATGAGCCGCTGTTTCCAGCTCTTTCCCACATAATCGACATCTCTATTTTGCCAGTTTTTTCAATGCTCACTGTAAATACTTTTCACTGTAGATCTTTTGATGGTTTTTAAGATTCCATGACAGAGTGATATGCTTATTGCGCTCAGTACATATAAAAGGTTAGATTAAGGCAGTCTCTCCAAATGGGCTAGTTTTGCACATCAAAAACTCAAGAAAACCCTTAGATTAACCAAAAATACTTTCAAAATCAATCTCAATCCAAATTAACTATGATTATAAACTAACACATTCCCGCCATTGGTAAATTTTGCCATCGAGGCTATCCAGAATCTGTATTACGAAAAACTTATCAGCGAGCCTGCTTTAATCATAGGTAATGATTACTGTCACCTACTTTTAGAATGCAGTCTCCAAGAACTATGCCATCTACGGTCTTGGTGACATGCGTAATTCAATATTCTGGTTTGTCACAAGATTTAGCTATGTCTATTAGACGACAGTGGAAAATCCTTTCAGCTCACCTTAATTTGATTGATTGTCAACCTCGTATTGCATATAGTAGAGGCCGTAATATGAGAGATTTACTTCATAAGAGTAAGAACTACTCTTTGAAAGTATCATCTACTTGTACGGCCTTTGTTGTATATAGCTTAAGATGTCCATGTTTGAAGTTGTACATTGGGAAAACTACTCAACCCTTGAAGACTCGTTTGACAGAACATAAATACAGTCTGTCAAAAGTAAGGGTTGAAACATCGCTAGTAAAGCATTGTATTTTATCCAGGCATGTATTTGAAGATCTACATTGCATGGTTCTGGAACAGGTTCCATCTAACATCCGAAGAGATGATAGAGAAAAATTGCTTTTACAACATGAGCAGTGTTGGATCTTCAAATTGGATACTTTAGAACCTAATGGACTGATTGATAAGATTGAATGGCATCTTTTCTTCTGATGGAGGACTAATTAGCTCTGTGCCTGATCCTTTATGTGATCGGTTTGAAAGATGCTCTGCCGGGCCAGACTGTGCGGTTCAATCGCATACTCCTCTTTATATTATCTGGTGAATTAGTATATTAGTTTATTAGTTACTTTAATTTTACGTTAGTTAGATAGTTGAAGTCTAGTGGGAAGTAGGAGTAAGCACTATTTTGGGTTGAGGAATTGGAAGATCATAACACCTCCCCTGCAGTGACGTATGCACTGTTCTAGCTATCTGATTGGCAGCTGAGTGTTTAAATTCTATGACGTTCGCACACTGAAGCCGCCTCATTGAAGTATCGTTGTGATCAAATATAGTGCCCCTGAAGAAGCCTTTTTTAAGGCGAAACGAAGATCTTTGTTGGGCTGGGCAATGAGAGCTGGTGCAGTCTGGGAGCGTGGTCATTCAAATAAGTGATTTTGTTATCTTGTGCAGCGTTGCTGCGTGTATATAATTACAGAGTCATCTGTTTCATTACAGGGACTACGCAGAGATTTGTGGACCTGAATGGAATTGGTCATTGTATCTGTGAGGGAGAATGTTGCTTCATTGAAAAACCACAAGATACATAAGACCCCCTAATGGCGATTTCTGTTGTTAACTAATTTGGATATTAAAGTATTTTAAAGAAAATATATCTGAAAATCAAGAAAAGTACCTTTTTTAGGTATTTTAAAGGTATGATAAAGGGAGTTTTTTGAGACTGGTGATGTGAGCAGTTCGCTTTCCCCTGTGGCGATTTAGTTTGCCACATAGTTGGATTTGAGCCATCCTGAGGTCTTTTTCTCCCCATGATACAAATTTATTACTGGCTTTGATATAATTGGTAATGGCGGGAGTGTGTTAGTTTATAGTCAGAGTTAATTTGGATTGAGATTGATTTTGTATGTATTTTTGGTTAATCTAAGGGTTTTCTTGAGTTTCTGATATTGTTTCTCTTAGGGCAGTATGATTATAGTTAACTAGTTTTGTACATTCCATGACAATCATGAACCTCACTTCAAAGCCAGGATATGTAGAGTATGATATCAGGCTCTGAAATTTACTGCTAATGCTTGGCGTAGTACATACATCGTGCCAAAGAGAGCCTCCTTCTGGAGTTCTCTTCCAGTTTTTGGCAGATTCTCATTGTATACCCTCTCGATTTAAATATAGGGTTTGTAGCATAAAAGTAGCAGTACATTATCTCCTCTTGTATCTGCATTAGTCCACTTATGTAGTTAAGCCTCTTAACTTTTTCATTAATTTCTATGGTTTATCTCCTGCCACAGAAGGTCCACGAACATGCCCATCATGGTCTTTATCTGTGGCAGGAATGTTATCTTTCAGGGCAATTTCTCCAAATGGGTGAGTTTTGCGCATACCATGACAGTCATGAAGCTTGTCAGACGGCTGCCTAGGGTGAGAACTTACACAATCTTGATGATGCATATATTCATATGATTCTTGCAAGGTATTGTGGGTAATGTAGTTCATTCACTCCCAAACACAGCTGAAGACAATAATTGAGTTGTGAAACCAAGTGGTAAAGCCAATAAAATTCTTCTTTTATTGATGGGGTTTAATTCACCCAGCACAAATATGCTTGGTAGCAATATAAATGAGGATACTTGCTTGCAGTGTTTAAATGGATAACATAAAGTCACAAAGCAAACCAGAAAACAACCTTCAGCTTGTCAGGCAATTAGCTAATGTTTTCTTAGCAAATAATTACCAAATAAAAAGGCACAAAGAAATGAATAAACTTTGCTTGTTAGGTTAACTTCTGCTTATTTTCCACGCAGATCCCAGCAGTGATTCTCCCTTGCTCACACACACAATCAGGTGCAGCTTTAATTACTATCAATTGACCAGCTGAAACCCTTTAGCTGGCTGGCTGCTACTGTGTGAACCCAAATCCTGCTTTAAGAGCTGTTTGCAGTGGAAATAAAGAACAAAGTTAGGTTTCTTTGTGATGGCTGAGGTGTTTGCTCACAGAAAGCTAGCAATAGCATTTAGATAGAGAACAGTCCATGTAATGAATAGTTTCATCTGCTGTATCTCCCCCTTCATCAATCAGCATAGGGTCACTATCATACATTGGCACAGACGAGTCTTTCATTAAGGCACTATCATGAGAATGCTTATTCCCTTGCTGCCATTCACTATTATGGATAGGGTCTGGATCAGTGTTCATACCTGAGCCTCTCCTGCTATCATAATTCCTCTCTGTATAGCCTGGCCAGTATGTAATCCAATTCTGATGTCCAGCCTTCCAATCTTGATCCCTGGACACTGGATCTTTCCTCACATACCTTCTGGCATAGGTCTGAAAGTCCCTTCCACGTGCAGTCTTCTCTCTCCTAGGTAGCCACTGGTGATTCCTATCTCTGCCATTCCATTCCTCTGGCTGACTCCAGTCCAATGGACTCTGCTGGCACTTGGAATACCTCCCAGTATGGGTACTGCCTTGGACTCTCCCAAACCTGCCAATGGCCTTTCTTCTCTTCCTTCCAGAGAGTTTCCTTCTCTCTCTATCCGCTTGGCTTGGCTTCTGCTTCTCCAGGTGATGCTGGTGCTTGTAGCCGTTGCTGTAGCTGTCTCCCTTCCTGAAGCTCTTTCTGTAGCTTTTGCTGAAGCTGGGCTGGAGCTTGTAGCCGTTGCTGTCGCTCCCCCTGAAGCTGTTGTCTGTAGAATAAGCTCTATTCTTATTCTGTTCTAATGTGTGCTCCTCCCTAACACAGCGCAGCTGTGTTGAATCAGGCCCTGCCCTTTGAGATGAGTGCTAAGGGATTACCTCATAGCTCTCTTGATTGCACACACGTTTTCTCACTTCAGCCCCCCTCATGGCTGCTGGAAACCTGGTGCATTCTGGGACTGGTAGTCTTTTATGTGAAAACTCTGTTTTCTTGCTTCTACCAGAACTGACAGGTTGCTTGTTCAGAGTCACATCATCTTTTCTATAGCTCCTACCTGAGCTATGATAAGCTTCCTTATCACAAGCTCACTTCTGAGTCAGGGTGTATGGCGTATGATCTCAGTCTCTCAAATTTACTGCTAATGCTCGGTGTAGTACCTGCATCATGCCAATGAGAGCCTCCCTCTGGAGTTCATAAGATGTTACGAATATGGATAATTTATCAAAATGTGCTTGGAAATTCATCTTAATTAAGTCTGTGGCACCCAACACAATGGGAAATAACTCGGTATCATTCTGATATATTTTCTTGGTCTCCGACTGCATTTGTTGGTACTTGAAGATTTTCTCCCCCTCAACGCGATTCACAGAGTAGTCACTTGGAACTGTCACTTTTGTAATCAATGTCCATTCTGGCGTTTACCTCTATATCCAGCTTCCTCACATCCTGCTTTTTATCAGTCGGAATTGGAGTATACCAGGCGATGATAACCTCTTCATTCTCTGTAATTCTTTTACGGTCATGATCTCAGTGCTTTTCAGGCACAGTGATGTTGCAGTGTTTAAGAGTTTCCATTGAATGAGACGTTCTACTTTATTGTGCCTTCCTGTATAGAAAGTTTCTGCTATTAGACCTTCACAGTCAGCTATGAGATAGTCATTGCTTCCTGCTCTTTCCCACAGAATCAACATATGTCTGTTTTGCCAGTTTTTTCAATGCTCACTGTAAACCATCTCATCCATAATCTGTTGTCCTGGGCTGCAGCTATCAGCCTCTCATCCTTCAGTTTACCTCTCCTTAGCCATTCATGTGTCCTTTCTTGATCGACAAAGAGTTCTAAGAGTAACACTCTGTATTTCCCACTGCATTTGTGCATTTGCCACTTGTTTTTCCTCGTTTGTTGATCTAACTCTTTGAAGAGTTTTTTTCTTGTTTTGCAAATTCTGTCCAGGTTTGAGGATGGAGACAGATTCTTTGCTCTATTGCCATGATGTTATTGGACTCGATATTATCATATATTCTATCTGCATCTATTGCACTGAACAGCTTACAGATTGTAGGTAGACAAGTTTTGGTCTGTTATTATTGGGTATGTTACTTGGGTCCCCCTTTGGAAGGAGAAATGTTCTTCCTGTAGTAAGGCATTGTGATGTTAAGTCTTGCTGCTTGAACAATTGATTTTTGCAGTTCGCCAAGTCTAGATGGAGTGATGTCAACTGTTTAAATCAAAAGTTGGTTACTCCATCTGGGCCAGGGCTCTTCCAGTTTGGGGCTTGTTTTAACCTGCTTTCCAGCTCTGTTGTTACTGTAGGCCATTCCACAGGTTTGATGTTTACTTTTTCTAAATGCTCCTGTATGCAGGGTAACCATTCTGCTTCTTGAGTGTGCTCTACAGGCTTCTCATATAGTTTTCTCCAGAAGGTTTCTGTTTCAGCTTTGGTTGGTGGTTCTTTTACAATATTAATACTCTTTCCCAATTCCCTGTAGAATTATTTTGGGTTCTGTCTAAATAGTTTATTTTGATATCTTTCTTTTCTGTTTTCTTCATATCTTCGCAGCTTTTGTGCTTCTGCTGCTACTTTCAATTTATTGATGGAACATATAAAGTTCAGGTCTTCTTCTGTTAATGCAGCATGCTTCAGCTTGATGTTTTGGATTTTTCTCAATATCTTGATGATGTTAATCCCTTTAGATACCCGTCTATCAGGGACACCTCCTCACGCAATGACTGTATTTTTCCTTCGAAGTACCTTTTCCAAGGAGGAAATGTTGTTGTTCTCTTTTTCTTCTGGCCCTGCACTTGCAGTAATAATTTTAGCTACACAATATTGTATTTGATTTATTTTGGTGATATCGATAAATGGTCCCTTTATACAGGATATGGCCTAGTTCATCTTAATTATCATACTTTTAAACCTTAGGAGTTAAATGTAACTAGGGGAATCTGTCCCTTGCCTGGAACCCAGCATATTCATCTTTTTCCATGTGACCTAGGAGTTCAATCTTGAATTCCTCCACATCTGAGTCTTTCTCCTTCCTTTCTTCCTCCTCTTCAGTTGATTTGTTGACCTGTCCTTTATTCATCTCACTCTCCTGCAGTTCCAGATCTCTAAGCTCAATCTCTCCCTCAAATGCTCTTTCTTTTTCTGTGTATTCCTTTCTTCTAGTACTCTCACCTAGGTGTCCTCCTCCTCCCTATATTTCTTTTTCCATGGAAGCCTTTAGTTGCTTCAAAATGTTATCATAACCACCTAGCTGCCATGGCTACAAGCACCTAGTTGCCATGGTTATAAGCGGCATATCAATTAAAATTAAAATGTAACCATTTACCTTTATCTGTGAAATTAAAGATCTTAAACTTAAATTTGCATCCGTTGCTTTTGCAGTTTTTCTTGTGGCAATTTTCCTGTTTCTTCCAGTTTTTGGCAGATTCTCTTTATATATCCTCTTGATATAAATATAGGGTTGGTAGTATAAAAGTTGTTGTTAAGTGCCGTCGAGTCGGAGTCGACTCATGGCGACCCTCTGGATAGCTACCCTAAATCGTGTTCGGTCTTCAGTCAGGCGGCTCATTGTTGACAGACTGGTACCCATAACTGCTGTTATTGTATCGATCCATCTCATTGCTGGCCTTACTCTTTTGCGTTGACCTTCTATCTTGCCAAGCATGATGTCTTTCTCTAATGATCTCTCTCTTCGCAAGATGTGTCCAAAGTATGAAAGTCAAAGTCTTGTCATCTGAGCTTCTAAAGAAAGCTTAGGTTTGATCTCCTCTAGTACCGACTGGTTTGTTCTTTGGGCAGTCCATGGTATACACAGTATTCATCGCCAGCACCATAATTCAAAGGCATCAATTTTCTTCCTGTCTGTCTTTTTCACTGTCCAGCTTTCACATCCATATGATGTTATTGAAAATACCATGGCTTGAACAAGTCGAATGTTTGTATGGAGAGAGATATCTCTGCTCTTGAGAATCTTATCTAGGTCTTTCATAGCCATTCTGCCAAGAGTAATGCGTCGTTTGATTTCTTGACTGCTTGTTGCTTCTTTATGGATAGTTGATCCAAGTAGGTTAAAGTTGTTCACAATCTCAATTTCTTCTCCTTCAACGATGAACCTGTTGATTATGCCAGTTGTCATGATCTTTGTCTTCTTTACATTAAGGTGCAGGCCCATTTTGAGACTATGTTCTTTGATTGTGAGAAGCAAACGTTTCAGATCATCTTCACTTTCAGCCAGTAATGTAGTATCATCAGCATAGCAAAGGTTGTTGATGAGTCTTCCACCAATCTTCACACCTCTGTTGTCTTCATACAATCCTGCTTCTCTGATGATTTGTTCTGCATATAAATTAAACAGGTAATGGGAAAGTATGCAGCCTTGTCTTACACCTTTGCTTATTTTAAACCATTCTGTTTCTCCTTGTTCCGTTCAAACTTTTGCTTCTTGATCAATGTACAGATTACGCAAGAGAACGATCAGGTGTTCTGGTATACCCATGCTTCTTAATGTGGCCCAGAGTTTCTCATGGTTTACACAGTCAAAAGCCTTGCTATAGTCGATAAAGCACAAATATATATCCTTTTGGTATTCTTTAGTCTTTTCAAGGATCCATCTCACATCTGCAATGATGTCTCTCGTTCCTCGCCCTTTCCTGAACCCCTGCTTGCACTTCAGGTAGTTCTTGTTCCAGGTATGGTTGTAGTCTCTTTTGAATAATCTTCAGTAGAATCTTGCTGGCATGTGGGATCAGAGCGATTGTCCGATAATTTCCACAGTCAGTTGGATCACCTTTCTTTAGTATTGGTATAAACACAGATCTTTTCCAGTCAGTTGGCCATGATGTTGTCTTCCATATTTCTTGGCAGAGCCTTGTAAGTATGGTAACAGCTGCATCAGATTGCTGCAATACGTCTATAGGAATGCTATCGATGCCTGGTGCTTTGTTCTTTGATAAGGCTTTCAATGCTGCTTCAACTTCTTCTTTCATCACCAATGGTTCACGATCATAAGGTACAGGTTGAAATGGCTGTTGGTCCACTTGATCTTTATCATATAAAAACTCTGTATTTCCTTCCACCTTTTCTTGATCTTCTCAGCATCATTCAACATAGAACCTAGAGCATCTTGTAACATTCCAATTCGAGGCTGGAACTTTTTCTTTAACTCTCGTAGCTTTAGGAAAGCCGATCTTGTTCTTCCTCTAATAGTTTCTGCTTCTATTTCCATGCAAGTGTCATTGTAGTACTTTTCCTTGTCCTGTCTTGCTGCACGTTGGAAATCTCTGTTGAGTTCTGTTGTCGTCTTTCTTTCTCCTCTGGCTTTAGCTTCTCTGCGTTTCTGGGCAATTTTCAGAGTTTCTTCCGTCATCCATTTTGGTCGTTCTTGCTTTTTCACCTTCTGTAGAGACTTCTCGCTTTCTTCCAACACAACCTTCTTGATGTATAAAAGTAGCAGTACATTATTTCCTCTTTATCTGCATAGGTCCGCTTAAGCATAGTTAATCATTTTAACTTTTTCATTAATTCCTGTGGTTTATCTTCTACCACAGTAGGTCCATGAACACGCTAACCATGGCCTTTATTCTGTGGCAGGGATATTATCTATGTTTCTTTCGGGGCACTTTCTTCAAATGGGCTAGTTTTGCACATATCATGACAGTCATGAAGCTCACTTCTAAGCCAGGGTATGTGGGTCCTTTGATGGCTTTTAAGATATGATGACCGAGTGAAACTGTTATTGCACTCAGTACATGTAAAAGGTTTCTTTCCACTGTGGATCACTTGATGGGTTTTAAGATGCGATGACTGAGTGAAACTCCTATTGCACTCAGCACATGTAAAAGGATTCATTCCACTGTGAATCATTTGATGGGTTTTAAGATCTGATGACCGAATGAAACTCTTATTGCACTCAGTACATGTAAAAGGTCTCTTTCCAGTGTGAATCATTTGATGGTTTTTAAGATTTGATGACCGAGTGAAACTCATATTGCACTCAGTACATGTAAAAGGTTTCTTTCCACTGTGGATCATTTGATGGGTTTTAAGATGCGATGACTGAGTGAAACTCTTATTGCACTCAGTACATGTAAAAGGTTTCATTCCACTGTGCATCATTTGATGGGTTTTAAGATCTGCTGAACGAATGAAACTCTTATTGCACTCAGTACATGTAAAAGGTTTCTTTCCACTGTGGATCATTTGATGGGTTTTAAGATACGATGACTGAGTGAAACTCCTATTGCACTCAGTACATGTAAAAGGTTTCATTCCACTGTGGATCATTTGATGGGTTTTAAGATATGATGACCGAATGAAACTCTTATTGCACTCAGTACATGTAAAAGGTTTCTTTCCACTGTGGAGCATTTGATGGGTTTTAAGATTTGATGACCGAATGAAACTCCTATTGCACACAGTACATGTAAAAGGTTTCATTCCACTGTGGATCATTTGATGTTTTTTAAAATCTGATGACTGAATGAAACTCTTATTGCACTCACTACATGTAAAAGGTCTCTTTCCACTGTGGATCATTTGATGTTTTTTAAAATCCGATGACCGAGTGAAACTTGTATTGCATTCAGTACATGCAAAAGATTTTTTGGGGGTGTCACAGAGCAGACTCTCTAGAGCCCCCTGAGGAGCTAAAAAACACTACTCCTCAAGTAAACAGTGACGTGTGGAGAGAGCACATAACACAAGGGTATCAGAATAGGTATAAGGGAGTGAGGTCACAAGCCTGGAATTATCACCCAGCCAGTAGGGAGGCAAAGAAGGTCCCACCTGACCCCAATAGGCTAGGGTGTGGTGCAGCTGGGGATTACGTAAATAATCAGCACAGCTCACAGGAAGGAAGTAAGGCAGAGAGAGCCGAAGAAGCTGGGAGACCTGAGAGACGAAGGAGGTTAAGAGAATCAAGGCAACCAAGTGAGTTGAAAGACCCAAGGAGAAAGGATATTCCCAGGCAGAGGAGATACCCAGAGTGGGAAGAACACAGACCTCCTAGGTCTCTACAGCAAGGCAGAAGACACTGGCTGAATGAAAGTCTGAGTGAGTCTGATGAACAATTAAGTGAAAGAGATGAGCAACTGAATTCAGACAGGGACAGTGTATGCAGCAGCCTTGATAGAAGCTATGCCCTAGGACACAAGTTACAAGCTAGGAAAAGCTATTCTGAGCCAGAGAGGAGAAATGCTAAGCTGAGCTATGAGAGGCATTTGTATGAGAAACAAAAGCCCTATAATGTTAACTTAATGAAAGCAGGAAAACTCCAGAGTCTGGGCTACAGACAGAATATAGAACAAAGCTTGTTACCTGTGAGAGAGAACCCTGCAGAGGGATATAACTGGCATAGGCTTTCTCAGAAACTGCCGTTGGAGATAACAGCTGTTTGTAAAGCTCCTGTTAAAACAAAACCCCGAACAAAGGTTCCACTCTCTAATAGCTGGGCAGCTAACTGCTTTACTCTGCCTGATAACCAGAGGCAGAGGAAAGGCTCCTGGTTGAGCAACTCCAGAGAATATGGTAAAGCCAAACAGATACATGCTGTAGAGAGTCAAGTACGTCACAAGCTGGAAAGTTTGTTGAACAAACTACCTCAGGAGAGAAGTGACGAAGCATCTATACAGGACAGTGTTCCAATGCAGTATGAGCCTTATGCAATAGAGGATAACATTGAATTGCCTGTTGAACGGATGGACTGTAGTTTGATATTAGCTGACCAAATAGAGTCTCTCAGATAGAAGGCTGAACTGCTCCAGAGAAGCCTTTATCTGGAAACCTGGCAAGCTGTATTTCTGTTTCCATTGCATATTTTGTTTGCTGAAAGGAAAGCTATTTTTGTTATAGTTCTTTTTGTTTACCCAAGAAGGGTTATGTTGATTTGATTGTTATACTTTTGAAAGAATCCTACGGGACGGGGAATAAAACCCAGTTAAACCGATTTCGGTGTCACAACTTATTTCTGTACTGGCAAGGACTATCAAACATTGAAAAGGCCAGTACAATACACCCGGGTGCAGTACCAGCTGTGACCAGCAGGAGGTGCTGCATGACAAAGGGGTGACAGGGGGCAGTTTCTTCAAATGGGTTAGTTCTGTGCATACCATAGCAGTCATGAACCTCGCTTCTAAGCCAGGGAATGTGGAGTATGATCTCAGTCTCTCATATTTACTGCTAATGCTCTGCGTAGTACTTGCATCGTGCAATTTCTCTCGAGGGCAATTTCTCCAATCGGGCAATTTATCTCCACTGTGGATCACTTGATGTCTTTTAAGATGTGTTGACTGAGTGAAACTTTTATTGCACTCAGTACATGTAAAAGGTCTCTTTCCAGTGTGAATCATTTGATGGTTTTTAAGATGTGATGACCGAGTGAAACTCCTATTGCACTCAGTACATGTAAAAGGTTTCTTTCCACTGTGGATCATTTGGTGGCTTTTAAAATCTGATGACCGCATGAAACTCTTATTGCATTCAGTACATGTAAAATTTTTTTGGGGGGGCAGTTTCTCCAAATGGGTTAGTTTTGTGCATACCATAGCACTCATGAACCTCGCTTCTAAGCCAGGGTATGTGGAGTAAGTCTCTCAAATTTACTTCTGATACTCGGCATAGTACTTGCATCGTGCAATTTCTTTCCACTGTGGATCATTTGATGTCTTTTAAGATATGATGACCGCGTGAAACTCTTATTGCACTCAGTACATATAAAAGGTTTCCTTCCACTGTGGATCATTTGGTGGTTTTTAAGATGTGATGACCGAGTGAAATTCTTATTGCACTCACTACATGTAAAAGGTTTCCTTCCACTGTGGATCATTTGATGGGTTTTAAGATGTGATGACTGAGTGAAACGCCTATTGCACTCACTACATGTAAAAGGTTTCTTTCCACTGTGGATCATTTGATGTGTTCTAAGATCCGATGATCGAAAGAAACTCTTATTGCACTCAGTACATGTAAAAGGCTTGTTTCCACTGTGGATCATTTGATGTCTTTTAAGATGTGATGACCGAGTGAAACTCTTTTTGCACTCAGTACATGTTTAAAAGGTCTCTTTCCATTGTGGATCATTTGATGAGTTTTCAGTCCTGACAGATAAATGAAGCTTTTGTCACACTTAGAACATATAAAATGTTTCTCCCCCATGTGGCTCCTTTGGAGAATTGTTGACTCTGATAGACCAGGGAAGCGCTTCTCAAATTCCAAACACGATAGTTTTCTCTCTCCTGTATTTGTTTTTTGGGTCTTTCTTAAGAGTATCTTGGAGTCATAGGGTTCCACAAATGTATTATTTTCGAAAGATATTTTTCCAGTATGTGTTCTTTAGTTTATAACTAATAGTTCCTTATGACAAAAACCTTTGCTACCCTCAATATAGGGAAGTGGATTCACTTCAGCATGAATCCTCTGGTGTAATTTCAGATTTACCTTCTGTTTGAAACATTTTCCACATTGAGAGCATGAAAAGGGTCTCTCCCTTGTGTGGCTTTTCTTATGCAATAATAAATAATTTTTCTCAAAGATTTTTCCACAGGTATCACATAGAAAGGATTTCTTCCCTTTCCTCTCTCCCTGGTGGTGTTTAGAAGTCATTTGGTCACTGCTGTTATTTTGGAAGGATCTCTCTGCTCTCAGGTGTATCTGGTGCTCGGGGATGTCTGTGAGCTCCCTGTCACTTCTCTCACACTCAGTGACTCCATCCAATGAGTCTCCTGCAGGGTCTCTCTGCTCCTTCTCTGATTCCTGCTGATGATGCCTTGTGTTTTTCCTCTCAGTCCTGTGGAAAATATTTTTAGAAGTATTTTCTGATTGTCTTGAGATTTGTTCCATTTCTAAAGAAGGTTCTTCTCGATTCTCCTCCTCCTTTTGTTCCTGTATGGCCTCATTATCTGCAGGATATAAATGGAAGACATTAATGATGCATGACTATGAAAAGCTTCTAATGATTCAGGAAATGAAATTTCCGGGATCACACAATAACAAATGGATCTGTGATGTTATAAAATTCCCTGGATCAGCACAGGTGTCCTCCAACTATTCATGTGAAGGGCCATATAGAACATTTCAATTATTGAGAGGGCTATTAATAGATATTTCAGGAGAAAAACATGCAGCTTAGAGGCCCTCTGTATCTCAGGAAAACTGTGCATACTTGCAAGGCCGCTGTAAGGCTATTAGATGCCCCAGGTGAAACTTTAAGCTTACGCCCCTTTCCAATTAACTTTTAGATCCCAAATGTGCCCTCTCGCCCAAGATTTTGATAATTAAACTCAAATGTAATCATTTCAACATCATCCCTCCCAGAACAAGCTTATAAAAATGTATATTTGGCCATCACATTTTTAAATATTAAACTTTATTTTGTAAATATATGCATAATGAGAGAGATTTTTTAAAAGTCACTTGCGAGGATAAATAAACTATTTGCATATTGCCCATTCTTCCTGCAGGTAAAAGCACATACTAATGACTCTGAGTTCGTGTGGCTGTTAGGGCACATTGCTTTGCTTTGACTGTAGCTGCTCTTTGCTGCCCTTACCCACCTTCAAGATGCCGCTGTCCTAGGCAGCTATCTAGTTTACCTAGTAGTTTAGTTAACCCTGAATCCCTCCTTTTTAATGTTTTTTATATCTCTGCTATTTATAGCTCAGTTTACTATCATAGGGAGCTGTTGTTAGACCGGCCTCCTTTCAAGAAGGACATGGGAAGTTATAAGTTATTCAAGACCAAAGGCTTATAAGCAGACAGAAGTCCTTCAAGATGGTCATTAGCTATGCAAGGCTTATCTCAGAAACAGTATAAGTCATACAAGGCCCAAGGCCTAGTAACAGCCAAAGAGTCTTTCAAGACGGCCATAAAGCATATAAGGCCAAATCACAGAAACAGTCTATCTTGGTGTGTCCTGGGCTAGTCTAGCAGGACTATAGAAAAGGAGATAATCAGGTAAGTAAAATCTCACTTTCCAGGCCGTCTTGTAGACTAGTACAGACAAGTGGAATATACCCAAGCTACTATGCCAGTGGGCAAGGAGGTAACACAGCTGCTTTCAATTTTTTTTTTCAGCATCAAAGGCTGCGTCCGCTCTAGCGCTGTTTGTCGAAGCTGTTTGTCAAAGCTAGAGAGGGTGACCATGTCTCAGCCCTACAGATGCCAATGGGTATTACAGAACCGAGCTTTACCCTAGATGACATCTGCGCTCTGGTGGACTGTGCCCACAATCTCTCCAGAACCTAGAGGTTCTGAGAAAATATGCCGAGGCTACTGCAAAGAGTACAAATAGCCTTTCCTACTTACAGAAGGAGTTAGAGACCCTTAGGTATCTAAAAAGCACTCTCCTAACATCAAGCAAGCAAAACTCTCTACCTTTCCCTTGACACCGCCCCACTGAAAAGGAAGGGAGCCAAATGGCCTAATTGATGAGAAAGGCGGTCACAATCCTAAGCAAAAAGGAGAGAAATGGTCAAACACAGTTTTCTCAGAGGCAGGTACAGGACTCCACAAGAGAGAGCATTCAGCTACGAAATGCAACGTGCTGGTCATATAGCCACTAAAAGATGACTTGAGAGTCAGATTCTTAAGTGTAGTCTGCTTCAAAAGCTCGAAGACGCCAACAACAAGGCACAAAGAGCTAGATTTAAGTCTCAAGGGAATGACTGATCAAAAGTGAGGACGCAAATGCCATACTTCCTCCTCCACCTCAAAGGAAGTGGCCAATATACAGGTGCAAACCCAAGGAGCAATGGGCCACTGGTTCCTGAGAAACATGTCAAAATTGCCATCTGAGCCCCCAAGAAATTGAGGGGCAGCCCTTCTCAAAACCATCCTAGAGAAAGGTGAAGAAGGAGGGCAATTACAGTGATCAGAACCCCAGTCCTAAAATAGACACCAACGCGCTAATAGGCAAGGCAGCTAGGACCATGCTGCGCTTTCAGAGGTGTAGAACCATAGCCAATGAATAGCACTTACACATTAGACACCACTCCTAAGGGGCCACACCATAAGCAAGATGAGAGCCTGATCATTCAAGAGGACTAGACCCTGATGCAACTGGCCCAGATACTGTGAAAGGCACAGGGCCAAGTCATGTAGGAGCCAAATCTTGTCTACAGACCAAGACCTTTGTGACCAATCTGATACCACCAACGTGGATAGGATTTGTAGGCATTTTATGTGATGAAGCATGCACCCCATGTGGTATTACTGAGGAAACATGAGCACAATGGTGGTGTCCACAGCTTAGGTTGAAAAGGAATGTCAATCTCTTGGGAACCAATCTCCCGACATTGACTGCAAATTCTTTGATATTGGTTTGGGTTGCTATCTGATCCATCCAGGGAAGACCCTACTTATAAAAAAGAAACATCTCGAGCACAGGCAACGCTCATTCTCATTTTCCTGGATTGAAGGAGTAGGACTGAGATAATCTGTGTAGGAGACATCCTGGAGGACCATCCAGGGACATGCCCTTCCTGAGATTGGCAAGCTGGTCACTATCAAAGGTAGGAATGAAAGCCTTGCAATCCCAAGAGAGAGGCAACCAATAAGCTAGTAACGACTTTTAGAACGATCTCATATTAAGTCAGGCCTAAGGAACTAACTCTATCTTTGCCACCATTGATTCCAGGAGTTGAAGAAAGTCCAAATTCTTGGCAACCTGCTTCTTATGAAAGTGGGCAGTTGAGCAAACAGTGTGGTTGCTCTCTTGACCGTCAAGAAGACTCTACCTACACGGGAACAAGCAAGGGGCTCCAAGATGCTCTCACAAGCGAAAAGATCATGACTCCTGCTGTGAATGCCCACTCAGCCAAGTCTCTCCAGGAACTAGTCACTCTTCCCATCACCCTGATTGTTGCAGTTGTTCAGATAAAGGTGCATATATATGCCCTCATGCCGCAGAGCTCATCACTGGAATTGTGGTAAGACTGAAGGAAAGAACCAAGCACTGGAGGTGCACGCCAAGCTTGGTAACTGCAGAAAATGTTGTTGATCCTCCCAAAAGGGAATGTGAAGGCAATCCTCTGCCCAGTCCAATGAAATGAACTTCCTCACACCAAACTGTCTAGATGACTGCCTCAATGTCTCCATCCGGAAGCATGACACGTGCAGGGAGGCACTGATGCCCCTTCAAATGAGAATTGGTTGAAGGATATAAGAACATAAGATATGCCATACTGGGTTAGACCAAGGTCCATCAAGTCCAGTATCCTGTTTCCAACAGTGGCCAATCTAGGTCATAAGTACCTAGTAGCTCCCCAAAAGACACAGGTTCCTCAATGCTTGTATTGGGTCACGCAGTGATATCCCAGGTCCCTTTTAATAATGGTTTATGTACCTTTCCTCCAGGAACTTGTCCAAACCTTTTTTAAACCCAGCTACACTAACAGCTTTTACTACATCCTCTGGTAACAAATTTCAGAGTCTGATTACACGTTGAGTGAAAAAATATTTTCTCTTATTAGTCTTAAATAGGTTACCCTGTAGCTTCATTACATGTCCCCTAGTCTTTCTATATTCTGATGATGTAAACAATCGATCTACGTTTACACGTTCCACTCCATTCATTAATTTATAGACCTCTATCATATCTCCCATCAGCCGTCTCTTTTCCAGGTTGAAGAGCCCTAAACCTTTTAGCCTCTCTTCATAGGGGTATCCTTCTATCCCCTTTACCATTTTGGTGGCTCTTCTCTGTACCTTTTCTAAAAACGCTATAACCTTTTTAAGATACTGCGACCAGAATTGCACACAATATTCAAGATGCGGTCGCATCATGGAACGATACAGAGGCATTATAATATCCTTTGTTTTATTTTCCATTCCTTTTCTTATGATGCCTAGCATTCTATTTTTTCTCTTGGCCGCTGCTGCACACTGGGTGGAGGGTTTTAACATGTTATCCACGATGACGCCTAAATCTTTTTCCTGGGTGGTGGTTCCAAATGTGGAACCTTGCATTGTGTAACCATAGTTTGAGTTTTTCTTTCCTAGGTGCATAACTTTGCACTTGTCCACATTAAATTTCATCTGCCATTTGGATGCCCAGTCTTCCAATTTATCAAGATCCTCTTGTAATTTTCCACAATTGTCATGGGTTTTAACAGCTTTAAATAGTTTTGTGTCATCTGCAAATTTGATAACCTCACTCGTTATTCCCTTTTCCAGGTCATTTATAAATATGTTAAAAAGCAGAGGACCCAGCACAGATCTCTGGGGAACTCCACTATTCATCTTTCTCCACTGGGAAAATTGACCATTTAACCCTACCCTCTCCTTGCTATCTTTTAACCAGTTCCGGATTCACAATAGAACACTGCCTCCTATCCCATGACTTTTTAATTTTGCCAAAAGTCTCTGATGAGGGACCTTGTCAAAGGCTTTCTGAATGTCCAGATACACTATATCAACCGACTCACCTTTGTCTACCTGTTTATTCACACCTTCAAAAAAATATAACAGATTAGTAAGACAAGATCTTCCTTGTCTAAAGCCATGTTGGTTGTCTTCCATCAAGCCATGACTATCTACATGTTCAGCAATATTGTTCTTTATGATGGTTTCTACCATTTTTCCTGGTAATGACGTCAGGCTCACCGGTCTGTAATTTCCCGGATCACCCCTAGAGCCCTTCTTAAAAATTGGCGTTACATTGGCCATCCTAGAATCTTCAGGTATTACAGATGATTTTAATGATAATTCACAGATCACTAATAGCAAGTCTTCAGTCTCATATTTCAGTTCTTTCAACACCCTTAGATGTATACCATCCGGTCCAGGTGATTTGCTACTCTTCAGTTCATCAAATAGTTGTAATACATCTTCGAAGTGTATTGATATTTCTTTCAATTCTTCCGCAGTATCACCTTTAAATACAACTTCAGTCATGGGTAACATCCCTACATCTTCCTCAGTAAAGACCGAAGCAAAGAATTCATTCAGTCTCTCCACTATGGCCTTGTCCCCTCTTAGTGCCCCTTTTACCCCTCTATCATCTAATGGCCCAATTGACTCTCTCACCTTTTTTTGCTACAAATGTACTTGAAAAAGTCTTTATTATGCGTTTTTGCTTCCAAAGCAAGCTTCTTCTCAAATTCTATCTCCAGGAATAAGCAGGAATGTAGTCTTCACATATGGGTATCGTCGGTACCGACGGAACCTGCGCAGGAACGTTCCCCAGCGTCTAATAGGAAAGCTTTTGGGAGCTTCCCACAGCGCCTGCATGCTGCCTTCCTGCCTTTCCCAACTGTCCCTCTCCAGTTCTTCATTTTCCACAGAGCCGACAGGTTGCACATCCTGTCACCGCAGAAAATAATTCCCTTCTATTCTTCTTTTTTGTGGTCGCGTCTGCCTTCCTTTGACACTACACTGGTACCGCCGGTTCTTCTTTCTTTTTTTCCAAAAAGACCCCCATCTTTCTTCTGGAGTCTTTTCCAGTTATTTTCTCCTCAGGTACCACGTGCCATTTTGGGCACTAGGCCCAACCTTTTCCTTTAAAATGGAAAAACCTGCTTCGGGTTTTAAAAAGTGTTCCAAGTGTGGTGGTACCATCTCCATCACCGACACCCATGAGTGGTGCCTCAAATGTTTAGGCACTCTATTTTGGAGTATGTTGCCTGTGGGATGATGTCGAAAAGGGGCCGGCAGGACCAAGCTGCTAAACTTAGCACCCTTTTTCCCTCCAATGCAGCCTCTGTGGCATCGACGTCTTCCAGGGCTTCGTCTTCCTCCCATGGATCTCAGGTAACTAAACATAAATCTAGCCGGTCCTCAAAGGGTAGATCTCCCTCTAAGCATCAAGATGCCTCTGGCGTTGCCCTTGAGGGACTTTCACCGGCAAAATTGCCCTGGCGGGAGGCTTCGGCTTCCAAAAGCACTAACGGGGCTCCAGGATGTTCTCGAGGCCTCAACCTCGGCAGAACTACTGGTGCCATGCTCTGGGCTACCGGCTGCTTCATCCGGTACCGATACCCAAGCATCGGCAGCGTCAATAGACCAGAGATTTTTGGCTATTGAATGCAGTCTGGCGGCTCTTCTCACGGCCTCGATGCCCCTGAAACCGCTTCAGACAATTCAACTGGTACGGCACCGACTCCGGTACCGACTGCATCGACATTGGCAGGTATTCTACCGGGACCAAGTCATGCTTATCCATCCGGTATCGACAAGTCAGTACCGGACCCCTCCAATGCTGACTTCGATCGGTACCGGTACCGTGCCTTGCACGATCACCCGGATCGGAGATACTTTGAATCCTCGGATGAGTCTGAAGACTCTGAAAGCTCTGCCGATACCAGAGTACTTCTTCCTGAGGATTCTTCTTCTCCTCAGCGTAGGATGTCTCCACCAGAGGATATGTCCTTTCAGGATTTTATCCGAGATGTGGCTCGAGGTCTTTCCATCACAGTGGCTCCTGAAAAAGAGCCTAGGGCAAAGGAATTAGAAATCCTACAATACCCTAAAGCTCCCAAGGAGGCAGCTACCTTACCTATTCATGAGATCTTGCATGATCTCATGTTAAGGATGTGGGAAACACCTCTAACCACATCTCCTCACTCTTGAAGACTCGACACCATGTATCGAGTTCCTCCTTGTCCTGGGTTTCAGAAGACGCAGCTACCACATGCTGGTGGAATCAGCTATGAGAAGGATCAAGAGTGCTAAAAAGCATGCATCTAATCCTCCAGGACGTGAGTGTAGGACTCTTGACGTCTTTGGACGTCAAACCTTCCAGGCTTCTATGCTTTCTGCTAGGATCAGTTCCTATATATTATATATGGGAATGTTCCTTAAGGAGGTCACGGGAGATTTAGAGCTTATGAGCCCTCTCCTTCCTGATGATAAGAAGCAGGATTACCTCGCCCTTGTCAAACATGCTCAGGATATTTCCAAGTTTGTGAATCGCGCAGCCTTTGACTGCTTTGAGTGCATAAGTAGAACCTCTGCTATTGCCATAGGTGCACATAGGATTGCCTGGCTCCAGGCATCTGACTTGGAACTTTGGGTACAGGATAAACTAGGGAATATTCCTTGCACAGGAGAGAATCTCTTTGGCAAGAATTGGCAGGAAAAAGCTAATGAGACAGATAATGACAATATCACTTTGGATAGATTGTCTAAATCTACAGCTGATCCTGCAAGGAAAAAAATCCTACAAGAAACCATTCTTCAGTAAGAAGAAGAGGTTTTATCCCTCCTATACCCAGCAGGGGCATTGTTTAGGTTAGTCTGCCCAAAAGGGACAGCAGCAACAACCTAGGCAAAGAAAAACAAAAGCTGCTAAGCCTCAACCGGCTCAGCAGACTAAGCCTCCACAGGAGCTTTGACTCCTATCTAGAGAACTTTGCCTTCCTGGCCCTGAACGGCCCAGAACCCTCCACCATCCCAGGAAGGTTGTGGTATTTTGCCCCAAGATGGGGGTCAGATAACAGCAGAAAATTGGACTCTGTCTATTGTAAGAGAGAGGTACAAGCTTCATTTCCTCAGCATGCCCCCTCCTACAATGGTAAGACAGTTGAATTCTCAGACCTCGCTCAATGACCAGTTAGGTCAAGAGGTCACTATGCTTCTTGCCCAAGGGGCAATAGGAGAGGTACCCATTCTCCAACAGGGTACAGGGTTCTACTCCCCCTATTTCCTTATTCCAAAGAAAACAGGAGGACACAGACCCATTTTAGACCTTAAAGAATTGAACAAATTCCTGTTCAAAGAGAAGTTCAAAATGATTTCTCTAGGAACTCTGCTGCCATACCTTCAGAGTCAGGATTGGCTTTGTTCTCTAGATCTCAAGGATGCGTACACTCATGTTCTCATCCATCGAACTCATCGAAAGTTCCTTCGCTTTCTATTTCAAGGGAAGCACTACCAATACAGGGTTCTTCCTTTTGGCCTGGCCTCGGCACCAAGGGTGTTCACAAAATGCATGGCTGTGGTGGCAGCATTTCTTCGCACCCTAGGAATATTTGTCTTCCCTTACTTAGACGACTGGCTCATTCGAGCCTCTTCAGAGCCAGAGGCCAGGGTTGCTCTCTCTCGCACAATGCGCATCCTTCAGTATTTGGGACTTGTCATAAACTTCCCAAAATCCAACCTTGCTCCCACTCAGTCCCTAGAGTTTATAGGAGCTCTACTGGATACCAGACAGACAAGGGCCTACCTTCCACAGCCCCACTGCCTTCGCATTGTGCACTTAGCTTCCCAAGCAGTGCTAAAATCTCATCTCACTGCTCGGGAAATGTTACAGTTGCTAGGCCACATGGCATCCACCGTGCATGTGGTTCCTTATGCTCGCCTCCATATGAGGGCAGCCCAGTGGACTTTATCCACTCAGTGGACTCAGGCGTCAGGTTGCCTGTCAGACAAAATAGCAAACTCAGTTTGCCTTATTTTGTCCCTCCAATGGTGGCAATCACTCCAAAAGCTTTTGGTGGGGTCCCCTTTTCAGCAACCTCCACCCCAAGCCACTCTAACAACAGATGCCTCACAGGTGGATTGGGGAGCCCACCTGCAAGGCCTCTCTACCAATGGTACCTGGACTCCACAGGAGACCTATCTACATATCAATCTCCTGGAACTCAGAGCAATCTTCCTTGCTCTTCGAGTATTCCACACCCAGCTCAGCTACAAGACAGTCCTAGTTCAAACGGATAATCAAGTAGCCATGTTCGGTGTGAACAAGCAGGGCGGAACAGGCTTTCTGTCGCTATGCAACAAAGCTTTGCGACTATGGGCCCTCGCGAGAGAGCATCAGATTCATCTCCTTGCAGTGTATCTTCCAGGCATTCGAAACTCTTGGGCAGACAGACTCAGTCGAGTTCTGCTTCCACACGAATGGTCTCTCCAGACCAGGTGGCCAAAATTTTCCAAATTTGGGGGACCCCGGACATAGACCTCTTCGCAAGTCCGCTGAATGCCAAACTTCCCCGGTTCTGCTCCAGAATTCCGGCTCAGGGTTGTCAGGCCAGGGATGCTTTCCTCCTCCATTGGGGCCAGGACTTCCTGTATGCCTTTCCACCCCTTCCCCTAATTGCCAAAACCCTGTTCAAGCTTCAGAGAGACAGAGGTCATATGATTCTCATAGCTCCACATTGGCCACGGCAAATGTGGTACCCTCTGCTCCTACATCTCTCTCAAGCTCCATCTCTGGAGTTAGGATTTGCTCCAGATCTCCTTTCTCAGGAGGACGGGATGCTGTGGCATCCCAATCCCCAGTCTCTACATCTCAGGGCCTGGTTGCTGAAAGCCTAGAACTTCACGGTCTTAACCTTTCTCAGCAGGTAAAGGATATCCTTTATGCTTCCAGGAAGCCTTCCACAAGACGCTCTTATGCTTTCAGGTGGAAAAGATTTACCATATGGTGCTCGCAGAAGGGTCTTAACCCTCTTGCGATACCCTCTGGAATCATTACTGGAGTATCTACTACTCTAACTTACTCAACAATTCAATTAACCGACCAAGAGAATTATTCTGTATAATTCAGAAACTAACAAACAAAACGTACAATTCAGATGAAATATCCATAGATATAACCCCACAAGACCTAGCTCAATACTATATTAATAAAACAAAAATACAAACAAATAACCCCCCAACAACACACACCAATATGAAGCAAACAACCCCCGATAACTGGTCCAACTTCAGCCTGATCTCAAAGACCACACTTAAAACAACCATATCTAACATAAATACAACTACCTCATATCTTGACCCATGCCCAGTTGACTGGATAAAAAAGACACTCTCAATACTCTCTCCTCTCCCTTCATCCTCCCTATGGTTAACATATCTCTAGACGAAGGATATTTACCACCATCCCTCAAACATGTCCAAATAAGACCAATACTTAAAAATAAAACACTAGACAAATTATCCCCAAAATCATACAGACCCATATCGAGCATTCCCTTCATGGCCAAACTTATTGAAAAAATAGTTCAAACACAACTACAGGAATACATTGATACATTGAACCTCCTTGATGAACACCAATATGGCTTCAGACCTTTCCATGGAGTTGAAACACTGCTAACAGTCCTTTATGACACCTTACTAAGAGGAATCGATGACACAAAACAAGCCTTCATCCTAGTATTCCTCGACATCTCTGCCGCATTTGACAGTGTAAACCACATAACAATGCTTAACAGACTTCAACAAATAGGAATTACATCCACTGTCCATAACTGGTTCAAATCCTACCTATCAAACAGAACCCAAACAGTAAGAATTCTTAACCAGACATCTAACACATTCGATCAAACACAAGGCCTCCCACAGGGATCTGCACTATCAGCACTTTTGTTTAACATTTACCTACAGCCAATCAGCAATATCTTTAAACGTCATAGCGTTCATTATCATATCTACGCTGACGATATAATGTTCTACATACCATTTAAAATCCCACACCCTCCACTACAACAGATAACAGAGTGCTTTAAAGAACTAACAATATGGCTCAATGAACAGAACTTACACATTAATTTCTCAAAAACTGACGTTCTATATATTACTAAAAACCAAACATACACACCCCCAAGCACCATCACACTTGATAACCATGAAATCAACATAAAAAAGGAAATAAAATACCTGGGTGTGATACTTGACAATAAACTTAACATGGATTCTCACATAAAATATCTAACAAAAACATACACTACAAACTTAAGACCTTGAAACAACTAAGACCATTAATCCACTTACAAGACTTCATAACCATAATACAAGCCATCATCACCCCACACTTTGATTTTGCAAATTTAATCCTTAATGGCATCACAAAGCAAAATATATTAAAAAGTTACAACTAACTCAGAACATAGCAGCAAGGATAATAATGAATATAAGCTCAATTGAACATATCACACCGACATTAGCCGAACTCCATTGGCTACCTAGCCACAGCAGAATAAAATATAAGATATTACTTACAACGTTTAAACTAATAAATAACTTAGCGCCAACTATACTCAATACACTCATCAAGATAGAAATAGATAAAAGATCACAAAGAAGTAGAAACACTAACACTATAGCAGTACCAAAAGACTACACAAAAGCAAAAAAACAAACCAACATGAGAGCATTCTCACACTCAGCTCCTACCCTCTGGAATAACCTTCCTGACAACATTCGCTCACTATCAGACATAAAGGAATTTAGAAAAAAACTGAAAACCCATTTATTCTCATTGCATTACAACCAAGGATCAGAGTCTGGCCAGACGACACAAAGAGACGCAGGTTAACTACTACAATTCAAACAACATATACCCACGTGCCTGAAGCTTATATAAAGTATACAACCACACGCGACATATGATACAATTTGTATATATTTACTATGTATATATGTTATAATAGTTTAATAATTTACTGTTTAAACTTTATACTGTTATCTGTACCTAGTTCATCTGTTCTATGTAAAATGACTTGGTATGATACTATCCATACCATATAACATTCTGTTCATTGTAAACCGCACTTGATACTTGTGAAAGAGCGGTATAGAAATAATTGTTAAATAAATAAAAATAAATAAATAAATAAATTTATCTAATGCAGGGCTTAAGACAAATTCAGTGAGAGTTCATTTGAGTGCTATTGCAGCTTCTTTCAAGTCTCTAAATGGGCAACCTATTTCCTCTCATCCTCTCATAGCGAGATTTATGAGAGGCCTTCTTTTGACTAAGCCCCCCATTAAGCCAGCACCGGTGGCATGGGACTTAAATTTGGTTCTTGGGCAGCTTATGAAACCGCCTTTTGAACCATTAGCCACTACCTCCTTGAAATTCCTTTCCTGGAAGTTCGTCTTTCTTATTGCAATCACATCAGCATGTCGCATCAGTGAATTGCAAGCATTGGTCGCTGATCCTCCTTATACAAGGTTCCATCATGATATGGTAGTCCTTAGGACTCATCCACACTTTATGCCAAAGGTGGTGTCACCTTTTCATTTAAACCAAGCGGTTTACCTTCCTGTATTTTTCCCAAGGCCTCATGCCTCAAATGCAGAAAGGAGTCTTCATACTTTGGATTGTAAAAGGGCTCTGTAAGTAAAAGGCCCTTGATTGGTATTTGTGACACAGCAACATAGGAAGTCCTCTCAACTTTTTGTTGCTTTTGATCCTAGTCATTTGGGACATCCAGTCTCCAAAAGAACACTGTCCAACTGGATTTCACAGTGTATATCTTTTGCCTATGAGAGTAAAAACCTTCCTCTGGAAGGCCATGTCACAGCTCACAATGTGAGAGCCATGGCAGTCTCTATGGATCATCTTCACTCTGTGTCTATCGACGACATCTGCCGAGCAACTACTTTGGCTTTGGTTCATACCTTCACAGCCCATTACTGCTTAGACAAGGACTCCCGCCGGGATGCCTTGTTTGGTCAGGCTGTTCTTCAACACCTGTTCCATACTTAATCAACTCCTACCCACCCATCCCTGATAGGATGCCAGAGATCCATGGGGGGAAGTGGAGCCCTTTCACAAGGGCACACAACTTCTGGGGTTTCTCCCTGGCATCTGCAGCTAGGGAGTATCCATATGTGAAGACTATATTCCTGCTTGTTCCTGGAGATAGCATAGTTACTCACCTGTAACAGGTGATCTCCAGGAACAGCAGGAATTTAGTCTTCACAACCCACCCACCTCCCCTAGGAGTTGTATCTCTCTATCTCTCTCTTTCTCTCTTTCCCTCTCTCTTTTGTCTCAGCTTTAAACTCAACTGGAGAGGGACAGTTGGGAAAGGCGGGAAGGCAGCACGCAGGCGCTGTGGGATGCTCCCAAAAGCTTTCCTATTGGACGCTGGGGAGTGTTTCCGCGCAGGCTCTGTCGGTACCGACGATACCCATATGTGAAGACTAAAGTCCTGCTGTTCCCGGAGATCACCTGTTACAAGAGAGTAACTATGCTCTCTTTGCCTGCCTTATCAGTGTCTTGCATTTATCTTGCCAGTGCTTGTGCTGTTTCCAGTTTTCATCATTTGGCTCTTTTTTCCGTTTTCTGAAAGATGCTTTTTTGACAACAGCCTCTCTGACCTCACCTTTAAACCATGCTGGCAGTTTTGGACTTCCTTCCACTTTTCTGAAAGCATGGAATACAGATGGTCTGGGCTTCCAAGATAGTATTTTTAAGCTTGATGTAAGTCTTTAACCTTTCCAACTGCTCCTTTTAGTTTTTTCTTAACTTTTTTCCTCTTTTTATCATAGTCTCCCTTTCGAAAGTTAAAAGGTAGTACTGTGGATTTCCTTACCATCCCTCCTTCATTAATTAAATCAAACGCAATCATGCTATGATCACTGTTGCCAAGTGGCCCCAATACCCTTATCTCTTGCACCAGATCTGGTGTTCCACTAAGGACTAGGTCCAAAATGGCTTCCCCTCTGGTCAGTTCATGAACCAGCTACTCCAAGAAGCAGTCATTTATTTCATCTAGAAACTTTATCTCCCTAGCATGTCCTGCCATGACACTGACCCAGTCAATACCTGGGTAATTGAAATCACCCATTATTATTACTGTGCTGTAACGTTTGTGAGCTTCCCTGATTTCTTTGAACATGTCATCATCCATTTGTTCATTCTGGCCAAGCGGTCGATAGTACACCTCCACTGCCATCGCCTTCCCCTTTTTACACTGAATTTCAATCCATAGAGATTCTACAGCAAATTTTGTTTCCTGCAAAATTTTAATCCTTTGTGACTCAATGCCCTCTCTAACATAAAGCACAACACCTCCACCAATTTGATCAGCTCTATCATTACAATATAGTTTGTATCCAGGTATCACAGTGTCCCACTGGTTGTCCTATTTCCACCATGTCTCTGAGATACCAATCATATCTAACTTCTCATTTAGTGCTATATATTCTAACTCTTCCATCTTATTTTTTAAGCTTCTAGCATTTGCATACAAGCATTTTAGAAACTGCATTTTATTCATATGAATCTGGCTATCAGTAGGCAGAGGTAATTTGGAATCTTTTAGCTCTGTCTGCTGCGTACTCAAGAGCATTTGGGCTACTTTTGTCTTTATTGGAACCTCTCTGCTGATATGCCCTAACTTCATTCTTTTGGTAGTAAACTTCAAGGATACATTGTTCCGAACCACGCGCTCTTGGGCAACTGTCAGCTCTCTCCTATTATCTAATTTAAAAGCTGCTCTATCTCCTTTTTTTTTCCATTTTAAATTTTTATTAAGAACTTCAATGAGCAATACAAACCACATTTTTCACACCAGTGTACATCTTTGAATATTAAACATTCTCCCTAATACATGCACATTATAACATACCTTTCCCTCCCTTACTGTTTTCCCATTTTAAATTGCTATTAACCAATACAGTAAAGGGTACAGGTCGTCGCAATATCCACTTTATACAATTACTCTAACACTGACGTATACTTCATGTTCCCCTCCTATATCCCCCTCCTAACACCCCCCTCTCACCCTCCCTGCCACCCCCCCTTCCCTTTCCCGTTCCCCCTCTTCATTCCAACATGCATCTCCCACTCAACCGTTCCTGCCTCTCTATCCCTACCCCGTTCCACCTTACATGATTCAAGCTTCTTAATGACTTGTACCTAATGCCCTCCCACCTTCAACCGCCGCCCATTCTCTCTCGCCTCCTGCCATGTTTCCAGCCACCTACACACTTTTTTCCAGTGTTCCGCACCTGACCCCCCATTCCCCTGCCACTGCTCTGTCAAGCCGTGCATCAATCCCACCTCTGTCACCCTTCGCACAAAGCCTACCACCTGTTGTATGCCCGACCCCACCCAGTGTTGTGCTATCTCACACAGTGCAGCCACAAGACAATGATGGAGCACCCCACTATCCCTCTTTGGAATATCCTCCTCCAAGTGATGCAATAAGCAGATCTCAGGTTTCCTCTGCAATCGATATCCTGTCATGCTATAAATCATGTCTAGAATCTCTACCCAGTACGCTTGTACCCACTCACATTTCCACCACATATGCATCCAATCCCCCCTCTCTGGACATCCCCTCCAGCATTGGTTATTATGTCCCCTTCCAACTCTCTGGTTACGTACTGGAGTCCAATACCAGCTGAACAATACTTTATATGCATTTTTGTTTACCTGTGTGGCGATTGAAACACTGGGCACCATTTGTATTATCTTGTCCCATATCTCCTCGTTCCAACTGACCCCCAAGTCAACCTCCCATTTTTTCATATACCCCAATTTACTCTCCCCGCCCTCCATTAATCCTTTGTAAATCCTGGACAAAACTCCTTTGTGGCCCAAGTTCCCAGCACAAAGCGCCTCGAACCACCCCCTGTTTCCCCAAAACTCCTTCCTTATCGTTCCTCCAGTTCAGTCCTCTACTTCTGGGTTGTCAACCTCCTCCTGGAGACTGGTATGTCAAACTCATGATATCACTGGATATAGCCTGCTGCTCTTTCTCTCTCCCTCCAGTGTTACCAGTCTCCAGGCAGCCAGAGGATGTTGTGAGCCCAGGAGAGGGCTCACTGGAGTAACAGATAAGGAGAGTGTAGGCTTAGGATAGTTGGGGGACATTGTTTGTTGTTTCCGTGTAATTGCGTTAGTGTTCTTAAAAAAAAAAAAAAAACATCATCAAGAAAGAGGGAATTTTCTTTTTGTCTGCTCCCTGCCTGTCACCACAAAAAAAAAAAAAAATACGAGAGCTTAACAAACTCTTTCAGAAAACCACGAGTAGCTGGGTGGTGGTCGGAGGATCTCTCCCCCCGGACACTACGGGGGAGAGCCCTCTCGTGAAGCACTGCACCCTACCGGACCGCTGGGCAGCTTGATCGCGGCTCCGGAGGGCAGGTAAGCGGCAAGCTCTTCTGCCTGAGTCTCCCCAGGCTAGATCAGCGTCGGGGGGGGGACGGAGAGGATTCAGCGATTGTGCAGACCGGCCCAGTAAGGCTTCCACCAGTGACAGGCTGCTGTGGTAGGGAGGAATCTTTTAATCCGCTAATAAAAAGCTTCAGCGGGCAGTTTTGGCGTGCTTTTTCTGCCTTCGCGGTTTTGCCGGTGGCCATCTTAGGCGCCGCGGAAAGCAGCGTGGCGGCCCGGTATGGGCACATTGAGCGGGTGCGCATCCCCCCTTCTTGTTTGTAGGGATTTTTTTCTTTATTTAAGGTTTTAGAGCGTTATAGGCACTGTTTGTTGTTTTGGGCTACATTTTAGCGGTTCTTTTCCTGCGGTCGTGTTTACACCGCGGGAGGGGGGGGGGTAGAGAACCCTCTCGCGGTGGCATAGTGTAAACTTTTCCAGCAGGCATTTTTTCCTCTGACACAGACTCCCAGCGCTTCTGGGGGCTTCCAGTAGGTTCATAGGAGGTAAACAGTGGTTGATTAATACTTTATCTTCATATTGATATTGGTAGAAGAGGAAGAAGAGGTGGATGGCGGGGAAGCCACAGTGTGTGATCTGTGGCACCCATAGGGGCACAGTGGCGGAGTCTGGTGTATGCCGCGGCTGTGCTTCGCTGTCGTCCACGGTAGAACAGCAGATGGATGTTAAGGAGATGGCAGAGCCATCAGTAGGGCAGTCAGAGGCTATGGCGGAGTCTCTCCAACTTCCCGGGCAGGAGGTACCGGCAGGGGAGCTAGCGGGGTCTGCGGCGGGGGTTGCGGAGCCACGGTCAGGGGACCCGGCAGAGTTTTGTCCGGAGTTCATTTTAATGCTGCATAAAGCATTTTGTCTGTGGCGCCAGGGAAAGATGTCTGGAAAGGCGCCACTTACGGGCTCGGGTTCACAAATGGCAGGGCTGGTCAATGGCGGCGAGGGCCCCTCGGCGCCTAAAAGGCCTAGAGCCTGGGATTCTTCGACTGGGGAGAGCGATTGGCCGGAGCTCGAGGAAAATGACTGGGAGAATGAAGAGGGTGCACAGGATCTGGAGGAAGGAGAGATCCTGGAACCGGAGGATCAGTCAAAGATCATTAGGGTCTTTCGTAGAGAGGAGCTTCCAGCATTGATTGCGGAGTCGTTGCAGATATTGAATTTAACGGCACCGGCGGATGCAGAGGACGAGGTGGAAGATCCGGTTATCCAGGCGGTGCGGCAGTCACAGGTAGTGTTTCCGGTGCATAAAGTGGTCGATAAGATGATCCAGGATGAATGGAACCAGCCAGATGCGGGTCTCAGAGGGGTGCGCACAATGAATAGACTCTATCCGCTAGCCGATAAAGATAAAGAAAGGTTCCGGACGCCGCAGGTGGATGCGGTGGTGTCGGCAGTGACTAAGAAGACTACCATTCCAGTAGAAGGAAGCGCAGCTTTGAAGAATGCGCAGGACCGTAGAGTTGACGGGCTTCTGAAGCAGACCTTTGAGGCTGATTCTTTATCCTTGCAGGCATCCATCTGTGGTGCTTGGGTGGCGCGGGCGTGCTTGCGCTGGGTACAGCAGTTGCGTCACTCGCCTCACTTGGACTCGAAGGAGCTTAAAGAGTTGGGGCGCCTGGAGTCCGGTGCAGCGTATTTGGCAGATGTGCACTATGATTTGATCAGGGCACTGGCGAATAGCACGGCATCAGTGGTGGCAGCTCGCAGATCGGTGTGGTTGCGTAACTGGGCGGTGGACGGCTCGTCAAAGTCACGGCTCGGGAAGTTGCCGTTCAAAGGAAAGCTGCTTTTCGGAGAGGATTTGGATAAGTTGGTGAAGGACCTGGGGGAGTCCAAGACGGGTAGGCTGCCAGAGGACAAGCCAAAACAGGGCAGGCCCAGTCAGACTTTGAGGCCAATTTTGCGACTTTCGGAGGTTTCGAGCGTCGCGGTATGGTGCCTTTCAGAGGGGCAGGTTTCCTTCCTGCAGTCAAGGATTCTGGGGGTTTCGAGGGGCGACTAGGGGTTTCGCCTCGGGCTCCCTGTCAGCAGCTCGTAAGTCGCAATGAGATGAGGCGGGTCCCGGTAGCGGACGCTCCCATCGGCGGGAGACTTCGGGAGTTTCTGTCCGCTTGGACCCTCATCACCTCCGACCAGTGGGTCCTGGAGATCATTCAGCACAGTTATGCCCTGGAGCTGGCACGGCCCGTGCGAGATTCCTTCGTCATGTCTCCTTGCAGGGGGCAGAAAAAGACTCTAGCGGTTCGCGACACTTTGGACCGCCTACTGCGCTTAGGGGCGGCAGTGGAGGTTCCGAGGCAGGAATACGGCTTGGGTCGGTACTCCATATATTTCGTGGTGCCAAAGAAAGGCGGGGCGCTGCGGCCTCTCTTAGATCTCAAGGGTGTGAATCGGTGTCTCAGGGTACCCCACTTCCGTATGGAAACGTTGCGGTCGGTGATCGTCGCGGTCCGTCAAGGAGAGTTTCTGACGTCCTTGGATCTAACGGAGGCTTATCTGCACATTCCCATCCGGGAGGCTCATCAGAGGCTCTTAAGGTTCGCCTTGCCCTGGGGTCACTATCAGTTCCGAGCGCTGCCCTTCGGCCTGGCGACGGCGCCACGCACTTTCACCAAGATTATGGTGGTAGTGGCGGCGGCGCTGCGCAAGGAAGGTATTCTGGTGCATCTGTATCTCGACGATTGGTTGATTCGGGCGAAGTCAGAGGCAGAGAGCCGGCAGGTGACCGACAGGGTGGTCGAGTTTTTGCAGGGCCTTGGTTGGGTGGTCAATCCGACCAAAAGTCATCTACAGCCAGTCCAGGTTCTCGAGTATCTGGGGGTTCAATTCGACACTCGCAGAGCGCTAGTCTTTCTGCTGAGCAAGAGGGTGCAGGCTTTGCACAGCCTGGTTCGCTCCTTCCGGGCCACGCCTGCCCCGATGGCGTGGTTTTACCTGCGGGTGCTCGGCACGATGGCGACAACCCTGGAGGCGGTGCCGTGGGCCAAAGTGCATATGCGCCCGCTGCAGAGGGCGTTGCTGAGGCGTTGGTCGCATCAGGTGGATTCTCTGAGCAAGCGGTTGCCCTGCCCCCTCAAGGTTCGCCGGTCGCTGCAGTGGTGGTTGCTTCCGTCCTTGTTGGCAGTCGGAATGCCTCTGGAACAACCGGAGTGGGTTCCAGTGATGACAGATGCCAGTCTCTCGGGCTGGGGAGCCCACTGCGGAGGCCAGTTTGCGCAGGGTTACTGGTCCCCTCTAGAGTCGGCTTGGTCGAAAAAATCGGTAGGAGTTGCGAGCGGTGGCGAGAGCACTGGAGGCGTTCGAGCAGATGGTGCTGGGGCGTTCCGTTCAAATTCTGTCAGACAATTCGGTGACGGTCGCTTACATCAATCGTCAGGGAGGCACGGGAAGTGCAGCGATGGCAGAGGAGGTGGACCTGGTGTTTGCCTGGGTGGAGTGTCGGTTGACGGCAATTTCAGCGACACATATTGCGGGAAAGGACAACGTGATGGCGGATTTCCTCAGCAGAGTGCGAGTGGATGCCGGGGAGTGGGAGTTGCATCCCGAAGCCTTTGCGCAGATCGAACGGCGTTGGGAGATGCCAATAATGGACTTGATGGCAACCTTTCAATCGGCCAAGGTTCCGCGGTTTTACAGCAGGAGAAGAGAAAGAATATCAGAAGGCATAGACACGCTGTTGCAGCGGTGGCCAACGTCGGGGCTTCTGTACGTTTTCCCACCATGGGCACTGATAGGGTGAGTGGTGCAACGGATAGAGGCGTATCAGGGGAAGGTGCTTCTGGTGGCGCCCGACTGGCCAAGACGTCCGTGGTACGCGGATCTAATGAGGCTCCTAGACGGCCGACCCTGGCGTCTCCCAGCTCGGTCGGATCTGTTGTGTCAGGGTCCGCTATTCATGCCCCAAGTGGATCGATTCTCGCTTACGGTATGGCCATTGAAAGGGCTCGGTTAAGGAAGAAACGTTACTCGGCGGTGGTGATTTCTACGCTGCTGAGGGCACGGAAACGTTCTACTTCCTTGGCGTATGTGCGGATATGGCGTGTGTTTGAAGACTGGTGTTCGAGACGTCAGATTAGGGCAGCCAAGGTTGCCGTACCTTCCATATTGAACTTTCTACAAGATGGCTTTGATAAAGGTTTGTGTATTATCACAAATTGTGCAGGTCGTTTAATAGAGGGTAATAGTTACCTAAGAAATAGTGTATGTAGTCCCTCCAAAACTAAGTAAAGGCAGTCCGTTAATAACGAAGAAGACAATCCCAATATAGAAAGAAACCAACGGTCTCAGACTGAGTAGCTAGACACTCTTGGGTATAATTTCACCGAAAAAGCGCTGCTAAAATTGCATCAACGACCGTATAAACTGGTTTCCACTAAAATATGTGAATGTCAAGAGTGTATTATTGTAAAACATTCATATTAATTTGTCGGACCATTCTTTACATTCTTTTTTGAAAAAATTCAGAGATTGTGCTTATCTCTTAGAAGATTTTTAGCAGTCCCAACGCCACCATTCCGATACCCTTATTGCGTTTTGAATCTTCATTCTCCCTATATGGTAAACAATGTTAAGGTAACTCGCTATATTTATTTTCTCTAACAATCTTCCTCCTTCCACAGAGATTGTCTGGCAAAACCGTTCCCCTGATGAAGATTTGAAACGCAATAAGGGTACCGGAATGGTGGCGTTGGGACTGCTAAAAATCTTCTAAGAGATAAGCACAATCTCTGAATTTTTTCAAAAAAGAATGTAAAGAATGGTCCGACAAATTAATATGAATGTTTTACAATAATACACTCTTGACATTCACATATTTTAGTGGAAACCAGTTTATACGGTCGTTGATGCAATTTTAGCAGCACTTTTTCGGTGAAATTATACCCGAGAGTGTCTAGCTACTCAGTCTGAGACCGTTGGTTTCTTTCTATATTGGGATTGTCTTCTTCGTTATTAACGGACTGCCTTTACTTAGTTTTGGAGGGACTACATACAATATTTCTTAGGTTTGATAAAGGTTTGGCAGTCAGTTCGTTGCGGGTGCAGTTGGCTGCGCTGTCCTGTTATCGCGGCAAGGTTCAGGGTTTGTCGTTGGGGGCGCATGTGGATATCATACGTTTTCTGAGGGTGGTGTCTAGACTACGGCCTGCCCGTAGGATACAGGTTCCGTCTTGGGATCTTAATCTGGTGTTGTCGGCGTTGATCAAGCCGCCTTTTGAGCCTTTGCATTCTGCATCGCTGAAGGATCTCACTCTCAAAGTGGTTTTCTTGGTAGCGATCTGTTCTGCGCAACGCATTTCGGAGTTACAAGCGTTGTCTTCTAGAGAGCCATTTTTGTCCTTCTCGAGGGAAAGAGTGGTGCTGCGGCCCGTACCGTCATTTTTGCCTAAGGTTGTTTCTCCATTCCATTTGAATCAGTCGGTGTGTTTGCCTGTCCTAGGTTCCGTAACGGGGGACTCTGAGGATCGCCGTTTCCATCTCTTGGATGTCAAGAGGGCTTTGCGGCAGTATTTGAAGTCTACTAAGCCCTTTCGCAAGTCGGATCGGTTGTTCCTGTTGTTTGAGGGCAGGCGTAAGGGCGAGGCGGCGTCTAAGGCTTCCATCGCCCGTTGGATTAAGGAAACGATAGCTTCCGCTTATTTGTTGCAAGGACGCGTGGCGCCAGACGGTTTGAGGGCTCATTCCGCCAGGGCGCAAGCGGCGTCGTGGGCGGAACATGGTCTGGTGCCACCGAGTGAGATTTGTAGGGCGGCTACGTGGTCGTCCTTGCATACGTTCAGTAAGCATTACCGTCTTGATGTCGCAGTGGCCGATGATGCTTGTTTTGGGGCGGCGGTGTTGCGCTCCGGCTGGAAGGGTCCCTCCTGATAGTTACTGCTCTGGTACATCCCAGAAGTAGAGGACTGAACTGGAGGAACGATAAGGAAATGATAATTACACTTACCTGGTAATTGTAGTTCCTTGAGTGACGACAGTTCAGTCCTCATTCCCGCCCAGAGATTTTTCAGAGGGGGGGCAGCCGTGTGCCGCATGGTCAGGTGCTACAGGTAAGTTCATTCATCTGTTCGATAGGAGAAGGTGGCTAACATTTTCGGTGGCAGTACAGGGCGTAAGACACCTTCCATGCAGGTTGTTATAACGTTTTAGTTAACCTAGGTTAGGTGCAGTTGACATTTATTGCTACTTATTTGTTGCTCCTTTGAGTCTGCTTTGTTAATAGTTCACACTGGAGGGAGAGAGAGAGCAGCAGGCTATATCCAGTGATGTCATGAGTTTGACATACCAGTCTCCAGGCTACAGGAGGAGGTTAACAACCCAGAAGTAGAGGACTGAACTGTCGTCACTCAAGGAACTACAATTACCAGGTAAGTGTAATTATCATTTCCACACCCTCTTCTGTCTTACAAAAGAACTCATTTATAGATAGGCATAATAATCCCTATCCTCCAACCCATATAAATCCTTAATGCCCTCAAACGTCAGAATACCCTCCTTGCTCACTATTTGAGAAATATGGGTCAGCCCTACCCCTGCCCATCTGCGCAAAATATGCCCCCCAGGTCCCTGATCTTCATCAAAACAGGCCGCCACTGTCATGCCCTGCGTATATACTTTATCTTGTACTAATAATTTTCTATTACATTTCCACACTTGCAAACTATGCACTATTAAGGGATTTAAGTATTTATATTCTGAGCTATTGCCGCCCCTCCACACCAATTTGTCTAGCTCCCCCCCCCCTTATTGAAGCTGCTTCCATTTGAACCCACTGTTTGTGTGTGCCTCGATGCCACTCATAGATTGCTTTCAGTTGAGCTGCCTCATAATATTTTCTAAAATTAGGAACCCCTAACCCCCCCCTCTCCTTTAGCTCTTTGCATTACTACTATCACTACTCTCGCCCGTCGGTTGTGCCAAATAAACCGATTAACCTGTCGTTGTAGCTGTTTTAGCTTGCTAGACGGTACCTTTATGGGCAGTGTCTGGAACAAAAACATGAATCTTGGCAAGAGCATCATTTTTATTGTGGCAATATGGCCGAACCATGAGAGGTAGCCCCGCCCCACCCGTCCAGCCAGCCCTCCAGCTTTCCAAACAGCTTTTGATATTTTAATTTATATAGTGCTTCAATCCTATTGCTCATCTGAATGCCAAGATACCTAATACCCTCTCTGGCCCATTTAAAGGGGTACTTCTATCGTAGAATGTCCTGTGTGTCCCCTTTAAGTGATAAATTTAAGATTTCCGATTTAGTCCAGTTAATACTGAAACCCGACAGTCTGCCAAATTCCTCTAATTCCCACATTAATATTGGGATCGAAAAGCACGGTTGGACTACACTCAAGATAATATCATCTGCAAATAGTGATATTTTATATTCTCCCTGCACGATTTTTATTCCCTGCACATCTGCCCTCTCCCGCACCCTCTCCGCAAACGGCTCCACCGATATGGCAAAGAGAAGCGGTGATAAGGGGCACCCCTGTCGTGTCCCTCTCCCCTGTCCAAAAAACTCTGAATAGGCCCCATTCACCAAAACACAAGCTTTCGGGTTGCTATAAAGCACTCTTACCCAGCTTAAGAATTCAGCCCCCAGGCCTATTCTCTCCAGTACCTGGAAAAGAAATGGCCAAGGCACCTAGTCAAAAGCCTTTTTGGCATCCAGAGACAACAATAGGGCCTCTTCACTATTGTGCTTCGTGGACCAAATCAGATTCAAAATCTTCCTTATATTGTCTGCCACTTGTCAACGGGGATGAAGCCCGCTTGATCATTGTGTATCAGCTTCCCAATCACCTTATTTAAACGCAGGGCTAGGATTTTCGCTAATAACTTGGCATCCAAAATGAGCAACGAAATCGGACGATAGGATGAGCACTCTTGTGGGTCCTTACCCTCTTTGTGTATGGTAGTTATACCCGCCCATCCCATAGTGTCCGCTAAGCCCCCTCCCTCCCTGGGCAAATTGAAAAGCCGCACTAGCGGTGCTATTAGCAACTCTCCAAAGTGTCTATAAAAACGCGCTGTAACTCCATCTAACCCCAGCGCCTTGTCTACTCTCAACTGTGTGATGTCTCGCTGCGCTTATGGCTTTGTTTACCTCTTTCTGTTCCCCCTCGTCTAATTTCGCCAGCGCTATGGAATCAAGATAGCTCTGTATTCTCGCCCTCTGTGGATAGTCCCTCGTTTTATATAACCCCTGATAAAATTCCCTAACGCTTCCCGAATCTCCCCATCCTTATGTACCACCCCCCTCCCTGATTCAGAATTTTTATTATATGGGAGCTTCTCCGCTGTCTCCCCCCGGGCTATTCTGCCTTGCACGCTCCCTGCCTCCACCGGACAGGGGGAGGTGTGGCGTTTATCTTCAGGTCTTCTCTCTCATTTTCACTGGTTTCACCTCCCCCCCACTATCCCGAATCCCTCCTACTCCGCACGGGATCTTCCCCTCCTGTGTTTTTTCTTCTTCTCTATGCTCCTCCCTCTTTACGTGTAGATCTCTGGGATTCTTTATTACTCTCTTTGTCGGACTTTACTCTTCTCTCACCCCACTTAGTTATCTTGGGTGACTTCAACACTCACCTCAGTTCCCCAACTAGGACACGCGACAAGACCCTTGCCTCTCTTTTTACTGACTTAGCCCTCACCCAGCACGTTACCTGCCGACCCATATCTCTGGCCATATTCTGGATCTTATCCTTACCTCTTCACCTTCCCCCTGTTTACCAACGGATATTAGGGCTTTCCCTCTTCCTTGGTCAGATCACCATTGCCTTTTCTTCTCCTTCTCTCTCCCCTCCTCAGAATCTTCAGGACATACTTCTGCAGCTCCCGTGCAGCCACCTCTTAAATGCCGTCTCACCCCCCTTACCCTTCAGAGTTTTCCCCCCGCAGATGCCCTCTTCCCTCTGGATTTCGCCTCTCTCCCAGTATATCGTCAGGTGGATTCCTGGACCTCCACTCTTTTCACTACCCTTGACGCTCTTGCTCCTCTTCACCCTTTTTCGCCCCTCCTCTCATCATCCTTGGTATCATCCAGGTCTGTACTTACTTCGCTCGCATCTTTGCCAAGCAGAACATCTGTGGCGCCGGAGGCCCTCTGCCTCCTCCATCTCCTTTTTCCGCCAAGTGCACCAACAGTATCGCTCTATGATAACCTCCGCCAAGAAATCTTTTTACTCACAACTTATCGCTTCCTCTTCCAATTCCTCCAGGCGCTTACATCAAGTTCTCAACTCCCTTTCCTCCACTTCTGCCCCCCCCCCTCTTCTTCTGCACCATCCACTCTCAGCCCGACCACCCTTGCCTCCTTCTTTTCAAATAAGGTTCAGGCTCTTCGCTCATTTTTCCCTGCCTGCCCCCTCCTCTCTCCCCCCTCTCTCCCCGTTGCCAATATGCTCTCCCCCTCCTACTCATACCTTCCCTCACACCTGGTGCACATTCAGCACCATTACCTCTGCCGAGCTCATTAAAGCCATTTCCTCTTCCCATCAGACCACCTGTCCTCTTGACCCCTTCCCTTCCCCTGGCTCCTTAACTCTTCTCTCGCCCTCATCCCTTTCGCTCTGGCTATTCTTAACTCCAGCCTCACTTCCGGTCACTTCCCTACTAGTTGGAAACACGCCATAGTCCGCCCCCTTCTCAAAAGGCCCACCCTGGACCCTGCTATCCCTGCCAATTGGCGCCCGGTCGCCAATCTCCTCTTCCTTTCCAAGATCCTTGAAAAACTGGTCTTCTCTCAGCTTGCCACTCACCTCGATTCCACCTTCTCCCTCCATCTGCGTCAGTCTGGGTTCCGTGCTGGCCACAGCACTGAGACCATCCTTCTAGCCCTCCTCTCCGAAATCCACCGCTCTCACGACCGTGGTGATCTTTCTCTTGTTGTTTCACTTGACCTCTCCTCTGCTTTGATGTTGTCGATCACCGTACCCTTCTCTCACGTTTGTCTGATCTGGGAATCTATGGCACGGTTCTGGAGTGGTTCCGTTCTTTCCTTTCTTCTTGCACCTTTGCTGTCCATATGGGTCCTCATGTTTCTCCCTTCCTCCCGCTCCAAAGTGGGGTTCCGCAGGGTTCTATTCTTGCTCCTCTACTCTTTAACGTTTTTCTTGCCCCTCTAGCCTTACTCATCCAGCAGTCAGGTATCTCCTCTTATATCTATGCCGATGATATTCTCCTAGTCCACCACACCTCCCCCTCTGCTCCCGACCTTTCCCCACTCAACGACTGCCTCTCTCTTGTTGCCTCCTGGTTCAGCTGTAACTTTCTCCATGTTAATCCGTCCAAATCCTCTGCCATTTGGTTCTCTTTCGGTGCTCCATCTCCTACTCTGTCCCTCATCATTTCCGCCCACCCCACCCCATCCCTCTTGTTCCTACTCTTCGATACCTTGGTGTCACCCTTGATCCTTCACTTTCTTTTCATCAACATATCTCCTCGGTAGTGCGCACATGTTTCTTCCATCTCCGCAAAATCAGATCTATCAGCCCGTTTCTTTCCACTCCCGATATCACTATTCTTGTTCTTTCCCTCGTGATCACTCGCTTAGACTATTGCAACGCTATCTTCCCCGTTATCAACTCCGCCGTCTTCGGCTAGTTCAGAACACTGCCACTCGCCTCATCACCCATGCCCTTGTGAACGCTCATGTCACTCCCTCCCTTTTCTCTCTTCATTGGCTTCCCATCTCTGTTTGTTTTATCTATAAACTTCTCACCATCACCCATAAAGTACTATACACTGGTGTTCCGCAATATTTAGCCAATCTTATCCGCCTTCAATCAGCTCCCTGTCTCCTCCGTTCCGCTCACGGTAATCGGCTCTTTCTCCCTCCCCCATCTCAGGCCCACCTTGAGCTCACCCGTCACTCTGCTTTCTTTTTCCTCAGTCCCGCCCTCTGGAATTCTCTCCCGCACTCCCTTCGCACCGAATCCTCCTTCCCTCAGTTCAAATCACTCCTTAAAACCCACCTCTTTCTTCAGGCCTACGACCTCCCTGCCCCTGCCGATGGATCGGACCACCCCTCGTCCTGCCTCCCCTCCCCACATCCGGTTTAGTTGTCTCCTGTTTAATCTGCCCACAGCTCTCTAGTTGCTCCATATCTCTGTTTTCTCTCATGCTGCTCTTCAACCTGCTCTTTGTTTCGTCTTACTTTCCTGTCTTTTAATGGCGTTCCTTTTCCTTTCTATCTCTCGTAGCCCACAGTTTGTTGTATTGTACACTGCCCTGACGCTTCGGCAAGGGCGGTATATCAAGTTTTGCAAATAAAGATAAAGTTAAAGACAATTTGTAAACTCAAGACACATGTTTTCTGTCTGAATTTTTGTTCAATGTAAACCGCGCTGATGTTGAATAGTGCGGTATATAAGAAATGTAAATAAATAAATAAATTAATTAATTTCCTCTGCTTCAGTTTCTGCGCCATATATCTACCCGCTTTATTTCCCCACTCAAAAAAGTCTTGCCTCAAGAGCTGCAGTTGATATCTTATCTTGGCCGCCTGCATTTCATTTAACTGGGCTCTCACTGCCAATACCTGGCCTCTGTAGGCTCCTGGCTGGCCTTGCGCATCAAGTTCTTCCAGCTCCATCAATTTTACTCTCAGTGCCTTCTCTCTCCCCTCCCATTCCTTCTTTTGACACCCCCCCCATTTAATTAGAATTCCTAACACCACCGCCTTATAACCATCCCAAACTCCTCCCCATGCTACCTCCCCATTATCATTCCATTTAAAGTATTCCCTGGTTTCCCGCTCTATGTCCTGTCTTGCCATCCCATCCTCTAATAATGATTCATTAAGCCTCCAAAACTGTCTACCTTTCCCCTCCCCCTCCAGTGATAACTGAATCTGCACTGGTGCATGGTCCGACCATGTAATCGAGTCCATTTCCACCCCCTTGATCTGTCCACCCAGCTCTTTCGACACCCACATAGCATCTATTCTACAATATGAGCCATGTACTGGGGAAAATAAGAGAATTGTCTCTTCCCTGGGTATATGAATCTCCAAGCATCAATCAAACAATATTGCTTAACAAAACTTCGATACCTCATCCTATCCGCCCTCTTACCCTCTCTTTTCCCTGTCGCATCCCTAGTAGGGTTCCATGTTAAGTTGAAATCTCCTCCACAGATCAGATTGCCCTCCCCCAGTTTCCCCACCTCCTCATTCAGCTTTGTCCAGAATTCACCTTGCACCCCTGTTGGAGCGTATACATTTACTATACAGTACCATTCATTCCCCAGTTTTAACCGCACTAATACATATTGCCCCGCTTTATCCCTTATTACAGTATGCAATATCATCTTCAACTTTGTATTTACCAAAATAGCCACCCCACCTCTTTTCTTTTCCACCATATTAGAGGCATATACACATATTCCATATCCACTTGGTTTAACCAGGTACTTGGTCGCTCTTGTCAAGTGCGTTTCTTGTAAAAGCACTACCTCAGCTTTCTGCCGTCTTATTTCTTTATACAATTTTTGTTACTTAAATGGTGAATTAAGCCCTTTTACATTCAGTGATACCAGTGTTAACTCACCCACTCGCTGTGCTTCCCCCTCTCCCCTGCTCACCTGTCCCCCCTCTGCCTCCCCCTCCTTCCCCCCTTCCCCCCCCCCAAATTCCCTGCCCCATCCTCTGTCTCCGCCGTGGAGACTCAACTTCCATATAAAGTGACTGTCAATCAGACCTCAGCCTGCCCTTATCTATTATTTATTCCCCCTAACTTACCCCTCGTGTTCTCCCTCCCTCCTTGCTCCTCTACTCCACCCCATCTTGCCCCCTCCCCTGCCCTGTAACTCCCACCGCTCCACCTCCCCCCTATTATGACCCTATCCCCCACCCACTCCCCTCCCAACTCCCTCCTCCTTCCTCTCCTCGTTCTCCCCCCCTTCCTGCCACTTCCCCCACCCGCTCTGACCCAACACTCCCTCCACCCCCCTTCCAACCCCCTCACTTCTAACCCCGGTGTCATTATAATACATATGTCAACATTTCATAATCTATACCAAATTAAGATAGTGCCGAACTCAAGTCTGTATAGAGTCCTTGGCATCAGCCTGCTTCTTTGTCCGTCTCTCTTCCTCTTTGGCCAGTCTCGCCAATCGCCTGCCACCTTCTGCCGCTCTCTGCCATCTCAGGTTCTCCGCCCTGGGAGTAATGGTGCTGTTTTCTGTGGTCTTAGCTGGACTCCTAACTGCTTCTGGGAGAGTAGTTACTCCTAAATTGCGCAGCGCTGTCCATGCTTCTTCACTTGTCCTCACTCTCCTCGACTCCCTTGCACTGTAATCAATAACCCAAAAGGGTACAGCCATTTATAGTGCAAGTCCTCCCTCCTTAGGTATACCGTGACCTCCTTCAGCTCTCTCCGATGCAGCAACATTCCCTGGGATAAATCCTGGAAGAATTCCAACTTATGTCCTTCCCAATGGAAATTTCTCAGCTTCCGTGCCGCTCCCAAAAGGCGTTCTTTCATTTTATAAGACTTCAAGCAGATTACGATGTCTCGAGGATGATTGTCTCATATAGGCCCCAATCCTCTATGAGCCCTTTTGAGCTGTAGAGACTCTCCATCACCCTCCTCCATCATAGCACCGTCCTTTAAGAGCTCTCTAATTACTTTGAGAATGACTTCCTCATGTTCTTATATTTGGGTTCCTCCGGGATGCCGCGGACTCTGATATTACATCTTCGGGACCGATCTTCCAAATCCTCTGTTTTCACCTTCAGTTCCTCTTGAGCCTGCTGTAACTCCTTTCAGCCTTTTTGTAGATTTTCCATTACTTCCCCTTGTTGTTCCAACTGATTCTCAGTGTCTTCCACCCGATCTCCCAAATCCACCAGATCTTGTCTGATGTTTTGTAAGGCTTCTTTTAACTCATTTTTAACTCCACTGATTTCCACCTTTAAGTCCTCTTTTAGTTCTGTAAGCCACTGCTTGATTTTTCCAGCCATCTTCAAGCTCTCCTCTCCCTCCGTTTCCTCCTCCTGCTCCTGTCTTCTCTCCGCCACCATTTTACCTTCCTTCTCTCCCTCCTTCCCCCCTGGGGTGGGCCCGTAAGATGATCTAAATTACACCAATTTCTTCCTTACTGACATTTCTCGTTTTGTTTTATCCATTTGTATGTAGTGACTCTTCTCCCCTTGCACTGATCTCTATTAGTTAGCGCCGCTTCTCTCTCCCCCCCCAGGGTTTTGCTCTGCTTGTTCTGTTTGCTGCTCAACTTTTAAGTACACGGGTGTGCTTCTTAGAAGATTTTATTAGTCTTGCCTTGCTGTACATAAATTGCAGCCTCCTGGCTTTCCCCTGCTGCTTCCTTCTCAACACTGTTCTGGGCTGCTCCCTTTCGCCTTTAACGGGCTCCCCTGGCTGCCAATGTCTCTCTGTAATGCAGCTCCCTCGTCTCCTTCTCTCCCGATCACTCTCCGTTTCTCCTGCTTACTTGTGATCCTCGCGCTCCCCAGCCACGTGGTGCGCCACTCGGGCCTCTCTCCTCTCACATTCACAATTTGGCTGCTCTCTGCCTGATCGCCGAACTCCCAGCCACCTGCTCGGCACCAGACACTCAGGGGACTCACTGTCACTTTACCGGCATGCACCAGCCCTCTTGCTGCTTTCTGCCCTGCAATTTGCTCTCACAGCTCCACGCTCCAGCTTGTGCCTTTCTGCTCGGGCCGCACTTTCCACTGGTCCCTCTCCGCAAATGAGTGCCACGGTTCGCTCTCTCTCGGCCTCTCCTCGCTCTCTATGTCTTCCGCCCCTCTTTCCTCCTCACATATCCCTCGCTACCGCATTTTGGGATGCCTTTTCGCAGGCCTGAATGTCGAAGCCCAGCTTTCACTCCGCCATCCATGCCGATGACATCATCGGAAGTCTCTATCTCCTTTTTAAAAGTTAATGCCAGCAGCCTGGTTCCATCCTGGTTAAGGTGACGCCCATCCCTTCAGAAGAGCCCCTCCTTTCCCCAGAATGTTCCCCAGTTCCTAACAAATCCAAAACCCTCATTCTTGCACCATCGTCTTGTCCACACATTGAGACACCGTAGCTCTGCCTGCCTTTTGGGTCCTGCGCGTGGAATGGGATGCATTTCGGAGAATGCTACCCTGGAAGTTCTGGATTTCAACTTCCTACCCTAAAAGCCTAAATTTAGCCTCCAGAACCTCTCTACCACATTTTCCTATGTCAGTGGTATTGACAAGTACCAAGACAGCAGACCCCTCCCCAGCACTATCTAAGATTTTGTCTAGGTGGCGCGTGAGGTCTGCTACCTTTGCACCAGGCAGGCATGTTATCAGGTGATCCTCATGTCCACCAGCCATCCAGCTATCTATATGTCTAATGATCGAATCACCAACTATAACGGCTGTCCTAACCCTTCCTTCATGAGCATATGGCCCTGGAGAAACTTCCTCGATGTGAGAGGGTTTTACATCATCTGGAGGACAGGTCCTAGCTAGAGGATCACTTCCTGCCACACCAGGGTGATGCTGTCCTGTAATGTGACCTCTCTCCTCCATGGCAACAGGGATGCTGCCAGACTGGAGGTGGGACTTTAGGACTATATCCTGTAGGTCTTGTCTATGTACCTCTCTGTCTTCCTTATGTCTTCCAAGTCTGCTATTCTAGCCTCCAGAGATCAGACTCGTTCCCTGAGAGCAAAGAGCTCCTTGCACTTAGTGCACACGTAAGACCCCCTCACCAACTGGGAGAAAATCATACATGTGACACTCAATGCAAAAGACTGGAAAGTCCCGATCTCGCTGCTGGACTGCGGTCTGCATCTTAGTTTTAAGGTTTAGATATTTAAGTTCTTTACTTACTAAGGGTTGCTGGGGATACTTATACTAATAAAACCATACCTAATATGTTTAATGTACTTTGTTCACCTGAAGCTTAATTAATCTCAGGTCCTTAATGTAGGCACCTGAGAGTGAATATGGCACCTCCTTTCCTTTAAGAGGTTTAAGCACCTATAAAGCTACAATTATCCCAGGGGTGTGTGGGTGTTGGGGAAGGGAGGGAGGGAAAGAAGACTTATTAAAAGCTGGATGCTACATGGTACCCTGTCCTATGCTTCTAAGGTAATCTGTGACCAATCTCCAGGGGAAGTCCCACAGCCCTTGCTTGGATAGAGGGTGTCTTGGGGTATAAATTTAACCAGAAAGCTCTCTGCAGTGTTTTAAATTTAAACTGAAAGCTCTTTGCTGCTACTATGCCCTCACTGATTTAACAAATACACTGGGTTTACAGATTAATCAGCTTTAATCCAAAGAATTCCTTTTTCCCCAAGATTTTGAAAAATTCCAAGAAGTAAATACTTACAATTGCAGATCTCTCTCCAGAAGTAGCATTCCCCTTTTATAGTCCTTCACGATGAAGTACATGGAATAATGGCCTTTGCCTATTTGTTCCAAAGGCATGGGTACCCCAGTCTGGAGACATACCAGCCTTTGTAGAGAGGCTTCCCCGGTGGCCTTGTTTCAGAACCACATGGTGAAAGCAAGAAGGTGTCCAAAATGGGCTCTCTGCACTCTAGGGTGCGAACATGCTGAATAATGTCCAGAACCTAGCAATTGAAGAGGCTGATCTGGCTGCTCCCCAGTGGCAACCCGGCATGAGTCCCCTATCCCGTCATTGTGCCGGATGGAAAGGGCTGGTCTTTCAAAAGGAAGAGTCTTTTGACTTTCTCCTCTGGCAGGAAAACTCTGTCCAATCAAGTATCGAAATGTACTCCCAAGAACTGGGAAAGCATCAACTGGCTCTTTCCCCAATTGATCACCCAGCTGAGGCTTTCCAAAAAGGACATCACTCTAGCTGCTACCAAAGACACCTCTGAAAGAGAATGGGCTCAGATTAGCCAGTCATCCAGATACTGGTGCACACCAATCCCTTGGAGCTGTAGTGCTACAGTTACCACCACCATGACCTTGGAGAACATCTGTGGGGCAGTGAAGAATCCGTATGGGAGGGCAGCAAACTGAAAGTGAGAGCCAAACACAGCAAAACGCAGATACCTTTGCTGATCTTCATGGATTGGGATTTGAAAATATGCCTTAGCTAAATACAGAGATGCCAGGAACTATCGCGGATCGCAAGGTTTCCATCCAGAATCGCAGAACTGCATGTGCTTGTTGGCACCCTTGAGATCCAGAATAGGCTGGAAGGATTTGTCCTTTTTCGGCACCACAAAATAGAAGGACTACCTGCCCTTGCCCCAGTCGTCTGGGGGAACGGGCACCACTGCCTTCAGGAGCAGCAACTTGTGCAAGGTAGTCTGCACAGTGGCCCTTTTGTTTGCAGGCCCACAAGGGGAGATGACAAAGGCATCCGGTATTGGCTCTTTGCATTCCAGGACACAGCCATACTGAATGGTGTCTAGCACCCAGCAAAACTTAGTGACCCAGGCCCATTCCGGAAAGAAGAGACAAAGTCTGACCCCAACTGGAGGAACCAGGGAATGGGCTCCCAAAAGTTCAATGTGTAGATCGGGATGGCCCTCCTCTGGAGGGGACAGTCCCAGAGCTCACACGCTCCATGAAAGGACTGAGAACGAGCCCAACGTCTGAAAGCAGAGGGGAAAGCGTAGTTACTCACCTGTATCAGGTGTTCTCCAGGGACAACAGGAATCAGTCTTACATATGGGTGACATCGGCACCAACAGAGCATTTCCCCAGCTTTCAAAGAAAGCCTTTGGGACATGTGTGGTCCCCTTCCCGCCCAAGAGTGCCATCTTGCTCAGTCAGATGACATAGTGAGGACAGCAGTAAAAACTAAAATAAGGTAGGGAAGTAACTCTCAGGGGAAGAGAGAGGGTTTTGAGGACTGACTCCTGCTGTCCCTGGAGAACACCTGTTACAGGTGAGTAACTACGCTTTCTCCAGGAGCAAGCAGGAAGTCAGTCCTCACATATGGGACTCCCTAGCTCCAGGCTGCCGAGGACTGAACCACAATAGCACCAACAGCAACCAATCGGGTAGCCGTGAGTTGCAGAAGGTGAGTCCCCACTGAGAGACTCTGCAAGACCCTAGCGTCCAGCGACACTATCACTCTGGTAGCCTGAACATAGAAAGGTCGGAGGGAAGGAGTTGCCTACACCCTGAGAATATTATGGAGTACTGCCCGGCCAAATGCACTGTCCTTGCGGGACTTACTCTCCAGGCAGTAGTGAGCTGTGAACATATGAACTGAAGACCATGTGGCGGCCTTGCAGATTTCCGTCACCGACACTGAGTAGAGGTTGCCACCAACATAGCCATCGCTCTCACACGATGCACTGTGATCCAGTGCTTGAGGGAGAGGCCAGCTCACTCATAGGTGAGCGCAATACAGTTCGCCACCCAAGTGGACAGAGTTTGCTTAGTCACGGGGAGCCCCAGTCTGCAGGGGTCATAAGACACAAAAAGCTGAGGAGCTTTTCGATGGGCCTGAGTCTGCTGTAAGTAGAAGGACAGGGCCCATTTGCAATCTAGTGTATGAAGTACTGGTTTCTCTTTGCCGGCATGAGGCTGTGGGAAGAAGGTGGGGGAGGACCACCTCTTGGTTGAGGTGGAAAGAAGACATCACCTTCGGGAGGAATTTGGAGTGTGTGCGGAGCACTACCCTGTTCTTGTAGAACCTTGTATATGGTGGATCTGCCATCAGGGCCTGGAGTTCATTCACTCTTCGAGAGGACATGAGGGCCACCAGAAAAGCCACTTTCCATGACAGGTACTGCAGGTGGCAAGTGGCCAGGGGCTCAAATGGTGGTTTGGTGAGCTGAGAAAGCACCATGTTGAGGTCCTACTCTGCCACTAGAGGGCAGAGAGGGGGCTTGGATAACAGGAGGCCCCGGAGGAACCTGGAGATCAGGGGCTGGCTTGAGAGGGGTTTCCTCTCGACAGGATGGTGGTGAGAGGCTATAGTGCTCAAATGTACCCTCACCGAGCTAGAATTCAGCCCAGTGTGTGACAGGTGCAGTAGGTACTGCAGTACTAGTTGCACTTGGCAGGAGAAGGGATTCTCCTCCTTTTCCACACACCAGTCGGAGAACCTTCTCCACTTAAAGGCATAAGCCTGTCTGATGAAGGATTTTTGAGAGGCCAGTAGGATCTCCTCAGCTTCTCCTGGAAGACTGAAATGGGCCAATGCTACCTTTTCAGCAGCCACGCTGTTAGCATTAGTGACCCCAGATTGGGATGAAGGAGAGAGTCCTCCTCCTGGGAGAGGAGGTCCTTGGCTCAGCCCAGAGGGACTGAGAGTGCCACAGACTGTTCCCTAGGCCACCTGGACCCTTGAAGAGGGTCCTGGCGACCAGGAAGGTTGGTGGGAATGCACAGAGAAGGCCTTCGGACCACGAGATTAGGAAGGCATCTGCCGCCACTCTCTCTGGGTGCGGCTGATGGGAGCAGAAGCGGGGTAGCTGCATGTTGACGGAGAGTCAAATAGGTCCATCACGGGCTGCCCCAGAGGTGAACGAGCTGCTTCATTACTCTGGGATTTAAGCGCCACTTGTGTGGGCCAAGAACTCTGCTCAGCCTGTCCCCTAAGCAGTTGTCCTGGCCTGGGAGGTACCCCGCTCACATAAGCATGTTGTTGTGTGCTGCGAAGGAGAAGAGGGCCACCGCCTCCTGCCAGTGGGAGTACAAACCTGTGCCTCCCTGCTTGTTGATGTAAAACATGGTGACCTGGTTGCCCGTCTAGATCTGTATAGGCCGTGTCGCAGGCGGTGGCAGAATGCTCTTAGGGCCAAGAAGATTGCCCTGAGCTCCAGGAGATTGATCTGTAGGAGCAACTCCTCCTGAGACCAGCTGTCTTGTGTGCGGCGGTCTCCACAATGTGCCTCCCAACCCAGGAGGGAGGCATCTTGGTCAGAGTCCTCTGCAGCGCGGGTGCCTGGAAGGGCATTCCTGCCTGGAGGTGGCGCAGGTTTTGCCAGCAGTTGAGGGACTCCACCAGTTGCGGATGACCCTGAGACCACTGTGAGTATAGGCACCAGTGGGCTGTCCGCATGTGTAAGCGGGCTGAAGGCGTGATTTGGAACGTTGAGGCCATATGGCCTAGTAAGCAGAGGAGGAGACGAGCCGGCACTGACCGGCAGCATTGTACCTCTCCTGCCAGTTGCCTGAGGCGTTCTGCCCTTTTTCTAGCAAGGATAGCCTTGACCTGTAACGTGTCCAACTGGACACCTATGAACTCCAGACTTTGGGCTGGAGAGAGATGGGATTTGGGATAGTTGATGACAAACCCCAGGTGCTGCAAAAGAAGGGTTGCATGCTCTGCGGCCTGACTGATCTCTGAGGCTGAACCACTCCTGATGAGCCAGTCATCCAGGTAGGGAAAGACGAAAGCCCCTTGTAGGCGCAGATAGGCGGCTACTACCGCTAGGCATTTGGTAAAGACCCTTGGCAAGGAGGCCAGGCTGAAGGGTAGCACCCTTCTCCCACCCTGAAATGAAGGTACTGCCTGTGGGAGGGGTGGATCAGAATGTGCACAGTCAATCTTCCTGGTGGAATTAAGGCAGCAGTGTTCCAAGGGAAAGCATCTTGTACTTCTCCGTCACCAGAAACTTGTTTAAGTTTCTCAGGTCTAGTATGGGCATGAGGCTCTCAGTTCTCTTTTGGACAAGGAAGTATCTGGAGTAGAAGCCCTTTCCCCATAGATGTTTGGGTAAAGGCTCTACTGCGTTATCCCTGAGCAGACCTGCGAGCTCTGACAGCAGAAGGGTCTGGTGAAGGAGAGGTCACACTGGCTCTCCTGGAAAGAACCTGGGTGGTACATGTTGTAAGTGGAAGAGGTATCCCTCCTTTACCACCTGCAGTACCCTCTGGTCTGAGGTGACCTTGGGCCACTCGTGGGCAAAGAGTGCCATGTAGCCGCCTGTGGGCTGGTGAAAGTCTCCCAGGGAAGGGGAGGCCCTGCCCTGGGAGTCAAAAGCTCTCCCTGGGCTGGGTGGGAGCTGTGGCCTGTGGCTTCTGTGTCTTTGGCTTCTAAGCTCCATGGCTTTATCTTTTAGAGTGAGCACCCTGTTGCTGGCCTGAGAAGGGCTGGTAGTGGTGACTCTGATGAAAGGGCCCCTTTTTCCTCGGAAACAGGGGTCTTTTCCCTGATGGTTTCTTATGGGGGAAGGATAAGATCTTTTTGGAGAGCTAGTCTTGGACCCACTGCTCGAGGTCTGAAGACTGCAGCCAGACTTGGTGCTGGGCATTGATGCCAGCCGCCTCTATCTGAGCCACTTACTCAAAGCTATCATAGGCTGCCCGAGAATGGAAATTAGAGCAGTCCTTGATCCTGGAGGTCAGGGATGGAACTGTTGGAGGGGTTCCCTGGTAAGCCCTGCTGAAAACCCAGACAACTCCTTGGTTAGAACCTTTAGGTACATCCTTGAGGTACAGGTACATGCCTATGTAAAACTCATAGGCCTGGATCCGACACCTCAGCATTGAGCCCTGGTAGCATTTGTGCCCAAGGGCATCAAGGGCTCCAGCATCCCTACCAGGGGGAACAGAAGAATGGGTCTTCTGGCTCTTATGTTTTTGCATGGTTGACATGACAACCATGGAGTTATGTGAGAGTTGAGGTTTGTGGAACCCTGGCCATTTCTTGACATGGTACATGGCGTTGAGGTGCCGGCTGACCACCAGTACCTACGCCGGGGTCATCCAAATTCTCAACAGGAGCCACTCGAGGATCAGCTGCACCAGCACCGTGAGGGTTTCCTTTGGTGGAGACTCGTACTGGAGAACTACAGTTCTTTGGTGCATGGATCCTCCTCTGCCTCGGTTTGCACCGAGAGGGCTCTGGCCATATCCTTGACAAAGTCATGGAAGGCCAGGTCCTCTGGAGGAAAATGGCACTAGGATGCCAGGGGAGAAAGGTCCTAAGGAATGTCTTGGTGCCGTCTGGTTTCCGGGGATGCCTCAATGTCAGTCTCCCACTCAGAGTCGAGGGATGGCGATGAATCCGAGGCCCTGCGACTCCTTGCCTCGAGGCCAGTGCCGAGGGGCCAGGGGTTTCTTGAGGATCTGCGGTCTCAGTCATGGAAACTGGCCGGGGAGGATCAGATTCCCGAGGAACAGGACTAGGACCTAGACTGGCGCCGAGGGCTTACCCAAGGCCAGTGGAGCTCCGAGCTCGGTTCGACGATCAGGGACTCCCCCACAGTCAGGGACCAAGTCGTCAGGGCAGATGATGCGGATGAATCAGCCATCATTGCCTGTTGCAAGGCCAGGATAGCAGTGATGTTCTGCTCCAGGGCCATTCTGGTTTCCGCTAGAAGGCTCCGCAGCTTTCAGCACAGGCACCAAGGATCTCGGGCCTGGCGCCGGCACTCTCGCGAATGCATCCTCGACAAGGACTACGGTCTTTAGGAACCTCATAGGTCTCCACCAGCCACAGAATTATTGTTGAGGATCTTGGTAGGGCGCTTCTTGGAGCCGCCCGAGTCACTCTGAGCGGTTTTACTGGGTTTCTCTGGTGGAACCTCGACGGACTTCGAGGATTTTTATCTCCTTTCTCTCGGGGTCTTCTCAGAAGAGCCGCTGCTGTGGGACTCCGAGGATGCTCGGTCCTCACGGGAAGTGCTGGGCTTGGAGCTCGTCGTCGGGAAAGCCAGCGTCAAGTCGGACCTTGGGAACAGTTTCTCCTGCAACTCTGACCTCTTTATATTGGTCTTAGGCATCATGGCCTGGCACATGTCACAGGAGGTGCTGTCATGGTCCTAGGCAGTGTAAGCAGCAGTCCTGGGTGTCAGTTACTGATATGGTTTAAGGGCAGCGTTCACATTTTTGAACTCACCCAGGGGACATGGTAAGAAACACCCAGCCGGGGTCAACGACCCCCAGGCAAATAAAGGCGCAAATACCGTCGAGGCAAGCCTCAATCAAAAAAAGGGAAAACAGACAAGAACAGTGCCAAGTCCAGCACCAGCTCGAGCTGGGAAGAGGAACCAGTACGCAAACCGGGAAAAGCTAACTTTTAAGGATATAGCAAGGATTTCTTTCTGGGGAAAAGGACAGATGTCCGTTAGGCTCCGTGAAAAAAAGGAGACTGAGCAAGATGGCACTCTTGGGTGAGAAGGGGATCACACATGTGTGGTAGCATGTCCCAAAGGCTTTCTTTGAAAGCTGGGGAAATGCTCCACGTGGGTTCCATCGGCACCAACATCACCCATATGTGAGCACTGACTTCCTGCTTGTTCCTGGATAAGAAGGACTTTTGAGGCCGGTAGTGACAGGAGTCCCAAGACCCCCAGGAGTTAGACCAGTGTGCCCGCAGGGAGCAGGTGGAAGCTGATGGGAAAGGAGCTCCTGCCTGCTTCAAAGGCCCCCTGGACCTGTCCTTTGGAAGGCGGTTTTTGTCTTGCCCAGATCCTTCAACAGCTTCTCCAAATCGGCCCCAAAATGGAACTTCCTTTTAAAGGCCAGATGGGTCAACCGGGCTTTAGAAGATATGTCTGCCACCCAGTATTGGGGTCAAATCCAATGCCATGTCACCATCGACAGGGCACTATCACTGGCTGCTAGAGGAACCAGGTCATACATGGCATCAGAAAGGAAGGCCGTAGCCAACTTCAAGAGAGGGGTAGTGTCATCTGGTGAAAGAGAATGAATCCACTGGAGCAGAGCTCGAGATGCCAGACCTGCACAAACCACCAAATGAAAAATAGCAGCCGCCGTAGCAAACTGGTTCTTCAACAGCAAATCCATCTTTTAGACCAGAGAATCCTTTTAGGCCAATTCGCCTTCCACAGGAATGTAGTCCGTCTGGTAACCGCCATGACCTGCGCATCCACCTTGGGAATAATCAAACCACACAATGCACTCCTTCTCCAGGAGAGTGTACATCTTCTTATACACCCTTAGCTCCTTAGGCGGGGAGTCGGATGAATCCCACTCCGACCAGATCATGTCGCTGATCACCTCCATTGAATGGGAAGACAGTAGAGGATTTCTGCAACCCTTGCAGGAGTGGATACACCTTCGGCTCCTGCTCCGTGCCTGGAGCATCAACTAAGTTCTAGGTCAATGAGACTCTGGCAATCAACACTGCCAGTTCCTCCTTCCAGAACAGGTGGATAACACTGGCCTCTTCACAGTCCTCTGAAGGCGAGAGTACTTTTTCATGAACATCAGAGTTCAGAACTGAGATATCTGAATTCAAGTCACAGTCCAAATCTCTGACAGATCCCAGCTGATCTCCATCTCCAGGAGGTGTCCTTCGCCAGGGATGAATAGCTATAGGCAACTGAACAGAGCTTCCACTCTCAGCCTGCCCTTCACAAGACTGTGCTTGAGGATGCCCAGAGGCCGCAACGTTTGAATTTCCATGCCAGAATGACCAGGTCTACTGTAGAAAGGAAAAGAATTCTGGAGAGGACAATCCAAATTCTGGAAGCTCTCCTCTCAGAAATGACTCCCCAACACCAGGGGACATAGCCCCTGCAGATCCCTGAGAGGACTGGAAGTGGCCCACAGCACTGTCACCGGAACCTCTGGTTGGCTGCTTATCCTTACCCACAGTGTCATCCGCAACCTCCTGCCCTAAGGCAGGCAAGGCCGGACTAACTACATCCCTGGCTGAGAGAGGGGGAACAGGCCCTTCAGGGAAGACTCAGAAGCTGCAATGCAAGAAGAGCAATCCAGAAGCTGGAGATGAGGCACCTTGCTTGCCACAGGCCAATCAACATTTCCTGGAAGAAAACATAGAGATTTAAGGCAAATATCACAACAGTGCTTGCTAAGGCCACGGCAGGCCGGAAGGTGCGTGTTAACAAAGCTATTACAGCAAAGCACATTACAGGTGCTAGGATTGGAGCATGCATTGGGGCTGTTCAAGCAGGATGCACACATGAAATGTACGATCACCAGGCACACAATTGTAAAAACACCACTACCCATGCAGAAAACAGTGGAAAAATCCCACACCGTGCCAGCAGTTGCCAGCGATTCACCCCGAATTGTACCCCACACAGACAGAATCTGGAGCCCCTAACAAGGACAATGACAAGGTCAAGCCTTGGTGCTCACTCCACTGACAGCCCCAGGCAGAAATCCATGCCAGGTTCTGCTCTACTCCCCTGAAACTGTTTCCCTGGCTTTGCATTTAAAGTTGCTGGCAGGCAGATTCCTCTGAGAGCCTTCTGCAATCTTCAGAAGACAGCAGGGGGGACAGAGGAGGAAGGAGTGGTCTTTGAGATTGGGTGAGGCTGGTGAACTATTCCAATCCTTCCAGATCCTTCCAATTTTCTGGCTGCTCGACAGGCTATTATCAGAGATGACCAATTTTCCCTAATCTTATGGCTACCGAAAAGACCGCAGTCTAATGAAGGCTCCCATGTTGCACTCAAATGAGAGAGTCACCCTCAAGGTGGTCATTCATGAGCATTTAAATCAATCTTTTCCTCTCAATTATTCAAATTTTCTTCAGGAAGGCGTAAGGGGAGGTGGAGAGGGAGAGGGAAAGGAGGGGGATGAAGCCCCAGGATAGAAGGGAGTGGGGCAGGGCAGGGGGGGAGAGAAGGAGGGGAGAAGGGGAAGGAGAGAGAGGGTAAGGAGGGGAATAGGTGGAAGTGGAGGGGAAGGGGGGAAAGGAAAGAGAGGGGGATAATAACCCATAAAAACATTAAAATAATAAAATAAAGATACAAGTAATAAACTAAAAGATTACAAAACTATAAATTAAACAGAGGGAAAAGCTCAAAGAAACACAGACAAATCCATTTCCATGTTAGGACCGGTAGGAGTCACTGATTGTAGTAGAAAGATAAAATGTTCAAGTCATAAAAGCACCTTATCTATACTACCTCCTCTCCAATTTGATTTCACCACTTTGAGAACAAAACATTTTAATTCCACAATCATGTGTTGTTGTATCCTATGTTGCACCAGGGGTTTATCCTTTAATTGTCTCTTTTGGCAACTCCTATGTTTGATAATACACGTACATATACTCCTTGTAGTCTTCCCCACATATAGCATCTTACAAGGGCACATAATGACAGATGCAGAATTGCAATTGGAAAAATCATTCAAAGGGTATCTTCTTTGTGTGGTCGGGTGTATAAATTCTTTTCTCAAGGATATAGCATGGGTACAAATAGAACATTATCCACACTGGAAATGTCCCTTGTATTTAGATCTGTAAGGTTGTTCTGTCAACGCTGAGGGAACCAACAGATTGCGCAGATTAACATTTTTCTTGTGTGCCACTGTAAGTTCAGTATCCAAGAAACAAGATAATGTTTGCACGATATGCCATTCTTCTCGTATTATTTGACTAATATCCTTTGAGAACTGTGAGTAGGTGAGAGGGCAAACCAAGGACTTCACCTAAACTGATTCCTATGTGCAGTACCTACAACTCTCTGTAGGTCTTGATCTTATATCACTTTTGTACATGGCTCTAATCTTGTATATATGTATATTGCTCACTTTGTAAATAGTTCACCGGTAAAATCTAGCACTCTGCACTCCACATCGCTCTTCTTAATCTCCCACTGCATGCTACTGACCACACAATTATCTCAACTGTTTGATGTGCTAAACCGCTTTGATTTAATGATAAAGCGGTATACTAAATCTGTCTAAATAAATAAATAAAATAAATAAATAAATCCTGGTGGTATCATGTCTTATTGTTTTTATAATGAGATCTAGCTCTCTTATAGGCCTTTTCTATATAACTATCCAGATATCCCCTTGACCGGAACCTTTCTTGCATCATATTTGCTTGTTCTTCAAAGTCTTCATTTTTAGTGTATACCCTTCTTGCTCGTAAAAACTGACTCATGGGAAGGTTAGCCTTCAGAAAATGACTATGGAAAGTCTGAAAATGGAGAAGTTGGTTGCGGTCAGTGGGCTTCCTGTATAGATCAATCGGGAAGCTACCTGACCCTTTCCGGATAGATAAATCAAGATAATAAATGGATTGATCACTCATTGACATCTGGAACCATAGATTCTGAGAACCACAAAGAGAGCAAAGCCCTCGCAGTACGTAGGAATGAAACACAGCAAGCAAGTGGCGTATGGAGGTCACAGGTGCCTTTATTAAATAAGAAGTACCCCTACGCGTTTCAGAGTTTTGCCTTCCTCAGGGGGAGGGGGGATGCAGCTTTAAAACATAAAAATTATAATAAAATATAATATATAACTATTGATAAATAATGCTAACAATCATTAATAATAAAATAAATACTAAATAAATAAATACAAAATTGATAAATGAACAGTAAAAAAGATAAATTAGACTTACCTGCTAATTGTAGTTCCTTGAGGAACTCCAGCTCAGTCCTCCACCTCTGGGTAGTGCACGTCCTCCTGCAGCATGGAGACTGAGCATGTCAGAATCGTGACATCACTGGATGTAGCCTGCTGGTCTCTCCAATCAGCCCCAGTGAACTATTGACAAAGCAGACTTAAAGGAGCAACACATAAGTAGCTATAGCATTAAAATAAACTCTTAAATTCAACATTTAACTACTAAATTAAATTCCCCTTAATTAAGAAGAAAACTTCTTTTCTCCCTTTCTCTTTCCTCCATGAACCAATAAGAAAGAAAGAAAGAAAGAAAAAAAGAAACACTAGAGTAAAAGAACTACAGCGATCCTGAAGAGTACTGCAAGATTTTTCTACTCCCTTTGTGACTGGTACTCCCCCCAGACTGAACTGACCTCTGAATTATTTATCCCCGGGCGGGATTGAGGGCTGAACTGGAGTTCCTCAAGGAACTACAATTAGCAGGTAAGTCTAATTTCTCTTTCCTTATCGTTCCTCCAGTTCAGTCCTCCACCTCTGGGATGTAACAGAGCAGTAATCATTGGGAGGGACCTATCCACCCGGATCAACACTGCCGACCCGAAACGGGCCTCGCTGGCTGTCTGAACCTCTAGGCCAGGGGTCGGCAACCCGCGGCTCCGGAGCCGCACGCGGCTCTTTCTCACCTTTGCCGCGGCTCCGGAGCACACTGCCCGCCCGGTATTTATGGCGTTATGGGCTCCCTCCCTTCTTCTGCAGCCGCGGTTCCCTGCCTCTTAGGGAACCGCGGCTGTGCTTTTAAAATCATCTCGGAGCCCTTCCTGTCTTGACGGGCTCCGTGCAGCATTGTCCCGCCTCTAAAGGAAGTTGTTTACCACTTCCTTTGGAGGCGGGACAATGCTGCACGGAGCCCGCCAAGACAGGACGGGCTCCGAGTTGATTTAACACGCACCGCCGCGGTTCCCTAAGAGGCAGAGAGCCGCGGCTGCATAAGCCGGGAGGGAGCTGACCGGGAGGGATCAGATATGGATGGATGGAGGGGGCTGACATGGAGGGAGGGAGCTGGGATGGATGGATGGATGGAGGGGGGCTGACTTGGCGGGCGGGCGCAGATATGGTTGGTTGGCGGGCGGGGGGCTGACATGGATGGTGGGAGGCTGACAGGGAGGGAGGGAGGCTGACAGGGAGGGAGGGAGGGAGGGAGGGGGGGGCTGACGGAGGGAGGGGGGCTGACATGGATGGATGGAGGGAGGGGGGCTGACATGGAGGGAGGGAGCAGATATGGATGGATGGAGGGAGGGGCTGACATGGAGGGAGGGAGCAGATATGGATGGAGGGAGGGAGGGAGGGGGGCTGAAATGGAGGGAGGGAGCTGACATGGAGGGATGGAGGCGGCTGACATGGAGGGAGGGGGGCTGACATGGAGGGCGGGGGCTGACATTACGGGAGGGAGGGGGCTGATATGGATGGAGGGAGGGAGGGAGGGGGGCTGACATGGAGGGAGGGAGGGAGGGGGGCTGACATGGAGGGATGGAGGGGGCTGACATGGAGGGAGGGAGCTGATATGGATGGATGGATGGATGGAGGGAGGGGGCTGACATGGAGGGAGGGAGCTGATATGGATGGAGGGAGGGGGGCTGACATGGAGGGGGCTGACATGGATGGAGGGAGGGGGGCTGACATGGAGGGAGGGAGCTGATATGGATGGAGGGAGGGAGGGAGGGAGGGGGCTGACATGGAGGGATGGAGCACTGGTAATGGGGTTGAGGGGACGAGCACTGGAAATGAGCTGATTAGGGGAGGCTAGGACTGGTAATGAGCTGATGGGGGGGTAGGACTGGTATTGGGCTGATTAGGGGAGGCTAGCACTGGTAATGGGGTTGAGGGGGGATTAGCACTGGAAGGTACTGGGAGTGAGGACTGGAAAGGGGCTGATATTGGGGAGGGTTACTGGGACTGGAAAGAAGTGAAGAAACGAAAGAAGAGATAAGAAATGGCAGATGGACCATAGACCACAGAAAGAGAGCTAAGAGAAGACAGGAAAGCAGAAGCCTCAGATCGGGACCAGCATGATCAAAGAATAAATTGGTCAGACAACAAAGGTAGAAAAAATAATTTTATTTCATATTAGTGATTTGACTACAAAATCATCATAATTTTGAAATCAAATATTGTTACTTGTTGTTGTGATATTTTCTGGCGTTTTTTTTTTTGGTGTGTGAAGGAAGAGGGGTAGTCTTATACGGCGAGTATAGGCCAAACACCTATATTTTAACAGGAAAAGTAGGGGGTCGTATATAGCATTAAGGTAAGAAACAATATATGCAGTGTTAGATTTGTTTTAAATGTCGCAATGGTTTTGCGGCTCCCAGTTTTTTTTTTCCCTTCGGAAACGGGTCCAAGTGGCTCTTTACGTCTTAAAGGTTGCAGACCCCTGCTCTAGGCGATAGTTTTTACTGAAGGTATGGAGAGACGACCAAGTGGCCGTTCTGCAAATCTCCACTGGCGCAACCAAACTATGCTCCACCCACGAAGTCGCATGTGTTCTAGTAGAGTGAGCTCGCAACCGCCAAGGCACCTGACGGCCTTGCAAAGTATATGCGGACGCTATTGCCTCTCGGACACATCTGGAATTGAAGCTTTGGCTGCCATTTCTCCTTTATGGGGACCGCCAAACAGAATAAATAGGCGTTCCGACTTACGAAAAGGTTCTGAAACCTTAAAGTATTGATGCAGAACTCTCTTAATGTCAAAGCGACATAGACTACGGACCGAGTCGTTCTCTTCCGTATGCCCCAATACTGGCAAAGAGACGGCCTGATTCAAGTAAAAGGAAGAAACTAACTTGGGCAAAAAGAGTAGAAATGGCCGTAACATCACCTTTTCCCTAGAAAAAGACAAAGACGGCTCTTGACAGGACAACGCCTGCCATTCCGGAACTCGCTTCGCTGAACAAAGGACCACTTATCAACACTGTCTTTAAAGTTAAGCCCTTAAGGGAATCTTGATGCAAGGCTCGAAGGGTTCCCTAGTCGACGCCCCCAAGACCAAGCTGAGATCCCACGGAGGCACCACTATTCTGCGAGAAGGCCTTAACCTAGACACCGCTTTTAGAAAACGAATCACGTCAACGTGCAAGCCCAAAGATACCATAGGAACGGAAACCGTGGAAGAACAGACCTGCCGCTGGGAGCACCAGTCCTCAAATATATGCCATATTCGCACGTATGCTAAGGAAGAGGACCTGTTCCTGGCCCGAAGTAATGTCGCAATTACCGCTCCTGAGTAGCCGTTTTTCCTTAGTCTTGCCCTTTCAATGGCCAAGCCGTAAGCAAGAACCGATCCACCTGAGGCACTCGAAGCGGGCCCTGAACCAAAAGATTCGCCGTTGCCAGCAATCGCCAATGATCCCCGTCGAGAAGTCGAACTAGGTCGGCATACCACGGACGTCTCGGCCAATCTGGTGCCACCAGCATGCCTTTCCCCCGATGCGTCTCGATGCTCTGAACCGCTCATCCTAGTAGCACCCACGGGGGGGAAGACATAGAGAAGACCAGGCGATGGCCAATGTTGCATCAGAGCATCGATCCCTTCCGACATTCTTTCTCATCTTCTGCTGTTAAAATGACTCGCCTTGGCCATCCGAAAAGTCGCCATGAGATCCATAATCGGAGGGCCCCACTTGTGGACTATCTAGACAAACACGTCTGGATGAAGCTCCCATTCTCCGGCCTCCACCCGGACTCTGCTGAGATAATCTGCCATCACATTGTCCGTTCCCACAATGTGCGCCGCTGAGATCGCCTGTAATCGCAGCTCCCCCCAGGCGAACCGAGCTGCTGCTTCCTGTTCCACGGCAGCGCTTCCTGTGCCGCCCTGCCAATTGAGATAAGCCACCGCTGCGGAATTGTCCGACAGCACCCGCACTGCTCGACCTTTCACCGTGGATTCGAACGCTTGCAGAGCTAGAACCACTTCTCGCAGTTCCAGACGGTTGATTGATCACTGGATCTCCTGGTCGTTCCAAGTTCCTTGGGCCAAGAGATCCCTGCAATGCGCTCCCCAACCTGTAAGACTCGCATCTGTCAACACCCGAAGCCACTGCAGATGTTCCAGCGGTATGCCTGCCGCCAGGTTCCTGGGCAAATCCACCCCTGAAGGGACTGCCTGACCCACAAAGGACAGGGAATATGTTTGTTCAGAGAATCGTTCTGGTACGACCAGCGTCGGAGCAATGACCCCTGCAATGGACGCATGTGAGCGCTGGCCCATGGTACTACCTCCAGGGTCGCCGCCATCGTCCTTAACACACGAAGATAACTCCAAGCTGACGGAGCTGGAGTCAATACAAACTTGCACACTAGCTGCCGAAGAGCTTGAGCTCGCTGAACTGGCAGAAACACTGCTCCCAATCGAGTATCGAACCACACTCCTAAACACTCTAGGACCTGAGAGGGAACCAACCGACTCTTGGACACATTGACTACCCAGCCGAGACTCTGAAGGAACTTCACTACTCTGTTTGTAACTTGAACGCTCTCGGCCTTGGATTTCACCCGAATCAACCAATCATCGAGATACGGGCGAACTAAGATTCCCTCTTTCCGCAGAGCAGCCGCTGCCACCCCCATAATCTTGGTGAAGGTGCGTGGAGCCATTGCTAAACCGAAAGGCAAGACTTGAAATTAATAGAGCCCCCACGGAAGAGTGAACTTTAGAAATTTCTGATGAACTGATCTGATCGGGATGTGCAAATACGCCTCTGAATGATCGAGGGATGTCAAAAATTCCCCTTGTCAAACTGCCACTATTACCGACTGCAAGGATTCCAAGCGAAAATGAGGCACTAGTAGACAGTGATTCACCCCCTTGAGGTCCAGAATAGGACGGAGTGGCCCGTCCCTTTTTGGCACCACAAAAGAAATAGAGCAACGACCGACGCCATAGAGCTCTTGCAGAACCGGCACAGCCGCTCCTAACTGTACTAGACAATCCACTGTCTGCCAAACCGCTCTCGTTCACTCCTGCCCTCTGCAAGGAGAAAGGACAAACGAATCTAGTACCAGTCGGGCAAATTCGAGTGCATAACCTTTGCGTATTACCCCCAACACCCACCGATCGGATGTTATCTGGACCCAGGCAGGCAGAAACTCCCGAAGCCGTCCTTCTAGCGGCACCTGGGCCCGCCTCGCTTCATTGTGTTTTTCTGGCTGCCGAGGAGGAGGTAGCCACAAACCCTCTACCTGCTCCTCAAACACCCCGAAGCCCTTGCGCTCTGGAGGGAAATCTTCCTCTTTGAAAAACCGCCTGAAGTCCCGAAACTGACCGCACCAAGACGGCAGGGGTCTCCCTTGCTTAGGCTTATCCTACGGCAGCCTTCCGCCTTTGGATTCTCCCAAATCCTTAACCAGCTTATCAAGATCCTCACCAATCAACAACTTCCCCTTGAAGGGAAGCTTGCTGAGATGTGACTTAGAAGAAACATCCGCCGCCCAATTTCTTAACCAGAGATAATGGCGTGCGGCTCCCAGGAAAACCATACTATTCACCAATGCCCTGATCCAATCATGATGGATATCCGCTAAATGCGCCAAACCTGATTCCAGCTGTGTCACATCCATTAAACGCTCCTGTGTTTGCTGAGACGGCTGCTGCAAGTGTTGTGACCACCTGAGGCACGCTCTCGCCACCCAAGCCCCGCAGATGGGAGCGTGCAGAGAGAGAGCATTAACCTCAAAGGCTTGTTTCAACAAACCATCTACTTTTCTACCTTGCACATCCTTCAAGGCCGCACTGCCTTCCACCGGAATAGTTGTCTTTTTCGTTACCACTGAAACCACTGCATCTATACGCAGTGAACGCAACCTCTCCTTCTCCTTGTCCGCTAAGGGATAGAGCCTATCCATAGCTCTCACGCCGCGCAATCCAGCTTCCGGCACATCCCTTTCATCCTGGATCATCCGGTCAACTGACCAAAAAACAACGCTTGAGTTTGCCGCAGTGCTTGAATGAGAGGGTCCTCCAGCCCCTCTTCCTCCGCCGGATGGATCGAAGTCAGGTTGAGTGCCTGAAGAGACTCCGTAATGAGTGCCTAAGCTCCTCTTTGCGGAACCCCCTTATGAACCTGGCCTGATCCTCAGGTTCTGGAATTTCCCCCTCCTCGAGTTCTTCCATACCCGATTCAGGTACCAAATCTACATCCTCTACATTAGGCCAATCCGAATCCAACGGCTGATCCTCTAGAGGCCAGACCCTCTTAAAAGGTCTCACCAGACTGCTAGCAATCCTTTCAGAGTCTGAGCGCTGCACCGCTGTACCCAGCGGCCAAGGTTCCGTCACCGTCCCTTGCTGACACAAGCAATATGCTTGATGCATGATCAGCATAAAATCTGGGGAGAAAGCTCCACGAGCCGCCCCAGACCCAGCCGGAACCACGGAACTCCCTGGCCCCGCCCAGCTGTCTAGAGGGGGACCGGACGAAACCTCCATCTTGACTCACCTTCACCCACAGCCGGCGGGCTCTGAGCCCCCACAGCAGCTTTATCCGAAACGTCCTGCTCCATGGAGGTGGAGGCCGCTTCGCAGCCCCAGCAGACCCCGGCGTCCGAGACTGCGCCCTTGTGCGAGCCTGCGGGCGAGAAGGCATTAGCGATTAGACACAAAAAACTATGTCTCAACAAGGAAATACCCAACTAAAATAATAATTCCTTCCTCTGTTTTTTGTTTTTTTTTTTGCCCAAGACTCAAACTAAAAGAACTAAAAGAACCATAAAAAAAACAAAATCAAATTAACACAACTCTAAAACAGCTCTAAAACAGGTCCAAAACATCATCATAAACAGCTTCAAAACAGCTTTAAACCCACTAAAATCTGTTCCATACGGACCTTGTCAATCACACAGTCGCTGACGTGAAGGCAACACTGTAGCAGACTCGCAGCTTGAAAAAGCGCGGGAAGACACGACCTAAAACACAGCCGGGCCTGTTTGCCGCCGCCGCCACAGCCCGGTCCAGGCCCCACTGTCTTCCCGCCTGCTCTGCCTAACTTGCTGGATCAACTTACTGTTGCTGCCGACCTTCCCCTCGCTTGCAAGCCCGGATCTCCGCTTTGCCAGCACGATCGAACGCCCTGCAATCCACGACGCTACTCAGCTTGAGAAGTGAGCTGCGAACGCGGAGAAGGCTTTCCGTCTTCAGCTGCGCTGCTCACACCAACCACATGGCACTCAGGAGCGGACAAGCAGCACGACATTAGTACTGCACAGCTCCCCTCTGTTCAGTCCAGGAGGGGAGAGCAGTTTAAGCAATCGGAGCCGGTCTAAGAAATGCAGGTAAACCACAACACACAGGTTTGATTCCTGCTCCTTTTTTTTTTTTTAAAGCAAACAGCTGTAAAAATAAACGAAATGACAGGGAAGAAAAGAAAAAACAACCTTTAAAAACTCCCTATCCTAACTGCGCTCCTTATCTGTTTCTCTAGTGAGCCCAGCACCTAGGCTCACTACGTCCTCCTGCTGCATGGAGACTGGACACACTGGGGCTGATGGGAGAGACCAGCAGGCTACATCCAGTGATGTCACGCTTCTGACATGCCCAGTCTCCATGCTGCAGGAGGAGGTGCACTACCCAGAGGTGGAGGACTGAACTGGAGGAACGATAAGGAACAGACAAAACAATTATAGAATCATAAATATAAAACATATAATAAAAGGATCTTAATGTAAACCATAAAAAACTGTAGATTAAAAAGAATATATGTAACACCATACAATTAAAAAAGACGGGGCAGAGGGATGTGAAAAACCATATATACTGTGAAAGCTTATCAAAAGGTCTATGTGTGGTAGAAGAGATGAGGTGGGTCCATTATCAGAACTTACTGTAGTATTTGAGGACTATACTCACTTATGCACTCTGTGAAGAACCCTTTGGACAACCACAAAAGCACAATTATAGCTCTGTTCTGAAGTGATAAAAATAAGAATAAAAGAACCATTATTTTAAGGAGTGAGCCTGTACTAGGGAGGGAGGGGAAGAGGCACACATAATTGTACTAGATAAAACTGTAAGAGCATGGCTCTATTAAATGACGGGAGAATGGAAAGTAAAAAACTTTTTTTTAAAAAACATACTTCAGAAATAATAAATAGTTACAACGGGAAACTACAAAGAATGAATAAAAAACATCTGCTATATTAAAAATTAGGCAAAACTGCTGTGATCAATTCATACCTAAAGATGAATGAGAGCTCGATGGTCAAAGTAAGGCATTGCTAATTCCCCTATAGGGTTCAGCATAACTCTTAAAATTATGTTTATGTATATAATTTTTTAAAAAGAGCAACTGCTGCATAAATCAATAACAAATGCAAAGACCGTACTCGAATGCCAAACTTTGCGTATTATGTGATCATACTATCCAAAACTGTGTAAAACTTAGTCAAGAATGCTGATTGTTAAAAAAGCAAGGCTTCGAACAGCAAGCACTGAGAATCAAAGCAGGCAATCGCTATATCCACGGCTATGTGTAGTGTGAGCACTCAAATTTTTAACACTGTGTGCATTGATGGGATCAGCAAATAACCAAGCTATTCAATTAGAGTTGAAAACAGAACATTTAAAATATTAAATATATAAATCGCTAGTGTACTAAAAGCTCATTGCGTTTTCTTAAAACTGTCGGGGACCGCTTGAGGCACGGACACGTAGTTAAGTTTAAAACCTAATCTGAGCTGAGGTAACTACCGTCAAGAAACATATAAATAACTAACTTGTTACAAAGCAACTAAATTAGAAATAAAACCAACACTTAAAAAGGATTAGAAAGGAGGGAGCCGGCTTACTTTCTCCACATTCGACAGACCTCTGACAGCGGTAGTTTTTTGTCAGCATGTAGTGCAGTGCAGAGCTTTAACTCCTCTAAAAGCACGCCAACTAGAGGTCAAGGGTTATTTTGTAAAGAAATTGTTGTTAAAAATATATAATGTTCAAAAATATATTCTAAAACAAACTTCAAGTGTAAAACGATAATAAGTTAAAAATAATGACTGCTTGCCAATTTTTTGATCGGACCTTAAATAGCAGTTTCTCAGCATACTGTGTGCTGCAAGGACTACACGATCGTACAAAAAAGGGGTTTAAAAATTATGCTTCCCATTGTAACTATTTACTATTTCTAAAGTATGTTTTGTTAAAAAAAGTTTTTACTTTCCATTCTCCCGTCATTTAATAGAGCCATGCTCTTACAGTTTTATCTAGTACAATTATGTGTGCCTCTTCCCCTCCCTCCCTAGTACAGGCTCACTCCTTAAAATAATGGTTCTTTTATTCTTATTTTTATCACTTCAGAACAGAGCTATAATTGTGCTTTAGTGGTTGTCCAAAGGGTTCTTCACAGAGTGCATAAGTGAGTATAGTCCTCAAATACTAAGTTCTGATAATGGACCCACCTCATCTCTTCTACCACACATAGACCCTTTGATAAGCTTTCACAGTATATATGGTTTTTCACATCCCTCTGCCCTGTCTTTTTTAATTGTATGGTGTTACATATATTCTTTTTAACACACAGTTTTTATGGTTTACATTAAGATCCTTTTTTTTCATGTTTCATATTTATGATTCTATGATCGTTTTGTCTGTTTTTACTGTTCATTTATCAATTTTGTATTTATTTAGTATTTATCTTATTAATTTTTATTTATTTATTTGGTTTTATATACTGCACTTTTTAAGATCTGCGCGGTTTACATAATGATTGTTAGCATTATTTATCAATAGTTATATATTATATTTTATTATAATTTTATGTTCTTATGTTTTAAAGCTGTATCCCTCTCCCCCTGAGGAAGGCAAAACGCTGAAACACGTATGGGTACTTTTATTTACTAAAAGGCACCTGTGACCTCCATATGCCACTCGCTTACTGTAGATTCTGATCCAGTGAATTCACCCACTGAAAGAACTCAACAAGCGATGTGCCATCTCCTTCCCAAAACACTGCCTACTGTATGTCTATCCTTCATGGCTGCTAGTCATTTATTTAATCGAGAAACTTTATCTCTCTAGCATGTACTGCTGTGACATTGACCCAGTTGATATCGGGGTAATTCAAAATCACCCATTATTACTGTGTTGTAACGTGTGTTAGCTTCCCTGATTTCTTTTAGCATTTCATCATCCATCTGTTCATTCTGGCCAGGCAGTCAGTACTACACCCCCACTACTGTCACCTTTCCCTTTTTACATGGAACTTCTATCCATAGAGATTCTACAGTATATTTTATTTCCTGCAAAAATGTAATCCTATGTGACTCAATGCCCTCTCTAACATTGGTTGTCCTCCTTCCACCAGGTCTCTGAGATGCCAGCTATATCTAACCTTTCATTTAGTGTTATATATTCTAAGTCTCCCATCTTATTTCTTAGACTTCTAACATTTGCATACAGGCATTTTAGAGGTTGTATTTTATTCACATTAATCTGGTTATCAGTTAGAAGGGGTAATTTGGAATCTTTTGGCCCTGTTCTGAAGGACACCTGGGTTACTTTTATTTTTGTTGGAACCTCTCTATCAGGATGCCCTAACTAGCCTCTTTTGCTAGTATCCTTCAAGGATACATCTTTCCGAAGTCCTGGATGACTGTCAGCTTTCCCCTACTATGTTTATGTAATTTCTTGATATACTGCCCAGGCTGAAGGGCATCAAAGCGGTTTACAATTACTACAAGCAGGGTCTGGATACATTCACTTGTCCCCAGAGGGCTCACAATCTACATGTGTACCTGAGGCAATGGAGGATTAAGTGGCTTGCCCAAGGCCATAAGGAGTGCCTATAAGACTAGAAACCCCAGTCCCTCCGGCCTGAGATTGCTGTACCCAGGTGGAAATTGAACCCCTGGCCCTCTGCCCTGAGATACCTTGTCCTAACCACTCCTCCCTCCTATCTAGTTTAAAAGCTGCTCTGTCTCCTTTTTATAGCAACCTAGTTCCATCTCAGTTAAGGTGGAGCCCATCCCTTCGTAAGAGCCCCTCCCTTCCCCAGAATATTGCCCAGTTCCTCACAAATCCAAAACCTTCTTCTTTGCACCATTGTCTCATCCACACATTGAGACTCTGGAGCTCTGCTTGCCATTTGGGTCCTGTGCATGGTACGGGAAGCATTTCAGAGAATGCTACCCTGTAAGTTCTGGATTTCAGCTTCCTACCTAAAAGTCTAAATTTGGCCTCCAGAACCTCTCTCCCACACTCTCCTATGTCATTGGTGCCAACATGTACCAAGACAGTAGACTCCTCCCCAGCATTACCTAAAAGTTTTTCTAGGTGCCGCATGAGGTCCGCTACCTTTGCATCAGGCAGGCATGTTATCAGGCATTCCTCATTTCCACCAGCCACCCAGCTATCTACATGCCTAATTATGGAATCACCAACTATAACAGCTGTACTAATCATTTTCTCTTGGGCACATGGCCCTGGAGAAACCTCCTCAGTGTGAGAGGGTTTTACATCTCCTGGCGGATAGGCCCTAGCTACAGATCACTTCCTGCCATACTAAGGTGATGCTCTCCTTCATGTGACCTCTCTCCTCCATGGCAACTGAGAGGCTGCCAGACTGGAAGTGGGACTTTAGTACCACATCCCTCTAGGTCTCATCTATATACCTCTCTCTCTTCCTTATATCCTCCAAGTCTGCTACTCTAGCCTCCAGAGATCGGACTCATTCCCTAAGGGCAAAGAGCTCCTTGCACCTAGTGCACACATAAGACACCTCACCAACTGGGAGAAAATCGTATAAGTGACACTCCATGCAAAAGACTGGATAGCCCCCATCTTGTTGCTGGACTGCTGTCTGTATCATGGTTTTAAGGTTTTGTTTAGCTATTTAAATTGTTTACTTAAAGTTGCTACGGGTACTTGTACTGATACAACTATATCAATTACCTTTAAGAGACTTTGTTCACCTCAAGATTAATTCACTTCAGGGCCTTAATGTATTCCTAATGATGATTACCAGCTGAACCTGAAAGTGACTTTGACCACCCTTCCCCCTTTAATAGAACGTGTAGGAAACTTACCTATACTAGAAATGATGGGCCCGATTTTGACTTAGGCAGGCTATGTGCTGCGTCGGCGCATTGCCTGCCTGCCTGCCAACCCCCTAGGGGGGCAGTTACCCATATAAATGCCTTTGAAAATGCCGCCTGATAATTAAAGGTGATGTATCAGAGAAATTGAAACAAACCTCAATAAATCGGGAAGATGTAATACAATTATTTGATAAATTAAAGAGCAGCAAATCACCTGGATCAGATGACATACATCCCAGGGTACTGAAAGAACTGAAATATGAGATTGCAGACCTACTTTTAGTAATCTGTGAGTTATCATTAAATTCATCTGCAGTACCTGAGGATTGAAGAGTGACCAGTGTAAAGCTAATTTTCAAAAAAGGGTTCCACAGGTGACCCGGAAACTATAGACTGGTAGGCTTGACGCCATTATAAAGAACAAAATTACTGAAAATTTAAATGTAAAAATGTAATGTGTGCCTTCAAGTCAGTCCTGACTCCTGGCGACCCAGAAGCTCCTGGGTTTTCTTGGCAATGTCACCGGAAGTAGATTGCCAGGCCTTTCTTCCGAGGCAATGGAGGGTTAAGTGACTTGCCCAAGGCCACAAGGAGTGCTAGCGGGAATTGAAAATTTAAATAGCCATGGCTTAATGGCAGAAAGTCAACATGGACTTAGCAAAGGAAAGTCCTGTTTTTTCATATTTTTGAAGGTGTGAATACACAGGTAGATGTGAGACATTTGATATAGTATGTCTGGATTTTCAGAAAGCCTTTGACATGGTCCCTCATGAGAGACTCCTGGCGAAATTAAAAAGTCATGGGATAGGAGGCAGTGCGGTATTGTGCATTAGGAACTGGTTAACAGATCAAAAACAGAGAGTAGAGCTAAATGGCCAATTTTCTCAATGGAGAAAGGTAAATAGCGGACTACCTTAGAGATCTGTGCTGGGCCTGCTGCTTTTTAACATTTTCATAAACAACCTAGAAATGGAAATAACAAGTGAGGTGATCAAATTTACATATGACATAAAAGTATTCAAAGAGGATTGTAAAGAGTGCAAGAGGACCTTCATAAATCGGAAGACTGGGCATCCAAATAGCAGATGAAATTTAATGTGGAGAAGTGCAAAGTTATGCCCTTAGGGAAGAACAACCCAAATTACTGTTCCACATTAGGAACCACCATCCAGGAAAAAGGATTAAGGCATCATCGTGAATAATATGTTGAAACCTTCTGCTCAGTGTGCAGCGGCGGCTAAGAAAGCAAATAGAATACTAGAAATCATAAGGAAAGGAATGTAGATTAAAACAAAGGATATTATAGTGCCTCTGTATCGTTCCATGGTGCAACCGCACCTTGAATATTGTGTGCAATCCTGATCACCATATCATAAAAGGGATATAGCACAACTGGAAAAGGTACAGAGAAGAGCCACCAAAATGGTAAAGGGGATGGAAGGATGCCCCTATGTGGAAAGGCTTAAAAGCTTAGGGTTCTTCAACTTGGCAAAAAGATGGCTGATGTCTACAAAATATTGAATGGAGTGAAATGGGTAAACGTAGACTGGTTGTTTACTGCTTCAAAAAGTAAGACTAGGGGTCATAATGAAGCTACATTGTAGCACATTTAAGACTAATAGGAGAAAATAGTTTTTCACTCAATGCGTAATCAAACTCTGGAATTTGTTACCGGAGGATGTAGTAAAAGCCGTTAGTATAGCTGGGTTTCAAAGAGGTTTGGACAAGTTCCTCAAAGAAAAATCCATAAACCATTATTAAAGAGGACCAGGGAAATCTACTGCTTACCCTGGGAAAAGCAAAATGGAATCTATGTACCTTTCTGAGAACCTGACTGGTACTTGTGACTTGGATTGGCCGCGTTTGGAAACACAATACATGACTTGATGGACCCTTGATCTGACCCAGTATGGCATCTCTTATGTTGTTATGATGTACACCTCTACCGTGGTATTGTACGAGTACACCCGGGCAGCTCTGCCTTTTACTAGTGTTTGGAAGTGCAAAAGAGGTAGATGAATAGTCCTCGTTTTGAGATGGTTGATAGGCCATGCTGGCTCCCAGCTGCTCCATTGCCCCTGAGCTGTCTGATTCTTGCAATGGGCTCCCCAGCCAAACGTAGATCTTCCAGTGGCATATCCTTCCTCATATGCTGTGGATGGACACCACCTCTGACTGGAGGGTAAGCCTGACTTTGAGCTCCTGAGAGATCAAAGACCACTGAGTTAGTAAGGACCTCTGAAGCAGCCTCATATGGGCCGAAGACACTATTTCAATTGCCGCTGTCAACAGACCAAGAAGTTGTAGATAGTTCCAAACTCTGGGGGTCTGCTGAGATCAGTAGGCCGCCAACTGGGCCAACAAACTTCTTCACTCTCTCCTAGAGCAGGATGACTTACACTCTCAGGTATTCCAGTGATTGTGAAGGCTCCAAATGGCTCTTTTCTCAATTTATCACCCAGCCGAGATTCTCCAGGAAGTGCATGACATGGGTCACAACCAAAAATGCTTCAGACAGTGACCTGCCTTGGATGAGCCAATCGTTCAGAAATGGGTGAACACAGATCCTCTGGCACCTCAGCACAGCGGCCACAACCATGATCTTTGAAAACGTCCTTGGAGCAGTAGGGAGGTCAAAGGGAAGAGTGGCAAACTGAAAATAAGAGCAAAGTACAGTGAACCAGAGAAAAAGCCTAGTTATGCCTGTAGCAGGTGCTCTCCGGGAACAGCAGGAATCAATCCTCACATATGAGTGACATGGCATCGACAGAGCCTGCGCAGTAACCTCTCCCCAGCTTTCACAAAAGCCTTTGGGAGATCCACCACGCATGCGTGGTTGCCTTCCCACCTAGGTGTGCCATCTTGCCTCAGTATGACATAGCTCATGATGGCAAAAAGAGAAGCAACTCCACAGGGAGGAGAGAGGGATGTGAGGACTGATTCCTGTTGTTCCTGGAGAACACCTCCTACAGGTGAGTAACTATGAATAAGCAGGAAGTCAGTCCCTAGCAGCAGGCTACCGAAAAGACCTGTAAGCCTTGGGCAACCCATAAAGTGAACCATGAGGAACAGCAGAAAGTACAGTTCGGTCGCAAGACCTCAGCAGCGATTCCAGCATCGACCAGGGAAACCAGCTCTCCAGTAGCCTGACACACAGAAGGGCAGGAGTTACCTTAAACCCAAAACAGATGATGGAGTACTGCCTGGCCAAAGGTGCTGTCTCTCCGGAACTCCTCTTCCAGGCCTGGTAGGAGTTGCGAAGGTGTGAACTAAGGACCTGGTGGCAGCCCAACAGATCTCCAGCAAGGGAACAGAGCAGAAGTTCACCACAGATGCCGCCATAGCCTGGACACTGTGCACCATGACATGACACTCCAGCGAAAGACTGGCCTGTCTGTAGGTGAACTGCCACCCAGGAGGACAGAGTACACTTAGAGATAGCTATGCCCAGGCAATTAGGGTCATAGGAAATGAAGAGCTGCGAGGAGCGGCGAAAGGGCTTGGTCCGCTCCAAATAATAGGCCAAGGCCTGCTTACAGTTCAGCATATGGAGAGCGGCCTCCACCCTGCTGGCATGAGATCACGGAAAAAAGTTGGGAAGCACCACCTCCTGGTTGAGGTGGAACAGAGAGACCACCTTAGGTAGGATGCATTGAACTGGGCCAGGGCTACCCTTTCAGCAGCCAGGCCATCAGGGCCAGGGACCCCAGGATGGGGTGCAGGAGAGAGCCTTCCTCTTGCGATAGCAGATCTAGGGCGCACCCCAGGGGGACTGGGGGCATCTGAGACAGGCTGAGGAGCAGAGGAAACCACAGCTGCCTGGGCCACCAGGGGCTATGAGGATCAGGGTGGCCTGGTTGGGCTGAACCTTCAAAAGAGTCTTGGCAATAAGCGGCGTGGGAGGATAGGCATAGAGAAGGCCTCCTACCCATGGAATGAGAAATGCATCAGCCGCCACCCAGGAGGGGTGTGGTGCTCTGGAGCAGAAGCAGGCCAGCTGAGCATTGGCCAGGCTGGCAAAGAGATCTATCACAGGAAGGCCCCAGCGACAGAACAGTCGATTAGCCACCCGCAGGTTGAGCTGCCACTCATGGAGCTGGAGAACCCGGCTCAGTTGGTCTGCCAGAACATTGTCCTGGCCGGGGAGGTACACAAAAGTGCAGAGACGGACCGCTTCCCAGCACAGGAGGGACGACCCCATGCCTCACTGCTTGTTAACATAGAACATTGTCACCTGGTTGTCTGTCTGAATCAAAATTGACTGGTTCCACAAGTGGTGCTGAAAAGCTTGGAGAGTATAAGCAATGGCTTGGATCTCTATGAAATTGATCTACTGGAGGCCCTCTGATGCTGACCATAGGCCCTGAGTGCAGAGGTTGCTGCAGTAGGTCCCCCCAGCCCAACTTGGAGGCATCCGTGGTGAGGATCCTCTGAGGGGTCAGGGCCTGTAAGGCCATTCCCACCAGCAGGTTCTGCGGCTGTTGCCACCAGCCGAGGGACTCAGTGAGGGAATGGGTTATGGTCACCCTGTCCTGCATATGCCCTATAGCCTGGGAACACTGGGAGCAGGGGCCCACTGGGCTGGACACATGTGGAGACAGACCTAGGTTGTGACATGCCCAGTCAAGGCCATGTGCCCGAGGAAGCGCAACATGAGCCAGGCAGAGGCCGAGTTCTGGCCATGAATCGTCCTTGTGAGGGCCACTAGGCGCTGGGCCCTGTCAAGGGGGAGGAAGGTCATGGCCTGGACCGTGTCTAGCAGTACCCCTATGAACTGCAGGCTTTGGGTCAGCTGCAAGTGAGACTTGGGGTAGTTGAAGAGTAACTCCAGGTGCTCCAGAATGAGAATGGTGTGGTGTGCCGCCTGCTGGACTTCAATGGTAGTACTGCCTTTGATAAGCCAGTCATCCAAGTAGAGGAAGATGAACACCCCCTGCAGGTGAAGATGGGTAGCGACCCAAGCACTTGGGGCCACAGCAGAGATACTGCCAGTGACATGGATGGATGAGGATGTGTGTGTACACATCTTTGAGATCTAAGGAACATAGCCAATATCCAGCCAAGGGAGAGCATTTTGAACTTCTCCTTCACCAGGAACCTTTTGAGATCTCAAAGATCCAGAATAGGGTGAAAGTTGCCGGTCCTCTTGGGAACCAGGAAGTGCCGGAAGTTGAACCTCTCGTCCCTGAGGTGGGCAGGACCAGTTCCATCACTTTGTCGGCCAAGAGCCTGGTAAACTCTACCTTGAATAGGTCTCGGTGAAGGGGAGTCATCGGGAGCTCCCCTGGAAAGAACAGAGGAGGCGTCTGATCAAAATGGAGGAGGTATTTATTTATTTTATTTTATTTACATTCTCTTATATACCGCGCTATTCTGCATCAGTGCGGTTTACATTGAACAAACTGAAATTACATTGAACAGGGCATTATAACTTGGAGATAACTATTTTACAGGGAACATGGGCTATGGAGGGTTAAGTGGCTTGCCCAAGACCACAAGGAGCACCTGTGGGACTAGAAACCCCAGTCCTTCCGGCCCACGGTTGCTGTCCTCTAGTGGGATTTGAACCCCCGACCTTCCGGCCTGAAGTACCTTGCCCCAACCACTAGGCCACTCCTCCACTCCAAGTCCTCCCCAACTACCTGCAGGTACCAGGTGTCAGTGGTGATGCTGGACCATCGGCTGGCATTGAACACCAGATGCTCCCCCATGTGCTGCTGAGCTAGACCTCTCGGGGGAGGAGAGGCTATGCCAAAGGAGTCAAAAGCCCCTTCCAGGTTGTGGCTAGGGCGCCGCCTGGGGCTTGGAGGCCTTAGGCTTATGTGGGCCTGTTGGGCAGCTGGAAAGGCCTGGTACTGGGGGTAGTTTCTGTAAGCCTTCCTCTTCTTTGGGTAAAAGAGACTTTTTCCCCGAAGCCTTCTGTTGGGAAAGGTCAGCAGTTTTTTTGGAGAACTTAGTCCTGGTCAGGAACTCGGACTCTTGCTCGGTAGCCTTGTTTGTCATGGGCTTGCCAAAGAGATTCTCCCCCCTGCAGAAGACATTGACCAACTTGTCCTGAACCCATTGCTCTCCAAGTCTGAGGACTGTAGCCAAGCCTGGCAGTGGGCGCTAATGTCCACTGTGGATACTCTGGCCACTGACTCAAAGCTATCAGGCCGCATAAGTGATGAACTTGGAGCACTCCTTGACCGTCGAGTCAGGATCTGGAACTGCTGAAGAGGTTCCTCCAACAGCCCAGCTGAGAACCCAGTGAGTTCCCTCGCCAGGTCCCGCAGGTAGGACTGCATCCAGCCGACAAGCATCGAGCCCTGGTAGCACTTTCTGCTTAAGGCATCCATGTGGCGGGCCTCCCTGCCAGGGGGCACCGAGGAGTGCACCTTCTGGCTCTTGATACTGCGCATGGCCGACTCCACCACCACGAAGTTATGAGACAGCTGAGCTTTCTGGAACCCGGGACTCTTGCAGACTCGATATATGGAATTGAGCCGCCTGCTCACGATTGGCATAAAGGCCTGGAACTCCCAAATGCAGAAGAGAAGCCGTTCCTGGCAGAGGCGGCCCAAGGGGGGTGCGGGGTCATGTGCAGAGACTCAATGCGGGCCTCATTTGCATAGGGGTCATAATTTGCATAAATATTTGCATAATGTTAACATGCATTAACCTTTAGTAAACATGCCTCTTAATGAGTGTCTAGATAAAGAAAGAATACCAAATTTCTACATTACTATACACCAATGCCAACCGCCAGGCACATTAGGAAGTACTATAAATACTAATCATTTAGAACCCATAGCAAACCCGCCATATCATAACAGCACTACCAGGACTCACAAAGCACCAAACCCTACCTATCAAACGGCAACACTGCAAATATTAAACGAATACATCTCAGAAAATAACATTACATCTCCTACTGGGGAAAGAGAACAAGCAGCACTGTCACATAGAAACTACATAAACAGAATATCGCAGATTGGTGATGGCCTATGTTCTGCATGTATAACCTAACAAAGAACAAGGGATCACAATTTTGAAACAGGAAGACAGTAATTAAACTGGAAACCCCAAAAGCCAAACTTGGAATGTACAACAACACTGGAGAAAAACTATAAATTAATTTCCTCTTGTACTAAACAAAACGCAAAGATGTTAGCAATGCACATTTCCCAGAGCTGACATATTCCAGTTTATAAATTCAAAATAAAAAATAATTTTTCTATCTTTTGATGTTTGGGCATTTTATTTTTCAGTTGCAATTGCTCCAGTCACTTTCTTCTGGTTTCTTTGTGTCTTCTGCTAACTCTCTATTGCCTGCTGTCCATTTGTCCTTTCTTCTCTCTTCTAGTTTTTTCCATTCTCTCTCTACATCTGCTTTAACATACTGATCTTTCCCCTTTTGCCATTTCCTCCATTTCTTTCTTTATTCCTTTTTCATCCACTCAAATTTCACCCCTCCATCCTCAATCCCCATTTACTCTCCCAATACCTGGCCAATCGTAGATTTTTCTTCCCTCCCACACAAAATAACTTTTCCCCTCTCAATCTTCACTCCCCCAGCCCCATCCCCTTCTAGTCATCTCCCAACATCAGCTCCCTTCTAGTTCCACCCCCACCCAGCATCCATTCCCTTCTAGTCCCATTCTACCATCCCCACGCATCAGCTCATAAGAACATAAGAAAATAAGATATGCCATACTGGGTCAGACCAAGGTCCATCAAGCCCAGTATCCTGTTTCCAACAGTGGCCAATCTAGATCATAAGTACTGTCACGCCCTTAGCCCCTTACATCAGTATGGAGGGGCGCGCTTCTTATTGGAGTGCTTCACCTTTAAAGGCCTTTTCCTAACTGGTTGCTTTTTAATGCATTAGGGGAAAGGTAGTTCAGTTAGATGATATGTGGCCTCAGGTAAAGAAAAAAACACCTTCTTGTAGTTGGGTTGAGTGATAGGCAAATGACAGAAATTAACCATTGATATGACATGCTAAGGTTCCCAAATTTTCACCTTTTTAATGTTTCACCAGGATTCTTGTATTTCAACACAGGATACAACTTGAACTCAAACAAAACAGCTTTCTTCAGCTTAAATATTCAATACTTCTAACAGCACATGCCACCAGGCATGGCTTGCCGTGCAGTCCAAAACAAACAGGAACAAAACTTTAAATCAGGTTTCTTTTCCTTCAGACCAGAACTATACCTGGGAACTTTGTCTTCTTAAACACAGCAAAACTTCTTACAGGCAGTTAAACTCTCACTGGTAGAAAAATCACTTAGCAAGGTTTTCTCAATATTTAGGCAAATAAAACCTTTCTTACTTTCTCTGTTGGTACAGCTTCAAACGGAGCACAGCACTCTTCACAGCTGTTCTCAAGTGTAATTAGATAGCTTCAGCTTTGCACAGAAAAACACTTCTCCTGAACTGAGAACCTTCACAAGCTGAACACAGTTCTTAGGGCTATCGGACATTGGAGGTTTTTCCCTTAAAGGTTGACTCCCTTTCAACCCCTCTGAATTGGCAGACTGGCATACAGAACAATCCATACACGAGTCCTCTTCTACCAAAGGTAAATCTGGGTCTCCCAGTTGCATTGGCTCAGACTCAGATAGCTTATCTGACTGCTTTCCATGATGGTTAAAGCTGTCTCTAGCAACTCTGTAATGTTCCTTATTAGATAAGCCTCTAGGACTCATACCTTGGTCAAAGCTTGTATCAGCTTCCCCTGTATCAGCTTCCCCTCTTCCATGCTCTGGCCACCATTCACCTCGTCCTGTTCTCCACCCTGTGTTCCAGCTTCCTGCTGTTTTTACTGTTCCATTCCTTCTCCAGAAAGCATTCCTACTTCCTTCTCTTTCTCTCTCATCAGCAGCTCTACTTGTGCTGTCGTCCTCTGTGCTGCCTCTGCTGCTCCATGCTGTTCCCCTGCTGTTCCTCCTGCAGTGGCTGCTCCGGCTGCTTCCCTGCTGTTCTGCTGCAGTTCCTCCCATCTGGATAAACAGAGCTAAACTTAAACCTCCCAGGGACCTGCTCCACCCTCTCTCCTCTCAGGTGAGAAAGATCAAATTCCCTCTTGGCAGCTGAATGATTAGGGAATGCAGTGACGTAAGGGTTCCCTACAATGTTCCCTCTAATTTTCTGTAGGCTGTGTGCGCATAAAATATCAGCTGTGCAGCTTTTGAAGGAAGGTTAAATTTTTGTGCGCCACATAACGACACTCGGAGTTATATACTTTAAAATTTGACTACACGTCAGAATACAGTATATACACCACATTGATTGCACTAGAAAATATTGTAGAACTTGTGAAAACCGTAAATACACAACTTTTAAATTTTAAGACGTCTGTGTTGTTTTCTATCAGAATCAGAACCGTAATTTTTGTGCGCTCTGTTATAAAGTATGTGCGCTCGCTCAGCGAGGTGTGTGTGCGCGCACACGCGCACAGCTTAGAGGGAACAGTGGTTCCCTACCCTGGGCTTGCATTCCCTTACCTTTTTACCACTAGGGGCATGCTGTAACTTATTGCAGCCAGGAATTACCTGTTTTCTAGGTACAATGGGAGTTTTATGTCCTTGACCTTTTAAAATAGGAGCTTTTGTTAGGGTAAATTCCTTCTTCTGATCCCTATCTCCTAGGTCGTGATAAGCTTCCTTATCACAGTACCTAACAGTTTCCCCAAAAGACACAGGTTCCACAATGCTTGTACTGGGTCAAGCATTGATATCCTGGGTCCCTTCTTAATAATGGTTTATGGACCTTTCCTCCAGGAACTTGTCCAAACCTTTTTTAAACCCAGCTAAACTAACAGCCTTTACTACATCCTCCGGTAACAAATTCCAGAGTTTGATTACACGTTGAGTGAAAAAATATTTTCTTTTATTAGTCTTAAATAGTTTACCCTGTAGCTTCATTGCATGTCCCCTAGTCTTTCTATATTCTGATAACGTAAACAATTGATCTACGTTTACCCGTTCCACTCCGTTCAATAATTTATAGACTTCTATCATATCTCCCCTCAGCCATCTCTTTTCCAGGTTAAAGAGCCCTAACCTTTTTAGCCTTTCTTCATAGGAGTATCCTTCCATCCCCTTTACCATTTTGGTGGCTCTTCTCTGAACCTTTTCTAATAACACTATATCCTTTTTAAGATACGGCAACCAGAATTGCACACAATACTCAAGGTGCAGTCTCACCATAGAATGATATAGAGGCATTATAATATCTTTTGTTTTATTTTCCATTCCTTTCCTTATGATACCTAGCATTCTGTTTGCTTTCTTGGCCGCCGCTGCACACTGGGCCGAAGGTTTTAACATGTTATCCACAACGACGCCTAAATCTTTTTCCTGGGTGGTGGTTCCTAAAGTGGAACCTTGCATCGTGTAACCATAGTTATTCCACTTTCCAGGTCATTTATGAATATGTCAAAAAGCAGCGGACCCAGCACAGATACCTGGGGTACACCACTATTCACCTTTCTCCATTGGGAAAATTGGCCATTTAGCCCAACCCTCTGCTTTTTATCTTTTAACCAGTTCCTGATCCACAGTAGTACACTGCCTCCTATCCCATGACTCTTTAGTTTTGCCAAAAGTCTCTGATGAGGGACCTTGTCAAAGGCTTTCTGAAAGTCCAGATACACTGTATCAACCGACTCACCTTTGTCTACCTGTTTATTCACACCTTCAAAAAAACATAACAGATTATTAAGGCAAGATCTTCCTTGTCTAAAGCCATGTTGGCTGTCTCCCATTAGGCCATGACTATCTACATACTGAGTAATTTTATTCTTATGATGATTTCTACCATTTTTCCCGGTACTGACGTCAGGCTCACTGGTCTGTAGTTTCCCGGATCACCCCTGGAACCCTTTTTAAAAATTGGTGTTACATTGGCAATCCTCCAGTCTTCAGGTATTAGAGATGATTTTAATGATAGTTCACAGATTACTAATAGCAGGTCTGCAATCTCATATTTCAGTTCTTTCAACACCCTTGGATGTATACCATCTGGCCCAGGTGATTTGCTACTCTTCAGTTTATCTAATAGTTGTAATACATCTTCCCGATGTATCGATATTTCCTTCAATTCTTCCGCACCTTTAATACCACTTCAGTCATGGGTAACATCCCTACATCTTCCTCAGTAAAGACCGAAGCAAAGAATTCATTCAGTCTCTCCGCTATCGCCTTGTTGCCTCTTAGTGCCCCTTTAACTCCTCTATCATCTAATGTACCAACTGACTCACAGGTTTTTTGCTACGAATGTACTTGAAAAAATCTTTATTTCGCGTTTTTGATTCCGCAGCAAGCTTCTTCTCAAATCCTCCCTTTGCCTGCTTTATCAATGCCTTGCATTTGACTTGCCAGTGCTTGTGCTGTTTCCAGGTTTCGTCGTTTGGCTCTTTTTTCCATTTCCTGAAAAATGCTTTTTTGGCAACAACAGCCTCTCTGACCTCACCTTTAAACAATGCTGGCAGTTTTTTGGACTTCCTTCCAGTTTTCTTAAAGCGTGGAATAAAGCTAGCTTGGGCTTCCAAGATAGTATTTTTCAACAACACCCAAGCTTGATGTAAGTCTTTAACCTTTGCAACTTCTCCTTTTAGTTTTTTCTTAACTGTTTTCCTAATTTTATCATAGTCTCCCTTTCGAAAGTTAAAAGGTAGTACTGTGGATTTCCTTACAATCCCTCCTCCACTAATTAAATCAAAGGCGATCATGCTATGATCACTATTGCCAAGTGGCCCCAACACCCTTATCTCTTGCACTACATCTCGTGTTCCACTAAGGACTAGGTCTAATATTGCTTCCCCTCTGGTTGGTTCATGAACCAGCTGCTCCAAGAAGCAGTCATTTATTTCATCTAGGAACGTTATCTCCCTAGCTTGTCCTGCCGTGACACTGACCCAGTCGATACCGGGGTAATTGAAATCACCCATTATTATTACTGCGCTGTAACGTTTGTTAGTTTCCTTGATTTCTTTGAGCATTTCATCATCCATTTGTTCATTCTGGCCAGGCGGTCGACAGTACACCCCCAATGCCATCGCCTTCCCCTTTTTTGATGGATTTTCAATCCATAGACATTCTACAGCAAATTTTGTTTCCTGCAAAACTTTAATCCTTTCTGACTCAATGACCTCTCTAACATAGAGCGCAACCCCTCCACCAATTTTATCACCTCTATCATTATGATATAGTTTGTACCCAGGTATCACAGTGCCCCACTGGTTGTCCTCCTTCCACCATGTCTCTGATAGTCCAATCATATCTAATCTCTCGTTTAGTGCTATATATTCTAACTCACCCATCTTATTTTTTAGACTTCTAGCATTTGTATACAAGCATTTTAAAGACTGTATTTTATTCATATTAATTTGGCTATTTGTAGACATGGGTAATTTGGGATCTTTAAGCTCTGTCTGCTCCATACTCGAGGGCATTTGGGCTACTTTACTCTTTTTTGGAACCTCTCTGCTTTTGGTAGTATCCTTCAAGGATACATTCTTCCGAACCATCCACTCTTGGGCGACTGTCGGTTTTCCCCTATTATCTAGTTTAAAAGCTCCTCTATCTCCTTTTTAAAGGTTAATGCCAGCAGCCTGGTTCCATCCCAGTTAAGGTGAAGCCCATCCCTTTGAAAGAGCCCCTCCTTTCCCCAGAATGTTCCCCAGTTCCTAACAAATCAAAACCACTAATCTCAGCACCATTGTCTCATCCACGCATTGAGACTCCGGAGCTCTGCCTGCCTTTTGGGTCCTGCGCGTGGAACGGGAAGCATTTCGGAGAACGCTACCCTGGAAGTTCTGGATTTCAACTTCCTACCTAAAAGCCTAAATTTAGCCTCCCGAACCTCCCTACCACATTTTCCTATGTCATTGGTACCGACATGTACCAAGACAGCAGACTCCTCTCCAGCACTATCTAAGACCTTATCTAGGTGGCGCGTGAGGTCCGCTACCTTCACACCAGGCAGGCATGTTACCAGGTGATCCTCATGTCCACCAGCCACCCAGCTATCTACATGCCTAATGATCGAATCACCAACTATAATGGCTGTCCTAGCCCTTCCCTCATGGGCACATGGCCCTGGAGAAACGTCCTCGGTGCGAGAGGGTTTTACATCACCTGGAGGACAGGTCCTAGTTACACGATCACTTCCTGCCACACCAGGGTGATGCTCTCCTGTCACGTGACCTCTCTCCTCCATGGCAACAGGGATGCTGCCAGACTGGAGGTGGGACTTCAGGACTATATCTCTGTAGGTCTCGTCTATGTACCTCTCTGTCTGTCTTATGTTTTCCAAGTCTGCTACTCTAGCCTCTAGAGAATGGACTCGTTCCCTGAGAGCAAAGAGCTCCTTGCACCTAGTGCACATGTAAGACCTCTCACCAACTGGGAGAAAATCATACATGTGACACTCAATGCAAAAGACTGGAAAGCCCCCATCTCGCTGCTGGACTGCTGTCTGCATCTTAGCTTTAAGTTTGTGTTTAGATCTTTAAGTTCTTTACTTACTAAGGTTTGCTATGGATATTTATACCAATAAAACTGTACCTAATACGTTTAATATACCTTGTTCACCTGAAGCTTAATTAATCTCAGGTCCTTAGTGTATGACTGATTTGGGTAACGAGCTTCACCTGAGAGCACCTCCTGTCTTTTAAGATGTGTAAGTACCTATAAAGCTATGATTATCCCAGGGGTGGGTGGGTGTGGGTAGGGAGGGAGGGAAATAACGCTTATTAAAAGAGGGCTGCTACACAGTACCCTGTCCTGTGCTGATGCGGTAAGATATATTCTGATTTGATTTAAATTATAGCTCTTTGCTGATGCTAGGCTCTAACTTATTATGAAATTTAAACTACAAGCTCTCTGCTGGGCTCTAAATTTAACCAGAAAGCTCTCTTCTGTGTTTTAAATTTAAACTAAAAGTACTTTGCTGATGCTAGGCCCTGAGTGACTATTAAATTTAAACTATAAGCTCTCTGCTGGGTTCTAAATTTAACCAGAAAGCTCTCTTCTGTCTTTTACATTTAAACTAAAAGTACTTTGCTGATGCTAGGCCCTGAGTGACTATTAAATTTAAACTACAAGCTCTCTGCTGGGTTCTAAATTTAACCAGAAAGCTCTCTTCTGTGTTTTAAATTTAAACTAAAAGTACTTTGCTGATGCTAGGCCCTGAGTGACTATTAAATTTAAACTACAAGCTCTCTGCTGGGTCCTAAATTTAACCAGAAAGCTCTCTTCTGTCTTTTACATTTAAACTAAAAGTACTTTGCTGATGCTAGTCTTGAGTGAATATTAAATTTAAACTACAGCTCTCTACTGGGTATGAAATGTAACCAGAAAGTTCTCTTCTTTGTTTTAAATTTAAACTTAAACTGCTGCTACTAGACCCTGACTGATTTAACAAAAAATAGTGGGTTCACAGATTAATTAGTTTTAATAGAAAGAAATCCTTTCAGAAAATTCCTAGAAGTATATACTCACAACTGCAGATATCTCTCCAGAAGTAACAGTCCCCTTTTCTAGTCCTTCAAGACTGAGGATCACAGAGCTCTGGTTGAGCTATTTATGCCTGTGCTGCTGAGGTAAGTTGTGACCAACTTCCTGGGTAATTAACAGTCCTTGCTTGGATAGAAGGAGTCTTTCAAAATGGCCTTTTGAACTGCCACCTGGTGTTAACACCTATTGAAAACGTTTCACAGGTCTCTTGCCCCCCTAGGTAGAAGGCCTCTTTGTAAAGGTCTCTAGAAGACTTTATTTGCTGCTCAAAGAGTACTGACCCTGTTTTGCTTTTTGTGCTAAGCTATATTCTGACTTGATTTAAATTATAGCTCTTTGCTGCTGCTAGGCTCTAACTTATTATGAAATTTAAACTACAAGCTCTCTGCTGGGTTCTAAATTTAACCAGAAAGATCTCTTCTGTGTTTTACATTTAAACTAAAAATACTTTGCTGATGCTAGGCCCTGAGTGACTATTAAATTTAAACTACAGCTCTCTGCTGGGTATGAAATGTAACCAGAAAGTTCTCTTCTGTGTTTTAAATTTAAACTTAAACTGCTGCTACTAGACCCTGACTAATTTAACAAAAAAATAGTGGGTTCACAGATTAATTAGTTTTAATATAAAGACGTCCTTTCAGAAAATTCCCAGAAGTATATACTCACAATTGCAGATCTCTCTCCAGAAGTAACAGTCCCCTTTTCTAGTCCTTCAAGTCCTAGCCCCCCATCAGTCCTAAACCCCATCAGTCCATTTTCAGTCCAAGCTCCCATCATCAGCCCATTTCCAGTCCAAGCCCCCCCCATCAGCCCATTTCCAGTCCTAGCCCCCCCATCAGCCCATTTCCAGTCCTAGCCCCCCCCTCAGCCCATTTCCAGTCCTATCTTTGCCCCCTCCCAAAGAGCTCCGCATCTGTCTGACCGAGTTGAGATGGAGCCGGGGAGGCCAAAGCCCTGGCTCACCTCTGCACAGCGCCAGAATGAAAAGCAGCTGTGTTCTCCTGAAGTATGTTGATGTGCTGAGGTTAAGGGCATTTCCTGTTTCCCGGCAGCACTACTACTACTACTACTGAGCATTTATAAAGCGCTACCAGACGCACGCAGTGCTGTACAAAAAAGACAAAAATAGACAGTCCCTGCCCAAAAGAGCTTACAATCTAAAAAAGACAAAACAAAGAAGGTGAAGGATGAGGAAAAATAAAGACAAAGGAAGGATAACAGGAGAAACAAGACAAGGGAACAAGGTGAGAACAAGGGAAAAGAAAAGGAACAGGTGAAAACAAGACAAGGGAAGAGGAGGCGAACAGGTAAGTCATGAACCAAAGGCAAAAGCAAAGAGGTGAGCTTTCAACCTGGATTTGAAGAGGGTCAGAGAAGATGCCTGACGTATAGACAGAGGAAGTCTATTCCAGGCGTAGGGTGTTAAAAGGTGAAAAGAACGAAGCCTGGAGTTAGCAACAGAGGAAAAAGGCATAGCAAGAAACAGTTGGCTAGAAAAGCGGAGTTCCCGAGAGGGGATATAAGGAGAAACGAGAGAAGAAAGGTAAAGAGGAGCTGCAGAATGAATGCATTTATAGGTCAGTAGGAGAAGTTTGAACTGGATGCGGAAACGGATAGGGAGCCAATGAAGAGACCTGAGGAGAGGAGTGATATGGGCAAAACGAGGTTGGGTGAAGATCAAACGAGCAGCAGAATGCTGAATAGACTGAAGGGGTGAAAGATGACTCAGTGGAAGACCAGCAAGGAGCAGGTTACAGTAATCAAGGTGAGAGGTGATAAGTGAATGGATGAGCGTTTTAGTAGTATGTTCCGAAAGAAAAGGATGGATTTTGCCAATATTAAAGAGAAAGAAGCGGCAGGTCTTGGCGACAAGGTGAATATGTGTGGAGAATGAGAGTGAACAGTCAAAAATAATCCCTAAATTGCGAGCTGAGGGAACAGGATAGAGAACAGAGCCATTCACAGAGACTGAAAGAGGAGGAAGAAGGGGGGAAATTTTAGGAGAAAAGATGAGAAGTTCGGTCTTGGCCGTGTTCAATTTCAAACGGCGATGGAACATCCAATCAGCAATAGCAGAAAGGCAATTAGAGATTCGGGTCTGAATTGAAGAAGTGAGATCAGGAGTAGAGAGGTAGATCTGGGAATCATCAGCATAGAGATGGTACTGAAAACCATGGGAGGAGATGAGCGCACCAAGGGACTGGGTATAGAGAGAGAAGAGAAGCGGACCCAAGACAGAACCCTGAGGTACACCAAAAGGGAGCGGAGCAGCAGAGGAGGAGGAGCCACCAGAATGCACTGAATGAGCGATGGGAGAGATAGGAGGAGAACCAGGAAAGAACAGAGTCCCTAAAGCCAAGTGAGAATAAATTGTCAAGGAGAAGATCATGATCAACAGTGTCTAAAGCAGCAGAGAGATCAAGGAGAATAAGGACCGAGTAAAGGCCTTTAGATTTTGCCAGAAACAAGTCACTTGAGACTTTGACAAGGGCCGTTTCAGTAGAGTGCAAAGGACAAAAGCCAGACTGTAAGGGATCCAGGAGGGCATGAGAGGAAAGGAAGTCAAGGCAGCGGTGGTGAACTGCACGCTCTAACAGTTTAGAAATAAAGGGAAGAAGGAAGATGGGACGATAATTAGAAGGACAGGAGGGATCAAGTGAGGGTTTCTTACGGAGAGGTGTGACCACAGCATGCTTGAAGTCAACAGGGACAATAGCAGTGGAGAGCAAGAGGTTGAATATATGAGAGATGGAGGGGACAAGGGTAGCAGAGATGGGTGAGAGGTGGTAAGTTTGGAGGACGAGAGAAGATGAGCATTTTCCTCCTCAGAAATTGAAGGAAAGGAAGAGAGGGTAGGATGGGAAGGGGGGGGAGTGGAAGAGAGGAAGGGGAGGAGGGGGATTAGCAGACTTAGTGGGGAATTGGAGGATAATCTTGTGGATTTTATCATGGAAATAATCAGCCAGCGTTTGGGCAGGAAGGGAGGGAGGGACTAGAGGTGGAGGCACTTTAAGGAGAGAGTTGAGAGCAGTGAAGAGACGGCGAGGATCAGAAGCAAGAGAATTACTAAGGTGGACATAAGTCCTGCTTGGCAAGAGCTAAGGCAGACTGGAAGGAGAAAAGCATAAATTTGAAATGAAGGAAATCTTCAGAGGAGCGGGATTTGAGCCAGGCACGTTCAGCAGAGCGGGCACAGGAGCGAAGATAGCGAATGGAGGGTGAGAGCCAAGGCTGAGGTACAGAACGTCTCACAGGACGAGGGGTGGGTGGAGCGAGAACATCCAGAGCCGAGGAGAGAGCAGCATTATAGGACAATACAGCCTCATCAACAGACCTTGATGACAAAGTAGAAGAGAAAGATGGAGAAATGGTAGAAGAGAGAGCCAGGGGATCAATAGCAAGAAGGTTCCTAAATAGGGTGGAAGAGATAGGACAAGGCTGAGGCAGAAGGAGGTGAAGATTAAAGCTAAGAAGGTGATGATCAGATAAAGGAAGAACTGAGCTATGAAAGTTAGAGGGTGAGGAGCAAGAGAAAAATATCAGATCAAGACAATGGCCACCTGGTGAGTGGGGGCAGTGGAACAGAGATGAAGGCCAAATGAGGAGGTAAGGGAGAGGAGCTTTACAGTTAGAGGATCAGAGGTGTTATCAACATGGATGTTAAAATCTCCAAGAATAAGAGTAGGGGAGGAGGGATTAAAGAAGAGGGAGAGCCAAGAATTAAAGTCAGAGAGAAAAGAGGAAGCAGACAAGTCGGGAGGTCGATAGATAATAGCAACCCGGAGAGGAAGAGGTGCAAAGAGACGGATGGAGTGGACCTCAAAAGAGAGAAAAGAGTAAGACTGAGGCAGGAGGAGTGGCTGGAATTGACAAGAGGGGGAGAGAAGAAGGCTGACACCACTGTCAGCATACATTTCATGCAGCTATGGACTCTGTTTAATTCAGTCTAAACTCTGACCCCCTGGTGATGTCAGTCTCTAGGACCTGGCTGCAGCCCCTCCTTGCTAAATCAAGATGGGCAGACCTTAAAGGGAGTGGCCAAAGACAATAGCAGACCTCAAGGGGAACTGCTGGAGAGGCACTATAAAGGACAGACACACTTCCTGTCTCTCTCTCTCTCCCTCCTTCATCGGACAGGTTTGGACACTACCATGAGGCTCTGATACTCAACTCCCTTCACCCCTCCCCCTCTCTCTCTCTCTACCCACATGTTCTGGCCTACCATGCGGCCCTGACCCACAGGTTCTGGCCTCTATCTCTCTCACACTTCACACATGCACACACACAGATTCAGTGATGCACACTGAAACAGCTCTGTAACAATCACTATATACCTCTGTTCAATACCTATGTATTAAGCCTATTTTTACATAAAAACCTTTCTCCAAGCCACACCTGTTTGCTTGTCTTATTACAATACCCTCCTGCGTCTGTGAAGTGAAATGAACCCAGGACCAAGCGGAGACTAGACCAGAGATTACATATTCAGAAGATTACATATTGGGGGCTCGTCTCTCGGATTTCACAGCAGACCTCCAGTTGGGTAAGTAATAATTTTGTATAATACATTAAGTAGATTTCAGACAGAGTGAGACAGGAAAATCAATAGCCCTTGTGACCATTTACAATTTTGTTTTGTGGGTTAGACAAGGTGAGACTTTTAGTGTCAAAAGGCTCTGTAAGAATCTAGAATTTTAAGGACATTACACAGAGTGGCTTGCAATTGTCTTATTTTTATGTATAAGCTTGCTACAGATTTTATATAGTATTTGAACTGCTAAGAAAATACAGAGTTACACAGTTAAATATTCCTCATAGAGTACAATATACATCTTTCCTGGTAACATTAATTTACCTCTTGTCTGTTTGACTTTTATTTCTCTCTCCTGTCAGTATATATCTTGGTGTGAGCAGGAATATCTGACTATTCTGTTAATCTCCTGTCCCTTTTTTACTTTTATTTCTCTGTCTCCTGTCAGTAACTTTCTTACTGAGAGCAGGCTTACAGCTGGCTGCAACTGATACAATTCTGTTAATCTACTCCACCCAGTTAAATAGGTGTGAAATACCTTTTAAGTTAGCATTCCTCCTTCTAAGGTTACACAGTTGAGATAGTCCAACTACAGCCTTTCTGCAGTATCAAATATGGCAGCATTTGATTTTAAAGAACTTACAGAAATTCTAATTTCATATTGTAAGAGAAAAGGAGGTCCATATGAAGGGGAATTCCCTGACTCATCATGGTATAATATTCAAAAACGAATGTTAAACCATGATCATGAATTCAAAAAGAAAACAAATAAAAGAAAATGCCTTTTCATCCAGGGCATGTGCAGGGGACTAATTAGCATGAAAAAAGAAAACTCTGAACTGACTTCTCAGTGTAGCCAATTGATCAAAGAACTGGAGGAGGCACAAAGTTGTATTTCTATTCAGAGAAGTCAAGTGATACAAGCCACATATTCTTTTATAACTGTTAGTGAACAATTAGAAGCACTTAAACTTGAATTGAGGCACGTTAAAGATCAAGTGGCCTCTGCAAGAAAGTCAACACCTACCCCTCCCTCAGCACCATATGCCTATGAGCCATGCATACCAGCTAGAGAGAAACAAAAGAACAAAGATACACCCATTCCCTATGCCTATGACACACCTTATCAGCAACAAAAGAATTCTAAAGTATGCATAGTTGAACTTAGGAATGGGAAGAATACAGCAGAATCACAGCCGGAAAATTCAGATAGTTTATCTCAGCCAGAACCCAGCAATCTCTGTCAGGAGAATAATTCAGAGGACTTAGACATAGCACCCAGTACAGAACTCAAAGCACCAGTTAAATTAATGTTCCAGGAAAATTTAAAAGATAGAGATATTGAAAAAATAGTTGAGAAAATTGGCACTATGCCTCTTAATGTAAATCAGTGGGTTAAATGGGCGATTGATATTCTGATTCACTGGGGTCTAGGGAAATACAGAAGAAAACAATCAGACTTTGATAGACTTATGCATCTGGCTCTAGGGCCACACTATTACAGGGTTGGCTCTCTCACTCACCCATACCAGTTGGTTAAAAGGGGTACTGAGAAACTATTTCACTGTTCCCCAATGCAAGTATTTAAAATTATTTCACCTTTACCAGATGATACACTGGAACAGTTTGCATATAGAGCCTGGATTTTAAAAGCAGTTCTTAATGAGCAGGAGTCCTGGCCCAAAGCAGAAGATTATGGGGAGAGCATGCATAAGGAATTTTTATTAGAATTGCTATCCCCTGAGATTACAAAAAACCTTCTGTTATTTTCTGAAGACCCTGAAGCAACCCCTTTTGATACTTTAATGCTCAGAATTGGGTCTGTTTGGAAGACCCAGCCCTCACAGGTCATTACAGTATCAGAAGCACGGAAGTGGCAGGCCAATGAATCCTCTCAGTACACAAGAAACACAGACAGAGGACACACACCTTGGAGAGCACATGGCAAAGGTACTTTTAGAAACTCCTCAGGTTACATTCCTTTTCAGGAACTCAAAGCACAGAGAGATGGGCTAGAAAAGGAGAAATCTAAATGGGAACAAGACAAACACATACTGCAGATAGAACTAGATAAATTAAAACAGGATTTACAAGCAGCTCAGGACAAACACAAGGCTAGTGCATAGGGATGTCCTGACCTCTTGAGTTCAGATATCAAAATGTCTCAAGCCTTCATAGCCCAGCCTGCCTCCTTTATCTCAGCAGAGGACTCAATTCCAGAGCCTCTGGATGATGAAATGGATACAGGCCCAGGACACAATTTAAGGCTTGTAACACCCTTGATACTGGACTCTTGTGCACGCCCCAATGTTATCAGTAGAGTAGGGGGTCAGGATAAATTAGCTTTGATTGACACAGGGGCTGGAATTAGTTTTACTAACAGAGCTTCTCCCACTGCAGATCAGGAAAATATGGAAATTTATGAAATTCAAGGAATTAATGACACAGCTTCCAAATGTGTGGCTATCCCAGTTAAATGGGGTATCCCTGTGCACAGTGAACAAAATAAGGAAATGTTAGAAACCACTGCCTCCACTATAGTGAACACACCAAAAGAAATAATTGGAATTGATGTTCTCAACCAGTTAAATTTGGTGGGGGATATGGCTAATCTTAAATTGTGGCAGTATTCAGGAACTTCAAGTGCTTCTAAAACTTTAGTGCATGAGGTCATCCCCATGCAGTTAGCAACTCAGTGCACTAAGGCAGCTCAGCAGTATGATCTGTGTGTAATTCCTTCAGAGGTGGCTGATATTCCAGTCTGGGCTCAAGACAAGTTAGATTGTGGGAAAATGCACACAGAAATACTGTTGGAAGGTGAGGATCCTCCACCACAGAAGCAATACCCAGTACCTCATCAGGCTATAGAACCAGTGACTAAAATTGTGAAGATACTGGAGGAGAGGGATCTGATTAGACCTATTTCTTCCACATGCAATTCACCAGCCTGGCCGAAACAGTGTGCATGGACTGTGCCTCCACAGGGATTTAAGGATTCACCATCAATATTTCATGATTACATGAAGGAAGCCCTGTCACTAGTGTCTTGCAGAGATGAGACCTAGACCAAAACTCCCCTTTGGAACTGCACAGTGGGAGGGACCATACTTAGTTACTGATACCTTAGGCCCAAGCCTATCCTAATGCCTGACAACCAGCAGTACTGGAAACACATCACCCAGTTAAAACCATATGGGTAATATGTGCTTTATCAGTCTTTGTTTTCAGATACCACCTGAAGACAGCACGGACAGCTGCTTTCTGAACAAAAGTCGCTTAAGGACGGTAACTAGTTACTCCTGCTGTACATGTGTTTAATAGTTATGTAAATAAGTAGTTAGTTATGTAAATAAGTAGTAGAAATTATTAATTTTGTTTGTTTGTTTTGTTGTTACATAGTATAAGTGGGCAGTATTAGTTTACTCCCTAGTAGAGTGAAACAAGTTAGCTTTTATTATGTCTCGGTTTGCTGTTGTTCTTGTATCTGCTCTCTTCTATTCAAGTCTCATTACAGGAACTATCATCCGAATATGCACGATTGGCTGGGCTAACTCCACAAGTGGGGTATATCGTTATCAAGAAATACCCCCACCGTTCCCGGAAGGAAAGGATCTGGTCATCCTGAGTTTCTGTTCGGTACAGGACAAGCCAGTGTTCTATTCATTAAACATCACTCAAGTACAGTGGGAGCCACCAGTTTCCACTTCTCTAGAAAGGACACAAGAATTGAGGGCACGCCCAGAACGTTACTTTCTAGGTCCTCCTGCTTTGATATTGTACAATATTTTACAGAGGTACCTGGAAAATAACTTATACATGGGTTTTGAGTGATCAACAGCACATCACTGAGACTTCATTCCTTTTGGATGTATCTTGTTTACCTACTACCCCTCATCCCACCCCTCCCACTACTTCTGCTCCTCCTGTACTCTACCTTTCTGATATCCACCCATTTCAGGAAGGACATCCCTTTCAGATTAAATATGATGCACCACACGATGTTTTATATGATGTGGAATACCATTTTCTTACTTGACATCTATTTCCCAAATTGTTTCTAGTTACTCACAAATATCCAAATTGCTCTCAGTTTGTGGCCAACCACATACAAATGCTCAATACTTGGTTTGATATGCAGTCAGTAACACCCAGAGCTAAGCAATTTTGACACAAGCGTGAATTAATTGATACAATTTTAGGTGGCACAGGGACTGCACTGGGTGCCCTTAATGTAATTGATATAGAGGTGCTCCGTAATAAAATGGGATCCACTGCTCAGCATGCTGCTGATGGTTTTACCTCACAACATATTATTAATGAAGCTTCCTCTAAACTGTCCAATGTAGTTGTAGATACCTTTGTTCTTATATCTCCCATTATAGAACAGAAAATTGTTACCTTAGCACATGGAGAATATAGATTGGGAAAGAATATTTCCTGGGCTCTTGCCTGTGATCAAGTACAGATCGAGCTTATTACTATACTAAAGGAAATTCTGATCACTGCTAAGTTAGGACACTGGCCACCATCTCTCACTCATATGGCTAGTACCAAAATACCGGAATTTGCTATAGCCCACCTTGATTGGTGGACAGGTAGTGTTCCCATTTGTTCACCACAAGGCTGCTCTATCTGTACTTTGATCCCATGGTCAGGACAACACACAGTTATTTATCCTGTTGTTAATATTGGGGTGCAGTTTGATAATATGCTTATGTATCCTGAGGACCATCTCACATGGGTGCAGCCACTGGACGACACCTGGACTTCATTCAAGCCGATGGACCCCAGTTTGTGTGAGCAGACTACATTTCAGTTCAAGTGTCAACCTCACCAGTTTAAAGAGGCTGACACCTCCTGCTGGAACAATTCTTCCTCTTGCTCCCTGACTGTTAAGCTCTCATATCCCCTGACTACCTTGGAGCTGGACACTTTTGTTTTCATCTGTTCTTTCCCCAGAAAGTTTCTTTTTCGATTGCTCCCAGAATGCATGACATTCGCCTTCCCAAGAACACTTTGTTGTACAGTTCAAACTATTTACCAAACAATACCTGGTGCAGTCATACACCACTGGTCTCCCTCACCATTAATGGGACAACTTATTCCACACCGCTGGTTACCAATGACTCTATGGACATTCCAGACTTTATCTCATATGCTGTGCATCCATTACCACTTGGCATGGGAGAAGAGACACTACATAAACTGCTCAACTTTACAGAACTCCATGCCTATATTGATCACCTTAAAACAACATCCACTGAAGTGAATCACACCATCGCCTATGAGAATGGACACATTCAACAAATTGTTGGACACTTGCTACAAGATGCTCATGTGTCTGTGTGGGAATTGTTATTTGGTTACTCACCTACTGCTGATCATGTCTTTAATGTTTTTATTCACCCTATTATTATTTTAACTGCTGTACAAATATTGCTATGCATTATTGTAATTTTCTTGTGCTGTAAGATGAAAAAAAATGTACATTTCCTTGCAGCGCATGTCATACAGAACAACAACATTTTAAGGTAGTTACACTGAACCTCTCCAGCATCCACCCCTACATCCAGGCTAACTTGGCCTGCTAATTTGGCTAATTCGGTATTTCCTATTACACTGAATACCAGAGTCAGCTGCAGTCTAGTATTGCTTCCTATCCTCACTCATAGCATCCTGGTACCGTTTGGTTTTAGCCTCCTTAAAAATTCCTGCAGACCTTATGCACTGTTCACTCTCTCTAAGACGGGTATGTAAGTGGCATATTGGGTTCCCCCCCCCCCCAGTAGTGGCTGCTCAACCTAAGACACGAGGTTTGGACTCATAAGGAGACTTGTTTATCTCTAGAACACTAGAGACAGTACTGTGCAGGACAGGGGACCTGCTAGACATAGCAAGGTATTTAATACAGGAGGTATTCGACAAGCTGCCTACTATCAGGTAATGGCAGCTGGGACAGGTACCACAGGTTTGCTTCCACCAATTCCAGGCACAAATAATAAATAAAAATAAAAAAGGTGTGGGAGATGTCAGCATACATTTCATGCAGCTATGGACTCTGTTTAATTCAGTCTAAACTCTGACCCCTGGGTGATGTCAGTCTCTAGGACCTGGCTGCAGCCCCTCCTTGCTAAATCAAGATGGGCAGACCTTAAAGGGAGTGGCCAAAGACAATAGCAGACCTCAAGGGGAACTGCTGGAGAGGCACTATAAAGGACAGACACACTTCCTGTCTCTCTCTCTCTCCCTCCTTCATCGGACAGGTTTGGACACTACCATGAGGCTCTGATACTCAACTCCCTTCACCCCTCCCCCTCTCTCTCTCTCTACCCACATGTTCTGGCCTACCATGCGGCCCTGACCCACAGGTTCTGGCCTCTATCTCTCTCACACTTCACACATGCACACACACAGATTCAGTGATGCACACTGAAACAGCTCTGTAACAATCACTATATACCTCTGTTCAATACCTATGTATTAAGCCTATTTTTACATAAAAACCTTTCTCCAAGCCACACCTGTTTGCTTGTCTTATTACAATACCCTCCTGCGTCTGTGAAGTGAAATGAACCCAGGACCAAGCGGAGACTAGACCAGAGATTACATATTCAGAAGATTACAACCACCACCATGGCCAGTGGGACGAGGCGTATGGGAAAACTGATAGCCACCATAGCAGAGGGCAGCAATAGACGCGGTATCATCGGGGAGGAGCCAAGTCTCGGTAAGAACAAGAAGATGAAGAGCATTGGAGATAAAGAGGTCATATGTGAAAGTAAGTTTATTAGAAACAGAATGTGCATTCCACAGGGCACAAGAAAAAGGGAGAGAGGAGAGGGAAAGTAGAGGGATACTGATAAGGTTAGACAGGTTCCGTGAGTTGTTCTTAACAGAATAAGGAGAACACATCTGCTGGATGCTGCTCTTGATGCTATGCAGAGGTAAACTGGGGCTTCGGACCTCCCCGGCTCCCTCTGAAGCCGGCCAGCCCTGCAAACCGAACACCATGTGCAGAAGGGAGTTGGCATGGGGCCCAGTGCAAACAACATTCTCGCTCAATGGACGGGCTGGCCCTGGTTCCTGGATGGGGGGAACAGTACCTCCTTCGGAGGGGCCTCATACTGGAGGATCTCGAGGACCTCTACCCAAGACTCCTCCTCAGACTCGTGATGAAGGCCAGGGCCTTTGCCATGTCCCTGATGAACTTCAAGAAAAAAAGGTCCTTGGGAGGAGACCTGCATCAGTCCTCCAGAGAGTGGGGTCCGAAGGGACATCCCAATGGAAGCGGGTATTGGGGGACTTATCATCGGTCTCCCACTCCGACTCATTTGGAGGAGGCCTCGAGGACCATCTGAGCATCGGGACCTCGCCGGGTCACTGGGGCCCTCGTGTGACCGAAATCTGTGCCAGGAGTTGTCTTGAGGCCCATGGCACTCGAGGACTGGTTCTAAGACCTTCAGCGATGCCCTTGTAGTGAAGAGGCTTGTGGTCAGAACCAATGACCTGGAGGAACCAAGCATTGGTCCCCGCTGCTGGGTCAAGAAGGCAGTAAGGCTGCAATGCCATTGTAACTTCGAGGCCAGAGGGCTCCACAGCCAAGTCTCACTCATTAGGAGTGTGTCCCACTCATTTGAAGGCTATCACTCTCACACTCTTTGAGCCTCTTCTCTCAAGCATTAGAGCCTCAGTACCAGTGCTCTGATCCTGACCACTGCTTTCATAAGAGACAAGCCCAAGAGAAGAAAAATCAAGCCGCCCGGCCAATGGGAAGAAATCTGAGCCCAGCTTCCTGTGTACTGCCTCCCCCAGTGCCAGTCCAGAAGCTGTGAAACCTCGGCACATAGTTTTAGCCGTTGAGTGGAGAGCAATTTTCAGCCCAGAGAATTTACCCATATTGCCTCCCCTATGACTATATCCTTTCAGAGGCTCCAAAGACAAGCAAATATTTTATGCTGTTTTTCTTTTTCATTTGGAAAGCAGCATTACAATTAAATCTTTCTAGATGTATACCACAGATGCACCATCTGCAAAACTCTCACTCTTTGGAGTTCATTTTCACTCTCTGGGATGGTTCACCCTTGGCATCTCTGCGCATATCAAGTAGCTATGTACCGTGTGAACAAGCGGGGAAGTAAAGGGTTATATTTTCCTGTCTTGGATGACTCTCAGAGACACATATCTGGCTGGAAAAGACAATGTCCTCGCAGACCAACTGAGTTGAGTTCGACAACCACATACTGCAGGAGAGAAGGGAAGAGCTTCTCTACTGAACTGGAAAGTTCCTTATCGTCCCTCCAGTCTAGTCCCGGAAACTCTGGGGTTGTGCTCCTCTTCCAGCAGCTTGGAGACTGAGAAAACGTCACTCTTTGATGACACTGGTATAAGGACACAGGCACTGCCTCCTCACTCCAGTTTGCTCAGTCTCCAAGTAGCTGGAGGATGTGAGCCTGGAGTTCCCGGCTCACGAGAGGAACAATTAAGGACTTTACTTAAATTTAATTAGTTTGGGTTTAGGTTTTATTTTGATTTGGACTAGTTTTCAATTGGATAGAGTTTCTTTTGAACAGGACCTGTTCCTTTAAATTTTATTAACTGGAGTCCTCTCTCCCCCTCCCCCTGCGGCTCTCAAATACTCTGCGGGAGCCAGCAGGAGCTCACTTCGGTGAAGATCCAGGGGCCCGGGACGAGATTGTGCACTGGGAGCATCCCGAGCGCCTCACAGAAGGCTTGCCTGTTAGCACTTGGGTGCCGAAGCAGTGGTGGGAGCCCGGGCCGCACTGCAGCACGTTACGAGGTTCCTGACTGGATCTGAGCACAGGAAACCGACCCGGGGAATAGTCAAACAGCTCTGCTTCGTTGCAGAAGGGAAAGCTGCCAGAATTCGCTGTTTTGGGGTTGAGTAAGCCACAAATAGCGGTGGCAGAGCTTTTAAAGTAATTGAGGCCCGATCCGGCGGCAGGCCCGCACCGCGTGCGGTTTGCGTGGGAAACACCGCTAGCGGTTATGGGGAAACAAAATCATTTATCTCCCAGGGAAAGCTTCGTTTTGAGTTAGTTTCTTCAGATTTCAGTTCGGCACATCTCCTGCACATTACTGATTCAGTTTAAATAAAAAATTTTCACGTAGGTTTTATACTCCCTTGCAGCGGGGCTGCTGCTTGGGGGGGTCTGTTGGTTAAAGATCTTCTGGGAGAAGAACTAGAAAAAGGGACTGTTACTTCTGGAGAGAGATCTGCAACTGTGAGTATATACTTCTGGTAATTTTCTAAAAGGAATTATTTGTATTAAAGCTAAATAATCTGTGAATCCACTATTTTTGTTAAATCAGTCAGGGCCTAGTAGCAGCAGTTTAAGTTTAAATTTAAAACACAGAGGAGAACTTTCTGGTTACATTTCATACCCAGCAGAGAGCTTGTAGTTTAAATTTAATAGTCACTCAGGGCCTAGTAAGAGCAAAGTACTTTTAGTTTAAATTTAAAACACAGAAGAGAGCTTTCTGGTTACATTTGGAACCCAGCAGAGAGCTTGTAGTTTACATTTAATAGTCACTCAGGGCCTAGCATCAGCAAAGTACTTTTAGTTTTAAAACACAGAGGAGAGCTTTCTGGTTACATTTGGAACCCAGCAGAGAGCTTGTAGTTTACATTTAATAGTCACTCAGAGCCTAGCATCAGCAAAGTACTTTTAGTTTTAAAACACAGAGAAGAACTTTCTGCTTACATTTCATACCCAGCAGAGAGCTTGTAGTTAAAATTTAATAGTCACTCAGGCCCTAGTAATAGCAAAGTACTTTTAGTTTAAATTTAAAACACAGAAGAGAGCTTTCTGCTTACATTTGGAACCCAGCAGAAAGCTTGTAGTTTACATTTAATAGTCACTCAGGGCCTAGCATCAGCAAAGTACTTTTAGTTTAAATTTAAAACACAGAAGAGAGCTTTCTGGTTACATTTGGAACCCAGCAGAGAGCTTGTAGTTTAAATTTCATAAGAAGTTAGAGCCTAGCAGCAGCTAAGAGCTATAATTTAAATCAAATCAGAATATAGCTTACCTCAGCATCACAAGACAGGGTACTGTGTAGCAGCCCTCTTTTAATAAGTGTTATTTCCCTCCCTCCCTCCCTCCCCACACCCACCCACCCCTGGGATAATAGTAGCTTTATAGGTACTTACACATCTTAAAAGACAGGAGGTGCTCTCAGGTGAAGCTCATTACCCAAATCAGTCATACACTAAGGACCTGAGATTAGTTAAGCTTCAGGTGAATAAGGTATATTACATGTATTAGGTACAGTTTTATTAGTATAAATATCCATAGCAACCCTTAGTAAGTAAAGAACTTAGATCTAAACACAAACTGAAAACTAAGATGGCCGCTTTCCAGTCTTTTGCATTGAGTGTCACATGTATGATTTTCTCCCAGTTGGTGAGAGGTCTTACGTGTGCACTAGGTGCAAGGAGCTCTTTGCTCTCAGGGAACGAGTCCGTTCTCTAGAGGCTAAATTAGCAGACTTGGAAAGCATAAGACAGACAGAGAGGTACATAGACGAGACCTACAGGGATATAGTCCTGAAGTCCCACCTCCAGTCTGGCAGCATCCCTGTTGCCATGGAGGAGAGAGGTCACGTGACAGGACAGCATCACCCTGGTGTGGCAGGAAGTGATCCTGTAACTAGGACCTGTCCTCCAGGTGATGTAAAACCCTCTCGTACCGAGGAAGTTTCTCCAGGGCCATGTGCCCATGAGGGAAGGGTTAGGACAGCCGTTATAGTTGGTGATTCGATCATTAGGCATGTAAATAGCTGGGTGGCTGGTGGACGTGAGGATCGCCTGGTAACATGCCTGCCTGGTGCGAAGGTAGCTGACCTCAATTGCCACCTAGATAAGGTCTTAGATAGTGCTGGGGAGGAGTCTGCTGTCTTGGTACATGTCGGTACCAATGACATAGGAAAATGTGGGAGGGAGGTTCTGGAGGCTAAATTTAGGATTTTAGGTAGGAAGTTGAAATCCAGAACTTCCAGGGTAGCATTCTGCGAAATGCTTCCTGTTCCACACGCAGGACCCAAAAGGCAGGCAGAGCTCCGGAGTCTCAATGCGTGGATGAGACAATGGTGCAGAGATGAGGGTTTTGGATTTGTTAGGAACTGGGGAACATTCTGGGGAAAGGAGGAGCTCTTCCGAAGGGATGGGCTTCACCTTAACCGGGATGGAACCAGGCTGCTGGCATTAACCTTTAAAAAGGAGATAGAGCAGCTTTTAAACTAGATATTAGGGGAAAGCCGACAGTCGCCCAAGAGCAGATGGTTCGGAAGAATGTATCTTTGAAGGATACTACCAAAAGCAGAGAGGTTCCACAAAAGAGTAAAGTAGCCCAAATGCCCTCAAGTATGGAGCAGACAGAGCTTAAAGATCCCAAATTACCCATGTCTAACAGCCAAATTAATATGAATAAAATACATTCTCTAAAATGCTTGTATGCAAATGCTAGAAGTCTAAAAAATAAGATGGGAGAGTTAGAATATATAGCACTAAATGAAAGGTTAGATATGATTGGAATATCAGAGACACGGTGGAAGGACGACAACCAGTGGGACATTGTGATACCTGGGTACAAACTATATCGTAATGATAGAGCTGATCAAATTGGTGGAGGGGTTGCTCTCTATGTTAGAGAGGGCAATGAGTCAGAAAGGATTAAAGTTTTGCAGGAAACAAAATCTGCTGTAGAATCTATATGGATTGAAATTCCATGTAAAAGGGGGAAGGCAATGGCAGTGGGGGTGTACTATCGAGCGCCTGGCCAGAATGACCAAATGGATGATGAAATGCTCAAAGAAATCAAGGAAGCTAACAAAGGTTACAGCACAGTAATAATAATGGGTGATTTCAATTACCCCGGTATCGACTGGGTCAGTGTCACATCAGGACATGCTAGGGAGATAAAGTTCCTAGATGAAATAAATGACTGCTTCTTGGAGCAGCTGGTTCATGAACCGACCAGAGGGGAAGCCATATTAGACCTAGTCCTTAGTGGAACACCAGATCTAGTGCAAGAGATAAGGTTGTTGGGGCCACTTGGCAATAGTGATCATAGCATGATCGCCTTTGATTTAATTAGTGGAGGAGGGATAGTAAGGAAATCCACAGTACTACCTTTTAACTTTCGAAAGGGAGACTATGATAAAATGAGGAAAACAGTTAAGAAAAAACTAAAAGGAGCAGTTGCAAAGGTTAAAGACGTACATCAGGCTTGGCTGTTGTTGAAAAATACTATCTTGGAAGCCCAGACCAGCTGTATTCCACGCTTTAAGAAAAGTGGAAGGAAGTCCAAAAAACTGCCAGCATGGTTTAAAGGTGAGGTCAGAGAGGCTGTTGTTGCCAAAAAAGCATCTTTCAGGTAATGGAAAAAAGAGCCAAACAACGAAACCTGGAAACAGCAGAAGCACTGGCAAGTCAAATGCAAGGCATTGATAAAGCAGGCAAAGGGAGAATTTGAGAAGAAGCTTGCTGCGGAAGCAAAAACGCGAAGTAAAGACCTTTTCAAGTACATTCGTAGCAAAAAACCTGTGAGAGAGTCAGTTGGTCCAGTAGATGATAAAGGGGTTAAAGGAACACTAAGAGGTGACAAGGCGATAGCGGAGAGACTGAATGAATTCTTTGCTTCAGTCTTTACTGAGGAAGATGGGATGTTACCCATGACTGAAGTGGTATTGAAAGGTGCGGAAGAATTGAAGGAAATATCGATACATCGGGAAGATGTATTACAACTATTAGATAAGCTGAAGAGTAGCAAATCACCTGGGCCGGATGGTATACATCCAAGGGTGTTGAAAGAACTGAAATACGAGATTGCAGACCTGCTATTAGTAATCTGTGAACTATCATTAACATTATCTCTAATACCTGAAGATTGGAGGATCGCCAATGTAACACCAATTTTTAAAAAGGGTTCCAGGGGTGATCCGGGAAACTACAGACCGGTGAGCCTGACATCAGTACCGGGAAAAATGGTAGAAACCATCATAAAGAATAAAATTACTCAGCATGTAGATAGTCATGACCTAATGGGAGACAGCCAACATGGCTTTAGACAAGGAAGATCTTGTCTTACTAATCTGTTATGTTTTTTTGAAGGAGTGAATAATCAGGTGGACAAAGGTGAGTCGGTTGATATTGTGTATCTGGACTTTCAGAAAGCCTTTGATAAGGTCCCTCATGAGAGACATTTGGCAAAACTAAAGAGTCATGGGATAGGAGGCAGTGTACTATTGTGGATCAGGAACTGGTTAAAAGATAGAAAGCAAAGGGTAGGGCTAAATGGCCAATTTTCCCAATGGAGAAAGGTGAATAGTGGTGTACCCCAGGGATCTGTGCTGGGTCCGCTGCTTTTTGACATATTCATAAATGACCTGGAAAGTGGAATAACGAGTGAGGTTATCATATCTGCAGATGACACAAAACTATTTAAAGTTGTTAAAACCCAAGAGGATTGTGGAAAATTGCAAGAGGATCTTGATAAATTGGAAGACTGGGCATCAAAATGGCAGATGAAATTTAATGTGGACAAGTGCAAGGTTATGCACCTAGGGAAGAACAACCCAAACTATGGTTACACGATGCAAGGTTCTACATTAGGAACCACCACCCAGGAAAAAGATTTAGGCGTCATTGTGGATACCATGTTAAAACCCTCGGCCCAGTGTGCAGCGGCGGCCAAGAGAGCAAATAGAATGCTAGGTATGATAAGGAAAGGAATGGAAAATAAAACAAAAGATATTATAATGACTCTATATCGTTCCATGGTGAGACCACACCTTGAATATTGTGTGCAATTCTGGTCGCCGTATCTTAAAAAGGATATAGCGATTTTAGAAAAGGTTCAGAGAAGAGCCACCAAAATGGTGAAGGGGATGGAAGGATACTCCTATGAAGAAAGGCTAAAAAGGTTAGGGCTCTTTAACCTGGAAAAGAGACGGCTGAGGGAGATATGATAGAAGTCTATAAATTAATGAACGGAGTGGAACGGGTAAACGTAGATCGATTGTTTACCTTATCAGAATATAGAAAGACTAGGGGACATGCAATGAAGCTACAGGTTAAACTATTTAAGACTAATAAAAGAAAATATTTTTTCACTCAACGTGTAATCAAACTCTGGAATTTGTTACCAGAGGATGTAGTAAAGTCTGTTAGTGTAGCAGGGTTTAAAAAAGGTTTGGACAAGTTCCTGGAGGAAAGGTCCATAAACCATTATTAAGAAGGGACCCAGGATATCAATGCTTGAACCAATACAAGCATTGTGGAACCTGTGTCCCTTGGGGAAACTGCTAGGTACATATGACCTAGATTGGCCACTGTTGGAAACAGAATACTGGGCTTGATGGACCTTGGTCTGACCCAGTATGGCATATCTTATGTTCTTATGTTCTTATGAGAAGGAATTTTTGAGGCTCTTGGACTTTTGATTGAAGGCTCAAAGATGCCTGCAAAAACATTATGTTTGCTCTGTGGGGTAAAGAGATCGTCAGTCTCGGAGACTGGGATCTGCAAAAATTGTAGTCAAACTTCCGTTGCAGAGCAAAACCTATTGGAAGTGACAGATGATCAGGGGGCGGTGGTACAGGGGCCTCTGCCTCCCATGTTAGAGTCGGCAGAACCCATACCTGGGCCGTCCTCGGCTCCAGATGTCCCAATCGCTCAGGTGTCTTTGCCTGGGGATTTATCTTCAATCTTTTCACCGGATTTCGTGGCTCTCATTCAAAGGGCCTTTGGTGGCGCTCAGAGAGAAGCAGCATCTTCTTCTTCTCATTCCAGGCCCATCGGGGGAGTTTTGGGACAGAAGAGACCAGGTACTTCTCTCTTCTCGGGGATGGCGGCGGTGTTGCCGAAGAGACCGAGGGTGCAGAGAGAGCAGCAGGAGCTCTCGGAGGCTTCGGAGGACTTGCTCTTGGAAGAGGGGGAGCAAGATCCGGAGTTAGAGGAGGAATTGGAAGAAGGAGAGATCACAGAGCAGGAGGACCATGCCAGGGTGGTGTGAATTTTTAGAAAGGAAGAGTTACCGGCTCTTATTTCAGAATCACTTAAAGCACTTAATATGCAGGAATCGGGACCGGTGGAAGAGGCTACTTTGGAGGATCCACTCTTGCAAGCGTTTCGGAAGACTCAGAAAGTCTTTCCCATGCATAGAGTGATAAAGGAAATGATCCAAGGAGAGTGGGACATGCCTGAAGCGACTCAAGGGCTCGAGGGTTATGTCTCGCCTTTATCCGCTAATAGAGCAGGATAAGGAACTCTTTAAGGCACCAAGAGTGGATGCAGCCATATCGGCGGTAACTAAGAAGACAACCATTCCGGTAGAGGGGAGTGTGGCTCTTAAGGACACACAGGATAGGAAGCTTGATGGATTATTAAAGCAGGTGTTTGAAGTGAATGCTCTTTCCATTCAGGCGTCGATTTGTGGGGCGTGGGTGGCGAGAGCCTGTTTGCGCTGGTCTCAGTGGCTTCAAGAAGAGCAGCTTGATGAGTCGGTCAGTGAGGCGGCTCATCTGGAGTCAGGAGCGGCATATCTCACGGATATTCATTACGATCTTATTAGAGGGCTATTGAACAGTATGGCTTCAGTGGTGGCAGCAAGAAGATATCTGTGGCTGCGCAATTGGGCAGCAGATGCGTCTTCTAAAGCCAGCTTAAGTAAGCTTCCTTTTAAGGGTAAGCTGCTGTTCGGAGAGGATTTGGACAAGCTTGTTAAGGATCTAGGAGATTCCAAAGGAGGAAGGCTTCCAGAGGATAAGCAGAAACAAGGCAGATTCCCTCCGATGGCTAGGGGACCTCAGAGGGATTTTTGTCATTTTTGTTCCTCAAGGTTTCTTCAGAGTCAGAGGGGGCGTTTTCCCTATAGAAACCAGAGTTTTAGGGGCTTCTGTGGGGCAAGCAGAGGTTTTTCTGCCTCTGCTGCGGGTGCCAGGAAGCTGCAATGAAGCCAAGGAGGCCCAGGTGGAGGTACCGGTGGGAGGTCGCTTACAGGACTTTTACCCCGCCTGGGTCCAGATTACATCAGACCAGTGGGTGTTGGAGGTGATTCAAAGAGGCTATGCTTTGGAGATTCAGTGACTGGTGACCGACTCTTTTGTGCAGTCCCCTTGCAAGGCGCATCGCAAGTGCGAGGCGGTCAGGCAGACCTTGGAAAGATTGATATCTCTCAAGGCCGTAGTGCCAGTTCCGCCAGACCAATGCGGCTTCGGTCGATACTCCATTTATTTCATGGTTCCGAAAAAAGAAGGGTCTTATCGGCCAATTTTGGATATGAAAAAAGTGAACAGGTGTCTCCGGGTATCTCATTTTCATATGGAGACGTTAAGATCAGTTATTTTAGCTGTCAGAAAGGAAGAGTTTGACGTCCCTCGATTTGTCAGAAGCATACCTGCACATTCCGATTTGTCTGGGACATCAGAGGTTTCTCAGATTCGCGGTGCCCATGGGGCATTTTCAGTTCCAAGCGTTGCCATTCGGTCTAGCTACGGCACCGAGGGTGTTTACCAAGGTCATGGTAGTGGTAGCTGTGGCGCTGAGGAAGGAAGGCATTCGGGTTCATCCGTACTTGGACGACTGGTTGATTCGAGCAGGGTCACGAGCAGAGAGCGTGGAGGCTACTGCCAGAGTAATCAGCTGCCTGCAGAGTTTAGGATGGGTGGTCAATATGTCCAAGAGCAGGTTAGTGCCATCTCAGGACCTAGAGTATTTAGGAGCCCATTTCGACACGGCGGTGGGCAAGGTGTTTCTGCCTACATAGCGTGCTGTCAGCTTGCGATGGTTGATTCAGCGATTTCTCAGCAGACCGCGTCCGTCGGTGTGGCATTATCTCCAGCTCATTGGTACGATGGCAGCGACAATCGACATGGTGCCCTGGGCAAGGGCACATATGAGACCATTGCAGAGAGCGTTACTCAGACGCTGGTCTCATCAGAACGATCTGCTGTCCCGGAGGCTGCTATGTCCAGAGGAAGCGCGGAGGGCGTTGCAGTGGTGGTTGCGTCCAGGATCGCTAGAAGAGGGCATGCTCTTGGAAACGCCAAGCTGGTTGCCGCTGACTACAGATGCGAGCCTACTGGGCTGGGGAACTCATTTTCAAGGAAGGTTCGCACAGGGTCAGTGGACCAAACAGGAGAGAACGTGGTCCATTAACAGGTTGGCACTGCGGGCGGTAGCGTGCGCGCTACTGAGTTTTCAGCCCTATCTGCAGGGCAGAGCGATCAGGGTGTTTTCAGACACTGCGACCGCAGTGGCCTGCATCAACAGGAAGGGAGGTACCAGCAGTGCTCCCTTGGAGGCCGAGGCAGATCAGTTATTCGAATGGGTCGAGCAAAACCTTCAGGCTCTGTCGGCAGCACATATAGCAGGAGTGGAAATTGTGGAGGACGATTATTTGAGTCGAGTAAGGATAGACCCCGGAGAATGGGCACTTCATCCGAAAGTGTACGAGAGGGTGGTGAGGCGTTGGGGGTCGCCAATAATGGATCTCATGGCAACATTCAAGACAGCGAAAGTAGGCCGATTTTTCAGCAGAAGGAGAAAGAGAATGTTGGAGGGGATAGATGCCCTCATTCAGGAATGGCTGGCAGGGCAACTGCTGTACGTGTTTCCTCCGTGGGTGTTAATAGGCCGGGTAGTGCGACGCATAGAACGGCACAGAGGCCTAGTGATTCTGATCGTGCCGGACTGGCCGCGGCGGCCTTGATATGCGGATCTCCGGAGGCTGGTGGTAGGGCAGCCATGGTGGCTGCCGGTCAGGGGGGATCTGCTGTCGCAAGGTCCGGTGCTTATGCCGTAGGTGGCTCGGTTCTCGCTTACGGCATAGCTCTTGAAAGGGCAAGGTTAAGAGCTAGAGGGTACTTGGAGGCGGTGATAGGTACCTTGTTGGGGGCTTGTCGAAGGTCCACTTCTCTAGCATATGTTCGAGTGTGGCACATATTTGAGGCTTGGTGTGTTGACAGGAAGTGCCAGGCTATGCGGGCATCGGTGCCGCAGGTCTTGGCGTTCTTGCAGGATGGTTTTCAGAAAGGTTTAGCGACTTCGTCCTTGAGAGTACAGTTGGCTGCGCTCTCTTGTTATCAGGGGAAGGTCAAGGGACAAGCGCTGGACGCTCATTCAGATGTTAAGAGATTTTTGAGAGCGGTGGGGCTTCTATGGCCACCGAACAGACCAGTAGTTCCTCTGTGGGATCTGCAGTTGGTTTTGGGAGTATTAGGAGGCTGACCATTTGAGCCTTTGGCTGAAGCTTCCTTGAAGGATCTTACCCTGAAGGTAGTTTTCTTAATAGCAATTGCGTCGGCAAGGAGAATTTCGGAGTTACAAGCCTTATCAATGTAAGGAGCCTTTCCTATCCTTTCAGGAGTCTAAGGTGGTTTTGAGACCGGTGCCCTCTTTTTTGCCGAAGGTAATGTCACCTTTCCATGTTAATCAGGTGGTATCGCTACCGGTGTTCCGGAAAGTTTCAAAGAATTCTTCCACACATCAGTTGCATCTCTTGGATATCCGTAGGGCCTTAAAGAAGTTGTTTGTGTTTGTTTAAGGGCCCTCGGAAAGGCGAGGCCGCGTCGAAGGCGTCAATTGCCAGATGGATTAAAGGGGCGATTGTGTCGGCTTACCTGGTAAAGGGTAAGCGAGTATCGGAAGGATTACAAGCGCATTCGACTAGAGCGCAAGCGGCTTCATGGGCTGAGTTCCCGTTTGTTCCGCCGGTAGAGATTTGCAAGGCGGCAACCTGGTCCTCGTTAAATTCCTTTGTCAAGCATTACCGTCTGGATATACAGGCGAAGAGGGATACCTGTTTTGGAGCAGCGGTGCTTCAGGCTGGTCTAGCAGGTCCCGCCCGTTGAATCCTATCACTGCTCTGTTACATCCCCAGAGTTTCCGGGACTAGACTGGAGGGACGATAAGGAAGAGTAAATAAGACTTACCTGCTAATTGTAGTTCCTGAAGGAACTCCAGTCTAGTCCCGGATCCCGTCCCGGTCCTTTGAAAGGAATGCAGCCTGAAGCAGTGAAGCTCACAGGTAAGAGAAAAAAGGTAAACTGTGGGGCTTTGGATCCAGACGGGGTATGGTTAAGATGGGGGTTTAGATATCGATCGAGTCTCTTTCTGGAGGGGAAGCGAGGGACTCCACAGTCAGAATAAATTCTCAGAGGAATTACAAATAGCTTCATAGACAAAGGTTATACCTCTAGTGTTTAAGCCTGTTATGGTTCTTGTTAGTTATTGAATGTTCTTACTTAATTGTTGCTCTGGTGAGTCTACTTTGTCAATAGGTCACTGGAGTGAGGAGGCGGTGCCTGTGTCCTTATACCAGTGTCATCAAAGAGTGACGTTTTCTCAGTCTCCAAGCTGCTGGAAGAGGAGAGAGTTTCCGGGACTAGACTGGAGTTCCTTCAGGAACTACAATTAGCAGGTAAGTCTAATTTACTCTTCCCTAACCCTCATCATGCAGCTTCAGGGAACTCTGCTACAGCCCAACTTCAGGACCCTGGATGCTGAGAGGGTAACACCCTTTACTTCCCCACTTGATGCTGAGAGGGTAACTGTCAGTTACTAAACTGCATGATAATGGGGGTTATTTTAGAAGCACCCTACATGTAAATTGCAGCATTTACACGGAGAGACTAACATATATATGCAAATACCATTTTACAACAGGGCTATGTAATCTTTGGGATGCTTAGTGCGTTCAAATGATGAGAGAGTAAGTCACTGCAGGGAGAGGTAGTGGTTTGGGCAAGCCTACAATATAGTGTCGCAAGCACTACCCTGGCGGTAAGTAGAGGTCAGGGCAGGTCGGACACAACTGTATAGGGAGGAGATTGGCCAGTAATCCAGAGGCCCAATTGGCTTTTGCTCCTGTTAGTTTCCTGGATCCTAATCTCCAAAGAAATCAACTGCACAAGTGGTGGGAAAATAAAGGCTTTTATTTCCCTTTCTCGCAAGGGTTCAAATGATTGGGCAATAACAACAACGCAAATGTCCTTACTACAGGTAAGAAAAAGTAAAACAAAAGTTTAAAGCAAAACCGTTACTTTCACAGTAGCGCTGGTATTCACACAACAGGAATGTTCTAGGCAGCAACACATACAGCTTACAAGCCTGGCAAAGAATCTAGGCTTCCCGTGGTACAGTACGTACAGTCCATTTCTGTATCTGAAACCTCATTTGCCAGTTCCACTTGCATTGGCTCATAGGCGGAAGCCTCTGACTCTGAGTCCCTAGGTTCAGGTAGGTTATAGTCAGGCTTCTTATATAGCTCTTCTAGCACTGCCCAATGTTCTGGGTAACTCGTAGGGTGTCGGCTCTGTGCTGTTTTGTATGGAGGAAATTCCTTTCTCCTTGGAGGTTTTATGGCAGTTCTATAAAAACACTTATTATTCAAAACTCTCTTATCAGGTAAACTTTTCCTATAGCTTGTATCATAAAAAGCTTTACATTGGGAATTTGGCTTCTCTGTTTCCAGTGAAGGTTGAGGCCTGCACCAGTTTCTCCATTGGCTTGCCTGTACAGCACGGCTTAGGTCTTCAGGCTGTGACCCTGTTGGTTTTGGACAACAGCTGCAGCAATGCCTTTGCCACTCTGGGCAAACAGCTTTTACTCCTCTGTGAGCTGAGACCTTCCCAGGTTCCTCATTAGCTCTCAGGCAATCACCTTTCACTCTGGGTGATCTTCTGGCAGTGGAATACTCAGGTTTCCATTCTAACCTCTTTTCCTCTATGTTGCCTTCTTTCCTGCTGCACGCTTTCCTGCTGCATTCACTCCTGCTGCCTTCACACCTGCTTCTCCAGCTGCCTGCTTTCCAGCTGCCTTCACCGCTGCCTTTCCCGCTGCCACTTCTTCTTTCTGCTTTCCAGTCTTTCTCCTTAAGAAGTCCTCCTGCGCTCGAGGATTGGAGGTTGGCTGGCATTACCTCATGATCAGTGGGGCGTGGTTCCTCAGTCACTCTGGAGTCCCTCTTGCTCCCTCTATCTGGTTCCTCCAGATATTGCAGCTTGTATGTACCTTTTTCTTTATTTAAAGCATTTTCCTTTCTCTCAACCAGGTCTGCTGGGTGACAATAGACAAGGATTTCCCATTTCACATAGGGAATCTGTAACTCTAGGGAAAAGTATAGACGTTGGAATTACAGCTGCTCCAAAACACATATAAGTGCCTGCTAGACATCCACCCTACCCTAGTCACCGCTGATGACATCCTTTTCCCTCTGGACCCTTCTTAGACCATCCAATCTCCCTAAATCCCCCCCCCCCTCTGAGAGGCAATTTCCCTGACCACCCCAGGCTAGCACTTACATCCAATCCCCCTGCAAGAAGCCCCCCACCTGACTCCACTATGGCAAGAATCGTTCTCCAGAAACTCCCCAACCCCCCCCCCCCCGATCTTACCAGGGGTCCCTCATGCTTAGCAGAGCGGGAGCAATCTGCAGTCACGCCTGCTCCTGGTGACCCTAGGTTCAAAGTGGCTCCTGTGACCCCTAGAAGTAATCTCACAGTTTTATCACTAGGGGTCAGGCTAAATTTTGTCCTTATTTGGGGGGCATCAGATGGTCTAAGGGACTGTCCAAGGAGACTCCAATGTCAGGGGGTACTGGTGCTGCAGGATTGCCTGCCCGTCTATAGCTGGAGCAGTGATTTTAATGGTTGCTCCCTCATATATCTGACGGGTATTTCTATGTTTTTTTTGCCCATGTGTAGCTTTTTAAAATCGCTGCTCCCACTGGATGTGGAGAGACATACACATGCAGTCCTGCACCTATTCTACAAGAGGCTCTACATTTTGCAGAGTATCTTGTAAAACACTATGGGAATTCTCCATATCTTGACCTGAAAATGCTTATTTCCCTGGGCTCCATTGAATGGCATCAGCTACCTGCGATGACTTATATTCTCCATATGTGAGAATACAGGGTACAGGTAAGTAAATTAACATTACTCAGCTGTATTCTGTAATATTACCAATTACTTAGTACAGTATTTATTATTACTCACCTGGGTATGAGTCAGTAGCTGCTCTTTCTCCTGATTTCTGGAGATCCCAGACATTCGACTCTTCCTCTTGTTTAATCCTTGATAATATATCAGGATTGATCCCTTCATAGCCTGTTTTCAGGAATAAACATGAAAAATGAGTTATAATTTCCCTTATATTCACTGACAAATACACAGCAATATCTCTCAGGGAGCAGAACATGATGGGGGAGGGGAGGGAGGCTCTACTACTGCCGTTCATCATAAATCAGAGGGATCTGGGGTGATTATATCTCACTTTGAGTATTTTGGTAATGGAACAAGTAATACATTTTTATAATAAATAACTTGAATCGCTTAAGAAAGAAGGGCTGTGAATCTTTTATATTGACCAGATATATTTTCCACAAGCTGCAGATTACGGGTTCCTCATAGAAAGTCATGGGATAGGAGGCAGTGTACTATTGTGGATCAGGAATTGGTTAAAAGATAGAAAGCAGAGGGTAGAGCTAAATGGCCAATTTTCTCAATGGAGAAAGTGAATAATGAAGTACCCCAGGTATCTGTGCTTGGCCCGCTATTTTTTTAAATATTTATAAACGACCTGGAAATAAGAATAACGAGTGAGGCAATCAAATTTGCAGATGATTCAAAGTTATTAAAACACAAGAGGATTGTAAAAAATTGCAAGAGGACCTGGATAAATTGGAAGACTAGACATCCAAATGGAAGAAAAAATTGAATGTGGACAAGTGCAAAGTTATGCACCTAGGAAAGAATAATCCAAACTATGGTTACACGATGCAAGGTTACACATTAGGAACCACCACCCAAGAAAAAGATTTAGGCATCATCGTGGATAATGCATTGAAACCCTCTGCCCAATGTGTAGCGGCGGCCAAGAAAGCAAATAGAATGCTAGGAATCATAAGAAAAGGAATGGAGGACAAAACCAAGGATATTATAATGCCTCTGTATCGTTCCATGGTGCGGCCACACCTTGAATATCGTGTGCAATTCTGGTTGCCATATCGTAAAAAGGATATAGCGGAATCAGAAATGGTACAGAGAAGAGCAACAAAAATGGTAAAGGGGACAGTAACATAATATATGATGGCATATAAAGACTATCATGGTCCATCTAGTCTGCCCAGCAAGACAGCAAGAGTAGGTGCACTTGCTGCTCTGTGCAGGTCACCCTCCCCATGCCTTTGTTTAGGGGTGTATCCACCGCTCCGTGTAGGTCACCCCTATTTGTTAAGATATAAGAAATAGTTAAGGTTATTTTGATTTTATCCTGTTGCTGTAAAGGGATCCACTGTGTCTGTCCCATGCCATTTTGAATTCTGTCACTGTATTTGCCCCCACCACTTCTATCGGGAGGGCATTCCAAGCATCCACCACCCTTTCAGTGAAAAAGTATTTACTGACATTGCCTTTCAGTTTACCCCCTTGCAGCTTCATGTTATGCCCTCTAGTTTTACAGCTTCCCCATCTTTGGAAGAGCTTTGTTTGTTCATTAATACTCTAAATATTTAAAGATCTGTATCATGTCTCCCCAAGACTGATTCTTGGAGGATGCCATTTTCAAGGATCCTGCTGTGGTGCTCCTTCCTCTAACAGCTGGTGACGATCTCTTGTATTAATCTTATCAGAGGATGATCCTGGAGACAGTTCTGCAGCTTCAGAAACTGCCCACTGTGCCAGCATCATAAGCTGGGGAGAGGTTGATGACCACGGCACCACGCTTTTCATTGATCTCAACTCTGTTCCACTGTAGTCTACATTAGCCTAGTTTTCAGCCATGCTCCAGAAAATGGAAAAGGATCCATCTCTGATTTGAAGGGGGAAGGAACTTAAAGGACACACAAAGATAGTCTTATTGTAGCAGCAAAGCGCAGACAAACCAATAATACCAGGAGTCTGTTCAGAAGGTCCAAATCATTTATTTGTGCACAAGTCTCGAACCAGTCAATTTCAAAATGGCTGAGCAAAGTTTTCAAGCATTACAACAACTTTTATAGACTTCTGTTCCATTCTAGGTATAGAAAAACATTTCATTGGTCCCGGTAACCTCCCGTACCTCCCGTACCCCTTCCATTGGTCCCGGTACTGATAAGTTTATCCAATTATGTCCCTCCAGTGGGCATGGCACCTGCATACCCCCCTTCTAGTCCCAATTACAATGGTCAGTTCATCAACTTGTTACTTTCACACTCTCAAGGCCATAGAACCAATTTGTGCATGAAGAGGAGCAGGGCTCTGCAACTCATCTGTCAGCACTCCCAATTATTTCTTTGCAGATGTACTGTTTCTTATCAGTAACTTTTAAACATGTTTTTCTGTATTTTTCCATCTCTCGGTTCTGCTTACCTAAGCTAATTCAATACTTCTACTGAGTTCTATCTTACAATAGCAGCATATTGGGGGATGTGCAATCCTATATGCCTCTCCACAGGCCTCATTTACAGGTCAAGCTAGCCATGCTGGCCTGCTTATGTCAGACACCGTGGGTCACAGGCCTGCACCTGCCACATTCCCCCCTTTGATTAATCTCACCCTATTACTTAATAAGGTGTGAGAATTAAATCACCTTTTGAAGAATCACATCATGATTGAAGGATTTTGGCTAGGACTGGCTTTATACAAAGCCATTATTTTAGTGGCGGTCTTCCGCTCTACTGTACTATCAATAGTGTTATGAATGGAACGCATACAACATGGGATTAAACATGGTAATAAGAAGATAACAGCAACAAGGATCAGTACTAAAACAATGAAAGTCTTAAATCCTCCCACCCATGAAAAGAGGTTAGCAAACCAGTTAGGAAATTTCAATGAGTGCCAAGTCTGCACTGGCACATAAGCATGTCTTTGCATATCTTTAGCAATTTCTTCAACTACCTGACCTTTATCATCTATTTTCAAACAGCAATTAGTTAAATTCAGTTTACCACATACTCCTCCTTCAGCTGCTAGCAAATAATCAAGTGCTAAGCGGTTCTGATATATAGCAGTGCGCATCTGAGTACTTTGTCTAGCTAAAAGTGTAAGTGCATGACTAGTTTCATTAGTTATTATTTCAACCACTGCTTGTAAGCGAATAATACGATTAATCATATAGATTGGGGTACGATAACCATACATACCATCATCATTCCAAGTGGCAGGCCCATAATACTCAATGATTCTTTCTGGTGGCCAATCATCACCTTGCCACTTCTCCCACTTGCCTATCTGTAAGGCTTCTCTTTTCTGTCTTAATGCTCTCTTGTGTCGGTGGGTAGTATATACTGGGTATCCTAATTGTTCTCCATGTTCAGTGTTCAAAAGAAAGAAAGAAGGTCTGATGGTTCCTAAGACACATGCTCCTCCCCAGTATGGCGGGAGTTGTGCATACGCTCGGTTTCCACAGATCCAATATAGGCCAGGTGGGGCTTGCCAAGCTTGGATTTTGGCGACATTAGTCCATAAACCAGAAAGTTCAGGAAATCTGGCTAAGGGGTTAGGAGGTTCAGGATGTTTAATTCCTGACCACCATGCTGTCTTCTTGGTCGTGGCATTATAGTACTTCTGGCTAAGACAGACCAGCTGTCCTACCTTCTGGGTGAACTGGGGTCCAGTTCTGGCATAACAGAGACGTCCAACGATTGAGTGCGCTAACACCCATTCACTGGTAGTCTTGTGTAATTCAGTCTGATTGTAAGTCATAGAATAATTCAATTCTTGGGCTTCCCAGGGCCATTGATCTCCCATTTGGGTCCCACCACAGAAATAGCAATCTGAGATCTTAAGACTAGATACTACTGCTCCGGCTAATTCTAAAAATAAATTCTGTGAGGGATGAGGGATCTCAAACTTATTTACATGCATAGCTTCATAAAAGGTATTATGAATATGATATTTGGATGACTTGTGGGCTTGGGTATTCAATCTGATATACACAATGGTTCCTGGATCTATTGCCCCTCCAGCAATACGTAAACCAAACTTGTATCCTTGTTTCCAAGCATAGGGATTGTGTATACGTAAGTGTAAGGGGTTGCAAGCATCTTTCTGACATTTATCATTTGTGGTTGGCTTGGTTAAAGTAGCCATTCGTTTATCTATTTTCTCATCAGTTACACCAGTATTCCAGGTAGCATAAAAAACACATTCCCAATACGGGCAATAGTAGTCTGCTGCTGGGGCAGTACTATAGCCTGGTTCCTTTTTACCTGTACACTTTCTCCATCCTGTGGCACCTTCTGGACACATATACTTATGGTCATTTCGATACGCTTTCTCCCATGTACCACAGGTGGAATAACTATCTCTATTAATAGCATTACATGCATCAAAATTCAAAACAGCAGGTTTAGTAATGTCCTTAAGTGGTGGCGTAGCAGCTAATATAGGTCCATCTGCATCCTTCCATCTTATTTCCATCGTGTAATAGGATGGATTCTGATGCGGATTATAGCATGCTTTAATTTTGCCATGAGTGCAAACATTTAGTTCAGTGGTGTTATAGATACACCGAGTTACTGTTCCCTTGCAGGTATAGTAAGAATGATAAAGCAAAGTCTGAGTTACTTTCAGTCCAGTTCGAGTAGAGGTAATGCAGGCAGTGCATGGAGGTAGAGCATAAGTCTGTTCAAAACCTCCAAAGAAGGCAACCAAAGCAAAGCAAAAGCAAAGATACATGTTGATGTTGATTGGAGTTCTTCTGAATCCTCAGCTTGCTGATCTTGATCACGACGATCTTTTATTCTTCGTCCCGTTTGCTAATGAAGCAATTTAACGGGTGCTGAGTGTTGATTGAAGATCCTCAAGTTGTCCATCACACCTCAACCAACTTAGCAATTCAGTTGGTTTTGAAGTATGGTTCAATATAGTATCAAAGTAGTGTGTCAAATCACACACAAATTGGGTTCGTTGAAACAAAGCTGTTGCTGCATGGAAAACAGCAATCCTCTTCGAAAGACTTGGCTACTGCAAAGCACTTGTGATGAAGTGTCTAAGCTGCTGGTTGCCGTCTCAGAGTAACTCGCAAGGGTGCATCAAGATGCCGTTCTGCTGTCCACTGCTCTGGTTCAGGATCAGCGGCGGGCTTGACTCGGCTGTGGTGGATCCAGGCGTCGATCTCGGCTACCTTTACTGCAGTTGGGGTAGACAGGATGACGGTGTACGGTCCCTTCCAATGGGGTTCCAACGGTGTCTTCTTCCAATCTTTGATCCACACCGAAGTACCAGGCCGATAGGGATGCAAGGGTTCCGTCAAGTTGATAGGCAACTGGTCTTGGATCCACGTACGGAGAGTCTGCAGAACAAAACTAAGAGCTAGGAGTTCTTGTCTGGTTACTTCTGAACCAATCTGGGCTAAACTTCCTTTGACTCCCTGCACTATTGGTGGGGGTTTACCATACAGAACTTCAAAAGGGGAAAATCCTGTTGATTTTACAGGAGCTGAGCGGATTCTGAGTAAGGCTATCGGGAGCACTTGGGGCCACTTCAAGTGTGTCTCCTGACAGAGCTTGGACATTTGGGCTTTCAAGGTACGATTCATTCGCTCAACTTTCCCTGAACTCTGGGGTCTGTATGCAGTGTGGAGTTTCCATTGTATCTGCAAAGCTTTAGCTAACTGTTGAGTAACTTGGGAGACAAATGAGGGTCCATTGTCTGACCCTATTACTGCTGGAATTCCGAATCTAGGGACAATCTCTCTCATTAAAACTTTGGTAACTTCTCGGGCCTTCTCAGTTCTGGTTGGGAAGGCTTCTACCCACCCAGAGAAAGTACAAACTAATACTAATAGATAGTGGTATCCATTGGCTCTTGGCATTTCGGTAAAATCAACTTGGAGGTTGTGCATGGGAGTTACACCTCCTGACTGAACTCGGGGTGCCGTTATAAGGCCTTGCTTGGCATTATTTTTGGCACAGGTCAGACATTGACGTGCTACTGAGGCTGATATGGTTGTCATCAGAGGGATGTAGAAATGTGGTCTGAGTGCTTTTTCCATAGCACTCTTCCCATAGTGGGTGGCTTCGTGGAAAGCTTTGACAAAGGATGGTCCTAACAATTCAGGAATTACTATTCGTCCAGGAGGTTGACTGCCCTCTTCTGGTGGCAGCTCAATCCATCCATCTTTCAGTACTCCATCTTCTTTGTTACAGTAGTAATCCAATTCTTTGGTGGTATATCGTGGTGTCCATAAATTCAAAGGTACTGGAAACAATGCTGCTTGCATTGGCATAGCTTGTGGGGCAATCTGTCCTGTCATAGCTGCTTGTCGTGCTGAGGTGTCTGCAAATCTGTTTCCTCGGGCAACTTCTCCTTTTCCTGTTTGGTGTCCCCTGCAATGCATGACAGCTACACGTGTTGGGGCCCAAACTGCATCAAGTAGCATCAATATCTCGGGACCATACTTGACTGATTTTCCTCCGGATGTGATGAGCCCTCGTTCTTTATAGAGGGCTCCATGGGCATGTAAGGTAGTGAAGGCATATTTGGAATCTGTATATACATTTAGCACAAGTTTTTCTCCTAACAACAATGCTCTGGTGAGTGCTATCAATTCGGCTTTCTGGGCCGATGTGCCTGAGGCTAGAGCTGATGATTCAACTACTTCGTGTTGAGTGACGACTGCATATCCGGCACAGCGTCGTCCATCAAGGATGAGACTGCTCCCATCAACATAATAGATTTGGTCAGGATTGTCTATAGGCACATCTGTCAAGTCGGGTCGACTGGAGAACACAGTTTCCATGACTTCGATACAGTCATGTTCTGGGAGTTCTTCACTGATGGGTATCAAGGTAGCTGGATTCAAAGCATGGCTCACTTCGAGTTGTATCTGTGGGTTTTCACATAACATGCTTTGGTACTTCAACATTCGGGAATTGGTGAGCCAATAATTTGCTTTCTGTTCCATAAGGGCAAGGACTGCATGTGGCACAGTGACTCGTATGTTCTGTCCTAGTGTGAGTTTGTCTGCTTCACTCACTAGTAGCGCTGTAGCTGCAACTGCTCTCAGGCATGGTGGCCATCCTTGGGCCACAGGATCCAATTGTTTCGATAGGTATGCTACAGGTCGCTCCCAATTTCCCAATTTCTGAGTCAACATGCCTAAGGCATTTCCCTGTGCTTCATGTACAAACAAGTGGAAAGGTTTGTGGACATCTGGCAGTCCAAGTGCTGGTGATGACATCAATTCTTCCTTTAACGTCTTGAAGGCTGTATCCTGCTCAAGTCCCCACTCCAGTGGCGACTTTTCTTCTCCTTTTGTGGCTTCATACAGTGGTTTGGCAATTTGGGCGAAGTTAGGTATCCAGATTCGGCAATATCCTGCCGCTCCCAGAAAGGCTCTGACTTGCTTTCTGGTTGTTGGAGTTGGAATTCTACATACTGCTTCTTTTCTTTCTCTGCCCAATCTTCGGCTCCCTTGGGTTATACGAAAACCCAAGTATTTCACTTCTTTTTGACATAGCTGTGCTTTGGCTCTGGAAACTTTGTATCCAGCTTCATCTAGTAACTGCAAGAGGTCTTTGGTGGCTAGTATGCATTCACTTTCTGATATGGCAGCTATCAACAGATCATCCACGTATTGGAGAAGCACTCTCTTCCCCGGGGCTACTGGATAGCTTGAAAGGTCTTGATTCAGTGCAGCACTAAAGATGGTAGGCGAATTCTTGAATCCTTGAGGTAATCTTGTCCAGGTGAGTTGGCCCCCTCTTCCAGAGACGGGTTCCTGCCATTCAAATGCAAACAATATTTGACTTATAGGGGCTAATCTTATGCAAAAGAATGCATCTTTCAAATCTAGTACAGTGAAATGGGTAGCTTCAGCAGGTATCAGTCCTAGAAGAGTGTAAGGATTGGGTACAACTGGATGTATAGTTTCGACTGCATCATTTACTCTCCTTAAGTCTTGTACTGGGCGGTAATCCTCCGTCCCAGGTTTCTTTACTGGCAAAAGTGGAGTGTTCCATGGGGACTGACATACTTTTAGTAGGCCATACTCGAGCAATCTTTGTAGGTGGCGATGAATGCCTTCAATTGCAGCTCTTGGGAGAGGGTACTGTTTGACGTGCACTGCTGTAGCACTAGGCTTGAGGGTTACAATCACTGGAGCTATATGCTTGGCTAGGCCTGGGGGACTGCCTTCTGCCCATACTCCAGGTGGTGCATCAATACTTTTCAAAGTTTGTTCAAAATAAGTGTCTTGGACAGAATCATCAATGTAGTATCTCCATTCTTCTTCTCGAGGAACTGTCAGCAGCATTATTCTGCTGGTTTGGCTTGGGGATTTACTGTCATTTGCATTTCTCCTTGTTCAGAGAAAGATATTTGTGCTTGAAGCTTGGCTAACATATCTCGTCCCAGTAGTGGCACTGTACATTCGGGCATGTAAAGGAATTGATGAGTTATTCGCTGTCCTCCTAGACTGCATATACGATTTTGGAGAAAAGACTTTGTGGCTTTAGCACCAGTTGCTCCTATAATGGTGACTGCTTTTGTAGAGAATGGGGCTATCTTTTTGTCTATTACTGAATGTTGTGCTCCAGTATCAACCATAAAGTCCATAATTTGGTCTCCTATTTGTATTCCGACCATAGGCTCCTGGAGACCTAAAGAAAACTGGGAGCCCGGTCTGTCCTAATCCACGTCATTTTCATCATGGGTCGTTGTGGCCAATGCTTGAATGGCTCCTCCTCCTCTTTCTCGCTGGAATTGTTCTCTATTGGCTCCTCCTCGATTTCGGGGATAGCCTCGTCTTTCTTCTCGCCACTGATGATCGTTGTCGTCATCTTGCTGGGCGTCTGCAAGTTGCGGGCACGTATCTCTCCAATGTCCTTCCTCTCTGCAGTAGGCGCATTGGTTCACGCCTAGCCTCTGGGTCCGGCCTCCGCCTTGACCCCGCCCTCTTCCTCTGCTCCTTCGACTAGGGACACCTCCCCTTTTCTGTTCAACTATGGCCGCAGCCAAAAAATCAGCTTTCTTCTTCATCTTTCTATCACATTCTCTCTGTCTTTCATTATCACGATTCACATACACTTTATGAGCGACTTCCAGTAACTGTGTTGCATTCATGCCCGCAAACCCTTCTAATTTCTGTAATTTACGTCTAATGTCTGGTTGAGACTGGTTTACAAAAGCAGAATTCACCATACATAAACTTCCTGGTGCCTCGGGATCATAGGGAGTATACATTCTGTATGCTTTAGTTAATCTTTCATGAAAATCTGCTGGGCTCTCATCTATACCTTGGATAACTCCTGCAACTTTGGAAAGGTTCATAGCTTTTTGGCCCCCCCTTTTCAGGCCTTGTAAAAAGCCTTGGCGAAAACGGGCTAGGGCTGTGGTTCCTTCTTCTGTATTTGGATCCCAATGGGGGTCCTCATTCGGGAATTCTCTCTGGGCTGCTTCCCGACGGTCTATTATATTCTGCCCCTGTCCCGGAGCTACAGGGTTATCTGCCATCCACTCAATAGCTGCTTTTCTAATTCGTGCTCGCTCTTCTGTCGTGAATAGGGTAGTCAGGAGCTGACGGCAGTCTGGCCAGGTGGGTTGGTGGGTTTCCATAATAGTAGTTACTAATTCTGTCAGCTCCTGGGGCTTACTAGTATAGGAGGCATAATGCGACCTCCAATTTAATAAATCAGTTGTAGAGAAAGGGATATACACATAAGTTAAGGGTCCCGCTACCACCTCATCATTATCATTCTTTACGGGCACTCCCGGGACTTGCCGTAAAGGAAACATTTTGGCCGCTGTAGGTGTCTTTTGGGATCTAAGGGTTATTGTTGTAATTGTCTTTGAAGGGGTCACTTTCTTTTTTCCAACAGGTTTCACTTTGGGTATATCTTTTACTGGCGTGCTAGTGCTAGCAATCGCTTGTACACTGTCCTCCTCGCCTGGGGCATTCTCTATTTCTTCCGCTTCTATCTCCGTTTCTGACTCGCTTTTTATGGCATCCTCTTCTCTTTCAGCTAATTCTGCCTCTTCCTCTCCTCCTGGAGGTGGATCAGGGGTTGGGTCCCGCTCCGGCCGTCGCTGGGGTTCTGGGGCAGGACGCCGGGCTACTCTTATTGGACCTGGGGTTCGGGGCTGCCTGAGAATTATTCCTGGGGAATCAGGATCTACCAGGATGGGCTTCTTTCTGGCTTTCTTATCCTGCTCTTTCATTTTAGGCTGTTCCGTTTTCTGTCTAGAATCTGTTTTTGCTAACATTATTCTGCACTGTTCCTCATAACAGCGCTGCACCCAGGGGGGCGGATCTTCACAAATACTTAACCAGGAATCTATATAGGGGTACTGATCGGGGTGCGCTATCCGCACTCTACGGTGTATTGACTGAATAATCTCTACATTGAACGTTCCCTCTCGGGGCCAGATGGGGTCTAGATCGGGCCACTCCCTAGTACACAAAATCTGCAAACGGGCTGCTGTCATTTTAATACCATAATCTCCTGAATATCCTTCTTTAAAATGTGCGATCATACATTCTAATGGAGTGTTTCTAGTAGACCCCGCCCCTCCCATTTCGATGTGTGCGCGCAACAACAGACAGAAGGGAAAAGGAGGGCGGACCGTGGGTAAGGGGTCCTCACGGCCCTGGAAACGTATAGGGAATACAAATAACAAGACAAGACGACAATCGCTTCCCCCTTTTCGCGACCTGAACGCGGTCGCCCGGTCAGGAAATGCGCTACTCAGGGGTCCGCCTTCACTTGGTCCGTGCTGCCAGACCTCTCATTCACACTTCGTTCACACAATCATGCTAGCAACGTATCCCAGAATGCATTCGTTTCTATCTATTCTGACTAGTCTTTTCCCAATTACAATAAGGATGGGGGTTTCACCCGGCGAATTCCCATGCGGGGTTACTCGGCCCTTCCTTGAGAGGTGATCATGCTCTCTTACCAATTTCCAATATCTCGAGATTACAAATTCCAAATTCCAAGTTCCAATGGCAGTACTGCTCTTTCTATTTCTGTCTAGACACCAAATCAAAACTATACTCACCGGATCCGGTCCTCAAACTTCCCAAGCAGGCGCATGAGTTGGACCTCGGACTCCCCTCACTCGGGTTCGAGGCGTTGGCTCCAGCCGGGCTCGTCACCCGCCGAGGTCCGACCAGCTCCCTCCGATACAAGGGACCGGCGGTGCCAGGGAGCAGCCCTCGTCGGAAGGGCGCGATCCCGGCAGGACCAAGCCTATAGAGGCGGAAAGTCGTGGTATATTGCCCTATATACACTTTGATTCCACAACTTCCCGGCCAACGCACCAAGAATATGTAGCAGCAAAGCGCAGACAAACCAATAATACCAGGAGTCTGTTCAGAAGGTCCAAATCATTTATTTGTGCACAAGTCTCGAACCAGTCAATTTCAAAATGGCTGAGCAAAGTTTTCAAGCATTACAACAACTTTTATAGACTTCTGTTCCATTCTAGGTATAGAAAAACATTTCATTGGTCCCGGTAACCTCCCGTACCTCCCGTACCCCTTCCATTGGTCCCGGTACTGATAAGTTTATCCAATTATGTCCCTCCAGTGGGCATGGCACCTGCATACCCCCCTTCTAGTCCCAATTACAATGGTCAGTTCATCAACTTGTTACTTTCACACTCTCAAGGCCATAGAACCAATTTGTGCATGAAGAGGAGCAGGGCTCTGCAACTCATCTGTCAGCACTCCCAATTATTTCTTTGCAGATGTACTGTTTCTTATCAGTAACTTTTAAACATGTTTTTCTGTATTTTTCCATCTCTCGGTTCTGCTTACCTAAGCTAATTCAATACTTCTACTGAGTTCTATCTTACAATAGCAGCATATTGGGGGATGTGCAATCCTATATGCCTCTCCACAGGCCTCATTTACAGGTCAAGCTAGCCATGCTGGCCTGCTTATGTCAGACACCGTGGGTCACAGGCCTGCACCTGCCACATTATTGTCCCCCAGTCATGGATCTCATCCTGCCATCTTAAGACAGACAGCAGGGTCGAGACAGATCCTGATCTTACCTGCAAGTTCCTGGGGTAGAGGATGTACAAAACAACCATCTCATATTCCCGTGTCTGCTAAAAAATGCAAATGCAATCCTTACCTAGGGAGATCAGGGTCTCATAGTTCTCCTTCATCACCTCCCTGTACAGCTCCTTCTGCCCTTCATCTAAATACCCCCACTCCTCCTGGGAGAAAGAGACAGCGATGTCCTCAAATGTCACCCGCATCTGAAACACAAACCAGAAACACTCTCAGGGACACGGGGAGGTGCTCAGAATGCAGTAGATTTCAGCTGGTTTTATTCTCCTGTCATTTTATCATAGAAGTGGTGGATGCCAGGACCCCTCCCCAACAACTCCCAGACTTGTCCACGGTTCCCTCTAGCCAGTGCAGGATTCCTCCACCCACATTCCGGCTGGCAAGGATGGTACTTTAAGATTGCGTTTTCAATTGCAGGGTCAGGCAGCATCTGCAGGACTCCTGGGAAACCTGAATGTCCCTTGTGACTGAAATGTGATATTGATGCATCTTCTTCACCAGCAGGAATAAACGTGCAGCTCTCACGCAGCTCAGAAATAATGTTGGACTTGTCTCCCTGAATGCAACCCTAGAATTCATTTACCTTTGGACTCCTGGGTCTACAACTATGAAAAGATTCATACCAATGATAAAGAATATCAAATATCACTGCCCGGATAAATCAGTAAATTATAAAACAGGGTTCAACAAATCCCAGGCGCCAGGTCAGCATGGTGAATAGAAATCTGCACCTAGCATCTGGGATTTTCTTTCCCTCTTTTTAAAAAAATGCAATGGCAGCAAAGGCCCCTAAAGTCTGCTCACGGAAGATCAGATCCCCACAGTCAGAACACAGGCAGAAAGCCGTGATCATGGCTGGGAGGGAGCAGGCTGCCCGCAGGGATCCCAACCCCAGCAAGCAAAAGACAGCCGCGATCAGGACCTACGGAAAAAATAAGGTTAGATGGGGGGGGGGGGGGGTTGAAGTGAGGCAGCAAAACTTTAAAGGGACAATGTTGCTGTTAAATGCCATTGAGTCGGTGTTGACTCATGGCGACCCTCTAGATAATTGTTATAAATTATGTTTGGTTTTCAGTCAGGTGGCTCATTGTTGATAAAGTAGCATCCATAGCTGCTGTTATTGTATCGATCTATCTCACTGCTGGCCTTCCTGTTTTGAATTGACCTTCAACATTGCCAAGCACAATGTCTTTTCTAATGATCTCTCTCTTCACATGATGTGTCCAAAGTATGAAAGTCAAAGTCTTGTCATCTGAGCTTCTAAAGACAACTTTGGTTTGATCTCCTCTAGTACTGACTGGTTTGTTCTTCGAACAGTCCATGGTATACATAGACAGGAAGAAAACTGATGCCTTTGAATTATGGTATTGGCAAAGAATACTATCTTTTTCACTGTCCAACTTTTGCATCCATGAGATGATATTGAAAATACCATGGCTTGGACAAGTCGAATTTTGTATGGAGAGAGACATCTCTGCTCTTGAGAATCTTGTCTAGGTCCTTCATAGCCATTCTGCCAAGAGCAATGCGTTGTCTGATTTCTTGACTGCTTGTAGTTTATTTCTTAATTATTGATCTAAGCAGGTTAAAGTCATCCACTATTCTATTTCTTCTCCATCAACGATGAACGTATTGATTTTACAAGATGTCAGGATCTTTGTCTTCTTCGCATTAAGGTGCAGGCCCATATTAAGTCTTTGTTCCTTGATCTTAAGATGCAAATGTTTTAGATCGTCTTCACTTTAAGCCAATAATGTTGGTTGTTGATGAGACTTCCACCAATCTTCTCACCATGGTTATATTCATACTGTCCTGCTTATCTGATGATTTATTCTGCATATAAATTAAACAGGTAGGGGGAAAGTAAGCAGCCTTATATGCCTTTGCTGATTTTAAACCATTCTGTTTCTCCATGTTCTATTCAAACTGTTGCTTCTTGATTAATGTAAAGGTTGTGCAAGAGAATTATCAGGTGTTCTGGTATTCCCATGCTTCTTAAGGAAGCCAGAGTTTCTCATGGTTTACACAGCCAAAAGCCTTGCTGTAGTAATAAAACACATATAGATATCCTTTTGGTATTCTTGATGTCTCTCGTTCCTCGCCTTTTACTGAACCCTGCTTATACTTCAGGCAGGTGTTGTTCCAGGTTTGGTTGAAGTCTCTGCTGGATTATGTTGAGTAAAATCTAGCTGGCATGTGGGATCAGAGTGATTGTGCAATAATTTACGTAGGAATGAGCTAGAAGAGGGACCAGGGTCCCATGGGGAAAGATTCAGCAGTTTAGAGAGTGAAAACAGCTCAGAATGTATTGTCAGCGGTTTAGAAGATGTGTGTGGATAGTCAAGATCGAATCTTGTAGAAGCCGCTGGACAGGAAGTTAATGTTTATAGAAGCTAGACAGAAAGCCCCAATCTCCCGCTGAATCCCAAATCTGTTTCCCCGCTGCCAGACCCCCAAAGGGCCTGCTGAGGCTGGGGTCGAGCTGCGGGGAACCTCCTGGGCCTGCCTTACCGTTTGGGGAGGTCCACTGCCGCTGACTGCCTCCCACAGGGTGACTTATTCCACCCCCGAGGTGGAATAAATCCCCCGTCCTTTTCCTCTAGCCTGGATGTACAGGCTGTGACCGAAATCAGCCCTGTACGTCCAGTGTCAGGGTCACATCTCCAGCCCTCCCCCTCCTACTCCCATCCAGAGCTCCCCGCACATCTACTGTGTAACGTACGGGGAGCTCTGTCATCAGCATCGAGTCTAGGGGAATAGCGGGGTCTGGATGTCCATGTTTATTTATTTAGCTTACATTTGTATACTGCTACTTCCAGCGATCAGTAGCGGTTTGATTAACGAAACGGATTTGTACAATCATGTCAAAATTTAGAGATATACACACATTGATTTGGCGGAGAAAGCACAGCACAGGTGGGAAGGTCATATGGGGATGATTCAGACATTACATATTTACTTATTTACATAAATTGCCACCATGTTTCATTGGGGGGTATCATTTCTACCCCTGGGATTATAACAGATTGTATTGGCACTGGAAAAGATGTGTCTTGAGCTTCTTTCTGAATTCAATAAGGTCTTTGACATCTCTTAGCTCTGGTGGTAGTTGGTTCCAGATGGACAGGGCCGAATAGGAGAATGCTCGTTGGCTAGTAGTGGTATTTACAGATCTGATATCCGGGGGAACATGGAGTGTATTTGAGTTCTGAGACTGTTCGCCTGCTTCTGTTGGGTGGTTGCGTGCTGATAAGGGTGGAGAGAAAGGATGGTGCTATGTTACGAATCAGTTTGAAGGTGGTTACTAGTATTTTATATTTTACCCGGGCTGCAATGGGGAGCCAGTGAAGCTCGATTAGTACAGGGGTAATGTGATCAGTGAGGTTCTTTTTCATGATGACCCTAGCCGCAACATTTTGGGCCATTTGGAGAATGTTGAGGGTTTTCTTTGTTAGATGTCCAGTCCCCTTTATTCGGGATTGGGATGACCCCCTTAATGTCTAACTATTTTTCGGCAACAAAGTCATTAGCACAGTAAGGAAGATATTAGATGAATTTAGTGGTAAATCTATAAAGAAGAAATTTTTACCCTAGATTCCCAAACTTCAAATATGTGCTTGTCCTGGCTTACACTGGAAGAGCACCAGGCTGATAATGTGAGTTTAGGGTTGTTCCTAACAACTCAGCCTGACACTCTAAAAGTGCAACAGATTTGTACAGTGAACTCTAATTAAGGTACAGAGAGCAGCGAGGACATTGTTAATAAATTCATCGGAAGATACTTCAGCTGCACCTTTTTTGTTCATTTGGCTTTTTGAAAACTGAAAAGTCTATATTTATATTTCAATTAAAGAAAATAAAAGATTTCAGTAATTAATGTAAATTCAAATATGATCTGCCTGTCAATTTTGTTATGTATAATTTTTTAATGTAAACTCTTATTTCTGGAGGTTTACTCAAACACATTGCAGCTGCTGTGTGAGGGGAGGGGAACCAGAAAGAAAAGTCTGAGCATCTGCAGGGAATAAAGAGCAGAACTTTCTTTTCTGGAGCTCAAGGACTGGATTGAGCAGTGCCAGGCTCCTTTCTTCTTCTGCTTGCCCCATGCACCGTGTGTGTCTCAGAGGCTGGATGACATTGCCTGGCACCGCCTCCCCTGCTGACCACCTCCTGCAAGTCTCCTACCTTCTGAGCACAAAGCCCTGCAGCCATTCTCCTGCCCTTCTCCACAGCACTAGTTTCAGTCCTTGCTCCCTTCCTGGGGGACAGCTTTGGACCTTGCTGCATCTGTCCAGGTGCTCAACTTCTCTCTGGTATTGCCCCAACTCTGCAAGGTACAGTACAATACAAGCCCTGTCCCTTCCAGGAGGAAGTGATGTCATGAGAGGGGGAGTCCTGCTGTGGTTATGGAAGCTGGGAATTGTGGGAAATGCAGTCCTATATTGTTTTTTTAATCTCCCAACTAAAGCTAGCTAAATTCATCAGAGAAAATGAAAGACTTGCCACAAAGGAATGAGCAGAAAAAAAATCTGTATAATGAAGAAAGAGGAGAAACAACAGTTCAACAGAAAAATCTGATGTATCCTGCAATCAGGCAAACAATATGGCCCAACCAGGAACAGTATGGACCAGCGCCAGAACTTGGGAATTGTTCTCTCTGCAATCTGGAATTTTATTTTGCTGTGATGAAAATTTCTCCATTTTTACCTTAACATCTGCTTGTATTCAAATGTTAAGACATGTATGGTTTAAATAGGCTATATAAATTATAAAATGTTTTAAAAGTATAAAACTAAAGAAAAATTCAAATTTTCCAGTACAATTTTTCCTTGTGCAAGCAGAATCAGTAAATGTGATGTTTATTCTAACCTGAACATCTTTTCTAAGTTCAAATATGTTTTTGAGTTTTATTGTAAACCGCTTTGATTCCTGAAAAGCAGTAAATTAGCACAAATAAATAAATAAATATAGGACACTCAATCAAACCGGGGGGAGGGGGAAGGTTCAAAGTTAAGGAAAATAGAAAATATGTTTATTATTACAATTTTAATTGTATCCCAAAATTTTAATGATGTTTATGTTTATTAAAATACTTGATATACCGCAGTGTAGCAGCGAAGTGCACGCAATGAATAAAACCAGAAGTCAGTTGCAGGTTCCAAGCCAATTTATTGTGCACAAGGCTCCTACAAGGAGTGCATCCAAAAGTGACTGAGCAATGGAGAACAGGAATCAATTCCTTATATACAATTATTACAGTTTGATACAGGCAAACTTTCTATTGGTCCCAACGCCCCTTGCACCTGTCCAATCGGGGACCCTCTCTGTTAGGCACAGAGAGGGTCCCCGATTGGACAGGTGCAAGGGGCGTTGGGGACCTTGCTCCTTGCTCTCCCTGCTCAGACTATTCTAACAAAGGCACAGTTTTTAGACATAGATACATTTCTACTTCAAGGCCATTTCTAGCTCAGAGAATGCAAGGACAGAACAAACCAAGCATAAAGAACTTATACAAACTTCATGGGGGAAGGAAAGAGACTTTCAAAGAGCAGTTTAAAACAGATTTCTAAACTTTGGTTCTTTTCAATACTACTCTCAGGTGGGGGTTAGGATCTAGGCCTAGTTTACAGGCCATAGCCTAACACAGCACCTTATTAATCCAGGGCGGTTCACAACCAACAATAAAAAACAACGACCTTAGACCAGGGAAAAGAAAAGAACTCCATTAAATGATAGGAAAGATAAAAAGGAGAAAGAAGATAGAAAAGAGTAAGAAAGAGAGGGAATTTGGGGGAGTGGGAGATAGCAGAGAGGTACCATAGAGAATCTGGAGGAGAGAGTTTAGGTAATGGTGGATGGCAAATCAAAAGCGGACTGAAAAAGATTAATTTTTAAAAGGGTTTTGAATTTCACAAAAGCAGGCTCCTGCCGTAGTGCAGAGGGAATAGAGAGTTCCATAGTGAGGGTCCCAGACAAAAGAATGCAGAGTGCCAGGTGGACTGGAGTTGAGCACATGAGGGAGATGGGAGCACCAGATGGTTAATAAGAATAGAGTGAAGGCTGCGAGAGGGGGTGTGGGATTGCAATAAGTCAGCCAAATATTATGGAGTACCGGTGTATATGACATGATGAGTCAGTGTTAAGATTTTGTATAGAAAACGATAGGCTACAGGGAGCAAATGTAATTTGATGAGAACGGGTGTGATATGGTCTCGGCAGGAGGAGTGGGTGATCAATAGGCTAGGTTTATAATTTTACTGATAAATGTGCCAATCAGGCCTACTTGTACTTCTCTACAGAGTGAATTTTCTTCAAAATAGCAACATTTCCATTAAGATAATTAAAAAATTCTGGGCAACTCAACTCAAAATTGTACTTTACAATCATCAGAAATCTGAGAGTCTATACGTACAGTTGTTTTTTTTCTGTAGACCACACTTTGTCCATAATTCTGTATTCTAGACAAACTCATTATAGTCAAAGATGAAGTTAAGTACCTGGGCATCACAATAGACAGAGCTCTGAACCTGAAATCCCACATCACCAAAACTGTAATCAAGGCCTATCAATGTTTGAGGACCATCAGAAAGATCAAGCCAATACTCCGCCAGGACCACTTCCGCACAGTGTGCCAAGCACTCATCACACCTCTGCTTGATTACGGAAACTCGTTATATCAATGCCTCCCTCAGCAGACCTTACACCCACTCCAAATGGTGCAAAACACTGCAGCACGCATCATTACAGACACCCCAAGAACTGAGCACATCACCCCCATCTTACAGCAACTGTACTGGCTCCCAATGATGGCCAGAGCAAAATTTAAAACAATCCTGATCATCTTTAAAATCATTCACCATCTCTTGGCAGATGCACTCCAAGATATCATAACAAGGGATATCAGCAATAGACCAAGAAGGACCAATAATGACAACATGATCGGCACACCCGCAGGATACCACAAGACTAAACAAACAACTTCAAGAAGAGCTCCCTCATTACTGGTGTCCACACTTTGGAACTCCCTCCCAACGAGCCTGAGGGCATTAAATGATATCATAGACTTCTGTAAGGCCCTTAAAACCCTGCTCTTTACAGAAACCTATGAGCAGACAGACAACAGTCTCCACCCGAACGGCAATGCAACTACCTCTGCCAACTTGACACCCACTCATCCCAACTAGACATACGTGTTCATTGTATAATGTTGTTAAGTACCCTCATGTTAAATGTAACCCTCCAATTGTGCTGTGACCACTCCTCCAATTGTGCTGTGACCACTTTGATTGTAGGATAAGGTGGTATACAAATCTGTCTAAATAAATAAATAATTGAAAAGCACCTTTCATTTGGAACACTGGGTTAACATCAGCTGTTTTTTTAAATCACATTGAGATGGAAAAGGGGATAGCATGCCAGAATAAAATAAATGGTATGCTGAAATAAACAGACATTAAACTAGACAGGAGCTTCAGCACAAGAACACCGACAGGCTAAAACAGATAAACTATCTTTACAACCAAGCTGACAAAGTAACAGGAGGGGGGAGGTAGAGAGATGCTTTTGCTAGGTTGTCTTCTCCTGCACACACACAAAGCAGTAGGGCCTCTTACAGCTTAGCCACAAATGCCCTAGACTGCAGGGAGAGATAAGGTAGCCACCCCTCAACTGACCAATCAGGGACTCTTAGCAGTTAGGTACTCTCCAGATATGCCACCTAGATAATTCTGTAGAAAGAAGAAGTAGCAAGGGGGCCCAGAGAATTCTTCCAAATTGCTATTCTGCTCTAACCCACGTGACAAACTGCTATAGTAAGACTGTATAAAAACCCAGCTTGTATCCTGTGTGACTGCTGGACTCCTTGACAGCTTTCTGTGAGCCAGCCCGTGCTATAGCAGTGAATAAAAAGATATCTGCCTGGAAAATGTGTTTTTCTCTTTTGCCTTGCTTGCTCTTGTTCTCTCCTTACCAGGTGTCATCTGGACTGGACCGGGACCCCGCTAGATGCTCGTCCCATGACAACATTGCTCCAGCACGAGACTGATTGTAAGAGAACTAAACTGCTCAGCCTGCCACTACCTCTCTCCCTGCTTAAAACGCCGGCACCCTCAGGCGTACCCGCACCTAAGGGCCACGCTAAAGGGGGCATGGGACAAGGCGTCCAACATCACATCATTGTTCTAATGTATTCAAATCTGTAAGCTTTTCAGTCTCTTATACAGCACCTCTTTCCCAAGTTATATTTGCTCCTGTTTTCTTATGCCAGTACTCTTGTATCTCATTTCTCTCCTTCCCTCTAATATGTACTTATATTTTATATGAATTATGTACTCCTTTAATCCCATACAATTTATACCAGTTATTTCTTTAATGCACCCCTCTCAACAACAAAACACAATTTTAAGTGCAGACCCAGAACATATCGACACTTAGTCCATGTCAAGACTCATACACACAATGTTCACCCACCCCTACTCATTTCAGCTTGTACTTTGCACCCAATGGCTAAATACAATATCAAGTTTCGAGCCAGAACATACCAGCATCTCATTCATATCAAACCCCACACACACAATCTTCAACTGCCTTTACTTACCTCTGCATGCAGTCTACCCCCATTAAAATGCTCTCTCCTCAACGCTAGATCCGCACGACATAAAACCCAAATATTATATGACTACTTAACGGATAATAACATTGACATTCTATGTGTCACTTAATCCTGGTTCACAGACACTGACAATGTTTTGATGAACCAACTAGTCGCACATAACTATATCCTCTTAATTCTATGAGGACCAGAGGCAGAGGTTTCTTTATCATTGCAAAAAGGCACCTCAATTTCCAAATGCTAACCTCACACTCAGACAGGGGCTTGGACACTATAACTATTTCAAATCACACACTAACCATCTTATTCTTCTAGGTGACTTAAACTTTCCTCTGGCGCCTGCAAAAACATCAAAAGCTTTTTTAAATATACTCAGCTTATCTCTCAGCCGACTCATATTAAGGGGAATATATTGGATATGGTTTTCATCTCACAGTCTCTACTCAATGCTTGCACCCTTACACACCCTACATTTACCTCGGTCCCTTGGTCAGATCACAAGATCATAAGCATTTTGCTACCACAGTACGTGCTTATACGTAAAAATCACTCAGTTCAATCTACAAAATGTAGATTTCATAAATTTGACAAAAAGGAGTTTCTTCAAAAACTTTTACCTCTTCTTCAGAACTCCTCTAGTAATCCCGACACCTTAGTACTTAATTGGAATAGCTACAAAACCCTACCACACACTTAACCCATCAGAGTTTGTATTCAACAAATTGGTATTCCCCTAGCCTCAGGGATCTAAAGCGTAAATTAAGAGCCCTAGAAAGGAACTGGAGAAGCTCTAAATCTGCACGCAGTCTCGACAACTACATAGCAAAGCTACATGAATATCAGATTGCTACAAAGACTAAGAAGGACTATTACTCTAAACTACTTCAAGGCTCTTTAAATTGCACGTGGGAACTCTGATATAATTAAATCTTTAACCAAAGATCCTACAGCGCATAAGTATTTTGTTCCTGTAGCACTAAAGTTAATGGCTAATCACTTCCAATCTCTCACCAGTCCTTTTGATAGACTTCCCTTCTCTAGTTACACCTCTCCCACTCATGCTTGCACAGATAGTAATACCACCTGGGGTTCTTTCTCCAGCATCTCAGACAAGCAATTGGACAAAATCATTTCAAGTATGAACGCTACACTTCTCCGCTTGATCCATGTCCAGTTAGCTGGGTTCAAGCTGCTAGAACAGAGCTTTCTCCCACAAATCTGAGGATTGCACAACTGTCCCTATCTCAAGGCTACATATCCACTGATCTAAAGATTACATAGCCCAATTAGGAAAGTTGCCGGAAATGATCTCAACCAACTTACCTCTTATAGACCAAATGCTAGCATCCCCTTTTTAGCTAAGATTATAGAGAAGATTGTTTTGATACAACTCCAAGATTATATTGACTATTATTTTCCCTTGGATCATCAGCATGCTCATAGACTCATCATGGTGCAGAATCCTTAATGGCTGTTCTAATGGATAATCTGATAAAAGGAATCGATAAGCCTAACAGGGGGCTTCATACTCATTTTCATTTAAATAAAAGTTTCATTCAATTCCATTACACATAATCTGATCATCAATAGACTTCATGATATAGGACTAAGAGGTAACACACTTGACTGGTTTAAATCATATTTTCTGAATCGTCATCTTCATGTAAAAATAGGAAGTGATAGAACAGACCCTTATCCTCAGTTACAAGGCATCCCTCAGGGATCAGCTTTATCCTCCCTCTTATTTAATATCTTTTTGCAGCCACTGTGTGCTATTATAAGGCTCACAATATCATGTTCCACATTTACGCCGATGATATCATGTTGTAGACTTTAGTAGACATCACTAAGCCTTTGATCGGCCACATTAAGAATTGCTTCATTGCTATCATTCAGTGGTTGTCATTCCATAATCTTAAAATTAACCACAGTAAAATAGATGTATTTATACATTAGTAAAAGCAACAACTTCATTCCTCCAGAGTCTATCACAATTGACTCTAAACTTCTTCAGGCTAAATATGAAGTCCGTTACCTAGGTGTCATCATTGACCAAAGACTCTCCCTCTCATCTCCATTAGCAACATTACAAGAAAAATATACCATAAACTAAAATGAATATGGCAGCTCAAATCTTTACTGGAATACGACTTCCACACTGCTCTTCAAGCCCTTATTTTCCCTCACTTTGACTACTGCAGCTTTTTTCTTTAAGGCCTCCCAGTTACTGCCATTCCCCCTCTACAAATAGCCATAAACATAGCGGCACGCATTCTCACTAACACTTCAAGTGTGGAACATATCACTCCCATCCTTAAACAGTTGCATTGATTACCGGTATTTCAGAGAATAAAGTACAAATGCTTATATATCATCTACAAAGTGTCCCACAACTTGTCCTCAGTCTAGCTTTGTACACTGATTCAGGAAATCACAAACAATAGGAATCGCAGAACACACTCACTGAGTATGCCTCAACTGAACACTAAAACATCATATACCGCCTCAAAGAGGGCTTCCTCCCTCTTTGCCTCTGCACTATGGAATGCTATTCCTGATCACCTGCGTGCCAATAATGTCCTTATAACTTTCAGAAAAGGGCTAAAGAAAAGACACTACTCTTCGTTGAGTGTTTTTCTGTTGCTGCATCTTCTTAACTTATTGCTTTTTGTTTATATTCCTCCATGTAAACCTTTGCACAATGTTTTAATACTACTTTTTGGTTTTATCTTACTCTCACCTTATTATTTCTAATTTTGTTTCATGTTAAGCCCATTTGGGTCTGTTTGTTTTATGTAAACTGCTTTCACTTGTAGATACAGCAGTATATAAACTCAGCTAAATAAATAAATGCATAAACATAAAAATCAATTTTGTATCCTAGCTACTGCTCCCACCTCCCCCTGCTCCCTATTGGCTGGCTGTGTCTGCTGCAGCCTATTGGCTGGTTTTGTCTACTGATGGTTGCTTGGGTCCTGGAGAGGAAACAGAGCTAGATATGTGAGATGTGCTGAAGACTCAGGAGTTTAGGATTGCCAACCATCTAAATTATTTTAGGATTCTACAACTTTGTAAGGTAGCTATCTTAGTCAGAATAATTTCTAAATTGTCTGGGTTCTTTTTAGAGTTTAGCTCTACAGCTTGCCAGTGCACCCCTCTCACAGTGCAGAGTAAGTGGTAGGTTCCAGCCAATGGAAAGGCTGCACTAGTCACAGGAAGGGTGGGCTGATTTTCTACACAGGGTCTGTGAGAAAGTCAGTGGAATAAGTGAGTTTCTTGGTAGGGGTGAGTGGGGTTGCTGAGAAAGGGTAGAAATGTAAGAGGAATGGGAAAAAGTGTGAGGAGGCTGAGAAAAAGAACTGGTAGCAAAAGCAAGAACTGGGGGCATTGAAGTAGAGAAGTGCAGCATAAGCCCAACAATGGCTTTTATTTATTTATTTCTATACCGCTCTATTGTTAATTTAAAGCAGTTTACATATAGCATGATAAACAAAAACCAAACATTTACATAGAACAAGGGTGTTAAACTTGGATGAATATATGGGGTTCAAATATTTACATTTTGTGAGCAGCAATTAACATAATGCGGTAATGATTTAAGGAGAAACAGAGCTACGGAGGATTGAGGAGGGGGAATGAGGGTACAGGGCTACAACAGCTGTGATGGGAGTGGTCCTGGGAGAGTATGGGATAGAATGGGTAAGGATGTGACATGGTGGAGGTTAGCTGGATGAAAAGATGGATTGTGTTAGAAGTCACTGCCACAGTCTGTAGTGATTAGATTTATGTGGGTCCATAGGATTCATGAAGAGATAATATTTTATTGCTTTCCTGTAGCCCAATAATTCCTTGGTGGCTGTTATTGAGGTAGGTAGTTCATTCCATAATGGTGGAGCTTTTAAACCTAACTTGACAACAGCATATTTTATTTATTTATTAGGTTTTATATATTGCTTTATCATTTCAATCAAAGTGGTTTATATTGAAACTTAAACTTGGTAATGTACATTAAACAGGGACATTGATAACTTGGATTTGCCCAAGGCCACAAGGAATGCTAGTGAGAATCAAACCCTGGTTTCTGAGTTCCCATGTAAGTGTTCTTAACCATTAGGCTACTCCTCCACTCCATAATATGGACAGCATGGCTAGGAACATCGTACTTTGGCTAACTGTGTGAGGGGATCACGGAGCAGTTCCTTCATCTGTGTCTGGTCTGGAATTAGTTTTTAGGATCCACTGGCTCCACGGTTGCAGTGTGGAAGGCATTGCAGATGTCAGGATGGCCCAGTTGAATGAACTGTTCGCTTGTGCCTCGAGGTCTAAGCAGTAGGATTTTTGAAAGATGTGTACCAAGGACCAGGTTACAGCCTTGCAAATGTTGGTCACTGGCATGGCTCATAGGTTGACAGTGGTGGTGGCCAGCGCTCGGAGTTGGTATGCTCTGACCTTGACCATGGTCTGAGCCCCAGCCCAGTCATGGCAGAAGGCGATGCAGTCGGATATCCATTGCAACAGCATCCGTTTAGTGACTGGGCACCGTGGCCTCCCAAAGTTAAAGGAGATGAAGAGTTGCGCCACTTGGTGGGTGGGCTCTGTCCTGAGGATGTAGGTACTCAGGGCCCTGATGTAGTTGAAAGTGTGTAGTCTCTGCTTTTCCGGCGAGGCATGGGGTTCTGGGTAGAAGGTGGGCAGTTCAATCATCTGGTTGATGTAGAATGCCGAGGTCACCTTTGGAATATAATCTCGGGTGGGTCCGGAGAGTGACCTAGTTGTGGTACAGCTGCAAGTATGGTGGGTGTGCCACAAACTCCTGAAGCTCGCTGATCCTTCTGGCTGAGGTGACTGCTATCAAGATGAGGGTTTTCCAGGAGATGTATTTTAGTGGTGCTGTTTGGGTAGGCTCAAATGGCTCCTGTGTCAGCTGGTGGAGAACCATGTTCAAGTCCCAAATGGAACTGGGGGCCGCACCATGAGGCATAATTTGGCCAGGCCTTTCATGAAGCGGACGATTAGAGGGAGCGTGGCTATGGAGCAGTTGTTGATGCAGTCATGGAATGTGGCAATAGCGGAGAGGTGGATCTTCATGGACTGCATCTTGAGGCCGCTGTCAAATACAGTGCTGAGGTATTGGGGAACTTGGGGAACCAGACAGGAGACCAGCGCCCGTCCTTGCGAGAGCCACCAGGCGCTGTAACGCTTCCACTTCAGGCCGTAGGACTTTCTCGTGGATGGGCATCTGGCTGCAAGGATTACTCGCTGCACCTCTGTGGACAGGCTGAGGGATGTGAGGGTCAGTCTCTCAATTTACAGGCAGTCAGGTTGAGTGCTAGTAGGTTGGGATGCAGGGTCGTCCTGCTGCCCTGGGTGATGAGTGTTGGCTTCAGGATGAGGCGGCGGCGGTAGGGAAACCACATCTGCCTCGGTCAATGGGGTGCAATGAGGTTGGCTTGGGCCTTGTCCCTCACTATCCTCTGTAGGGCCTTGGATATGAGTAGAGTGGGAGGAAAAGCATACATTAGTGACCACTCTCCTGAGGACACATCAAAGGCATCCGAGGATAGTCTCTTGGTGGATGGGTGCTTGGAGCAGAACTGGGAGCACTTTGAGTTGCTCTTGGTGGTGATAAGGTCCACCTGGGATTGTCCCCAGTGTCTGAAGAGGGACTCTGCCTCCTGCTGGTCAAGGACCCACTCATGTGGTCCAATTGGTGGCTCAGCTTGTCCGCCTAGTCGTTTTGGGTGCCCAGTAGGTAAGAAGCTTGCAGCAGGCAGCATCTGGGGAAGGCAAAGGCCCCGAGCAGAGGGAATGAGAGCCCGTCCCCCCTTGTTTGTTGACACAGAACATGACCACCTGATGGCCTGTTTGGATCAGGACAGTCTTGTCGATGACGTGCTGCTGAAAGGCTGCCAGTGCAAACTGTATCACCTTGAGTTCCAGTAGATTGATGTGGTGCCTCCGTTCCTTCAAAGTCCAGGTCCCTTGGATGCACAGCTTGCCCATATGAACCCCCAGCCCTTTGTCAAGGTGTCAGTGGTGACAACTGCTTGATGGACTGGTTGCTGGAGGGGTCTGTCTTCCCCTAGGTTCCCGGGCAGGGTCCACCATAGGAAAGACTCCCTTACCCTCTTGTCCAGAAGGATGCATCTTGATAGTGGCTGAGCATGCTGGTCCCAATGGGTACGGAAGTGCCATTGATGCATGTGCAGTTTCACAAGGGGCAACATTTGTGTCATCGCTGCCATGTGGCCCAGGAGGTGGAGGAGGGTCCATGCTGTGGCCTGGTCAGTGGAAAAGATGCTGTATGTCTTTATCTTTATTAGCAAAATTTGATATACCGCCCAAGCCGGAGTGTCAGGGCAGTGTACAATACAAATAAATAGTGGCTACTGAAAAATAAAGACGGAAAGGAACGCCATTGATAGACAGGACAGGGATAGATAAAACAGAGTAAGATAGAGGACAGAGACAGACCTAGAAGGGAGAACATGGTGACAAGGGACAGTGAAAGGGGAGGGCAGGGGAGTGGCTGGAATTATGAGGATAGGAGTCAATGCTGCAATCATACTGATCTAGTGTGTGGGGAGAAATGCCATGGTGGCTTTGTATCGATGTCTGTTCCAGTGAACTCCAGACGCTGGGTGGGCTGTAGGTGGGACTTCTGGTGGTTCACCAGGAATCCTAGGGAGGTCAGGAGGGTAATGGTCTGTCCGCCTGCTGCTTGTACCTCCTGTGGTGAGGGTGCTGAGAGGAGCCAGTCGTCAAGGTAAGGGAAGATGCAGACACCCTACTACTACTACTACTACTATTTAGCACTTATAAAGCTCCACGCACGCTGCGCTGCACAGCTAACCTACCAGAGGTGGCTAACAAACAAGAGAGAGAGTCCCTGCCCGTCAGAGTCCTGCTCATCGGAGCTTACAATCTATTTAGAACAGTGCAGAGCATTAGTCAGTTCTGGGGAAGATACGGTGTGGTACCGTTTGGTACAGCTTGGTCTATAGTTTGGTCAAAAACGTTAACGGTGGTCAGGGTAGGAAGAGGATGAAAGTCAGGATCTGAATGAAATGGTGAGGAGGTGGGACTTCAACCTGGATTTGAAGAGGGCCAGGGAGGGCGCCTGGCGCACAGACACAGGTAGGCCGTTCCAGGCGTGTGGCGCAGCAAGGTGAAAGGAGCGCAGTCGGGAGTTCACAGTGCGGGTGAAAGGCATTGAAAGAAGCGATTTGTTAGTGGTCTCCCCGTGAACCACCTCCTTCCCCTTCAATCTATACAAAATCACGCTGCTCGACTAATCTTCTGCCAGCCTCGCCATGCCCACATTACTCCTCTTCTCAAGTCGCTTCACTGGCTCCCTGTCCAATTCCGCATCCAGTTCAAGCTTCTCCTGCTGACCTATAAATGCATTCACTCTATGGCCCCTTGATACCTCATATCTCTTATCTCTCCCTACGTCCCCTCTCAAAATTTGCGCTCCGCTAACACCCTGTTTGTGGAGGTGAGCTGCTGCCAGAGCTTCACACTTGCTGAATACCCATGGGGCCGGAGACAGGCCAAAGAGGAGGACCTTGTACTGATAGTGGTTGCCCAATTCTTGGAATCGTAAGTATTGCCTGTACTCCCTGTGGATGGGGATGTGTGTGTATTGTCACGCCCTCCTCCCCCGTATAGGCGGTTGCCTGGAAGAGGGGGGACGTGACCACAAATTTATAGATCCTTGTAAGTGCTGATGTCTGGGTTCCGTGTAGTTGTAGGCCAAGACACGACAGCCAAGGTTAATTGGGGTAACAATAACTTTATTGTTAGCACAGGAATTTTGCATCTACTACCCCTAAATAACAGAAACAAAATGTGGATATGTTTTCAAACCAAATAAAGTCAAAGATGTAACAAAATCCACCTGATACTTCTCAGGGTTGTCAGTTCCAAACAAGTTATCCAAACTTCTTTCCAGCTCTGAACAAGGTCTGTTCTTCACACTAGAAGCTTTACTTTCATGTAACAACTTTACTTTGCAGATAACTCAATAGCATTGCATTTGCTTTTTACAGCTGCTTAATGAGGTTGAGTTTTACACTTAGGCAGTATGCTGCCTCTCCCCGTGTAAAAGCTCAATAGCATGAAGTTGGACTTCTCCAGCACTTATCACTTGCACAAAGTTTATACAGCTTTCACTCCTTATGATAGTAAGCACACTCTGTCTCCATATCAGAATAACTGCTATCTATTACAGCTGACTCAGTCTGCATTGGTTCTACTTCTGAGTCTGATATGTCCTGGTTATAGTCAGGGTTTTGCAGAGCAACTGGCTTCCACTGCTCTAGTAAGCTTTTAAGCTGTTTCCATTTAGAATCCTTTTTACTTCTTGGTATATGTGAGGAATTAAAATTACCAGCTTCCTTTAAAACTGAATCAATGGAAAAAGGGCTCACCTTTCCTCTGGTATGTCTGGCTTTCCCAGTTTGGTTAAAAGGTAAGTATTTGTCCTGATACTGCTTCACTATCTCCCGTGTGACAAACTGCTCAGCAGGGTCTGGCTCTAACCTCCGTCTCCGTAGCACACAATCAGCTGTTTGCTTACGAGCAGCTGGGCTATTCTCAGAGCTTGAGCTAGAGACACGCTGCCTGCCCTGGGAACGTTTCTGCAGCTTTTCACCTGGAACTTTACTCCAGCCTAATCTCCCACCTGTGCCCACAGCTTCCAGAGAAGACTCCGGAGAAGAACTTCTGTCTCTCCTGGGTAAGGTTTCCAGCCTCTCCCCTCGAGGTTTAAAGTTACTTCTGACCTGCTTCTCTCTGCTGCTTGGCCCGTGGTAATTCCTCTCCTTTATAGGAAGCTTTCTCAGACGCTTTTCCAGAGACCTTTCTTTCTCTAAGCAGTCTTGCTGGCAACTCCCCAAGCACCGTGTGCTACCTTGGTAATGGTTGCTCCTTCCTTTGCTTCCTCGGTTCCTCAGGTCTCCCTCTGGATCTGAATCCGAACCAGAACCTGAGCCAGAGTCCACAACTCTGTCTCTATTCTCCTTCTTCCTCGTTCCTCCCTCATTCTTCCTGTCTGAATCTCCTTCCTGGTTAAGAGCATGGGGCTGCCCTATCCGCTTTGACTTCGCCCCCTTGCCTCTTACGTTAGCTCCCGGGGTTGTCATGGAGCTGGGGTGTGGCTCTCTTACTGACTTTCTATGCAGAGAGTTTCTCTGGGCTGAAGCTTTAACCCTTTCCCTGCCTGTATTGCTGTCTGCTTTTGGGGAAAGAAGCTGTTTTAAACCCTTATTTCTGGTGTTTAAGCCCTCTGCATCATCACAGTATGCATCCTGCAAGTCCAAAGCTGCCAGCCAGTCCCCCAGCTGGATGAGGAGTAGGTCTTGCGGTGGTATTTGCCTTTCCTATTGTTGGAGTTGTCCTCGAGGCCCTCTTCTGTGAGGGTCTATAAGGTACCTCTTCCACTTTGCTGCTTCTGTGCAGGATTCAGGCTGGAGAGTGGACCGATATTGCTGAGTCCAGAGCTCTTGTTAGTGGCTGCCAGCATTGCGTCGGCAGTCCTGTCCTACTCTTGCTGTTGTTGGTCCCAAAGAATGCAGGTGAGGAGATCAAGCAGGATAGCGGAGGAGCTCGTAGCAGGGCACCAGTGCCTCTTTTACCTTCTGATGTGACCCCTGGAGCTGGATGAGAAAGAGCGGCTATTTCAATGTCCCTGGTGGTGCCGGCATTTGCGCTTCTGATCGCATCTGCTGGTGGAGTGGCAGGGGCTGCTGCTGCTGCTGGAGGTAGAGGCAGCCCTTTTTTGCGGTCTTTTGTGGCTCCCCCTGCCTTTGCTGCATCGACGCGGCTTGCCTGAGTGTTTCCGCACCGATGGGGAGGTGATCTACATGCTTCTGCGCCGCTGGGGGTCTTCCTTGTCAGTGTGTCGATGTCTTTCGAGGTTTCCCCTGTTGCCATGGCGCCAGCCAATGGTGTCATGGGGGGAGCAGTTTGGAGTGGTGACATCATTCTCGGAAAGGTGGCAGCATGCAGGGAAGCCTGTGTCCGTGAATTCAGCAGCGATTGCAGCTGTGCTGGCCTGAGTGGCCTGAGGGAGCTGAGTCAAGATCATGGAGGCAGTAAAAGGCACACAGCTGGCGATGGATACCCTGGGGGGCACATCCTGAGCGGCAATAGAGGTGCTGGGCTGCTCCATGTGGTCGACTGCATGGCCTCCAGCAGGCAGGGTGAGCGGTGTCTCAGTTAGGAAGTTGGTGAGAGCATGGAATCTTGCTTTTCTTGCCCGGGGAGACATCCTAACACAGCGGGGGAAGCCCTCCACCTGGTGGCCGATCCCCAAGCTTCACACAAACCGATCGTGTGCATCGGTGCTATTCATCTTTTTTCCACAGCGAGGACACTTTTAAAACCGGGTTTTGGCATGGTATCTTAGTAAGAGCTTCTCTTTCTTGTTAGCGTCGCTTCTATTCTTGCTGGCTCTTCATGTGATATATATATATATATTTTTTTTTTTTTTTTTTTGGAGAGCTAAAGGGTCTGTCTTGCTGGCAAGGTGGAAGAATGGAAACTGGGCTAGCTAGGGGCAGGCTAAGGGGTAGGACCACCTTGGCACATGCCCAGAAAGGTCTTCCTTTTTGGACTCAGGAGAGCACTTCCATCCTTGGCGCCATTGGATGATGTCACCAGTTGTGGCCGATGCATCGTGCTTGTCCAAGGAGAACTCTGTCTCCATGCAGCAGGCGATCAGCTGACTGACTGGAATTTAACTGCTTGAGGCGGGGCAAAAGTGACAGCTATACTAAGCAGTTATACACCAGACAGAATACTACTATTACTACTACTACTACTATTTATCATGTATTAAAGGGACTGCTAGATTTTAAAAAGTTTTCTGCGGAAATTTTAAAGGAAAGCTCATTTTAAAGTGAATTTTAACAGCAGCCAACGATCAAGTTCTTTGACAGGTGTAAAAATCTCATGAAAGTCCTGTCATTTGAGGAATAACTTATTTGTGTGACTGGAAGCATGAGTAATATTTTGGTAATAACCACTAGATAATAAGGTAAAGGGAACAAGTGATTTAAAAATGAATATGGAGCAGCCAAAGGAAAGAATTTCTGCTCTAGTCTGAGTGAAACTGAGTTTGAAAGAAAGTGACAAAGCGGTAACGATTAGCACATGCTGTTTGTAACTAGGCCCCCTGTTAACACGTTAACCGTTAGCCCAGCTTAGTAAACATACTCCAAAGATTAGCTGAAACTTGGATGTTGAATGCATATTAAAAGCCATCTAGCTCTCCAGTCCAGCCGACCAATCTCCTTCCAAGCCAGACAGACAGCACGCAGCTGCAGTGAGCCGAAGGCTCCATGATTGCTGGCCCCATGATTACTTGTCGATGCCTCCTACAAAGCATCTCGCATTACCCAGGTGGGCTCTCGTCTAAGGGTCAAGCCAAAGGGCCCTTAGGTGTGGCCCTTAGTATGAACTGTAGCATGAACAGCAATCCTTCCAACACATCGCCCTCTGACAGGCTTCCCCAAAGTACAGAGTCCCGCGTTACCACCCATCCATAGACCCCTAAGTACACGAAGCACAGAATTCTCCTCTCTGCATATTAGTTCTTACTGCTCACTTTGACCATATAGCATACAGTTTAGCCCTGCAGGCCTCCTCCAAACATTCATTTATTATATTCAATCGACAATTCCCAAGATCTCAGCCAGTCTCCACAAATAATCAATAATGTACGTAACAGCCTATATCTAGCTGTATATTCCTCTCCTTGGTCTTTACATATACTGACTCATTAGCAGTGGAACCATCCCAATGGTTATGGTTTAATTTATTTATTGTACCATCTTTTCAAGTTACACAAAGTGATTTACAAAAATTACACTTGAAGCAACCCACTGACCCTCTAAGTCAGACCGAGGAACAGAAGTCATTGCGCACTAATCAAAGTCAAACTTTTGAGAATCAAAGGCTCTCAATACTGTACATCAAATTCACCATCTAAAATGTGTTCTTCTCATTGCGCAATCAGCCCACAATAAAATTCCAGTATTAATGGACTATCGTAATGGCAATATCGACATCATGTATGTAACTGAATCCTGGTTCACCAACTCAGACAATGTGCTCTTAAACCAGCTTCTAGCCCTGGGCAGTGCCTTATCAACTGCCCAAGAATCATCCGTAGAGATGGAGAGGTATTCATCTTGGCTAGATCACACCTAGGATTCCGCAGTGTGGCAATTAGTACTGTTTCAGAATTAGAGACGTTTACCTTTTCCAAAAAGCGTACAACTCTCTGCTTAGTTTACTGCTCTCCAACCACAAAAGCAATGAGCTCGCAATCTCAGGTACGCCTGTAGATTGTGAGCCCGTTGGGGACGAAGGTATATATACAGTACCTGATTGTAAACTACCTAGATTGTGTTGTTTTGCAGATGGGCGGTATATAAATTCTTCAAATGCAAATACAAACCCTCTTAGAAATGGTGTGCACTAACACTACACATAACAAGCATCTTTTCCTATTAGGTGACCTCAACCTCTCCTTAGCCCCAGCCAAGTTCTCAAAATCCTTCCCTGACGCTATGGATGCTCTAGACTACACCCAAATTTATAAATGAACCAACCCATCAAAGTGGAAACACACTAGCTCATAACAGGAGGATGCTACCCCTTTCTCCCCACTATATTCCTTAATTTGATCACAAATCAATTACATTTAACATCCCTCAGAGCACACACACACACACAAACACACAACTACAACCACCAAATCGTACATTTTGAAACCTAGACAAACATTCTTGAATAAAACCTTGCCACATCTCATTGAAGACTCGGATAATATCGAAACACTAGTTCTAAATTGGAATGACATAACAAGCAAAGCTGCAATAGCCCCACAGACCATCAGAACCATAAGAAAGCAGCATTCTGCCATCTAAAACATCACTGAGCTATTAGTCATTTACATAGCGCTACAAGGCGTACGCAGTGCTGTAAAGATACATGTAAGACGGCCCCTGCCCATCGGAGCGTACAATCTAAGCAAGACAGAGACAGTACAACAGCCGAGAAAGGGTACAACTAGGGAAAGGTAAGGAGGCACAAAGAAGAACAAGGGATTAGGAACCAAAAGCAGCCTCAAAGAGGTGAGCCTTCAGCATGGATACCAAGCGCAGGCTTACACGGATAGAGAGAAAATGATGTTGCTTGAAGAGCTCAAGAGACCAAGATGCGTACATGACCATACTCCAAGAATACCAGGATGTGACAAAGAAGAAAAGAAAGGAATAGCTCTCCAAGCTCATCTTGACCTCATTAAATCGTCCCAGAGAGCTATTTGACATAGTAAAATCTCTTACAAAATGCCCCAATCATAGAGCAAAGGAGAGCGAGGTACAATCCCCACAAATACTAGTGACTGTTTTCAAAGCAAAGCTAGCATGACCAGCACCAAGGCAATCGATATCCCTTCATCACATGAGCTTGGTCCCATTCCCTCCTCCTGGAAAAACTTTCATCCAATCTCATTCAAATATCTTGAGACTATTATCTCTAGTCTCAACACTACCACCTCCCCACTTGACCCATGCCTAGTGTACTGGATCAAAATAGCCCATGCTGAGTTAAGACACACTCTCCTCAGGATTAACCAGCTGTCCCTCACACAGAATCTCATGCCCACCAGCTTCAAGAATGCCTCCATTTGTCCAGTACTTAAAAGTTTTTTCCAAATCCAAGTCTTTCCAACTCCTTTAAGACTATCACAAGCCTACCTGTCTTTGCAAAGATTATCGAAAAGGTAGTATAGCACCAGCTTCAGGACTACAATACTTCCCATGTACCACTTGGCCCACAACAATATGGCTTCAGATTCAACCATGGAGTCAAAACACTCTTAATAGCACTCATAGATAGACTCATAAAGGGCATGGACAGGCCACATCAGAGTTTCATCATGATATTCCTTGACATTGCATCAGCCTTTGATTCAGTTTGTTACAACATTCTTCTATCACATCTACAATCCCTGGGATTAAACCTCAAGCGGTTTCAGTCTTATCTAACAAGTAAATTACAACATGTCGAATTAGGATCATTCAAGTCTTCACCTAATGCCGAGCAACAAGGAGTCCTGCAAAGCTCTGTCTTATCTGCGCTGCTGTTTAATATATATCTCCAGCCCATCTGCTCAAATCATACAGACCCACAATGTATTTTATCACACATATGCAGACAATATAGTGCTGTACATGCCCTTCTCAATCACAAGCCCAACCTTCACCACACTGATAAAATTGTTTCACTGCTGTCACCAACTGGCTCTCAAAGCACAACCTCTCCATGAATTACAAGAAAATGGAAGTTTTCAATGTTATCAGAGATACCACTTTTGATCTTCTGTCAGCCCTGAAAACCCCTGTTGCTGAACTAGAGGTTAAAGCCCAAGTACAGTACCTGGGAATAATACTAGACTAGCGCCTCACCCTACAACCACACGTCAACAACATCATAAAATTGTATTTCACAAAATGCGAATATTACAGCGACTACGTCCTCTTCTGGACTTAAGTGACTTCTGTACAATCTTTCAGACCCTGGGGTTCCCACTTATTGACTGCTGTATCATACTGTAATCCTCCAAAGTTTACTGAAATACACCATTCACCCACTATGGATGGCACAAAATACCGCTGCACACATTATACATGGGGCATCCAGAGTTGATCACATAACACCTATACTGAAGTAGCTCCATTGGCTTCCCTAATTAGGTGAACAAAATACAAAGTCTTATTGACCATCTTCAAAGCATCCCACAACCTATCCTCAGATTAATTTCAATCACTTCTACACAAAGTTCCAAATAGCAGAGCCAGAAGGACAAACACTCAGAATACGTTCATCATCCCCTCTCTAAGAATAAGGAGCCGCCAGACCACCTCTAACTGGGATTTCTCGCTTTATGCACCATCCATTTGGAACACTCTCCCCGAGAACATACGAGCCATCTCTGACCCAAAGACTTTCCGCAAGGATCTTAAAACTCTTCAATGAGTACTTTGACAGTGGAACTTAAAGCTCCCTCTTCTCCCTTCATACACCTCCCTTAGCAATTTCTCCCTCTCCCTGTTGAATTCTCTCATCACCCAGCATTCTGGACGTTCTTCCTCTCTATTATATACTTGTAAATTCTACTCTTCTACTGTATTAACCTCATAGTTCAAGTTATCTCTTCAACCTTCCAAATTCTAGTTTGCGCTGGTCTATGTAACAGTTTGATGTTCATTTAATCTGTAAACCACCCCTTCCTTTCTGAACGCACTACTAAAACACTTGTCCACTCTCTAATTACCTCCCATCTCGATTATTACCACCTCCTTCCTGTTGGTTTCCCTCTGAGTCACCTCTCTCCCCTTCAATCTTTTCAGAACTCTGCTGCACAACTAATCTTTTGCCAGCCTCGATATACTCACATAACCCCTTTTCTCATTAGCTTCCCTTCCGTTTCCGTATCCAGTTCAAACTTCTCCTTCTGACCTATAAATGCATTCATTCTTCTGTTCCTCTCTCCCTGCACCCCTCCTCGTGAACTCTTCTCTTCTACTGGCTTGCTTCTCTCTTTGCCTTTTCTTCCGCTGCCATCTCCACACTTCGATCCTTTTACCTTGCTGCTCTTTTTGCCTGGAACAAACTTCCTGAGTCTGAATGTCAGGCTTCATCTCTGGCCCTTTTCAAATCCATGCTAAAGGATTACTTCTTTGAGGATGCTTTTGGATCCTGAGCCCTTGTTTTCCTTGTGTCTCCTTGATGCAGCATAGCTGCTGAAAAAGCTCTAATTCTCTCACTCACCCACAGAAGGAAAACACACAGACAGGCTGGTATGCAAACAGGAACTTTTAATGTGCGCACAGGCCCAGACAGAGAAACCAGCAATCTCCACAAAAAATCTGAGCCTCGAGGGACGTCCTACAATACCTTATATACTGTACATTTTCAAACTCATTCTACAATCCCATTTGTCTCAGATATTTCCTGTCCACCAATCAGCAGCCCCTGGGGAAGGTACCTGGGTGACCTGTCCAAACCGGTGTGCTCTGGTCTGCTGATTTCTGGGCAAGGGGATATTGTGCTCAAACCTGGAGTGGGGGAAGGGTGCCTGCTGGAATCTTTATGTCTCCTCTTAGCAAGCTGATCACTTATGTAAGGGCATTGTGTTCAGACCTGGAGTGGGGTAAGGGTTACCCACAGCTAAACCTTATGGCTGCCTCACTCCCCCCTTTTTAAGTGAGACCTCAACCGCTAGGGGAGGCAAGCCGCAGAGGGGTGTATTTGGGTCAGGGCCATGACAGTGGTAGCAGCACCTTTGTCACTTCTCTGGCTTTTTTTTTTTTTTTTTGGTGCGGACTGGGAAGGCCTCCACCCATCCCGTGAAAGTGCAGACTAATACTAGCAGATACCGGTACCCATTTGCTCGGGGCATTTCTGAAAAGTCAACCTGGATGTTTCCCATAGGGGTGACCCCATAAGACTGGACCCCTGGGGTTGGCTTGGACCTTGATGGGCATTGTTTTTAGCACATGTGGTGCATTGTCTAACAATTGCAGCTGCCAACGAGGATAAGCAGGAAATGAAGAAATATGGGCAGAGGGTAGTTTCCATTGCTGTCTTGCCCATATGAGTGGCCTGATGAAAAGATAATAGGAATGCTGGGGCAAGGCTGTCTGGGATGACTATCACTGGAGCTGTCCCTGTTTTGGGTAACCTTATCCAACCATCTGTGTGTAACACCCCACCCTCCTCCTGACAGAAGAAATCTAGTTCTCATGTAGTGTACCTCTTGGCCCATTGGCTTAGTGGGACCGGGAACAGGGGGGCTTGTAGATCCTGGGAACCCTCTGGGAAGGACTGGGACAGGGATGTGGTTGCGACCCGCCGGGCTTCTACATCAGCCCGTCTATTTCCCTTAGCTATTTCACTGTTCCCTTTCTCAGGGCCGGATTTAGCTATACGCCATGTACGCCATGGCGTAGGGCCCACAGCTGCAAAGGGCCCACAAAAATTGAAGTAGTTAGGCTTTTTTTTTTAATAAAATAAAAAAAAACCTGCTGGCTGCCGCCGCGGGGCCCCCTCTGCTGCCGCGGCAGCATGGACTGACCCGCGGGGGCCCCCTCTGTAAGCTCGGTCCCTCCCTCCGTGCCTCCGTGTCTCCCTCCGTGCAGGCTGTTAGAGACGCGAAGGCAGACTGTCTCCTTCTGCCTTCCCGTCTCTGTTAAGCCCGCAGGGCTGATGGGAAATTTCCCATCAGCCCCCCTGCGGGCTTAACAGAGACGCGAAGGAGACAGTCTGCCTTCGCGTCTCAAACAGCCTGCACGGAGGGAGACACGGAGGCACGGAGGGAGGGACCGAGCTTACAGAGGGGGCCCCCGCGGGTCAGTCCATGCTGCCGCGGCAGCAGAGGGGGCCCCGCGGCGGCAGCCAGCAGGTTTTTTTTTTAAAAATAAATTTTACTTTAGGCCGGGGGAGGGGGAGGGGGAGGGGGTAGGAGGACTGGTATTGGGGGCTGGGGACTGGGGCTGGAAATGGGTTGGGGGGATTAAGGCTGGAGGTGGGCTGATGAGGAGGACTGGTAATGGGCTGTGGGCTGTTGGGGGGGGGGGTTAGAACTGGTAATGGGCTTTGGGGGGGTTAAGACTGGTAATGGGCTGTGGGCTGATGGGGGCTGTCTGGTAATGGGCTATGGGGGGGCTAGGACTGGAAATGGGCTGGGGGGGGGTTAAGACTGGAGGTGGCTGATGGGGTTAGGACTGGTAATGGGCTGTTGGGGGGGGGTTTAGAACTGGTAATGGGTTTTGGGGGGTTTAGACTGGTAATGGGCTGTGGGCTGATGGGGGCTGTGTGGTAAGGGGCTATGGGGGGGCTAGGACTGGAAATGGGCTGGGGGGGTTAAGACTGGAGGTGGGCTGATGGGGTTAGGACTGGTAATGGGCTGTTGGGGGGGGGTTTAGAACTGGTAATGGGTTTTGGGGGGGTTTAGACTGGTAATGGGCTGTGGGCTGATGGGGGCTGTCTGGTCATGGGCTATGGGGGGGCTAGGACTGGACATGGGCTGGGGGGGGATTAAGACTGGAGGTGGGCTGATGGGGTTAGGACTGATAATGGGCTGTTGGGGGGGTTAGAACTGGTAATGGGCTTTGGGGGGTTAAGACTGGTAATGGGCTGTGGGCTGATGGGGGCTGTCTGGTAATGGGCTATGGGGGGGGGTTAGGACTGGAAATGGGCTGGGGGGGTTAAGACTGGAGGTGGGCTGATGGGGTTAGGACTGGTAATGGGCTGTGGGCTGATGGGGGGGTAGGACTGGCAATGGGCTATGGGGGGCTGACTGGAAATGGGTTGATGGGGTTAGGACTGGAAGTGGGCTGATGGGGGGTTAGGACTGGTAATGGGTTATAGGGGGGGCTTAAACTGAAAATGGGGTGATGGGGGGTTAAGGACTGAAAATGTGGTGATGGGGGGTTAAGGACTGTAAGTGGGGTGATGGGGGGGCTAGGACTGGTATTGGGTTGGGGGGTTGCTAGGACTGGAAATGGGCTGATGGATGGCTAGGACTGGAAATGGGCTGATGCAGGGACTAGAAGGGAATGGATGCTGGGTGAGGCTGGAACTAGAAGGGAGCTGATGTTGGGGGAGGATTAGAATGGGATGGGGCTGGAAGAGTAAAATGGAGAAGGGAAAAATATTTTGTGTGGGAGGGATAAAAAATCTACAATTGGCCGGGTATTGGGAGAGTAAGTGGGGATTGAGGATGGAGGGGTAAAATTTGAGTGGATGAAATAGGAATGAGGAAAGAGCAAAAGGAGAAAGATTAGTATGTTAAAGCAGATGTAGAGAGAGAATGGAAAAAAATCTAGAAGAGAGAAGAAAGGACAAATGGACAGCAGACGATGGAGAGTTAGCAGAAGACACGAAGAAACCAGAAGAAAGTGGCTGGAGCAATTGCAGCTGAAAAAAATGCACAAAAGGTAGAAAAATATCTCTTTATTTTGAATTTATTAATTGGAATATGTCAGCTCTGGTAAATGTGCATCATTAACGTCTGCGCTTTGTTTAGTACAAGAGCAAATTAATGTATAGTTTTATTTCTATAGTGTTGTACATTCCAAGTTTGGCTTTTGGGATTCCCAGTTTAATTATTGTCTTCCTATTTCTAAATTGTGATTACTTGTTTGGTGATGGTCTATGTTCTGCATGTGTAACTGAGCTGAGGTGTTCTGTTTATATAATTCCTATTTGACATTGCCACTTGTTCTCTTTCCCCAGTAGGTCATGTATTGTTGTTCTCTGAAATGTATTGGTTTAATATTTGCAGTGTTGCCTTTTGATTGGTAGAGTATGGTGCTTTGTGAGTCCTGGTAGTGCTGTTAGGATACGGCGGGTTTACTATGGGCAGTGTTTGTAGTAGTTCCTAATGTGTCTGGCAGTTGGCACTGGATTATAGTAATGTAGAAATCTTTTAGTCTTTCTTTATCCATACACTCATTAAGAGGCACGTTTACTAAAAGTTAGTATATGGTAACATTATGCAAATATTTATGCAAATGAGGCCCCTTATGCAAATGAGGTCCGCACCCCCCTTGGGCCGCCCCTGCTGGGGGCCCACAATTTTTGTTGGCGTAGGGCCTCACTCAAGGTAAATCCGGCCCTGCCCTTTCTGGTGGCTTCTGTAGTGCATAACGGCTACTGCTTTAGGATGCCAGACTGCTTCTAACAGGGCCAATACCTGGGGACCGTTCTTTATTTCTGAGCCAGCTGCAGTAACTAACCCTCTTTCCTTGTACAGGGCCCCATGGGCATGTAGAGTGGCAAAGGCATACCGGGAGTCTGTGTATATATTCACATGATGGTTAGTCCCAAGGGTAAAGGCACGGGTAAGGGCAATGAGTTCCGCCTTCTGTGCGGAAGTTCCAGGGGGCAAAGGCTGAGCTTCAACTATCTCTTCCATCGTCATCGTCACCACCGCGTACCCCGCACACCTGCGGCCCTCTAGCACCAGACTGCTTCCATCTACGAAGTAGGTCTCATCCGGATTGCTTAACGGCACACCTGTCAGATCAGGGCGACTGGAGAAGACTGTATCCATCACTTCCAGGCAGTCATGATCAGGTGGTCCCGGGCCAACAGGCAGGAATGTAGCAGGGTTTAAGGCTTGGCTGGTAGTTATCTGCACTCTGGGATTTCCCCATAACATGCTCTGGTATTTTAACATCTGGGAGCTGGTGAACCAGTGACTTCCTTTATGCTCTAGCAATGTTTGGACTGAGTGTGGGACGGTGACTAGAAGGCCTTGGCCCATGGACAGTTTATCAGACTCTTCCACCAACAAGGCTGTTGCTGCTATTGCTCTCAGGCAAGGTGGCCATCCCTTGGCCACTGGATCCAGCAGGTTAGACAGGAAGGCGACTGGTCGCGGCCAAGACCCCAGTTGTTGGGTCAAGACGCCCAAAGCTGTTCCTGCTGCTTCGTGTACATAGAGGGTGAAAGGCTTGGTGACCTCCGGAAGGCCTAGGGCCGGTGATGACAGTAATGCCCTTTTCAAATGTTCGAAGGCCTCCTGTTGGTCACGACCCCATTCAAGGGGGGCTCTTCTCTGGGCCCTTTGTAGACTCATAGAGGGGCTTTTCCGGCACACTGCTTCCTTCCTTTCGCTCCCCAACCGTCGGTTTCCTTTTGACAGATGGAATCCCAGATACTTCACTTCCGACTGACATAACTGAGCCTTTTTTTTTGGAAACTCGGTAACCCGCATCGTACAGAAGTTGGAGAAGCTCTGTGGTTGCCAGTATACATTCAGCCTCAGAGTCAGCAGCGATTAGCAGGTCATCAACGTACTGCAGAAGTACTCGTCTGCCGGGCTCCCCCGGAGGGAAACTAGCGAGATCTTGGGCCAATGCTGTGCTGAAAATGGTAGGGGAGTTCTTGAATCCCTGTGGTAAGTGAGTCCAGGTAACTTGGGACTTTCTGCCAGTAGCAGGGTCCTCTTTCTCGAAGGCAAACAGGTGCTGGCTTGCAGTAGCCAGGCGTATACAAAAGAAGGCATCTTTTAGGTCCAGTACTGAGAAGTGAGAAGCAGTCGCCGGGATGAGGCCCAACAGTGTATAAGGGTTTGGTACTACTGGATGCAGAGTCACAGTGGCCTCATTGACACGACGGAGATCCTGAACAGGTCGGTAGTCTGTGGTTCCAGGTTTTCGGACTGGCAGCAAAGGAGTGTTCCATGCTGATTGGCAGGGCCGCAGGATACCATGCTGTAGTAGCTGCACCAGATGATGATGAATTCCTTCCACAGCTGCCCGCGGCAGCGGGTATTGTCGCACGTGTACCGGGGAAGCTCCCGGCTTCATTTCAATGCATACGGGAGGGATGTTGATGGCCATTCCGGGGGGGTTTCCTTCAGCCCATACTCCAGGGGGCACTGATTCCCACGTATCCAGGGTAGCCACATCAGATTTGGGCCTGTTCTCATATAACTGCCATTCTTCTTCTCGGGGGACGGACAGTACCAAAACTGTTGGGCCCAGGCTGGGTATTTCGAGCTCAGCCTGGCCGTCAGACCCGAATGAGATTTGGGCCTGGAGTAGGGTTACCAACTTTTTCACCGAGAAAAACCCGACACCTGTGGCTTGCCATGCTCCACCCATTCTCCACCCTAGTCCCACCCCTGCCCTGCCCCAGCCCCACCCACAAAAATTACCGAGGATACGTGTAGGCTAACTTCCTTGGTCAGATAATAATTAAACTGGGAACCCCAAAATCCAAACATGAAATGTACAACACTGGAGAAATAAAACTATAAAGTAATTTCCTCTTGCACTAAACAAAAACGCAAAGATGTTATCAATACACACTTCCCAGACCAGACATATTCCAGCTAATAAATTAAAAATAAAAAGTATTTTTCTACCTTCTGTTTGGGCGTTTTATTTTTCAGTTGCAATTGCTCCAGTCACTTTCTTCTGGTTTCTTCGTGTCTTCTGCGAGCTATCCATTTGTCCTTTCTTCTCTTTTAGATGTTTTCCATTCTCTCTCTATTTCTGCTTTAACATACTGATTGTTTCCCTTTTGCTCTTTCCCCCCAATTCTTTCCTTATTCCTTTATCATCTGTTTACATTTCACCCTTCCATTCTCAAGCCCCTCTTACTCTCCCAATACCCAGCCCATCATAGACTTTTCTTCCACACAAAATATTTTTCCCCTCTCCATTCTCATTCCCCAACTATTCTAGTCCTCCCCCAAAATCAGTTCCCTTATAGTTCTAGACCCACCCAGCATCCACTCCCTTCTAATCCCATTCTCCCATGCCCCACATCAGCCCATTTCCAGTCCTATTCCAGCTCTTCATCAGCCCATTTCCAGTGCTAGCCCTCACATCACAGACCATTTCCAGTCCTAGCCCCCCCAATCACAGCCCATTTCCAGTCCAAGTCCCCCATCACATCCCATTTGCAGTCCGAGTCCCCCCGCACCATCACAGCCCATTTGCAGTCCTAGCCCCCCCCCACCATCACAGTCCATTTGCAGTCCTAGCCCCCCTAATCACAGCCTATTTCCAGTCCAAGTTCCTCCTCCCGCCCCCACCTCCCATTTCCAGTCCATGTCCCCCCCCCCCCCCACATAGCCCTTTTCCAGTCCAGGTCCCCCTCCCCATCACAACCCATTTCCAGTCCATGTCCACCCCCCCCCCCCATAGCCCTTTTCCAGTCCAGGTCCCCCTCCCCATCACAACCCATTTCCAGTCCATGTCCACCCCCCCCCATAGCCCTTTTCCAGTCCAGGTCCCCCTCCCCATCAAAACCCATTTCCAGTCCTAGTCCCCCCCCCCCCACATATCCCTTTTACAGTCCAGGTCCCCCTCCCCATCACAGCCCATTTCTTTCCAGTCCAATGCCCCCCATAGCCCTTTTCCAGTCCAGGTCCCCCCCCTTCACAACCCATTTCCAGTCCAAGTCCCCCTAATCACAGCCTATTTCCAGTCCAAGTTCCCCCTCCCTCCACCATAGCCCATTTCCAGTCCCAGTTCCCCCCCCCCATAGCCCTTTTCCAGTCCTGGTCCCCCTCCCCATCACAACCCATTTCCAGTGCATGTCCCCTCCCCCCCCTAGCCCTTTTCCAGTCCATGTCCCCCCCCCCCAGCCCTTTTCCAGTCCAGGTCCCCCTCCCCATCAAAACCCATTTCCAGTCCATGTCCCCTCCCCCCCATAGCCCTTTTACAGTCCAGGTCCCCCCCCCCATTACAGCCCATTTCTTTCCAGTCCAAGTCCCCCCCCCCCATAGCCCTTTTCCATTCCAGGTCCCCCCCCCCCATCACAAACCATTTCCAGTCAAATTCCCTCCTCCTAGCCCTTTTCCAGTCCAGGTCCCCTCCCCCCATCACAGCCCAGGCAGTCCTTGGCCTCCCCCCCCCCCAAAACCGCATTGCCTTTAACCTTTCCCACCAATCGCGGCTTCACAGGAACAGCCGCCAGTGTGAAGGAAAAGGCTCTTCACGCTGGCGGCTGTACGGAGGGAGCCGGGGCCTCGCGCGGGCTTCCCCGGCTCCCTCTGAAGCCCTCCGGGTTGGGAGAAAAGCCGGTTTTGTCTCTGCGCCGGCAGCCGGCCTGGCCATAGAAAAACCGGCCAGGCCGGCTGAAAACCGGCCAGTTGGCAACCCTAGCCTGGAGTTTTGCCAGAACATCCCGACCCAACAAGGGTATGGGACATTCAGGCATATACAGGAACTGGTGAGTGATGGTCCGTCCCCCCATCTGGCACGTGCGGTTTTTGCAGGGAAAGGTCTCTGGGCCCTCTCCCCCGTGGCTCCCACAATAGTTACTGATTGGGAGGAGATCGGGGCCACTTGTTGGGTGACCACTGAGTATGTTGCTCCGGTATCGACCATGAATTGCATTTTCCGGTCCCCTAAATTCATGTTGACCATAGGCTCCTGGGGGCCCAACAGAAACTTGGAGCCCAGTCTGGCCTAGTAGTCATCCGAGTCATAGTGTTCCATAGTTGCAAGGCCTTCGAAAGCTGGTCTCGGTGGAGGCGGGAAAACATCATGCTGGTCTTGCTCCCGTGTAGTTCGTACAGGTGCTCTTACACCCCTCGCGGATGGATATCTCCCTCACCTTGTGTTACGATTTGGACACTCATTCTTCCAATGTCCCTCCTCTTTGCAGTAAGCACATTGAGTGGGGCCTAGGGGAAACCTCGGCCCCCCGTATCCGTGGCCTCGTCCTCGTCCCCTATTTTCTCCTCTGGCCCAGGCTGGAACTGGTGGTCGCTCGGCTAGGGCGGCTGCTAGGAAGTCTGCCTTTTTCTTCATCCGACGCTCCAACTCTCACTTCTGCTCCTGGTCACGATTTACATATATTTTTTGTGCTACTTCCATCAATTGTGTTGTATTCATGCCCATAAACCCTTCCAGTTTCTGCAGCTTCCGCCGTATATCACCTTGTGCCTGTGCCACAAAGGCATTATTCACCATACGAAGATTCTCCTGGGCCGCTGGATCGTAGGGGGTGTATAATCGGTATGCTTCAGTCAGACGCTCATAAAATGCCGCCGGACTCTCATCAGGAAGCTGGAGAACTTCTGCGATTTTACTGATGTTCATAGCTCGTTGCCCCCCCTTCTTAAGGCCCTCAAGGAGCGCAGTCCGGAAACGAGTGAGAGCCACTGCTCCAAGAGGGTCGTTCGGGTCCCAGCGGGGGTCTTCATTCGGGAAATCTGCCTCTGCCTGCTGCCGTGGATTTATAACTCCCTCACGGGCAGGATGTGTCTCCAGCCACTCGAGGGTGGCCCGTACAATGCGCGCCCGTTCCTCTGTACTGAATAAAGTGGAAAGCAATTGTTTAATGTCCGACCAGGTAGGCTGGTGTGTTTGCATAATACTGGTCATAAGATCTGTCAGTTCTTGGGGCTTTTCGGTATAGGAGGCATAGTGGGTTTTCCAGTTCAACAGGTCCGTAGTGGAGAAAGGGACATAAATCAAGCTGGATGGTCCCACTGCCACCTGCCCAGTAGCATCAAGATACGGGAGCCCCTGTACTTGTCGTAGTGGCATTTGGAGTTCATGCGACCGCAGGCGGCAGGCTACCAGGGTGGACGATTGAAGCTCAGCCTCTGTGCTCTCAGGGGAGGAGATGTGGCACTGGAGGTGGTATCAGAAGTGGGAGGGGTGGAGGATGCGGGAGGGGAATCTGAAGATGAGGGGCCGGAATCCGTAGAATCTTCCCTAAATCTGGCATCACCCACCCCATGAGAAGGTCTTCTTAACCCTTTAGCTATGGGCGGATCCTGCAGTGGTGCGGATGGGACATGGGGTTGAAGCAGAGGGAGGGGGCGTGGAGGAATATCTGGAGAGTCCTGCCCCTGGTAGATAGGGGCGGGCGTCCGTCCCTTTTGGCGACCGATGGCTGCCACCATTATTCTACACTGATCCTCATGACAGCGCTGGAACCATCTTGGTCTGAGCTGGCATATGGCCAGCCATGAATCAATATATGGAAACTGGTCTGGGTGTTCTTTCGCTACAATTTGATGGACTAAAACCACAGTGGGCAGATCTGTGGACCCCTGGGGGGGCCACAGCTTGACTAAGGCTGGCCATTCCCTCTGACATAGAAAAGATAATCGAGAGGGGGAGAGGGGAACCCCATAATCCTCCCCAAACCCAGATTTAAATTTGCGAAGCATGCACTGTAGGGGCGTTTGCACTTTTGACTTTCCCGACCCCATGCTCAAATTCTAGTTCAATGACTAAATATAGTCTTCTAATCTAGTCTCAATTCAGGAAAATGCAATTTTACAATACAGATCTTCTAATCCAATCTCAATTCAGGGAAAAAAAATTTACAATATGCATCATCTAATCCAATCTCAATTCAGGAAAAAGCAATTTACAATACAGATCTTCTAATCCAATCTCAATTCAGGAAAAATGCAATTTACAAAATACACATTCTAGCTGCAGCATGAGATTTGATTTGGATAATAGTGGTATAAGAAAGTATAGCTAGCTATTTTTTAAAATGTCCACTAGATGGAGCTCCAGGATCACTTTAACCATGAGGAATAGTAGTATGAGAAATACAGCTAATGTCCACTAGATGGAGCTCCAGAATCACTTTAAGTGCTGTTTCCTTTAGTATCTCAGTGTAGCTTACACGTGGTCTTCACAAGATGGCCGCCTCCTCGTGCATTCCACACCGGCTTCGGCTCACTCGCCACCAATGGCACTGCACAACTCCAGACACCGGCTCAGCTGCTCCTGAACTTTAAAAAGGCAAGGGATAGGCATCGGTTCAAACAGCACCGGACTTAAAACGAAGCAGGGGAACACAGATCGGGACTCCCCCAGCAAACAGAAGGGCACCTCGAGCAGGCCCAAAACGGACGCTCCAGCGCGCCGACGAGGCAAACAGGAAAAAAAAAAGGACAAATCAAAGGGGGAGAGCCAGCCGGCCCACGGCGCGCAAACTACAAAAAAGAACAAATCAAAGGGGGAGAGCCAGCCGGCCCGCGGCGTGCAAACTACAAAAAAGAACAAATCAAAGGGGGAGAGCCAGCCGGCCCGCGGCGCGCAAACTACAAAAAAGAACAAATCAAAGGGGAAGAGCCAGCCGGTGTCCACGGACAAATTGCGGTCAGTACAAGTTTTTAATAATCAGCTTGGAGGGCACACTTAAGGGGGTTAAGTACTAATATTTTAGGCAATTTTTAATAGCTTTGGCAGCGCTGCACTTTAAATACCTTTAAGGGGCCCGAGGTGGCAAAGTTAAATTTATACTGCAGTTATTTACCAGTACTCGCAAGCGCCCCCCCCCCTATTCCTACCAGATTTACCAGATACCAGATACAGACAGGACGAGCAATGGTTTCAGAGCCTCTAGGACCCTTACTCGGACTGCTCATTGCGGGTGATCGGGCCGCTACAGGTTCACAGAAATTACCAAATACCAGAATTACCAGATTTACCAGATACAGGAATACTGAACTACCCAAAACAGTAAAACAGTACTCACCAGAACTCTGATCAGACAGAGAGTTTGGATGCCAGTCTATCCAGACGGTTTTCAATCGGGGGGGGGTCAGCCGCAGGGACCGACCGACCAGATGAGTCAAGGTGTCCTTCCGGAGCACAAAAGGGGGCCCAGGGCGCCAAGGACCGTTAATCACCTGGAGGGGCCCGGTCCCTGACTGGCGGAGGCCCGATCCTGCAAAAAGCAGTAGTCTTCCCACCGTGGGTGTGATGAGAGAGGCTTTTCTTTTAATTTAATTTAATTGGTCCCACCTGGGGTGCCAGAAATGATGCAGCATAGCTGCTGAAAAAGCTCTAATTCTCTCACTCACCCACAGAAGGAAAACACACAGACAGGCTGGTATGCAAACAGGAACTTTTAATGTGCGCACAGGCCCAGACAGAGAAACCAGCAATCTCCACAAAAAATCTGAGTCCCGAGGGACGTCCTACAATACCTTATATACTGTACATTTTCAAACTCATTCTACAATCCCATTTGTCTCAGATATTTCCTGTCCACCAATCAGCAGCCCCTGGGGAAGGTACCTGGGTGACCTGTCCAAACCGGTGTGCTCTGTTCTGCTGATTTCTGGGCAAGGGGATATTGTGCTCAAACCTGGAGTGGGGGAAGGGTGCCTGCTGGAATCTTTATGTCTCCTCTTAGCAAGCTGATCACTTATGTAAGGGCATTGTGTTCAGACCTGGAGTGGGGGAAGGGTTACCCACAGCTAAACCTTATGGCTGCCTCATCCTTACCCTTCCTATTCTATCTTTATTCTTATCTTTTGTCATGTCTGTCTAAATTAGATTGTAAGTTCTGATGAGCAGGGACCATCTTTATATGTGTCTGTACAGCGCTGTGTATGCCTTGTAGCGCTCTATAAATGATCAATAGGTCTATAAAAATAGCTAAATAAATATTTGTTTAGCGAGGGTCACAACAAAAATTCTGATACGTGAAAACAGAAAAAACATTTTTTAAATAACTACTTCCCTGCACATAATGACTTCCTCTTTCTCCAGTCTTTGGGGCCCTAATTATTCCATTATCTGAGAAGAAGCCTATTCAAATCCAGGCTAAAACCCCGCCTATTCAAGACTGGTTTTGGATCCTGACCTTCTTATTCCACTGTCTAACACTCGTGTGTGTTTTTAATTAATTCCCTTAAAGAAAAGCCTAGTCCTTTGTTTGTTCTGATTGTTTGTGGAGCAGGGACCATCTCTTAAATACAAATGATAAGTAGTAGCAGTAGTAGAAGAAGAGAAGGATATAAGGGGATCACCTCTGTAAAGGGACAGACTCCTAACATAAAAATCAAAATTGGGGGACTGTGGAGGAAAAAGGCAAGAGTAGTGTTAGTAGTAATTGGTGTCCTTGTAATCTCCAAAGACCCAGACCATCACCTCAACACATTAGTTGTCAATAAACTTTCCAGCCATCAGCTACATACCTCTCTCAGGTCATTAGGAAAGATGTATTACTTAGAGATTGTATTACTAATGAAAGATTTATTTGAATCAGCAAGGAATATTGAACTTTTGAACCATCCTGTATGTGAGGAATCATGCGGAGCCAGCTGTTTACTAGCCCGGAGACCAAAGGTGTAGGGAATGACTGACCAGAATTGTTTATTAACTCGGAGAACAAACAAAGGCTGGAGAAGGACTGGTCAGAAATTACTGTTTAGCAAAGGTGTATGGGGTGGAGAATAAACCTCATGTGAGGAGTCATGCTGTCCAGCTGTTACACGTTTGTTACAGCCTATAAAAAGAGCTAGAAAATACAGAGCTGATGTCCGCATGGCCAGCACGTGAAGAATCCCAGACTTTTCTCCAGCCTTCGCTGTGGCTCTCCCAGCTGATGATAAAAATGGGCTGTGATGATCTTAGAAGTTTGGTGATGAATTGTTCTATGTGTTGTCCTTCTAATAGGGAGGGAGGAGTGGCCTAGTGGTTGGGGCAAGTTACCTCAGGCCAGAAGGTCAGGGGTTCAAATCCCACTAGAGGACAGCAACCTTGGGCCAGAAGGGCTGGGGTTTCTAGTCCCACAGGTGCTCCTTGTGGCCTTGGGCAAGCCACTTAACCCTCCATTGCCCATGTTCCCTGTAAATAGTTATCTCTAAGTTATAATGCCCTGTTCAATGTAATTTCAGTTTGTTCAATGTAAACCACCTTAATATCATGAAAGGTGGTATATAAGAAATGTTAAATAAATAATAGTGTTATATTCTCTAGCTAATTGTCATATTAAATAGCTTATTAAATACCATGCATGTGTGGCTGTTTGATCTTGAATTTAATATCATAGCAGGGCAATACAGAGATCCAAATCCAGTCAGTGATTATCTGTTAGACTGTGTGAGGTATATTAAATAAAAGTAACTATAACCATAGTAATAACAATACTACTACAAATAATAATGCACAGATAATAACCTACAGTTCAAAATACAAAATACATTCAGAGGTTAAAGTAAAAGCTGAAGGATCAGTTTCAAGTTCTGGTGCTGATGGTGATATAGAAGCTACCGCTGTCAGAGGTCTGTTTTACATGAAAAAAAACAGTTATATTTGTACATTAGTGGTTCTGCAAGGGTTTATCACAGAGTGCATAATTGCATCCCCCCCCCCCCCCCCGAGGAAGGCAAACGCCGAAATGCGTAGGGGTTGTTTTAACCAATAAAGGCACCTGTGACCTCCATACGCCACACGCTTGTTGTGTTTCTGTCTCCCACATTCTGCAAGGGCTGTTGCTCTCTTTGTGGTTCCTTCCCTCCATATTTGTTCTGGTTCAGTTCACATATCTTGCTTGGAGGCAGGATACAACATATTTCATAGCAGTGTCTTCTCTTTCTTCCCAATGTTACGAGGTAGTTAAAAATGAAAGAGTAGATACCTAGTGTTCTTAAGAGAACAGCATGAAAAATCCTGGTATGGCTCAAATAGAATAGGAAAATAGGTGATTTGTGGGGGGGGGGGGGGGGAGGGAGAGAGATAAAGTTTTAATTTCTACAGATGCGGAACGTTTTGATGACATCATCAAGAGGGAGTGTTTCTGCAGAAGGTCTGCAATGTTGGTGCTGTGATGCTGGAAAGTCAGTCAGTGAATGTTTATGAAAGAGACTGGAAGTGTATGATGGGTGCTGTGTACTAGAGACCTCTGGTTGAGTGTTTTCTGAGAAAATTTGGGGCTTAAATGAGAGACAATGAAATTAGATGGGAAAAGGATGGGTTTGAGTGGAATTTATTTGTTTTAAGTCAAATCTGACTGATAGGAGAAAAAAACATAGGGTACAGTAACTGAGTTAGGGTAGGTGCCTTGAGAAATAAATTATTTTAAGGGACCTAAACTAGTTTTAGGTTTGTTTATTTAATTGAGAAGCAGGATTGTATGAAGACAACAGAGGTGTGAAGATTGGTGGAAGACTCATCAACAACCTTCGCTATGCCAATGAAACCACATTACTGGCTGAAAGTGAAGATGATCTGAAACATTTGCTTCTCACAATCAAAGAACATAGTCTCAAAATGGGCGCTCACCTTAATGTAAAGAAGACAAAGATGATGACAACTGGCATAATCAACAGGTTCATCGTTGAAGGAGAAGAAATTGAAATTGTGAACAACTTTAACCTACTTGGATCAACTATCAATAAAGAAGCAACAAGCAGCCAAGAAATCAGACGACGCATTGCTCTTGGCAGAATGGCTATGAAAGACCTAGATAAGAGTCTCAAGAGCAGAGATGTCTCTCTCCATACAAAGATTCGACTTGTTCAAGCCATGGTATTATCAATAACATCATATGGATGTGAAAGCTGGACAGTGAAAAAGACAGACAGGAAGAAAATTGATGCCTTTGAATTATGGTGCTGGCGGCGAATACTGTGTATACCATGGACTGCCCGAAGAACAAACCAGTCGGTACTAGAGGAGATCAAACCTAAGCTTTCTTTAGAAGCTCAGATGACAAGACTTCGACTTTCATACTTTGGACACATAATGCGAAGAGAGAGATCATTAGAGAAAGACATCATGCTTGGCAAGATAGAAGGTCAACGCAAAAGAGGAAGGCCAACAATGAGATGGATCGATACAATAACAGCAGCTATAGGTACCAGTCTGTCAACAATGAGCCGCCTGACTGAAGACCGTACACAATTTAGGATAGCTATCCAGAGGGTCGCCATGAGTCAACTCCGACTCAACGGCACTTAACAACAACAACAATTTAATTGAGGGAAGGTTTATTCGGTAAAAGGGAATCCTGGTATAAATGTAATTACTGACCATTTATAGATATAAATGAAATCAATATTTTATGGAAAAACATAGGAATCTATGGAAACAAACTAGAATTTAAAATCAAATTGTTAGTGATTTAAGCTAAATTGATAGGGGTTTAAAAGGTAAGCCTCTTGGTAGACCTGAAACCCATATAGAAAAAATATAAGAGGGATCAAGAGTCTTACTGTAGAAGACAGAGGATGTTGGTGTTGCAGCTTTAAATATGGGTACACAGGTACGAGAAGAATGATGAGGTAGGTATATGGGAGACTGAATGGAAGTGTGAGGAGGGGGAGGAAAAGAGGAAGAGTGAATGGGCTGAGACTGAAGTGAGAGTGACTTGGGTGAGAAGTTTTTTTGGTTTTTTTTCTTGGCTAGCCTGCTTTTCCCTTACTATAAGGATAGTATAGTTTTTTTAGCATCTAAATTTTTGGGGAGGGAGTGAAAGGACAGGTAAGGGTAATTAGAGGTAGTGTGGGAATAGGAGTAAGTTCTTTTATCCATATCTAGTAGAGAAGACTCTGCAATCCTGGGTTCCTGATCCTGGAGGTTTTCGGGCAAAGAGGCCAAACTACTGACGCCAAGTTGCGGAAGCAAAGTCCCTGAAGCACATACTTCACGAAAGAAAAAATCTTCAAGATTAAAAGGGCCCCAATGATCTTCGAATGGAATAGTGATAAGCTCTTCTGTTCGCATTTCTGAGCCCAAAGTCAATTGGACACGTATGATAATATATTGAGAAGTTCTTTTATTTGGTTACTTATATCTTTTCAGATTTATAGTTTATAATTACTTTGTGAATAAATACTTACCTTATATTGGCATTTACCGGAGTCCTTTTGAAATAATAAATTCTGTAACGTCAAGTGCTCCCAAGGTTCTAATTCTTACTTTTAGATTTTTTATTTGCCAGTTGTTTTCCTGGTTCTCTTCCTTCCGGTGAGAGGGAAAAGAGAGGTAGGAATATTCCTAGGAAATCTAGGTTTATTTTTGTTCCAAGTGTCCCCCACTGAAACTGTTGAATTAATGGTATGATAACCTCGGACATTGTGATATAAATCTGGCAATTTAATGATTTAACATTTCAGTCAGGGGCACCGGTTTACACCAGGATTATACAATTTTTTCATGTTCATTCTTTGATTTTCTGTCTCAGCTCTAGGAAACATGGGTCTGTGGCTCCCTCTCTCTTCCCTCCCTCCTATTTTACATTTTTTGTGCCTTACCCAGCATTGCCCTTATCTCCACCATACAACAGAGTTTGTATTTGAGATATTACAGGAATGCATTTCCCACCATCCCCAGTCTCCCTAGAGCCTAAGAAAAGGGTATGGAAGTACTACATTTCCCATAGCTGCAGGACCCTCCCCATGATGTCACTTCCTCCTAGAAGGGGCAAAGCTTGTTGTACTGTACTGTACACTGTACAGAGCTGATATCTGGCAACACCAGAGAGAAGCTAGAACAGACTCTGATCCTGCAAAGCCCAAAGCTGCCCTCCAGGGAGCCTGCTGAGAGCCAGGGCTGGAGCTGGTGCTGTGGAGACGGTCAGGAGAATGGCTGCAGGACTTTCTGCTCAGCAGGTAGGAGACTGGCAGGAGGCGGGCAGCTAGGGAGACAGTGCCAGGCAGTGCCATCCACCCTTTGAGACACACATGCTGCATGGGGCAAGCAGAAGAAGAAATGAGCCTGATATTGCTCAGTCTATTCCTTGGGCTCCAGAAAAGACCGTTCTGCTCGTTATTCCCTGCAGCCCCTCATGCTCTTCTTCCTGGTTCCCCTCCCCTCACACAGCAGCTCTCAGCCTCTCACTTCCTCCTTCATATGATCTGTTTAGATTCTCCTTCCTCTTGCCCTCCCCTTTGTGCACTGTTTTGAGTGAACCTTGCAAAAATAAGAGCTTAAATTTAGAAATAATGCATAGCAGAACTGAAAGGCAAATCATATCTGAATTTCATATCACAATATTAATCAGTCTAAAGTTTTATCCTTCTATAATTGCAAAAGACAGTCTAAACCTTTTTGTTTTCAAACAGCTACATCAGCAGAAAAGGTGCAGCTGGAATATATGGATTGCAGCTCACCACTGAGATAAGAGGAATAGCTACTAATTAATTTATTAACGATGTCCTGGCTGTTCTCCTTACCCTAACAGTGTGTGCTGTTATAGGGTTCACTGCACACATCTATTGCACTTTCAGCGTGTCAGGCTGGGCTGTAAGGAACAACTCCCACACTCAGCCTAGTGCTCTTCCAGTGTAAATTAGGACATGCACTTGTTTGAAATTTAGGCATTACAGGAAAAGATTCTCATTTATTTAAGTTCATTTTAGAAGCAAATTTACCACTATATTCATAGTAACTTAGCTTATGAAGGCAGATAAAGATCAGTATGGTCCATCTAGTCTGCCCAGTAAGGCGGCAAGAGTAGGTGCAACTGCCACTCTCTGCAGGTCACCCCTCCCCATGCTTTTGTTTACGGGTGTACCCACCTCTCTGTGTAGGTCACCCCTATTTGTTGAGATATAAGAGATAGTTATGTTTGTTTTGATTTCCTTATCGTCCCTCCAGTCCAGTCCCCCACCTCTGGGTAGTGTACCTCTTCCAGCAGCTGGGAGACTGAGCATGTCATCTTTTTAATGACACTAGTGTACATATGCAGCTGGCACGAGCCCACCAGCTCCAGACTCCAAGCAGCTGGAGGAGGTTGTGAGCTAGGGTGCTAGACTCACAGAAGAGACAACTAGAGTTTGTTAGAGTTTGCTTTTATTTCCCCTGTTAAGGTGCAGGTTTCTTTGTTTTTAAAGGCAGAAGTGTAAAAAAAAAAATAATCAGAAGGAACAGAGAGAACCCGGGAGACAACAGGGCTGAGGCGAGGATAGTCCTTCTTCCCTCTATCCCCTCAGAATTTCGGGGGGGGGAGGGTTCTGTGGGGGCCTTCCTCAGCCTGAGACTTGACTGCTCCCGAATCCGTTATCGGGCGAGGAGCCGCTGCAGGGGCTGCAGTTGCTTGACAGGAGTGAAAGCTGGCAGCCCCGAGTCCCCCCCCCCCCCCACTCAGCGCTGAAGCCAGGAAGGAAGGCTGAGCGCGAGGGGTAGAAAAGCCATGCAGCAAAGAGGCTCCAAGGTAAGAGTGGCGGGGGGGGGGGGGGAGGACAGCAGAAACCTTTAGCAACCGCCAGAACATGAGGAGACAGAGAGTGGCCTGCAGCCGCATGTTTGGGAGCCTGCAGCGGTGTGGGAAACTCCCCCTGCTGCATTTAGGTGTGATTTCTGCTTATTCAGGCCCGCATGTGTTTAACCCCCTGCTGTGTTTTGGGTGCCTGGGAGAGGCAGCCACCGGAGAATAAAGCAGGACAGAGCAGCCTCTTCGTAGGGGGCCATTTGCCATTTCTTTTTCATTTCAGTTTCAGTTAATTACTGTAGATTTTATTTTATTTTAGTTCAAGTACTCTAGTGCTCTGTGTCTGAGCCTGTGGAGGTGCAGTGGGCTGGGGATCCTTTTACCTACCCGGATACAGATTGACGGCATTCCTGGGGAATGCCCCCAGCCCTTCCCAACATGCCGACCAGACCGCAGTGCCTGGTATAGGATGGCATCAAGGGGTGAGAACCCCACTTGATCCTTAAGCATTCCTTGTGTTACACAGCTCAAAACTGATTCAGTGCACAATGACTTGATGCAAACATGTGGGAAAGGCCTAATCAGATAGGCCATGGTTTGTTGCTGGGTGGATTTTCAGAGGGCTGTTTTGCTAGGTCAGGTGATCTAACAGGCACTTGGTTGAGACATTGTTGCTTTTTCCTGAGAAGGGTCAGATTAAAAGTCAGAGAGAAATAAAGATGTGTAAAAAAAAAAAAAAGAGGTGCTGCATATAGGTTTGTAGCAGCTACAGTTCTGGGGAAAACGAGGGACAGGGGAGATATGATTCAGACCTTTAAATACTTAAAGAGTATTAATGGACAAACAAAGCTCATCCAAAGACGGGGAAGCTGTAAAACTAGAGGACATAACATGAAGCTGCAAGGGGGTAAACTGAAAGGTAATGTCAGGAAATACTTTTTCACTGAAAGGGTGGTGGATGCTTGGAATGCCCTCTCGATGGAAGTGGTGGGGGCAAACACAGTGACGGAATTCAAAATGGCATGGGACAGACACAGTGGATCCCTTTACAGCAACAGGATAAAATCAAAATAAACATAACTATCTCTTATTTCTGAACAAATAGGGGTGACCTACATAGAGCGGTGGGTACACCCCTAAACAAAGGCATGTGGAGGGGTGACCTGCACGGAGCGGCAAGTGCACCTACTCTTGCCGCCTTGCTGGGCAGACTAGATGGACCATACTGGTCTTTATCTGCCGTCATATACTATGTTACTATGTATCTGTACAGCGCTGCATATGCCTTGTAGCGCTATATAGATGATTATTAATAATAAAATAATAATAATAATCATCATCATCATCATCATAGTAAGAGTGGGCATTTGGCATTGGCGGTGGTAGCAAAGAGATCCGCCTCTGGGGTACCCTACTTCATGAACAGTTCATGGAGCACTGTGAAGTCGAGGGACCATTTTTGGGGGTCCAGGTATCGACTTAATGAATCTGCCAATTGGTTCTGAGCCACCGTCAGGTAGGTCACTCTGAATTAGATCCCTATTGAGAGAGCAAAGAGCCAGAGACGTATGGCTTCATGACGTAGTCAGAGGGAGGCTGTTCCCCCTTGCTTGTTTATGTAGAATATGGAGACTTGATTATTGGTTTGAATCAAGAGGATCTTGTGGCTCTCCCAGCCATGGAAGACGTTAGGGGCATAGAAGACTGCCTGGAGCTCCAACATACTGATGTGCAGCAATTGCTCGTGTGCCAGTCATAGACCTTGTGTGGAAAGATGGAGACAGTGCACTCTTCAGGCAAACACAGGAGGCGAGGGTCAGGGTCAGGCATGATGTAACGCAATGTTTTCACACGCTGCCCTCTCATCAGCAATTTGCTTAGCCCACAGTCCGCGGTTTGATCTGTCATGCGCGATTTTATGATAATGGGCATGAAATCAAAGGATATAAAAGAATCCGTTTCAAACGCGCTCACTATGAGTGATTCTACCGTGAAATCTCCGGGACTTCGATGTCATATTTTGGACTGTTTTCAGACTCGGGTATGTGATTTATTTTATTTTATTTATGTTTAGTTTCTTCTGAACGGCATTACAGGTACACTGCCCTTAGATCGCATTACATAGCTTTCTTCCTTTTTTAACATTACATACCTCACTCATCATGAAAGCCTCTTTATAACTTAGCCCATCTTGATTTTTAAATGGTATTTTTAGAAGATTTTGACCCAATGTTGGCTCTCCGAAGAAACATTTTTTTTTAAAACAATACATGGTGGTTCTTTCTTGATCCTGTTTCTTGACAGTATCACCCATCGGGCCAATAAGTCATGACGTTTATTGTTTTTCACTTCCATTGTCCCTCCTCCACATTGATGTCTGAATTTACTATTTATGGTTTATGGCTTACTTCAAATATAATGGCATAGAATGCTGTTCTTAATTTGTACAATCAGCATGCGTGTCCTCTGTCATGCACTTCTACCATCTTCAAATGAATGAATACAGTTTAGCTTGATCATTTCACATTAGTTCATCACAATTTATATAACGGAATTTATATGCTATGTTTTTACTTCTCCTTCATTATACACATACAACTGTTTTCAATACATCATTAATGCATGTTTGTTTCTGCAATATATACCTTCCCCTCCCCCTCCCTTTATTTATTTAATTCACATGCTTACTAATTCACACTTATTTATTTGCTCCCATCTGGCTCTGGGATATATTCATTTACTATGTTTTCCAAATTTTAGCTCTCAAGCACCGATTAAGTGAAGTCTTTCTAAAGATTATACTTGATGCAAACATGTGCGAAAGGCCTAATCAGATAGGCCACTGTTTGTTGCTGGGCAGATTTTCAGAGTGCTGTGGTGTCTGGTCAGGTGATCTACGTGACAGTTGGTTGAGACATTGTTACTTTCTCCTGAGAAAGGTCAGATAAAAAGTCAGAGACAAAAATAAAGATAAGTGGAAAAAAAAGAGGTGCTGCAAATAGGTTTGTAGCAGCTACAGCTCTGTGGAAAACAGGAAGTACCTGCATACAAGAAATGTATGTAATTTGAAAGATAGTCAGTCAGTGGGATGTCCATTCCAAATTAAATCCTTCCATCTGTCTGTGGTCAGTGAGTAACCTGACATGATCATCTCTTGTCTCTTAGCCCAGATTATGTACCTATTAAATCTGTAATATTGCTTGTAAGGGAAATTGTACTCCCTTATAGCCATTTGTAGTATTAGAAGAAAAATGTAAACTTTACTCGGAGAACGTGTCAATTTGATTGGATCAGGGCAAGGTCTATTTTATATCTTTAAGATACAACACTCCAGCGCAATTTAGAAATCCTCAAGATATGCAGTCCCCGATGTAGTGTGGTTTCGGAGGCAGGCATCTGCCTAAACTGCACGCAAGAGGCTGTCATGGGAGCAGGACCTGCAGGATGAGATGAGGCAGGGGAGTCTCTCCCAGTTGCAAGAGACCCTGGGGGGCAAGGGGAGGGTGCCATGTTACCTTCAACGAATCCGGCCCCTGGTCCCTGCACGATGTCCGGACCATCCACCCCTTGAGCCCAGGGAGCAGTAGGGCTCCTGGGGGAGTTCTCACCGGGGGTTTTCTTACTTTTGAATAAGGCGTTTTGCCTACCAAGTGGCTCCTCAGCCCCGGAACACAGGACTAAGAGGATGTCAGATGCAAAAGAGCACGAGTCAGGAACAGTGGCGTCTAAGCAGGCTAGAGGCTTAGAGGAGTGGCAGCAATCGCTGTTGTCGGAGGGGCTGGATGGGGAAGACCTTGACATGGAGCTAGATCTCCAGGAGGAGTTGGAAGAAGGAGAGAACCCAGAACAGGAGGATCAGGCTCGGATTGTTCGGGTTTTCCGCCGGGAGGAGCTACCAGTGCTCATCTTTATGCTTATGTTTATGCAATTTCTCGATATACTGCCCAGGCCGAAGGCCATCAGGCCGGTTTACAGTCACTACAAGCGGGTACTGATACAATTCCTTGTCCCCAAAAGGCGCACATTCTATGTATACTTTGGAGAATGCTAGGTATGATAAGGAAAGGAATGGAAAATAAAACAAAAGATATTATAATGCCTCTATATCGTTCCATGGTGAGACCGCACCTTGAATATTGTGTGCAATTCTGGTCGCCGTATCTTAAAAAGGAAATAGCGATTTTAGAAAAGGTACAGAGAAGAGCCACCAAAATGGTAAAGGGGATGGAAGGATACTCCTATGAAGAAAGGCTAAAAAGGTTAGGGCTCTTTAACCTGGAAAAGAGATGGCTGAGGGGAGATATGATAGAAGTCTATAAATTAATGAACGGAGTGGAACGGGTAAACGTAGATCGATTGTTTACCTTATCAGAATATAGAAAGACTAGGGGACATGCAATGAAGCTACAGGGTAAACTATTTAAGACTAATAAAAGAAAATATTTTTTTCACTCAACGTGTAATCAAACTCTGGAATTTGTTACCAGTGGATGTAGTAAAGGCCGTTAGTGTAGCTGGGTTTAAAAAAGGTTTGGACAAATTCCTGAAGGAAAGGTCCATAAACCATTATTAAGAAGTGACCGAAGATATCAATGCTTGACCCAGTACAAGCATTGTGGAACTTGTATCTCTTGGGGAATCTGCTAGGTACATATGACCTAGATTGGCCACTGTTGGAAACAGAATACTGGGCTTGATGGACCTTGGTCTGACCCAGTATGGCATGTCTTATGTTCTTAGACCTTCAAGGCCCTGAATATGCCTGCTAACCTCCCGGCAGAGGAAGAGGCGCTGTAATATCCGCTGTTCCAGGCGGTATGGAAATCGCAGAAAGTCTTACCAGTACATGGAGTAGTAGGACAGATGATCCAGGATGAGTGGGATCTGCTGGAGGTTGGCCTTAAAGGGGTGCAATCCATGACGCGCCTATACCTGCTGCCGGAGCAAGAACGAGCTTCTTTGATCACCCAAAGTGGGCACAGTGGTGTTGGCAGCAGTAGAAGAGACCTTGACTTGTCTCCTGCAGCTGAGAGCCGTGGAACTGGTTCTGAGAGACCAGTACGTCTGCGGTCGATTCTTCATTTATTTCGTGCTGCCGCATTTTCACAGTAATAATGGTGGTAGGAAGCAGAGATTTTGGGCGACTCTCGATCTCGCAGAGGCGTATCTGCACGTTCCCATCTGTCCAAAACATTGGCAGTTTCTCCGCTTTACGGTGCCAAGGGTCCATTTCTAGTTTCGAGCGTTGCCCTTCGGTCTGGCGACCACCCCCCATACCTTCACCAAGGTCATGGTGGTGGCGGCGGTAGCTCTCTACAAGGAAGGGGTTCTTGTCCACCCGTACCTAGATGATTGGCTGATCCAAGCAAAGTCCAGGGACGATAGTGAAAAGAGCAACAGCGCGGGTGGGAGAGTTCCTTCAAAGTCTCGGTTGGAGGTCAACCTGGCCAAGAGTCAGTTGCGGCTGGCCCAGGAGCTAGAGTATTTGAGAGCGTGCTTTGATACTTGTGTGGGCAGGATTTTCCTGCCAGTTTGCCGGGCTCAGGAGCTATGACAGTGGATATGGCAGGTCCTGAAGATGGCAAGACCGTCAGAGTGGCGGCATCTACAGGTTCTGGGGACCATGACGGCCACTCTTGAGCTAGTCCCATGAGCAAGGGCGCACATGCAACCGCTGCAGAGGGCTCTGCTCAGTCGATGGTCCCATCAGAGTCAACCCCTTTCTCAAGTACATCCCTGCCCACGGAGCGCCAGGAGAGCCCTCAGTTGATGCCTGCATGTGGGGAGCCTGGAAGGAGTCCCCGTTGTGGGTTCCTCTGATGACCGATGCCAGCCTGTCAGGTTGGAGAGCCCATTGCAAAGGACGCTTTGTTCAGGGACAAGAGTCCGCAGGAGGACCTGTGGTCGATCAATAGGCTCAAGATGCGAGTGGTGACCTTTGGCACTAGAAAGTTTCAAGCCATGGTTGCAAGGGAAGGTGGTCCAAATCCTCTCAGACAATGTCACCACGGTGCCTTACATCAACTGGCAAGGAGGCACAGCAGTGCAGCCATGGAGGTAGAGGCCAAAAGGCTGTTCGGATGGGCAGCGATTCGTCTCCAGGCGTTATCGGCAGCGCATATAGCAGGAGTTGACAGTGTAACGGCAGACTACCTCAGCTGAGTGCGCATGGACCTCGGAAAGTTGCAGCTCAATCAGGAGGTGTTCAAGCAGGTGGTCCACTGATGGGGCACACCGGTCATGGACCTAATAGCAATGTTCGAGTTGGCCAAGGCCTGCCAGTTTTTCAGCAGAAGAAGAGAGGGTCTGGATGCTCTTAATTCAGCAGTGGCTCGAAGAAGGTCCTCTATGTTTTTCCCCGTGGGCGCTCATAGGCCAGTTAGTGCAATGGCTAGAGGCACACCTGGGATTTCTAATTCTGGTGGCACCAGACTGGCCGAGGTGCCCGTGGTATGCTGACCTGATTCGGATACTAGCGGATTGACTGTGGTAGCTTCCGGTTGGAAGGACCTCTTGACGCATGAACTGCTTCACATGCCCAAGGTGGATTATCGCTTACGGCATGGCTCTTGAAAGGGCAAAGTTTAAGAAGAAAGGATAATCAGGCTCGGGGATAGTGACCTTGCTACAGGCCCAGAGGTGGTCTACGAAGCTGGCGTGCATCTGCGTAGGGCGGATCTTTGAATCATGGAACCACCACCCAGGAAAAAGATTTAGGCGTCATTGTGGATAACATGTTAAAAGCCTCTGTCCAGTGTGCAGCGGCAGCCAAGAGAGAAAATAGAATGCTAGGTATCATAAGGAAAGGAATGGAAAATAAAACAAAAGATATTATAATGCCTCTGTATCGTTACATGGTGCGACTGCACCTTGAATATTGTGTGCAATTCTGGTCGCCGTATCTTAAAAAGGATATAGCGTTATTAGAAAAGGTTCAGAGAAGAGCCACCAAAATGGTAAAGGGGATGGAAGGATACCCCTGTGAAGAAAGGCTAAAAAGGTTAGGGCTCTTTAACCTGGAAAAGAGATGGCTGAGGGGAGATATGATAGAGGTCTATAAATTAATGAATGGAGTGGAACAGGTAAACGTAGATCGATTGTTTACGTTATCAGAATATAGAAAGACTAGGGGACATGCAATGAAGCTATAGGGTATTTTATTTATTTTATTTATTTACATTCTCTTATATACCACGCTATTCTACATCAGTGCGGTTTACATTGAACAAACTATTTAAGACAAATAAGAGAAAATATTTTTTCACTCAACGTGTAATCAAATTCTGGAATTTGTTACCGGAGGATGTAGTAAAGGCTGTTAGTGTAGCTGGGTTTAAAAAAGGTCTGGATAAGTTCCTGGAGGAAAGGTCCATAAACCATTATTAAAAAGGGACCCAGGATATCAATGCTTGACCCAATACAAGCATTATGGAACCTGTGTCTTTTGGGGAAACTGCTAGGTACATATGACCTAGATTGGCCACTGTTGGAAACAAGATACTGGGCTTCATGGACCTTGGTCTGACCCAGTATGGCATATCTTATGGTGCGGAGAGGTAGGCGCGCACTTCCACTGCCTCCGTCCTGGACATCTTGGCGTTCTTGCAATCTGGTTTTGATAAGGGTCTAGCTGCCAGTTCCTTGAGGGTGCAACTGGCGGCGATTTCCGGTTATCATGGGAAAGTCCACGGGTATACACCGTTGGGTACACACCCAGACGTGCTGAGCTTTATAGGGGGTACACACCATTGGGGTACACACCCAGACGTGCCGTTGGGTACACACCCAGACGTGCTGAGCTTTATAGGGGCGGTGACCCACCTCCGTCTGCCAAAGAGGGCAGTGGTACCGCCTTGGAATCTCAATCTCGTGCTGAAGGTGCTGTCTGGGGAACCCTTTGAGCAGAGCTTTCCTGAAGGATTTGACTCTGAAAATGGTATTCCTGGTGGCGATTTGGTCAGCACGCAGGATTTCAGAGCTTCGGACCCTGTCATGCCAGGAGCCATTCGTTTCCTTCTCCAAAGAGAAAGTGGTCCTGCGCCCGGTATCTTCATTTTTGCCCAAGGTGGTGTGAGCATTTCATGTAAATCAGGCCGTTTCCTTACCAGCCCTGGCGAGTGCAGATTTGGGCGAGAACGGATATGGGCTCTGCCACTCCACAGCTGTGCCACTTGGATGCGAAGGTATGTGAAAAGGGCATCGTTCTTTCGGAGATCGGACCCTGTTGGTTCTGTTTGGCGGGTCGTGCAAAAGTGAGACGGCAGCTAAGCCTCCATTTCCAGATGGATCAATGAGGCAATCACGCCTGCATACATCTCGAAAGGTAGAGCAGTGCCGGCGGAGTTGCAGACGCATTCCACAAGAGCTCAGGCAGCCTCGTGGGCAGAGTATAGTTTAGTTCCGCCGGTGGAGATCTGTAGAGTGACATACTTTATCTGAACATTTTCGCCTGGATGTCCAGGCGGTGGGGGATGCTCGTTTCGGATCGGTAGTGCTTCAGTCTGGTTGTGCGGGTCCCTCCTATTAATTTAACTGCTCTGATACATCCCAGAGGTGCGGTACTGGACTGGAGGGACGATAATGAAAGAGAAATTAGACTTACCTGCTAATTGTTGTTCATTGAGGAACTTCAGTCCAGTCCCGGAACCCTCCCTGAGTGCTTTCTGTGATAATCTATGCACACCCCTGTCCTGAAGCTGATTCTCTTGCTGGAGGAAGTGGCCAGGAAGAGCCGGGGAGGGGTGTGTAATCAGTGTTTGGGGGAGGGGAGGACCAGAAAAGCTGTCGGTTGCTCGCTTCCCACTGGTTGGAGTTGCTCAAGCGCTCAACAGGTAGGCCTCCCCATCCTGGATGGGGGGACGGGGTATCCTTTCTAGGGGATAGAAGGGGTACTAGTTTATTTAGACATAGACGTGTTTGTTGCATGTTTAACTACTTATTTTTTGCTCCTCTGAGTCTGCTTTGTCAATAGGTTCTGGGGCTGGTGCACGGTGCCAGCTGCATATGTACACTAGTGTCATCAAAAAGATGACATGCTCAGTCTCCAGGCTGCTGGAGGAGGTGCACTACCCAGAGGTGTGGAACTGGACTGGAGTTCCTCAAGGAACAACAATTAGCAGGTAAGTCTAATTTCACTTTGCCACGTATAGCAGTAGCCGCCCTCCTGAAGCTTATGAGTAATGTCTTGCAATTCCCTCTGCCGACACAGGGTTGTAGGTGCTAAGTCCTCAAACACCTCAATGGAGGGGTCTCCCACAATGTTCCCTCTAATTTTCTGTAGGCTGTGTGCACATAAAATATCAGTTGTGCAGCTTTTGAAGGAAGGTTACATTTTTGTGCGCCACATAACGACACTCGGAGTTATATATGCTTTAAAATTTGACTACATGTTAGAATACAGTATGTATACCACACTGATTTTAATCAAATTAAATGAAAATAGATGATTACGAAATGAAGCGGAAAATTTCTAGTAATTACAATCACAACTTTTAAATTTTAAGACGTCTGTGTTGTTTTCTATCAGAATCAGAACTGTAATTTTTGTGCGCTCTGTTGTAAACTATGTGCGCTCGCTCGGCGAGGTGTGTGCGCGCGCACACGCACACAGCTTAGAGGGAACAGTGGTCTCCCACTTAAAGGGCCCTGCACATCGGGCTTGAACTGCCATGCGCTCTTTCACATTGTAATTGTGAAAGCAAACAACAATGTCTCTGGGCAGATTCGCTTGAAGAGGGCCCAGTGTCCAATGCACTTTGTCCAACAACACCTCAAGCACCTCCTCACCCAGGGCCGGCCCGTCCATTGAGCAAGAATGTTTTTTGCACAGGGCCCCGCGTTTCAGGGGGCCCCGCACAAAAAACATCTTGCATCCCATTAAAGTTTTAAAAAAATCATAAACCGGCTACGGCTGCCGCTGCCGCCGCCGTGGCAGCGGCAGAATGGAGAATCCCGCGGGGCCCATTTACTGTCTTTACCACCCCCCCCCAATCAGCCCAACTAAGTTTTAAAAAAAACCCAGAAACCGGCTGCTGCTGCCGCTGCCGCCGTGGCAGCGGCAGAATGGAGAATCCCGCGGGGCCCCCCTGTCCGGCAGTCTTCTCTGTGGCCTCCGTCGGCTGTCAGAGCTGCGCGAAGAGAGAGAGCTTCTCCTCTCGCAGCTCTGTTAATCACGCCGCGGGGCTGATGGGATTTCCCATCAGCCCCGCGGTGGGATTAACAGAGCCGCGAGAAAGGGAAACTCTCCCTTCGCGCAGCTCTGAAAAGCCCGCGCTGAGGCCGCATCAAAGACTGCCGGACAGGGGGCCCCGCGGGATTCTCCATTCTGCCGCTGCCACGGCGGCAGCGGCAGCAGCAGCCGGTTTCTGGGTCTTTTTTTTTTAAACTTAGCTGGGTTGGGGCGGGGGCCCTAAGGACTGTAAATGGGCTGATGGGGGGGGGGAGGGAGGGAGGGGGTAAGGACTGTAAATGGGCTGATGGGGAGGGAAGGAGGGGGTTAAGGACTGTAAATGGGCTGATGGGGAAGGGGGGGTAAGGACTGTAAATGGGCTGATGGGGAGGGAGGGAGGGGGGGATAAGGACTGTAAATGGGCTGATGGGGAGGGGGGGTAGACTGTAAATGGGCTGATGGGGAGAGGGGGGTAAGGACTGTAAATGGGCTGATGGGGAAGGGGGGGGTAAGGACTGTAAATGGGCTGATGGGGAGGGAGGAGGGGGGGTAAGGACTGTAAATGGGCTGATGGGGAGGGGGGAGGGGGGAGTAAGGACTGTAAATGGGCTGATGGGGAGGGAGGGGGGTAAGGACTGTAAATGGGCTGATGGGAGGGGGGGTAAGGAGCGTAAATGGGCTGATGGGGAGGGGGGGAGGACTGTAAATGGGCTGAGGGGGGGAGGACTGTAAATGGGCTGATGGGGAGGGGGGTAAGGACTGTAAATAGGGAGGGAGGGAGGGGGGGTAAGGACTGTAAATGGGCTGATGGGGGGGTTAGGACTGGTAATGGGCTATAGGGGGTTCGGACTGGAAGTGGGCTGATGGGGGGGGTTAAGACTGGGAATGGGCTATGGGGGGTTAGGACAGGTAATAGACTATGGAGGGGCTAAGACTGGAAATGGGCTGGTGGGGGAAGTTATGACAGGTAATGGGCTATGGGGGGCTACGACTACAAGTGGGCTGATGGGGGGGTTAGGACAGGTAATGGGCTGATGGGGGGGTTACAACAGGTACTGGGCTATGGGGGGCTACGACTACAAGTAGGCTGATAGGGGGTTAGGACTGGTAATGGGCTGTGGGGGGCGTTAGGACTGCTAATGGGCTGGGGGGGTTAGGACTGCTAATGGGCTATGGGGGGGCTAATACTACAAGTGGGCTGATGGGTTAGGACTGGTAATTGGTTGATGGGGGGGTAAGACTGAAAATGGGCTGATGGGAGGGTAAGGACTTGAAGTGGGCTGATGGGGGGGTTAGGACTGGTAATGTGCTAGAGGGTGTTCGGACTGGAAGTGGGCTGATGGGGGGTTAGGACATGTAATGGGCTATAGGGGGTTCGGACTGGACGTGGGCTGATGGGAGGGCTAGGACTGGTAATGGGATGGGGGGTTGCTAGGACTGGAAATGGGCTGAGTGGAAGGGGAGCTTGAACGGCAAATAGCTGATGGGGACAGGGGCTTGGAATGGAAATGGGCTGAGTGGAAAGGGGGCTTGAACTGCAAATAGCTGATGGGGAGGGGGGCTTGGAATGGAAATGGGCTGTGAGGAGAGGGAGCTAGGACTGGAAATGGGCTGAGTGGGGGGGGGGGCTAGGACAGGAAATGGGCTGATGGAGGGGCCAGGATAGGACTGGAAATGGGCTGTTGGGGGTGCTAAGGTTGGAAATGGGCTGTGGTGGGGGCTTGAATTGAAATGGACTCATGGAGGGGCTAGAACTGGAAGTAGGCTCATGGGGGGCTTGGATTGGAAATGGGCTGAGTGGAGGGGAGCTAGGATTTGACATGGGCTGATGGTGGGGCTAGGAAAGGAATAGAAATGAGCTGATGGGGGGCTGGGATTGGAAATGAGCTGATGGAGGAACTGATAGGACTGGAAATGGGCTGATGAGGGGCTGGGATTGGAAATGAACTGATGGATGGACTCGGATAGGACTGGAAATGGATGGGGGAGCTAGGACTGAAAATGGGCTGATGGTGGGGCTAGGATAGGATTGGAAATGGGCTGATGGGGGACTAGGACTGGAAATGGGCTGATGCAGGGACAAGAAGGGAGCAGATGCTGGGTGGGGCTGGAACTAGAAAGGAGCTGATGTTGGGGGAGGATTAAAATGGGATGGAGCTGGGAGAGTGAAATGGAGAGGGAAAAATATTTTGCGTGGGAGGGAAGACAAATCTACAATTGGCCGGATATTGGGAGAGTAAGTGGGGATTGAGGATGGAGGGATAAAATTTGAGTGGATGAAATAGGAATGAGGAAAGAGCAAAAGGAGAAAGATTAGCATGTTAAAGCAGATGTAGAGAGAGAATGGAAAAAAAAAAACAAGACAGAAGAAAGGATAAATGGACAGCAGATGGAGAGTTAGCAGAAGACACGAAGAAACCAGAAGAAAGTGGCTGGAACAATTGCAACTGAAAAAAAATGCACAAAAGGTAGAAAAATATCTCTTTATTTTGAATTTATTAACTGGAATATGTCAGCTCTGGGAAATGTGCATCATTAATTTTTGCGCTTTGTTTAGTACAAGAGGAAATTAATTTATAGTTTTATTTCTACAGTGTTGTTGTATATTCCAAGTTTGGCTTTTGGGGTTCCCAGTTTAATTATGGTCTTCCTGTTTCTAAATTGTGATTCCTTGTTTGGTGATGGTCTATGTTCTGCATGTGTAACTGAGCTGAGGTATACTGTTTATGTAATTCCTATTTGACATTGCCACTTGTTCTTTCCCCAGTAGGTCATGTATTATTGTTCTCTGAAATGTATTGGTTTAATATTTGCAGTGTTGCCTTTTGATAGTTAGGGTATGGTGCTTTGTGAGTCCTGGTAGTGCTGTTAGGATACGGCGGGTTTGCTATGGGTTCTAAATGGGCAGTGTTTGTAGTAGTTCCTAATGTGCCTGGCGGTTGGTACTGGATTATAGTAATGTAGAAACCTTTTAGTCTTTCTTTATCCATATACTCATTAAGAGGCATGTTTACTAAAAGTTAGTGTATGGTAACATTATGCAAATATTTATTCAAATGAGGCACCTTATGCAAATGAGGCCCCGCACCGAGTCTCCGCACCCCCCTTGGGCCGCCCCTGTCCTCACCATCTGGTATGTTTTCTTGTAGTTGAGACTTCTGAAGCACAAGTTACTCCACCTTTTGCGATTCTCCAAGTCCTCTATTTTTCCAACCCAGCTAACCTTCTAATGCTCCAGCACCTCCACTTGCTTCTCTAAGGCAGCCACAGACTCCTCCTGCTTTTTCAGTATCTTCCATCTGATGACCTAGATCCACCATTTCACCCCACAGGTCAGCTGCCAGACTCACTTTTCCAGTTCGCACTGAGACTAATTCAGCTTTCAGATCGTGGCATGAGTGATGAAATACAGCTGCTGTAAGCTGGCCCCTCTCATCAGATCCAGGGCTGTTCTCTTGAGCTCTGCTGTTTGTCCCATGTGCTCTGGGCCTGTTTGGCGCCACATGGACTCTCTAGGCACCATCTTTGCTCCCTCTTGCTTCATTGCCACTATAAGCAAATTCTTGTAAGCTGACTGTTTTCTTTTTTTGCTGTCATGCAGGGGAGGACTAGCCTAGTGGTTAGAGCACTGGCTTGGTAACCAAGCAATCAGGGTTCAATTCCCACTAGCAGTTCCTTGTGGCCTTGGGCAAGTCACTTAACCCTCCATTGCCTCGGAAGAAAGGCCTGGCAATCTACCTCTGGTGATACTGCCAAGAAAACCCAGGAGCTTCTGGGTTGCCAGGAGTCAGGACTGACTTAAAGGCACACATTGCATTTTTTGCAGGGGAGGAGTTACATCAGCTCTCCCAAACATTTAGCCATTTGGAGGATGTTTGCAGGCCCTACTAATAGGATCAGGGGCTGAAGAGCTCTGAGCTCAAGTCTTCATGACATCACTTCCTCCCCCGTTCACGACAAGTTACAATCAGGTACAGTAGGTATTTCCCTGTCCCCAGAGGGCTCACACTCTAAGGCTGTACTTGAGGCAGTGGAGGATTAAGTGACTTGCCCAAGGCCACAAGGCATACTAGTGGGATTCAAACCCTGATATCTTTGGTCAGAGGTCACTGCTCTAACCACTAGGCTATTCCTTCACTCTGTTTAGAGCAGTAGTTCCCAAACTGTGCATTGGGGTCTCGAATGGTGTCACAGCAGCAACAGATCGGGTCACCCATCCTGCTAGACCTCCACTGTGACCTCTGTCCAGTAGTGGACGTCAACATGGGGTCTCCGAGTCAGTAAATGTCCACGGGCCCTGGACCCTCCTGTGTGGGCTTCCTGTTAGACTGGGAATTCATGCAGAATACGGGGGGGGGGGGGGGGGGGCTTTTGTTGCACACTGACACACAGGATCCTGTACCAATGGCTGCCGCCTTCATGCTCTGGATAAGTGGAGAGGAGGAGAAAGTAGATGAGAGAGGGGAGTGGAGGTCTTATTTTGTTCTAATCATCTGAGGTCATGCGACCTTTTAAGGATTTAAATGGAGTCACATTGGATAAAAGTTTGGGAAGGACTGGCTTAGAGGAAACGTTGGACAAGTCTGGGAGTTTATGGGAAGGGGCAGGGATCCTGGCATCTGCTTCTTCTAAGATAAAATGACAAGAGAATAAAACCAGCTGCAATCTAATGCATTCTGAGCTCCTCCACATGTCCCTGAATGTGTTTCTGGTTTGTGTTTCAGATGCGGGTGACGTTTGAGGACATCACTGTCTCTTTCTCCCAGGAGGAGTGGGAGTATCTAGATGAAGGACAGAAGGAGCTGTACAGGGAGGTGATGAAGGAGAATTATGAGACCCTGCTCTCCCTAGGTAAGGACTAAATTATCTGCATTTCTAGCAGATGTGGGAGTATGAGGTGGGCTTTTTGTACTTCCTCTACTCTAGGAACTTGCAGGTATGATCAGGATCTGTCTCGGCCCTACTTTCTGTCTTGAGATGGCAGGATGAGATCCAGGACTAAAGGACCCCAAGACCACCCTGTGTGTCCTACAAGTTTCATGCCCCCCTCCCCCCTTTTTTTAAAATCAGAACCAGATCTTCCTCCAGTTTTTTGAGCAGGACTGAAACAAGGAGTAGAGCAACATAAAGGTTTAAGACCTGGCTGCAACAGATGACATCAGAGCAGCCTTCGAGGCCAGTAAAAAGTGTGGTGCTGTGTTCCTCAACCTCTCCCCAGCTTATGCCACTGCCTCGAACCGTGGGCTCCTCCTAAAGCTGTAGAACTGTCTCCAGGATCCCCATATGATAAAAGTAATACAAGAAAATCACCAGTTGTTAGTTAAAAGATGGAGTACCACCAGCTCGGGATTCTTAAAAAAAAAAGAGGTTTTCCTCAAGAATCAATTTTGATCCCTGCTTCTTTCAACCTTTATACTACTGTTGTTCTACAAATCTTGGGAATGAAATTTCTTTATGTGATGACTTGTCTGTCCTCCATTCCAACAGCTCTTGGGAGGATCTGCAACAGTCTATAGCAGTGGTTCTCAACCTTTTTTCCATCGGGATACACTGATCTAACGATGCTCGCATAGATGACACACTTCACACATTGACTCTCCCCGACTTTTGGTCTGACACAGCATAGCAGTTCTTATGAGTTAATATAATGGAGTGGAGTGGAGGAGTGGTCGGGGGTTCAAATCCCACTAGAGGATGGCAACCTTGGGCCAGAAGGACTGGGGTTTCTAGTCCCACAGGTGCTCCTTGTGGTCTTGGGCAAGCCACTTTACTCTCCATAGCCCATGTTCCCTGTAAAATAGTTATCTCCAAGCTATAATGCCCTGTTCAATGTAGTTTCAGTTTGTTCAATGTAAACCATACTGATGCAGAATAGCACAGTATATAAGAGAATGTAAATAAATAAATATACTCTATATATCCATGAAAACCCTAATCCCCCCTCCCACAAACAACAGATGATTCCTGCTGGAATTCAGCACACAAAATTCTAACCAAGCATATTGTTTTTGAGTGATATTTTATTTCTGCATTGTATTTTAAATTAATTATCACAAAAGTGCACATTTTTGAATTATTATGTGTAGAATTCCAGCAGGAGTAACAGATGCCGTGCAGAAGTAGGACCTTTCTCCAATGAATTTACCTTACAAAAAAAAAATTCTGATTCTTATGCCATCTGAGTCGCAGCAACATAAATCTCACCACTATCGGTAACCTTGTGAAATATAAAACTTGATACACACATCGCAGGTTTGCTATGATTCAAACAGCAGGAACCCTGCCTATGAACAGGCAGCATTACAAATACATTGGGTTCTAGAACACCAATACACCCACTGCTGGTCAAACAGAATAATTGGGACCACTGTAATTGGTCACATGCAACATAGAGACTCTCACCAAATATAGAACAAGGGACCACAAATTAGAAATATGAAGACATTTGACCCCCAAGAACAGGGGTCTCTAATTCCAGTCCTGGAGGGCAACAATCTCGTCAGGTTTTCAGGATATCCCTAATGAATATGCATGAGATAAATTTGAATACAACAGGGACAGTGCATGCAAATATCTCTCATGCATATTCATTAGAGACATCCTGAAAACCTGACTGGTTTGCGCCCCTCCAGGACTGGAATTAGAAACCCCTGCCCAAGAACATTGGATAAATAAAATAAATGCATTTTCTGTTGTACTGAATAAAATACGATGACATCTGCAATTCACATTTCCCAAAGCATATATATTCCAGTTAATCAATTCAAAATACTATATACTTTTTTTGACCTTTGTTGTCTGAGCGTTTTTTTTTTCTAGTTTTGTTGGTCCAGGTCTGTTTTCTGCTTTACTCTGTCTTCTGCCAACTCGCTTTACAGTTATGCAGTCCATTTTCCATTTCTCCTCTCCCTTTCTGTATTTTTCCATTTCCTCTCTATATTTGTCTGACCTATTTATCTCTCTCTTCTAGCCCTCTCCTCAGTTTCTTTCTTTTTCTGCCTCTTTATCCACTAAATTTCTCTCTCACCCTCCAGTCCTCAGTCTGCTTTTTAAATTTTCATCTGCCTATCACCTTTCCATCTTCTTCACTCACCTGTCCAGCCCATCTCCCCTGTTCTCGTTTCCACTGTCTCCTTTCTTCCCTGGCCTCTTACTCCCTTCTATCTTTCACACTCTCCTAATTACCACAGTTTTACCCTCTGTACTCACCCTCCTCTCTCTCATCACCTTGCCAACCTTTCATGGTCTCTCCCACATGGCTCCCTGAAACCCAGCATCTCCCTTTTCTCTCTTCATCCTCGCCCTTATAGGCCAATTTCCCCTTCTCTCTTACCCTCTCCCCATCAGTGCAGGATCTACAACCTCGCTTCCCCCTTATTCCCTCCCCAGCAGTGCAGGATCTTCAACCTCGTTTCCCCCTTACTCCCTCCCCAGCAGTGCAGGATCTTCAACCTCGCTTCCCCCTTACTCCCTCCCCAGCAGTGCAGGATCTACAGCCTCGCTTCCCCCTTACTCCCTCCCCAGCAGTGCAGGATCTTCAACCTCGCTTCCCCCTTACTCCCTCCCCAGCAGTGCAGGATCTACAGCCTTGCTTCCCCCTTACTCCCTCCCCAGCAGTGCAGGATCTTCAACCTCGCTTCCCCCTTACTCCCTCCCCAGCAGTGCAGGATCTTCAACCTCGTTTCCCCCTTACTCTCTCCCCAGCAGTGCAGGATCTTCAACCTCACTTCCCCCTTACTCCCTCCCCAGAAGTGCAGGATCTTCAACCTCGCTTCCCCCTTACTCCCTCCCCAGCAGTACAGGATCTTCAACTTCACTTCCCCCTTACTCTCTCCCCAGCAGTGCAGGATCTACAGCCTCACTTCCCCCTTACTCCCTCCCCAGCAGTGCAGGATCTTCAACCTCGTTTCCCCCTTACTCCCTCCCCAGAAGTGCAGGATCTTCAACCTCGCTTCCCCCTTACTCCCTCCCCAGCAGTACAGGATCTTCAACATCACTTCCCCCTTACTCCCTCCCCAGCAGTGCAGGATCTTCAACCTCGCTTCCCCCTTACTCCCTCCCCAGCAGTACAGGATCTTCAACATCACTTCCCCCTTACTCCCTCCCCAGAAGTGCAGGATCTTCAACCTCGCTCACCCCTTACTCCCTCCCCAGCAGTACAGGATCTTCAACATCACTTCCCCCTTACTCCCTCCCCAGCAGTGCAGGATCTACAACCTCGCTCCCCCCTTACTCTCTCCCCAGCAGTGCAGGATCTTCAACCTCGCTTCCCCCTTACTCTCTCCCCAGCAGTGCAGGATCTACAGCCTCGCTTCCCCCTTACTCCCTCCCCAGCAGTGCAGGATCTTCAACCTCGCTTCCCCCTTACTCCCTCCCCAGCAGTGCAGGATCTTTAATCTTCTCTTTCCCTTATCTCCTCCTGCCAGTACAGTATTTTTAACAATGCAACAGCTGAATTTGCCCTTTCCCCTCCCCTCCTGTACCTCTCCTCTATTGTGCAATAGCTCCATCTACCATCTGCCCACTCCCCCACCCTGTTTGTGTTGTATTGTATTTGATATACCACACCTTCACAAAATGCAGCAGGGTGGTGTACAATTAAAATAACAGAGCAGGAAGAAACGGAAGAGGATGCCATAGCTGGATAGGAAAGGCCACACAATCACCCAGAGAGAATAGTACGTCAGGAGAGGGCTGGGGTTGGAGAGCTAGGAATTGAAGGTGGCAGCAGCTTCATTGGCCCCCCCCCCCCACTTTCCCAAACAGTGCAGCATCTCCATTTGCTCTACTACCACTATTCCTGATCATTTGTATAGCGCTACAAGGCGTACGTAGCACTGTAGAGGCACATGTAAAAGACGATCCCTGCTCATCATAGCTTACAATCTAGTTAAGAAAGACAGTACTTGCTGAGGACAAGGATATATCTAGGGAAATTCTAAGGAAACACATATAGCCCGATTCAGACATGGACTTCCCAGCCCTCTGTGCGCCCGGTCAGAACCGGACGCTCAGAGTTAGCTGGGATTCTGATCCCACGGGGCATGTCTAGCCCCACAGGATCCGAATCACGTCCAGACCTATACGTGCAGGCCGGGACTCTGATTCAGGTCGGCCTGCATGTACAGGCTTGCCCGGATAGTTCAGTCATGGCTTTTCAATGGAGCCACGGCACCATGGTGTCTGGTTGCCTTGGCACAGTGGCTCTATTCAAAAGCCGTGATCCCTGGCCGCCAGCTCAAAAAGTGCCTTCCCCGCAGCCCGATCCCCGATCTGGCCTCCCAAGGCCAGGATCGGGCTGCAGGGAAGGTCCTCTGCCCCCTCCCACCGTTTTTGAGCTCTGGGCCTGCTGTCCCCTGCCGACTAGTGGAACGTATTCCACCTCTGAGGTGGAATAAGTTCCCCGTTCAAGCCGCTGGCCCCGGACGTACAGGGCCGATGACCGCTCACTGCCCGCCCTAACCACGGTAGTCTAGACTAAAGCATACCTAAGTGTCTTAGTAGTGTGTTCAGAAAGGAATAGACGGATTTTGCCAATGTTATAGAGTAAGAGGCAACAGGTTTTAGCTATCTGTTGGATGTGTGCAGAGAAAGAGAGAGTAGAGTCAAAGATGACTAAGGTTGTGAGCTGAGGAAATAAGGAGTAGGAAAGTGTTTCCCACAGCGATTGAGAAAGGAGGAAGGGGGGAGGTGGGTTTAGGAGGAAAAAATAAGAAGCTCATTTTTGGCCATGTTCAATTTCAAATGGCGGTGAGACATCCAGGCAGCAGTGTCAGATAGGCAGGCAGAGATCCGGGTCTGGATCGCCCCCCTGGTTCCCTCTGATATGAAGAGAAGAGCCGCAAAATCCTTTCCCCAACAACAATCCTTTCTCTCCGCTCAAAAAGAGCAAAAATAAATTATTGAAAGAAAAACAAAGGAAGATTATAAAAATGTACATTACTACTATTACTACTACTACTGAACTACAAGATGTACGCAGCGCTGCACAGACACATGTAAAAGACGGTCCCTGCTCATCAGAGCTTACAATCTAGTCAAGACAGAAAACACAGTAGCTGTCGACATGGGATACATCTAGGAGGAATGGTAAGGAAACACAAAGGAGATTAGGCGAATCAAGATCCGAAAGCGGCAGAAGAAATTTACTTTCATTCATAGACAACATTTCAGTTTATGCAAACGGGCCACATAATTGGTACAGAATTTCAGAAACTGGCACAGAACTGTGGCAGGAAACTGGGGCCGTGCTTAAGGCTCTGCATATCTGTGTTACAATCAGGGGCAGCTCATCTTAATACTCAGAAGGCCAAAGGGCTCATGTTAGAAGCCCTATTCGTATTTTGGACATCCAAAATGGGCATAGAGATGTCCAGAACACAGAGACATTTCCAGAGCCATTGTAGAAGCTGGCTAAAGGGACATCCCCAGCGTGAGGATGTTCAAATCTGAATTGGGGCATGGGGGAGGCATAGCTGGATCATTCCCAGGAACCTGGACATCCCCGCCTGATCACAGAGATATCTGGTGTCACATCTAACTTTAGACCTGCTCTGAGGTACAGACGGCAATGAATAAATATCTGAAAAATACTAATTTTATTTATTTATTTTATTTAGACAGATTTGTATGCCACCTTATCCTTCAATCAAGGTGGCCACATCACAACACAATTAGAAGGTAACATTTAACATGAGGGTATTTAATAACGCGGTATGATAAACTTGTGTGTGTGGATAGGATGGGTGCGTGCTTAGTTGGCGGCGGGAGTAGTATATCAGTTTGGGTATGGGATGTTGCCTGGATGCTCATATGTTTCTATAGGTTTTAGCTGAAAAACATCCATAGGGTGAAGAGAATAATGCACTCGCTCATCCCCAGTAATCAGTACAATGTCAGCAACAGCAGCAGTGGCTTTTGAACCCTGGCTGCACTCTTCTGAGCCATCGGGTTATTCCTCGACATCAGGGTTCTATAATACCGTTCTGGGGACGTGGGCGCCCCTTCTAAAATTCCCCTCCAAAGGTTGAGTCTTCCGCTTTAACAACAGGGAAGTAAAATCCTCCCCATTGGACTCGATGGAATTCCTCTGTCAGTTGGCTGCAACCAAGGTGGCAGCGTTTAAAGATGCTAAAAAATACAACGCACCCCTTTGGTGATGAGATACTTCAGAGATTGTCGAGCAAACATTTTTGCTGCAAGCCTTTCATCAGAGCAGTTTGGACTTTCAGCCTGCCATGTCAGGAGTGACTGGATCAAGAATGACTGGAGAGAGGAACAACCCTGCGGTAGGCTGAGGCAGTCACTCAGGGCCGGCGCAACCACTAGGCAAACTAGGCAGTTGCCTAGGGCAGAAACCTCAGGAGGACAGCAAAAGCAGGCAATTCAAAGCCAAATAATAGATTTTGACAGCCATAGGGGGTGCAAACCTTGAGGTTCGCCTAGGGCTCCCACTTTGGACCAGTTCTAGGGCTGGCACTGCAATCGCTGCCCGTCTCCTTTACCCCTCTCGGCTCCAGTGGGCCATGATAGGAGAGCTGCCATGTAAATCATTTGCCTGCTAGCACTGGGCATTTTAACTCCTTTGTCTTTGTGTCTTTATGCATCAGTTTTTCCCTTAATCGCTTTAACAGCAGGAACAGTGTCTTACATGTTTTATATTGTCTTATGTTTTAAGGTTTTTATAATGTGAATTTTTAAGTTAATTGTAACTTGTGTAGATTTGTAGACAATGTGGGACATACATTTTACAAATAAATAACATTCAGTATTTTTGGGAGGTACTAGATGGGCTAAGCAATCTGGATAGCAGAACAAAACAATATAGTGCCCCCTACTCCTCCCAGCAGACTTGAATAATGACTTCCACCACTGTACAGCATTTTGGTACTTTGCTCCATACTAAAGACCTTCTAAATCACTGAAAGTAGCAGTCAATTGAAGGGTTGTAGAATGTATTCTCCAGGAACAAGCAGGAAGTCAGTCCTCACATATGGGTGATGTCGGCGCCAACGGAGCCCCCATGCGGAGCAAATCCCCAGCTTTCGAAGAAAGCCTTTGAGACTGCATCACACATGGTGTGGTCCCCTTCCTGCCCAAGGGTGCCATCCTGCTTAGTCTCCTTTTTTCCGCGGAGCCCAACGGACGTCGACCTAGTTTCCTCGCGGAAAAAGTAGTAAAAGTTAGAAAATTGTTTTTCTGCTTAATTGGTTTGACGCTGGTTCCCCTTCCCGCCTCGGCTCGGTACACCGGTATCGAGTCTGGTCCAATTTTTCGTTTTTGTCCTTAGAGACTAGCGTTTGCGCTCTTTTTTCTTTTTAGCTGGCAGTCTGGTCCTTTGACCTCGCAGGGGCCCTTTTTCTCCTGATGGCTGCCAGCAGGTTTAAAAAGTGTGATCGGTGCACGAGATTGATGTCTCTCACTAACACACACGACTGCTGCCTCCGCTGCCTCGGGCCCGACCACGACCCCAAGGTGGCCCGTGTAAGAAAATGTCGTCCAAGGCCTTGAGGAGCAGGCAGCAGCAACATGATAGGATTTTTCCCGAGTCCGCACCCACCCGGGCCCAGACTTCGTCAGAGGCCTCGATCTCTCGGGAGCTCTCTGATCCCAAGCAGCGTCGGGTGTCCTCTGAAAGGAGGTCTCCCTCGCGGGAACAGCGGAGGAAGAAAAAATCCATGAGGGTGGTGTCCTCAGATGGCTCCAAGCGACCTGCTCCCTCGTGGGCTCGGTTGCGGAGCCTGGCTCACCACCCCGGATCCTCAGAGTTGGAGAGGCCTGTCAAACTCCCTTGAAAGTTGTGTTTGATGATCTTAAAGTAGCTAAGGTAGAAAAGGCGACGGCAAAAGTTAGAAGGATGCTTGGGTGCATATGGAGAGGAATGGCTAGCAGAAAAAAGGAGGTGATAATGCCTCTGTATAAGTCTTTGGTGCGACCTCATTTGGAGTATAGTGTGCAATTCTGGAGACTGCACATTCAAAAGGATGTGAACAGGGTGGAGTCGGTGCAGAGGGTGGCTACTAAAATGATTAGTGGTCTTCATTATAAAGCATATGAGGACAGACTGAAGGATCTTAATATGTACACCTTAGAGGAAAGGTGGGATAGAGGTGATATGATTGAGATGTTTAAATACCTCCGTGGCATAAATATTCAGGGAGAGAGCCTCTTTCAATTGAAAGCAAGTTCTGCTACAAGGGGATATGGGATATGAGGGTGAAGGGAGATAGATTCAGGAGTGATATGCGGAAATATTTCTTTACGGAAAGAGTAGTGGATCCGTGGAATAGTCTCCCAGTGGAGGTGGTAGAGATGAGGACAGTAACTGAATTCAAAAAAGCATGGGACAAACACAGAGGATCTCTAAAGGTAAAAAGTGGACTGTTGTAGTTGTTGATATGGAAGGACAGACTAGATAGGCCATGTGGTCTTTTTCTGTCATCATATTTCTATGTTTCTATGAAAGGAACCGGAGACACTGAGGCAGGTAAGCACTGTCCTCGTTGTTGACTCTCCTCCGGGAGAGCCGGTGTCGGGACCCAACCCGGGGGCTGCGGAGCCTCCTGAGCTCGGTCTCAGGTTGGCGGCCTTGGAGCGCAGTGTGTCTGCCTTCATGGACCAGCAGTGGGCGCTGATGGCCGGTCTCACACGTCCATCCGCCCCGACCACCAGGACTTCGACGTCCAAGTCGACCCCGGAGGCCGAGCCGATCCTCGAGACACTAAGAACTCTAGTCGATCCTCGACCGAGGTCATCGACGCCGATTCCCTCGGCATTGGAGCGGTCGAGACCGAAGCCCTCGAGGCCAGAGGCCGCTCGATTCCTCCTCAGAGTCTGGTTGGGAGATAGAGGACGAGTAGTACCAAGTACGTACCGTCAGACTCCCCGGGATCTGAACCTTGGAGAAGGTCACCCCCGGAGGACACACAGTTCTTGGACTTCGTCTGGGACATGGCAAAGGCGTTGTCTTTCCCGGCGGAGGCTGAGGAGGCACCTCGAGCTGAGGAGCTTGAGATCCTCCAGTATGACTTTCCTCCTAAGGAAGCCCTTACTGTACTGGTGCCTCCCATTCTGGAATGGCTGATGCTCCGCATGTGGGAGACACCGGCCTCGATGCCGGTCCTCAGCAAGCGAATCAATTCCATCTATCGAGTTCACAAGAGCCTGGGTTCCAAAAAGCACAGCTGCCGCACAACTCCATGGTTGTGGAATCGACCATGCACCAGCTCAAGAGCCAGAAGACGCACTCCTTGGTGCCTCCTGGCAGGGAGGCCCGCAACATGGACGCCCTCGGTAAGAAGTGCTACCAGGGTTCAATGCTGTCATGCCGAATCCAGATGTACCATCTGTACATGGGCATGTACCTGGCAAAGGAGATTGGCGGATTCTCAGCTGGCCTCTCCGAGGGACCTTTGCAGCGCTTCCAAGTTTTGTCTACTGGGATCCGAGAGTGCTCAAAGTTTATGACTCGAGCAGCCTATGACGGCTTCAAGGTTTCAGCCCAGGTAGCTGGGGCCAGCATCAGACTTGGAGCTATGGGTGCAGGACAAGTTGGTTGATGTCCCTTGCTGAAGTGAAAACCTCTTTGGCAAGTCCATGATGGAGAAGGCTGCCGAGATCGAGTCCGTGTACCTGACCCAGACAAGACTCGAGAAGAAGACATCTGCCCCTTCTAAGAAGAAGGGCTCGGGTAAGAAGCCCTTTTTCCCGAGAAAAGGTATGGCTTACTGAAACTACCCCACGTATCAGGCCTCCCCAGCAGGGGCAGCAGGCCAAGGGACAGGGGCAGGGCCCACTGAAGCCAAAGACCCCCAAGCCCCAGGCACCAGCTTCAGCCCAGCCTGGAGGGAGTTTTTGACTCCAAGAGCATAGTCCCTCTCTCAAAGGAAGCAAGGCCATGCACAGGAGGAAGGCTGACCCTGTATGCCCACAGGTGGCCAGCCATTACAACAGACACCTAGGTTCTCAAGATAGTCCAAATGGGCTATCGGTTACATCTCACCCAGGCGCTTCCCTCTTACTTTCCAGGGGAGCCTCTCAGACCCCCTCTTCACAGGGACCTCTTCTTGCAGGAGTTAGCAGGTCTTCTCGAGGATCAGACGGTAGAACCGGTGCCACACCACCTGCAGGGCAAAGGCTTCTATTCCAGGTACTTTCTGATACCAAAGAAAACTGGAGGCCTAAGATCCATCCTCGACCTGCGAGACCTAAACAAGTTCCTGGTGAGGGAAAAGTTCAAGATGCTTTCCCTTGGAATATTGCTGCCTTAGATCTCAAAGATGCATATACCCACATCTTGATTCATCCAGACCACAGACAATATCTAAGATTTGTAGTGGGAAGAAACCACTTTCAGTACAAAGTACTTCCATTTGGCCTAGCCTCGGCACCCAGGGTATTCACAAAGTGCCTTGCGGTGGTAGCGGCCTTCCTAAGAATTCAAGGGGCATTTGTCTTCCCCTACTTAGACGACTGGCTCATCAGAGCCCAGTCAGCTCTAGAAGCCCAACAGGCCATGTCCCGCACTTTCCAGTTGCTCCAGCACCTGGGCTTTGTGATCAACTGCACAAAGTCCACTCTGGTTCCCACTCAGGGACTGGAGTTCATAGGGGCAAGGTTAGATACCCTTCAGGCAAGGGCTCATCTACCAAAGGACAGGGCACAAAGACTTGTGGCCCTAGTACAGCAAGTGAGTAGCAGATCCCTAATCTCAGCAAGACACTTTCTGCGCCTCCTTGGTCACATGGCCTCCACAGTACATGTGACACCCAATGCCTGACTACACATGAGAACAGCTCAATGGTGCCTCAGGGACCAATGGACACAAGCCACAGGCAGACTCAGAGACAGCATCAAGGTGTCCCAACGCCTGGTACAGTCATTGAAATGGTGGCTTCAGCCTCACAACCTTCTGGAGGGAGTGCCTTTTCAGCCTCCCACGCATTCGAGGGTGCTGACTATGGATGCATCCCTGCTGGGATGGGGTGCTCATTGCCAGCAGGTCTGCACTCGGGGTGTGTGGTCTCCATGGGAGAGCACACAACAAATCAGTCTCCTAGAGCTCTGAGCGATCCGCCCAGCTCTTCGGACCTTCTGCCAAACCCTGGCTCATCAAACTGTCTTGATTCAGACAGACAACCAAGTAGCAATGTTCTATGTGAACAAGCAAGGGGGCACAGACTCTCGCATCCTATGTCAGGAAACCCTGGACCTATGCTCCTTTGCAATCAGCCAGGGTATGTACCTCAAAGCGGTTTACTTGCCAAGTCAGGAGAACTTCTTAGACGACAAGCTAAGCAGAATTCTCCAGCCACACGAGTGGCAAATGGATCCCAACATAGCCCAGCAGCTCTTCCAGTGCTGGAGCGACAATCCATGGATTTGTTTGCGAGCCCACAAAATCACCAGTTGCCCTGCTTCTGTTCCAGGTTTGTTGAGGTGACCAGGTTTATTGAGGTCACATGCGCTGATGCGTGTATGTCCATGTATGTCCTGGGCATGTAGCTGCGTAGGACTGCAATGATGTTCAGAGTGTGGAGTGTCTCTGGTGGCCATGGCGGCATTACGTGCGTGGTAGGTATGCTGTCCCAACTAGCAGTTTTCACCACTACGTTGCCATAGAATTAGCAGTCTGAGCTGTTAACTAAGAAATCTCACTGGTGGTCCACCCCAGTTTTGCCTGCGAGTGACAGCAAGGCTGCTGGGCGCAGTTGTCGTAGGCCACGATCGCCCAGTCTGGTTGCTGATGTTTGTGCCAGGCGCTGTAGGACTTGCAGGATGGATTTCCACTAGGACTTGCAGGAAGGATTTTCACTCGTAGAAGATCAGGGAACGACACGTCGGGACTGAATTGGCAGTATACCGGGTCAGCTTCTGTTTGTGCCAGGCACTGTAGGACCTACAGGATGGATTTTCACTAGGACTTGCTGGAAGGATTTTTACTCGTAGCAGATCAGGGAACGACATGTCGGGACTGAATTGGCAGTACTCCTTGTCCACCCGCACTTGATGGGAGGAGAAGGTATCCAGGCATCCTAGGCCATAAGATAGGGAAACGCATTGGTGCTGTCCAGGGTATGATGAAGATGGCTTGGCTCTGACCGTCTTAAACAGTCGCCCTTCCTGCTCTCCACTAGGTTGGTAGGTTGATTTGTGGTCAGCCCCCCGCTGGGAGAAGGAAGCTGATGGCGAAGGGTTACGAGTTCCTACCTGTAGATTAGTCTGGCAGTCAAGTCAGGGGCTGCCTGGATGGATGTTACTGTTGGGCCTTTGGCCGTGGTAGGTCAGGGCTAAGTCTGGTACGTCAGAGGTTTTGGGTCATTCGTGTGGAGAAGTGGGAACCTGTTCCCTTCTGCACAGGTGTAGGACTAGGGCTGCCTTGTTGACTGTATGTGAGGGCCCTAGAGTGCAGAGTCATAGGGGTGCTCTGGCGGTGTGCTCGAATCCTCAACCGGACCTGCAGTCAGGTATTGAATATGTGACCTTTGTACCAATGTATCTGCCCTTGTGACCTTTTATACAATGGTGATCCGCTGACCGGCCTTGACTTTGGCACCTCGCATTCATGCCCACAGAGACCTGGTTTTGGTGCTGCAGGACTCCGCCACCTGCAGGACTCTTAGGTTCGGTGTCACAGATCTCGCTGGTGGGGTCTGTGTAGTGCAAGATTCTCTCTGCAAGGATAGCATGATGGTAGCCTGTTTTCCCTATTTCTGGGAAATAGACGGGGCCAATTGTTCTTGTCTCTGGGGACAGAGTGCAGCCACCGAGCGCAGCCGGGAGCTTCGGATCTTGGTACTGCCATTGGCCTTGTGAAAAACGGGCTTCACCGGGGATGCCAGCTTCACGCGGTAGGCTCTGATATTCAGGAAAGTGCAGAGACATGTTCTCCAAGGTCCGCAATTGGGACCTGGATCTGTGAACATTCGTGTTAAGACACAGTGGGTGGTAGTGTCCCGCACTGTAGCCCCATCGGTTCTGGGAGGCGTCCCGAGTCGTGAAGATTGTCTCGGGTGCCGTGGTGCTGATGTTCACTCCAACAGCACCCAGTCGGTGCTGATGCTCACTGTTCACGCCAACAGCACCCAGTTGGTTCTGATGCTCACTCCAACAGCGCCCAGCCGATGCGAGGCTTCTGGGTGCCTACGGATAGGCATGGTTTGCTGGATTGGCCTCAAGGTGGCAAGGCAGAGGTCGGCTCATTCTCAAGATGGGTGAGACACCAATATCTTTCACAGGAGTCTGCTACCACCACATGCTGTGAGGTATGCAGCATGGACCTTCTGACCATTCCTGAGCTGTAAGCGAGGATGTGCTGAGGGCGCAAGGCGCTGGCCGACGTATAGGAGCGGTAGGCCTGGCAGTAGGGCCAATGCTGCTGAGCCCAGAGGTGCTGCTGGGTGCGAGAAGATTGGGGCAGGTGCCCAACATAACTTGCCAGTTTGCGGATTTGAGACCTTCTTCTTGGACGACCCCAGTCGTCTTACCCACAGGAGCAGAGGCTGGTTTCCTATGCCATTTGTGGTAGGTGGTTCCCGAAGCTCATGTACTAACAAGTGGACTATGAGCATTTTCCTCTGTATGTTCATAGATTGATTGGTAGGCTACTGTGCTGTCATGGTCAAAGGAGAACCAGTTGAATTGAATGCAGATCTCCTGGGTGCTAGGATGGTGTCCCAAGCACTAGGCTATCCCTCCACTCGGTTATGGAGGTATGTCAACCTGGTGCATGCAAACGCAGTGGAGTAGCCCCGTGAAAGATGTGGGATCAGGATGATGATGGATTAAGGTGGATGTACCCAAGGTGGGCACCCTCTTGGGTCATGCCAGCTCTGGTGTGGCATGCACCATCTGACCTATCGGTCTTAGCAAAGGGCCTTGGAAAGACCTACTGCTGGAGGGGATCGTGATCTGCTCGTAGTGACAGGTCATAGGGTGTCGAGGTAGAGCACTGGAGGGGTCGAGAGATCTCTTCATGGTTTACAGCTCCAGCTGGAAGATGCCACAACGGCAGTTCTTGATCTTACACTAAATATAGGGACATGGTCTGCAGGAGCCACAGCTGGGACTTGAATCTGTGACCTTCTGCCCTTGGACACACTGGCTGTATGTACTGCACCAAACTGTTGCCACTGTTGGAGGGCAGCGCTGGCCGGAGGGCTCAGCGGGTGCTGGCCAAAGACCCATGATCAGGTCCGAACCTTGATCAGGACCCAACATTGGAGTGGAGCAAAAGTGTGACTCATGCCCTGGACATTGCCTGTGGAGGGCTTGCATCAACAAAGTGGCTAGACTCCTACACATACAGGAGGGAAGAACGGGTAGGAATGAAACCTCTGTCCCCTGCTTATGAAGACAGTGTCTGAGCTACACCTCCATGAGGAACGGTGACGGGCCATTACTCAGGCTCAGAGTTCGGTGTAGGCTCAGAGTTAGGTGTAAGCTGATGCGGAGGTTAAGGTGCAGACATCAGGAGAGCCTCCAGTTGGTATGGCACTGCCCATGGAGCAGCGAGTGTCAAGGATAAAAGTACCTTCCACTGGCTAAGCCGCCCGGTCCTTCCTCATCAAGGCCTGGGAGTGACCCTGACGCCCGAGGGAGGGGGAGTCCCCTTATCACGGCCTCATCCAGCCAGAGGGATTGGGTGCAGGTCATCACACGTAGACCCAGTGCCATTATGTAGCAAAAATTGATGCCTCGAGAGGTCGACAAGGATCTCTGCCTGGAGCACGAAGGGCCATGCAGAGAGTCTTCAAGAGTGACTAAGAAGGGCTCCAAGTTCTTAGGGTTCTAGTGGGTAGATGGGCTTCCCTGCAGCCTCTCCACTCAGACAGTGAGCTCCCCACCAGGCGATGGTGCTAAGTACAGGTGATGTTGGCCTCGGAGCATGATGTTGTCGGCCTCCCGCCAGGAGAGGGTGCCCTTGGCGGTGCAGTTTCTTTCCCCTTCAGCTAGCTCTGTGCCCGGTATGAGCTCTCTGCTGCTAAAACTGCAGTGTTAAAGGTGGAGTCGGCCAAGCACATCAATTTAAACGGCGCGGGGCATAGGGAGAGTGGAGCTCTCCTGCTGACTGTAGGGTGGGCCTGGGGTCGGCACTTGAGGTCGGCGCCGGTCAAGCGCATTAATTTAACGGGGTCAAGGCATTGGGAGAGCTACTCGATGTTCCTCCGTGCCAGCATGACGCTGCTCCTGCATGACGCTGCTGTCAGCCAGCCAATAGCACTAACTGGATTTGAACGTGTTGAGGTCACGTCACTTCCGGGAAAATGGCGGCATGCATGCACCGTTCGGTGCTTTGAATATCTCGTTGCCGCGCTCAACGTCGTCATTCTGGGGCGCTCCCCATCAGCGCTGAGGGAGCAGACGCGATGCTGGCGAGATCAGACGCGAGGCCGATGCTGGAGAGATCAGACGCGAGGCCGCAGGCTTCTGGCGGGTTTGCAGCAGGAGAAGCAACACAGTTGGGGATGGAGGCCTTGAGTGGCACATCCCGGGCTGAGGAGGGTTGCCATCTTGGACCTGGCCATACACACGGCCGGCAGCCGAGCCGGGGATGGAGGCCTTGAGCGGCTGAAGAGGATAACGGTAGCCATCTTGGTCCACATGCACGGCCAGGAACTGTAGCCATCTTGGTCCCATGCTACAGGGTAGCGTCTTCTTCTCCAAGCAGCCTGAGAATAGGCAGCGGCCCGATGGAAACTCCCCAGCATTGGTGGAAGATCTTCGGGATCAGCAGTATTGGCCTGGGGACCTCAGCTGGCTTGCGAGCACATGGCTGGCAGGCACAGGGATTCTGGGGCCACCTTGATTGTAAAACACCACTCTGATCGTAAACACCGGAGCTAATCTGAGCGAAGGAAGAATCAGTGAACATCATTAGAGACATTTCATTCATTAGTAGTAAGTAATAAGGAGTATTATGGTAGATTTCAGTTGGAGAGAAGAGAGGTCCGTCTTGCTGGCAAGGCGGAAGAACTGAAACTGGCTATCTAGGGGCGGGCTGGGGGGCAGGGCCAGTTGGCCCATGCTCAGAAGGGCGAAAGCCCTTCTGAGCTATGGAGAGTACTTCCTTCTCGGCGCCTTCGGATGACGTCACTAAGTGTGGCTGACTCATCCTGCTTGTCCTAGGAGAACATCTCTCTCCCCTTCAATCTGTTCAACACTCTGGTGCATAGCTATTCTTCCGCCAGCCTCATCATGCTCATATTACCCCTCTTCTCAAGTCACTTCATTGGCTCACTATCTATTTCCACATCCACTTCAAACTTCTTCTGACCTATAAGTGCATTTACTCTGCAGCTCCTCACTTCCTTTCCTCTCTCATCTCTCCCTATACCCCTCCTCGGGAACTCTTCTTTTCTGGTAAATTGCATCTATCTCTTCTATTGCTAACTCCAGATTTTGCTCCTTTAACCTTGCTGCTCCTTATGCCTGGAACAAGTTACCTTAGTCTGTACGTTAGGCACCTTCTCTGGCCCTTTTCAAATCCAGGATGAAAACTCACCTCTTCTCTGCCGCTTTTGGATCTTGACTCACCTGATCACCTTTGTATTTCCTTACCATTCCCCCCTAGATATATCCCATTTCTACAGTTACTGTGTTGTCTGTCTTAACTAGATTGTAAGCTCTGATGATTAGGGACCATCTTTTACATGTGTCTGTGCAGCACTGCATATGTCTTGTAGCGCTATAGAAATGTTCAGTAGTAGTAATAGTTGTGCTGTTGAACCTTGTTATCCTCCCTGAGGTTGTGTGTGATCAGGGAATCTTGACCATACAAATACTGAAGTATGCCCCTAGCTGTACTGGCTGTTATAGCAGGATGATGCCATCAGAAGCCTCTGGAATATTTTCTGTCTCCACATCTGTTGCTAAGTGGCCACAACCCATTTGTCTGGACCAGTCCAGCAGGACTCAAGGAAAGGACATTATCTAGTACTGTAAGTAAAATGTCACCTTCTCACAATGATGGATGTGAAATGTTGATCCATTTCTGAGGGTAGAAGGCGCTAAAGGGCTAAGGAGTTATTCTGCAAGACGACTCACTAGAGTCCCCTAAGTCAATCCTTAATAATAAAGAATCTCATAATGTACAACTTGGTCAATTAGGCTATCACCGCCCCCTTTCTTCAGTGATTTAAGTTATTTATTATAAAAATGTTTGACTTGTTTCACTACCAGAGTACCTGAAATGAGGCATAATAACCCCCAGATCCCTCTGATTTATGCTGGACAGCAGTAGAAGACTCTGCTTCCCCTCCCCCATCACCTGCTGCTCCCTGTGGAAACAACTGCTGTGTAATTTCATATGAATATAAGGGAAATATAACTCATAAGGGAACTATAACTAATTTTTCCTGTTTATTCCTGGAAACAGGCTATGAAAAGATCAATTCTGATATATTATCCAGAATTAAACAAGAGGAAGAACCGAATGTCCGAGATCCCCAGGAGTCAGGAGAAAGAGCAGTTATTGACTCATACCTAGGTGAGTATTAACACATACTGTGCTAAGTAAAAGGAGGTATTAGAGTACAGCTGCGTAAAGACATTATAGCGTCCAGCATTGACATCGAGGATGAGATAGACTAGGCGGAAGATCAGTGCACCCAGAGGGACCTCTGGCGCTGGTTTAAAGAGCTGAGGTAGGATGTGGCTTTGTGAAGGGGGATTTGAGGGAAGCAATGGCTGAGCTTAAAACAGACATCCGCGAGCTGAGGCAGAGCATGGAGGCCTTAGAGGAGCACGTGGACCAGTAGGAGATAAAGGCGGACGCTGTTTGGGAGCAGTTGCAGCAAATGCATCGGGAACAAGAACAATTTCAATATAAGTTAGAAGATTTAGAAAATTGGTCATGCCGCTGCAGTATCTGGGTCTGAGGGGTCCTGGAGTTAGACAACTACCAGCAGGCATTGAAGCAGGTGGTGAAGGCAGTGTTCTGCTACGGACTACAGGGTGGTGGAGACAGCAGTGGAACTGTGGCAGAGGTACCTGAGATAGGCCTGGAGCATGCCCAGAGCAAGTGCAAAAATGGGGGGCAAACCTCAGGGCCGAGCTGGACCCCCCCCAAGATGGCAATGTGTGCCAGAGCGGGGCCAACATCTCAAGCAGTTGTCTATGGGCTCCAAGGGAGTGAGCCCATTTACTGATTCAGCGGGGATATTGAAGTGAAGAAGCAAAGATGGACTTAGTAGGACTTATATGGTGCTTGCTCTGGTGAATGATCTGTTAGCCTGGAAAGCATACTGATGGGTATTAGGGGAGCGGGAGACTCTTTGTTACCTAGTGAACTCTTGCGAGTGATGATCTGCTGAGCGCAAGCTTGGATGATGGGGACATGGGGTAGCGCATGATGGTATGCTGAGGGTTATTTTTGGGTATGTCTGCGGTGGGCAGTTGGAAAGAGGTGCGGAGTATGCGTGAGTGGTGGGGGAGAAGAGAGGGAATATAGAGGAAAGGAAATGGTCATCTTGAAGCAAAAGGTGGGTAGGTATGCAGCTCTGGGTGGGTGGGTCCTTCCTTGACTGAGGCAAATGCAGACAGAAGGTCTGCTTGATGGTTATATGGGGGGGGGGAGGGGGATGCAACAGAACGTTATAGTAGCAGGGGGAGGGAATACAGGGCTACAATGCCTGAGTTGCGGGTAGGAACTCTTTTAATGTTAGAGGCTTTAATACCCCGCAAAAGTGGAAGCATCTCTTCCGGGACTTGCAACAGTATCACTGTCAGATAACTCTCCTGCAAGAAACCCACCCCCTGCCAAAAGATGAAAGGCTTTTAAGTCACAAAGCATTTACACTTACCTATTTTAATGCCCATGGGACTCATAAAAAGGTGGGAGTGGCAGTGCTCATATGAGGCAATGTTCCTTTTCGGATGAGAGGGGCAGCTAAAGGCATAGCAGGGCAGGTGCTATTGGTTTGGGATGAGCTATATGATACATTGCCAAGAAAACTCAGAGGCAGCTGGGTTGCCAGGAGGCAGCACTGACTCAACGGCACTAAAAAAAAAAATATGGGGAGAAGGTTACTTTTGTGAATGTTTATGGCCTGAATGGGGAACAGTGGGAATTTTGAAATTCAAATGTTGAATTGATCAATCATTGTGCAGTACCTACTATTCTTCAGGAACAAGCAGGAATTCAGTCCTCACAAATGGGTGACGTCGGCACCGACAGAACTCTCGTGGAAGCATTCCCCTAGCTTTCAAGAAAGCCTTTGGGAGATGCCACCACACATGCTTGGTGCCTTTCCTGCCCAAGGGTGCCATCTTGCTCAGTCTCCTTTTTTCTTGGAGCCCTTCAGACATCTGGTTTTCCCCCAGAAAAAGTTGATATTTCTCGTCCTGAGTTTCGTAATCTCTCCAGTTGTGCACCAGTACTCTTCCTGCCACCCGAGCTTGCTGTCTCCAACATCATGTCACAGGTTTCTATCTTTTTTCTTTTTGGCGCCTTCGTGCCCTTTTTTCCAGCTGGCAGCACCGCGGGTTTTTGACCTCGCTGGGGTAATTTTTTTCCCCATGGCTATCAGTGGGTTCAAGAAGTGTGATTGGTTTGCCAAAATCATGTCCCTTACCGATGCACACGAATGCTGCCTAGGGCTGGACCATAAGAACATAAGATATGCCATACTGGGTCAGACCAAGGTCCATCAAGCCCAGTATCCGGTTTCCAACAGTGGCCAATCTAGGTCATACGTACCTAGCAGTTTCCCCAAGACACAGGTTCCACAATGCTTGTACTGGGTCAAGCATTGATATCCTGGGTCCCTTTTTAATAATGGTTTATGGACCTTTCCTCCAGGAACTTGTCCAAACCTGTTTTAAACCCAGCTACACTAACAGCTCTTACTACATCCTCCGGTAACAAATTCCAGAGTTTGATTACACATTGAGTGAAAAAATATTTTCTCTTATTTGTCTTAAATAGTTTACCCTGTAGCTTCATTACATGTCCCCTAGTAGCGTAAACAATCAATCTACCTTTACCCGTTCCACTCCATTCATTAATTTATAGACCTCTATCATATCTCCCCTCAGCTGTCTCTTTTCCAGATTGAAGAGCCCCAACCTTTGTAGCCTCTCTTCATAGGAGTAGCCTTCCATCACTTTACCATTTTGGTGGCTCTTCTCTACCTTTTCTAATAACGCTATATCCTTTTTAAGATAGGGCGACCAGAATTGCACACAATATTCAAGGTGCGGTCGTACCATGGAACGATACAGAGGCTTTATAATATCCTTTGTTTTATTTTCCATTCCTTTTCTTATGATACCTAGCATTCTATTTGCTCTCTTGGCCGCTGCTGCACACTGGGCGGAGGGTTTTAACATGTTATCCACAATGACTCCTAAATCTTTTTCCTGGGTGGTGGTTCCCAATGTGGAACCTTGCATTGTGTAACCATAGTGTGGGTTGTTCTTTCCTAGGTGCATAACTTTGCCCTTGTCCACATTAAATTTCATCTGCCATTTGGATGCCCAGTCTTCCAATGTATCCAGATCCTCCTGCAGTTTTCCACAGTCCTCTTGGGTTTTAACAACTTTAAACAGTTTTGTGTCGTCTGCAAATTTGATAACCTCACTAGTTATTCCCTTTTCCAGGTCATTTATGAATATGTCAAAAAGTAGCGGACCCAGTACAGATCCCTGGGGTACTCCACTATTCACCTTTTTCCATTGGGAAAATTGGCCATTTAGCCCTACCCTCTGCTTTCTCTCTTTAAACCAGTTCCCGATCCACAATAGTACTCTGCCTTCTATCCCATGACTTTTTAGTTTTGCCAAAAGTCTCTGATGAGGGACCTTGTCAAAGGCTTTCTGAAAGTCCAGATACACTATATCAACCGACTCACCTTTGTCTACCTGTTTATTCACACCTTCAAAAAAACATATTAGATTAGTAAGACAAGATCTTCCTTGTCTAAAGCCATGTTGGCTGTCTCCCATTAGGCCATGATTATCTACATGCTGTGTAATTTTGTTCTTTATGATGGTTTCTACCATTTTCCCCGGTACTGACATCAGGCTTACCAGTTTGTAATTTCCCGGATCACCCCGGAACCCTTTTTAAAAATTGGCGTTACATTGGCGATCCTCCAATCTTCAGGTATTACAGATGATTTTAATGAAAGTTCACAGATTACTAATAGCAGGTCTGCAATCTCATATTTCAGTTCTTTCAACACTCTTGGATGTATACCATCTGGTCCAGGTGATTTGCTACTATTCAGTTTATCAAATAGTTGTAATACATCTTCCCGGTGTAGCAATATTTCTCTAAATTCCTCTGCAGTATCACCTTTAAATACCACTTCAGTCTTGGGTAACATCCCTAAATCTTCCTCAGTAAAGACTGAAGCAAAGAATTCATTCAGTCTCTCCGCTATAGGCTTGTCTCCTCTTACTGCCGCTTTTACCCCTCTATCATCTAATGGTCCTATTGACTCTCTCACAGGCCTTTTGCTACGAATGTACTTGAAAAAGTCTTTATTTTGTGTTTTTGCTTCCGTGGCAAGTTCCTTCTCAAATTCTCGCTTTGCGTGCCTTATCAATGCTTTGCATTTAACTTGCCAGTGCTTGTGCTGTTTCCAGTTTTCGTCGTTTGGCTCTTTTTTCCATTTCCTGAAAGATGCTTTTTTGGCAGCAACAGCCTCTCTGACCTCACCTTTAAACCATGCTGGCAGTTTTTTGGACTTTCTTCCACTTTTCTTAATGTGTGGAATACAGCTGGTCTGGGCTTCCAGGATAATATTTTTAAACAACACCCAAGCTTGATGTAAGTCTTTAACCTTTGCAACCGCTCCTTTTAGTTTTTTCTTAACTATATTCCTCATTTTATCATAGTCTCCCTTTCGAAAGTTAAAAGGTAGTACTGTGGATTTCTTTACTATCCCTCCTCCACTAATTAAATCAAACACGATCATGCTATGATCACTATTGCCAAGTGGTCCTAACACCCTTATTTCTTGCAACAGATCTGGTGTTCCACTAAGGATTAGGTCCAGTATGGCTTCCCCTCTGGTCGATTCATGACCAGCTGCTCCAAGAAGCAGTCATTTATTTCATCTAGAAACTTTATCTCCCTAGCATGTCCTGCTGTGACACTGACCCAGTCGATACTGGGGTAATTGAAATCACCCATTATTATTACTCTGCTGTGACTTTTGTTAGCTTCCTTGATTTCTTTGAGCATTTCATCATCTGTTTGTTCATTCTGGCCAGGCGGTCGATAGTACACCCCCACTGCCATCACCTTCCCCTTCATACATGGAATTTCAATCCATAGAGATTCTACAGCAAATTTTGTTTCCTGCAAAACTTTAATCCTTTCTGACTCAATGCCCTCTCTAACATAGAGCGCAACCCCTCCACCAATTTGATCAGTTCTATCATTACGATATAGTTTGTATCCAGGTATCACAGTGTCCCACTGGTTATCCTTCTTCCACCATGTCTCTGAGATTGCAATCATATCTAACCTCTCATTTAGTGCTATATATTCTAACTCTCCCATCTTATTGTTTAGACTTCTAGCATTTGCATACAAGCATTTTAGAGATTGTATTTTATTAATATTAATCTGGCTATTAGTAGGCATGGATAATTTGGAATCTTTACGCTCTGTCTCAAGGGCATTTGGGCTACTTTACTCTTTTTTGGAACCTCTTTGGACCACAACCCCATGGCATGCGGTCTTTGTAAAAAGATGTCCACCGAGGCCCTCAAGAGCTTCCAGCAGCAGCACGATAAGGTTTTTTTTTTCCCCCTGGAGTCCCTGGTACCTCCGAAGGCCAAGGCCTCCTCTGAAGCCGCAGAATCTCGGGGCACCCTTGCGGACCCCAGTTGATGTTGTGGCTCCTCAGAAAGGGGGTCTCCATCGAGGTAACATTAGAAGAAGAAAAATCTCGAAGGCACCATCCCTGGATGGTTCCGCAGGTCATGTAAGCTCCGAGCAAGGTCCTGCAGTCCTAGACGTTCGTCTGAGGGATCGGAGCGGGAGCGGCCTACCAATGTCCCCCATAAGGATTTGACGGCAGATCGGCCTTGGACGCCAGAATCTATCCTCGTTGAGGACTCCCCCTCGGAGAAACCGGCGCTGGGCCCAAGTTCCTCAGTGCCCACGCTGATGGCCGCGGAGCCTTTTGGACTCGAAACCAGAATGGTAGCCCTGGAGCGCAGTCTGTCTGCCTTCATGGATCAACAGCGGGCGCTGTTGTCCCATACCACCGGTTCCTCTGCCCAGACCACTAGGTCATTGATGTCGAGGACATCCCCAGAGGCCGAGCCAATCCTTGAGACCATTTGGCCTCGAGTCGATCCTCGGCCGAGGTCTTGATTCGGTTCCCATTCCACAGGACTGAGGTCCTCCCCGGCTAGCACACACCAGCCATGGGGCCTCCAAGGGATGCGGGTGAGGCTCTGGCATGGAGCCCGCAGGCCACCCTTCCCTCTTCGACTGATTATTTGGAGTGGGAGACCACGGATGAGGAGTCGCCGGACACCCATCACCACCGCGACATCCACTCAGACTCGCCTCCTTCAGAGCCCCAGCGTCGATCCCCCCCCAGGACATGTTACTCCTCAACTTTGTGAGGGACATGTCCAAGGCCCTAGCATTCCCGATGGAGTTGGAGGAGGACCCTCGGACGGAGGAGCTAAAAATCCTCCAATACAAGGCCCCTCCAAGGGAATCGCTCACGGTACCCATTCCATTGATCCTGGAACGGCTAATGCTCCATATATGGGAGAGACCGGCATTGGTGCGAGTTGTGAGCAAGCGGCTCGATTTGATGTACCGGGTCTGCCAGAGCCCGGGATTCCAGAAGGCACAGCTGCCGCACAACTCCATGGTGGTGAAGTCAGTCATGCCTCGGCTGAAGAGCCAGAAAAAGCACCTCGGTGCCCTCAGGTAGGGAGGCCCGCTCCTTGGATGCCCTCGGCAGAAAGTGCTACCAGGGCTCGATGCTCATTGGCCGGATCCAGGCCTACCAGCTGTACATGGGCATGTACCTGAGAGATCTGGCGAAGGAGCTCGCTGGATTCTCGATTGGTCTCTCCAAGGAACCCCTACAGTGATTCAAGAACCTGGCCAAGGCTGTCCAAATTTATGTCTTGGGCAGCTTATGACGGCTTCGATTCAGCGACTCGAGTAGCTGCGACGGACATCAGTGACCAACAGCAGGGTTGGCTACAGTCTTCCGACCTCGAGCAATGGGTTCAGAACAAATTGGTTGCTGTCCCATGCAAGGGACAAAACCTTTTTGGCAGACCCATGGCCGAAAATGCTGCCAATCTGGAGACCGAGTTCATGATGAGGACCAAGCTCTCTGAAAAGACCACTGCCCCTCCCCGACAGAAGGTTTCTGGTAAAAAGTCCTTTTACCTGAAGGAAGGGGCTGCTTACAAAAACTACCCACATTTTCAGGCCTTCCCAGCAGGGTCAGCAGGCCAAGGGATATGGGCAGGGCCCTTGTAAGCAGAAAGCTTCCAAGCCACGGGAGTGAGCTTCAGCCAAGCCAGGGGGTATTTTTTTGACTCTTTGGGTATAGCCTCTCCACCCCAAGGAGGTCAGCAGCCCACAGTGGGACATCTGATCCACTATGCCCAAAGGTGGCCAGCTATCACCACTGTTTCCTGGGCACTTCAGGTGGTCAACGAGAGCTACCTCCTCCATCTGGCTCAGATTCCTCCTTTCTTCCCGGGAGAGCCCCCCAGATCTTCCCTTCACCGGGATCTCCTAATGAAGGAACTCGCAGGTCTTCTCAAGGACAGGGTGGTAGAACCAGTACCCTAACATCTCAGGGGCAAGAGGTTCTACTCAGATATTTCCTCGTACCAAAAAGAACAAGGGGCCTAAGGCCCATCCTGGACCTGTGCAACCTGAACAGGTTCCTGATGAGGGAGAAGTTCAAGATGCTCTCCCTTGGACATTGCTGCCCTACCTCCAGCAGGGAGATTGGCTATGCTCCTTGGATCTGAAGAATGCTTCTACCCACATCCTCATCCACCCCAACCACAGGCAGTACCTGCGCTTCATAGTGGGGGATGGCCATTACCAATACAGGGTACTACCCTTCTGCCTGGCCTCCACTGCCAGGGTCTTCACCAAATGCCTGGCAGTAGTTGCCGCCTTCCTCTGCCTCCAGGGAATATTTGTTTTCCCCTACCTGGACGACTGGCTCATAAAAGGAGATACGGCCGCAGAAGTGCAGCAGGCCACCGCATGCACCATTCAGGTTCTGCAACATCTGGGATTTGTGATAAACTACCCCAAATCTCACCTCTTCCCGACACAGTGTCTGGAGTTTCATAGGAGCAAGGCTAGACACTCTTCAGGCAAAGGCCTTCCTCCCCTTGGACCGAGCCAACCATCTCCAGGCACTGGCCATAGATATATAATACCATCCCTTGATGTCAGTTCGGCTTCTGCTGCACCTACTTGGGCATATGGCCGCCATGGTCCATGTTACCCCAAACACCCGTCTGCACATGAGGGCCGACCAAACCACAGGCCGTCTCCAGAACAGAGTCTCAGTGGTGGAATCTCTGATTTGGTAGCAAAACCCCCATCACCTCCAGGCAGGGATGCCCTTCCAAACCACAAGCCCTCTGAGGGTCCTCACTACGGATGCCTCCCTGCTGGGATGGGGAGCCCACTGCGAAGAACTTCACACCCAGGGCATCTGGTAGCAGGCCGAGAGCAACCAACAGATTAACCTCCTAGAACTTCGGGCGATATATCTAGCCCTCCGAGCGTTCTGCCAGCCAGTGCTGATCCAAACAGACAATCAGGTGGCAATGTTCTTTGTGAACAAGGAGAGGGGCACAGGGTCTCTCACCCTCTGCTGCGAAGCGGTGACACTCTGCTCCTACGCAGTTCAGCAGGGCATATTCCTATGGGCAGTATACCTACCAGGCCAGGACAACACCCTGGCGGACAAATTGAGCAGGGTCCTCCAGTTGTACGAGTGGCAGCTGGACCCCAGAGTAGCCAACTGGCTCTTCTGGCTCTGGGGGATCCCCATGGGTGGACCTCTTTGCCAGCCCAGACAATTACCAGTTGCCCTGCTTCTGCTCCCGGCAGCCCCACCCCTCCCGAGTGGTGGCAGATGAGTTTCTCATTCTGTGGTCGGAAGGTCTCATGTATGCCTTCCCACCCACACCACTGATTGCCAAAACACTGTTCAAGGCTCTTCATGACAAAGTCTCACTGATCCTGGTGGTCCCTCAGTGGCCCAGGCAGTCATGGTTTGCACTGCTCCTCCGGCTGTCAATAGAGACTCCAATCCCACTGGGGAGCTCCCCAGGGCTCCTGTCTCAGGAGAAGGGCTCTCTCCTGCACCCCAACCTGGGGTAAATATCACTGACTGCATGGCTGCTGAAAGGGTGACCTTAGCCCCTTTCAACCTCTTGGGGGAAATGGAGGAGATCCTGCTGGCCTCCCATAAGCTTCTACCAGAAGAGCTTATGCCTTCAAATGGCACAGGTTCTCTGTCTGGTGCGCGGAGCAAGGGGTGAACCCGTTCTCCTGCCTAGTGCAGTTGGTACTGCAATATCTTCTTCATCTCTTGCAATCCAGGCTCAAATTGAACTCCGTCAGTGCACCTCAGCATCCTGGCAGAGCATCACCACCTGGTGGAAGGCAAACCCCTCTTGGTCCAGCCTCTGGTGACCCGCTTTTTGAGAGGACTTCTGCTGTCAAAACCCCCCATCCTCCCTCCGACGACTGAATGGGACCTCAACGTGCTATTGGCACAGTTCACTCGCACCACCATTTGAGCCTCTGGCTACCTGCCACCTGAGATACCTCTCGCAAAAGGTTGTATTCCTGGTGGCACTCTGCTCCGCTCGCAGCGTCAGTTAACTCTAAGCTCTGGTGGCAGAAGCGCCATATACCAGGTTCTACAAGAACAGGATTGTGCTTCGCATGCACCCCAAATTCCTCCTGAAGTTGGTATCTTCCCTCCACCTCAACCAGGAGGGAGTGCTGCCCACCTTCTTCCCAAGGCCTCACTCCAGTAGGGCAGAGACTGTCCTTTACACCTTGGACTGTAAGAGGGCCCTGTCTTTCCACATTCAGCGTACCCAGGGCCACCGGAAAGCTTCTCAGCTTTTTGTTTCCTATAACCCCAGCTGGATGGGGGAAGTGGTGACCAAATGGACACTGTCCATCTGGGCAGCAGACCGCATCGCTCTCGCCTATGAGCAGGCGGGCTCACGCTGGATGGCTGGGTCACGGCACACTATGTCAGAGCCATAGCGGCCTTTGTGGCAAACCTGCGCTCCATCCTTAACCTGGACATCTGTCGGGCTGCCACTTGGTCTTGAGTTCACACCTTTGCAGATCATTACTGCCTTGAAAGGGAGTTTCAACGGGACAGTGCTATACCCGTGCTGTGGGGCAACGCTGCTTATACCTCCTCCTCTCTTAGTCTTAGGAAAACTGATAGCTCATTCCACCATTGTCCTATGAATCTCAGCCTATGTGCACCCCCCACCCACACCCGTTTTCCACTGGCTACCCCTACCGCTCTCCCCCCACCTTCCTTTAAACTAGGCCTCCTAAATTGCCGGTCTTTAAGATCTAAGACTCTTCTTATCCAGGATCTTATCATCCGTGAATCACTCGACCTCATCCTTCTTACAGAAACCTGGTTGAAGGACGGGGAGGATGCTCTCCTTGCCCGTTGCCTCCCTCCTGACTTTTCGGCTATCTCTGTCCCTCGCACAGGTCGAAAGGGTGGTGGTTTAGCAGTCATCCTGCGTTCAACCCTCTCTCACACACAGGTCTTCTCTCCTTTATTATACTACCCTGAAGCACTGCTGCTTCACTTGCACTCTTCTCCACCAATATACATTCTCCTTATCTATTCCCCCCCTGCACTTTGCTCTGACCTCTGGGACTCCCTTCTACTAACCATCTCCGACCTACCTTTGGCCTTCCCAGATCTTCTTATTGCAGGAAACTTTAACCTCCACCTTGACTCCCCCTCTGCCTCTAGGGATCAGTCCTTTGTCTCTCTTCTACATGACTTATCTCTCACGCAACACGTCTCTTTTCCCACTCATACCGCAGGTCACTCTCTTGATCTACTTATTACCCCAAACTCCTCCACCCTCCTGCTGCAAAGTCTTTGTTCCTCCCACCTACCCTGGACAGATCACTTCTGCCTGACCTTCCATTGCTCCCATTCCAGGTCCTCCTCATCATCCTCTCCTCAGTCGACACATCCCTCTTGCCCATCCCCCCCTCTACGGTACTCTCATCGCATTTCTCCACTCACTCTTCAGCATTTCCCGCCTGCATCAGAACTTCTTCCCCCCGATTTTCCCTCCCTCTCTCCTAACTCACAGGCTTCCCTTTGTTCATCTAATCTCTCTGCAGCTCTTGACCACCTAGCCCCTCTACAACCTCGCCCTCTGCGTCATCGTCCCTCACAACCCTGGTTCCACAGCGGTCTTTATCTCTTACGCACTCACCTCCGTCGAGCTGAACAGCTATGGCGGAAGGCTCCCTCTCCAGCTACTCTCTCCTCTTTCAAAACACATCAGTTATACTATCACTCCAAAGTCCACCTTGCCAAACAGACATTCTTCTCTAATGCCATCTCTTCTGCTCCTAACCAGACCCGCCACCTCTACTCCACTCTCAAATCTCTTACATCTCTTTGCCCCAACTCTGCTGTTACCCCTGTTCAGCCGACCCCTCCCCCACCACTCCTTGCATCGTTCTTCAGAAACAAGATCTCATCCCTCAGGGCTTTGCTACCCCATTGCCCCCCTCCTATCTCATCCCCTCCTCCCACTCCATCTCCATCTCCCATCTCTCACACACATGGGCCTCATTCTCTCTACTCACCACAGCTGAACTTCTCCAACTGATTGCCTCTTCCAGTAAGACATTCTGCCCCCTTAACCCTATCCCTGCCTCCTGGCTACTCACGCCCTCTCTTGCACTCATCCGCTCCATCCTCACCGTGATTAACACTAGTCTTTCCACAGGCACTTTTCCTCGCTCTTGGAAGCATGCCCTCACTCGCCCCGTCATCAAGAAACCCTCACTTGACCCCCTGGTTCCAGCTCACTACCGCCCCATCTTTAACCTACCCTTTCTATCCAAGCTTCTTGAAAAAGCCGTCTTTGCACAGCTGTCTCACCATCTTGACTCCACCAACTTTCTTCACCTACATCAGTCAGGGTTCCGACAGGGTCACAGCGTTGAGACTGTTCTCCTTGCCTTCACTAACTCTTTGCACGCAGCTACGACCGTGGTGACTTTTCGGTGGCAGTATCCTTGGACTTATCTGCTGCTTTTGACCTAGTTGATCACTCTCTTCTTCTCCTTCGTCTGCGTGAGGCCGGCCTCTGCAGTACAGTCTTCCGATGGTTTCACTCCATCCTCTCCTCTCGGTCCTGTGTGGTTCTTTCCTCACTCCTTCCTCTCCTCTCGGTCCTGTGTGGTTCTTTCCTCATCTTTCTCCATGCTACCCGCTGACCCCTTCCCACTGCCCTGCGGGGTCCCCCAGGGTTCTGTTCTGGCACCCCTTCTCTTTAATCTCTTTCTAGCTCCACTTGCTCTACTGATTCAGCAATCCGGGATCTCCGCCTTCTATTATGCAGACGATCTAGTACTCCACCACACTTCCCCCCTTCACCCTGATCTCTCTATTCTCAACTCTTGTCTTGCAAACATCTCTGACTGGCTCACTTCTAATTGTCTTCATCTTAACCTAACTGAAACCGTTGCAATCTGGTTCACCTATGGCAGTCCTTCTCCACCGCTGGACCCCTCTTTCTCAGGATCCCCTGTACCCATAGTTTCCTGCTTCTGCTATCTGGGTGTTCTTTTCGATTCCGATCTCTCCTTCCAGGCCCACATTTCACATATCACCAAAACTTCCTTTTTATTCCTTCGCCAAATTTGTGCAGTTTGCCCTTTTCTCACACCACCTGCTCTCACTACTCTTCTACTATCACTGGTTATGTCCCGTGTTGATTTTTCTAACTCTGTTTTCATTGGCATTACAAAATCACGGCTAGATAGACTACAACGCATTCAGAATACTGCTGCCCGTCTTATTACACACTCTTCCCATCGTGACCATGTAACCCCTCTCCTTTTGCGCCTTCACTGGCTGCCCATCTCCTTCCGCTCTCAGTTCAAATGATTAACTCTGCTTCCATACTAGCACCCCTCAATACCTAGCAGATCTTATCGCACTTCACACCCCCAGACATACCCCCCGCTCATTCCATCTGAACCACCTTCATTTTCCTTCTCCCTCTTTTGCCCACCTCCAGTCCACCCGCTCATCCGCGTTCTTTTTCATTGGCCCTGCACTCTGGAACTCACTGCCCACTTCCCTCAGGTTGGAACCCCATCACGTCACCTTCAAAAAGAACCTAAAAACCCACCTTTTTTCCCTAGCCTTTGATCTTCACTCCCCTTTTGTTTGACCCACCTCCCCAACTCTAATTGTTACTATGCTTTCTATCTTGTATGCCTATTTACTACCTCTGTCCTATTATTGATTGTAACTTCCTTTCACTTCCTGGCCTTGTGCCCACTTTCTAAGTTATTGTATATTGTGAACCACTCTGATTGTTAAAGTAGGGCGGTATATCAAATAAATAAACATAAACATAAACAGTGCCTTCAGCCAGGCCATGCTCTGTAATCTTTATGGGGTCTAGGCAACTCCTACCCGCGGACCCTTCTGTGTTCAGGCTACCAGAGTGCTAGTTTTCATTGGACACACAGGTCCTACTGCAGTCTGTATCTGCGGATTCAATTGCTGCTGCTCATGGCTCCCTTAGAGGGCGACCGTGGATTTCTCTACGGGCTTGCGGTAGCCTGTAGCTAGAGAGTCCCTATGTGAGGACTGACTTCCTGCTTGTTTCCGGAGAAAGCATTGTTACTCATCTGTAACGGGTGTTCTCCGGGGACAGCAGGAATCAGTCCTCACAACCCTCCCATTGGAGTTGCTTCTTTACCATCTTTTATTTTTGCCATCTTCTAGCTATGTCATTTGACTGAGCAAGATGGCACCCTTGGGCGGGATGGGTACTACGCATGCGAGTCGGCATCTCCTAAAGGCTTTCTTTGAAAGCTGGGGGGATGCTTCCAAGAGGGCTCCGTCGGTGCCGGCATCACCCATATATGAAGACTGATTCCTGCTGTCCCCGCAGAACACTTGTTACAAGTGAGTAACTACACTTTCCTACGCATATGTACCCTAAATTAAAGGAATATACAGCATTCATTATCCTCTTGTATCAACAAACAGAGGATGTCTTGAATAACTACTGCTATTGAATATATTTTACAATAATAATCATCTGTATATACTTTTTCAAAACATCTTTCAAACATTTTAGAACATTTTCAAACATTTTAAGACTTTCTCCAAATATTTCCCCTGCCTACAGTCCTTATTTTGATTACTGCACTTGTCATTATTAACTTCTATAACATCACCTTCCTTCTCGTTTCTCCGGGCCAGTCCAGGGAACGATAGGGTTGTCAATCCCCTCCAGCAGCTGAGGACTGTAAATCAAAGTTTTGCCAACAGCTTAAGCCACTCCCCTTGCTGTTCTGCTCCAGTCTTACAGTCCTCAGCAGCTGAACTGGATGTTGGTCTGTTCCTCTCCCTACTAATCGACGGGGTGGTTTGGTGAATAAGCATACTTTATTGGCAGATTAGCTCTAGCTGAGCTGAGACTTTGCTATATTTCCCTGACACAGCTGCACTGATCTGGTTTCATCCAGGAGAGCTGGAGCTGCAGGTTGAAGCAGTGTAAGAGGCAGAGCCTGCCTCGCATGAGCCGGTCTCTGTAGCATGAAGGGGGTTTGGCCTGGGAGCCCCAGGATCCACCCGAACTTGCAGGGAATCATGTTCTCCATCTCCTGCTAGCTGCGGGGCAGCGGAGGCACGTCCAGGAGCACTACTCTCAGGTACGGCATTTTGGAGTAAAGCGGATTGCGTGTCCGGGGTTCTTTTGTGTGACGGAGTGTCCTTGTACGGCATAGGCTTAGCGGCAGCGTGTGCAGGGGTGGATGGCTGGTCGGCGGTTCGCGATTCTGGTCAGCGGCGGTTTTCCTTGCCGGCTAGCGGTTTCGCTCTCCGTTGTTTGGATGGTTTTGCTGCGCGTTATGGAAGGCAAGTCGGGGCATAAAGAGGGGAACAAGCCACAGCTTACCTCAGAAAAGGCGGGAACGGCGGCCATTTTGGTGGAGCCGGCCGTTTCTCCCGCGGTTCAGTTAAAGCCTGTCAAAAGAAAATCCAAAGCGCATAAGGATGCTCCTGCACCGGTGAACACTGCACCAGCCTTGCCTGAAGCTCAGGGAGAGCTGTCTGCGCTGTTTTCGCCCGATTTCATTTTGGCCTTACATAAGGCCTATTTGCTGAAGGCTTCACAGTTACTTAGTCCCTCACTAGCTGCTGCTACGGGGGACAATTTAAAGCCTGCAGTGGCTGCACTGGATCCGGAGGAGGGCCCTTCCCAGAGGGTGGCCTCAGTAGGAGCTGGACTCGATAGCGCAGAGCTGCAGCTCTCCATACCTCCAGGAGGATGGGGAAATCATTTCAGAAGCAGGTATGGATTCTTGGCCCATAGAACTTGAAGAGGGTGAACTGACTCCGGGGGAGGACCCTAATGTCTTTAGGGTGTTCCGTAAGGAGGAGCTGGGGGTTATTGCGCAGTCCTTGGCCGCTCTGAATATTGTTGTGCCCTCGCTGCCATAAGAGCCATTGGAGGATCCCTTGTTACAAGGATTTAAAACAGAGCAGCGCTGTTTTCCAGTTCACCGAGTAATAAAGCAGATGGTGGAGTCTGAGTGGGAGTTCCTGGAGGCTATGCTTAGGGGGGCTCGCGCTCTGGGTTGCCTATACCCCATTCCCCTGGAGGAGAGAGACTTATTGAAAATGCCTAAGGTGGATGCCTTAGTCTCGGCGGTGACTAAGAAAACGACGATACCCGTAGAAGGGGGAGCGGCGCTTAAGGACCTGCAGGATCGTAAGCTTGAGGTGCTCCTGAAGCAGGCCTTTGATTCAAGTGCTCTAGCGTTACAGACATCCATTTGTGGAGCATATGTGTCCAGAGCTTCGATCCGTTGGCTCCAGGGGGAGTCGGCGGCAGAGTCACCGGAAGGTTCGTCTGCTGATGGAGCTAAGTTGGAGTCGGCCGCAGCTTACCTTGCGGACGCTTTCTATGATTTGGTTAGGATCTCTGCAAAGTCCATGGTTTCTGTGATTGTGGCCAGGCGTTTCCTTTGGCTAAGGAACTGGGCGGCTGACGCCTCTTCAAAGTCCAGGCTCAGCAAGCTCCCCTACAAAGGCAAGCTGCTTTTTGGGGAAGCCTTGGAGAAGATCGTGAAGGATCTCGGGGACTCCAAGGGGGGTCGTTTGCCGGAGGACCGTCCTAAAGCGCCTAGAGCGGGCATGGGGTCTAAGGGTCCAGGTCGAGATTCTCGCAGATTCAGGGGGGCGCGTTTTGCTCCCTATCTGAAGTCTCGTTTTGGCCCTCGCAATCAGTCCTTTCGAGGGGCTAGGGGCTTCGGCAGAGGTTATTTCAATGCTCAACAGGGAGCAGCGAAGAAACCTCCATGAAGGTCTGCTGGTCCAGGTAGAGGGACCTGTGGGGGGTCGCTTGCAAGGGTTTCTCTCTGCCTGGGCCGCAATTACGTCAGACCAATGGGTGCTAGAAATCATTCGAGAGGGGTATGCGTTGGAGTTTGCTCACCTGTTACGAGAGGCCTTCATGGTGTCTCCCAGGGGAACAGGACAGAAAAGGCAGGCTATAAACGATACACTGCAAAGGTGGTTACAACTGCAGGCAGTGGTACCGGTGCCCCAAGACCAGTGCGGACTAGGTCGATACTCAATTTATTTTGTAGTTCCCAAGAAAGAAGGTTCTTTTCGTCCTATTCTCGATCTCAAGCATGTAAACCGCTCGTTAAAGGTAACGCATTTTCGGATGGAAACGCTCCGGTCCGTGATTCGGGCAGTGCGGAAAGGGGAATTCCTCTCGTCCATAGATCTCACAGAAGCTTATCTGCACATTCCGATCCGCCCAGATCATCAGCGTTTTCTGAGATTTGCAGTGCCCAAAGGCCATTTTCAGTTTCGGGCATTGCCGTTCGGCTTAGCAACAACTCCTCGGACGTTCACGAAGGTGATGGTAGTAGTAGCGGCGGCATTGCGCAAGGAAGGTATTCGCGTGCACCCTTATCTGGACGATTGGTTGATCAGAGCAGGGTCTTGTCCGGAGGCGGTAGCAGCAACTGCGCAAGTAGAGCAGGTCCTCGAGCAGCTCGGTTGTGTAGTCAACCGGGCGAAGAGTCGGCTGCACCCGGATCATCAGCTTTCTTACCTAGGAGCATTGTTCGACACCGACGTGGGGTCGGTGTGTCTACCCGAGAACAGGGTGTTGAAGATCTTGCGTCAGGTGAGAGCCTTCTTGACACAGGCTGCTCCGTCGGCGTGGCGATACCTGCAGCTCTTGGGGTCCATGGCAGCGACTCTAGAGCTGGTTCCTTGGGCCAGGGCGCATATGCGGCCTCTGCAACAAGCCTTGTTGTCCAGGTGGTCTCCTCAGCTTCAGCCTCTATCTCAAAAGTTGGTTTGTCCAGAGCTAGTGCGGCTCAGCCTGCAGTGGTGGTTAGACGCCAATCATCTGCGAGCAGGGGTTCCGTTGGAAGAGCCACGGTGGGTGGTGCTCACCACGGACGCCAGCTTATCAGGCTGGGGAGCTCATTGTCAGGCTCAAGTGGCGCAGGGGCTATGGTCCCTGACGGAAGGCTCATGATCGATCAATCGGTTGGAACTCAGAGCGGTACGCTTGGCGCTAGAGCGCTTCCAGTCCTCGATCGAGGGCAGAGCGGTCCGTGTGTTCTCTGCCAATGCAGCAACGGTCTCCTATATCAATCGGCAGGGCGGGACAGGCAGCGCCGTCTTGCTGGAGGAGAGTCAACAGCTAATGAGTTGGGCGGAGAGTCATCTCCTTGCCTTGTCGGCGGCTCATGTGGCAGGAAAAGACAATGTACAAGCAGATTTTCTCAGTTGCCATCTTCTCGATCCGGGAGAGTGGGAGCTGAATGCAGCGGTGTTTCATGCCCTTACCCAGCGTTGGGGGCAGCCGGCGATGGATCTCATGGCTTCTCTTTCCAATGCCAAGGCATCTCGATTTTACAGCAGACACAGGGAACACATGTTGGAGGGTCTCGATGCTCTCGTGCAGATCTGGCCGGGGGATCTTCTGCTGTATGTGTTTCCTCCGTGGCCTATGATAGGTCGTGTAATCCAACGCATTGCGAACCACAAGAGGAGAGTAATTCTCATCGCGCCGGATTGGCCCAGGAGGCCGTGGTATGCGGATCTGGTTCGGCTCCTGGTGGATTCGCCGTGGCGCCTACCGGTTCGTTGCAACCTGCTGATTCAAGGTCCGATCTTAATGCCTCAGGTGGATCGCTTCTTGCTTACGGCTTGGCTCTTGAAAGGGAAAGGCTGAGCCGCAAAGGGTACTCGGCTTCAGTGATAGCCACCATGCTGAGTTCGAGAAGAAGGTCTACTTCGTTGGCCTATGTTCGCATCTGGTGCGTCTTCGAGTCTTGGTGTTCTAAGCGTAGCATTCGTCCCTTTTCAGCGGCAGTCTCCCATATCTTATCGTTTCTGCAGAACGGACTAGATAAGGGATTGGCGCTGAACACTCTCAAGGTGCATTTAGCGGCCTTAGCCTGCTTTAGAGGTTTAGTGCGCGGTCGTCGATTGACTGCGCACTGCGATATCCGACATTTTTTCCGGGCGGCTGGAATTCTCGAGCCTCCCTTGCGCTAGGTAGTACTGGCTTGGGATTTGAACATCGTTCTAGAGGCTTTAACACAGCCTCCGTTTACGTCGCCGTTGTCCGGGGGGTTGAAAGAATTATCCTGGAAAATGGCGTTTCTGGTCGCTCTATGTTCTGCGCAAAGAATATCCGATTTGCAAGCTCTGTCGTGTAGAGAGCCTTACCTGCAGTTTTTGGCGGAAAAGGTGATTTTGCGTCCGGTTCCCTCTTTTCTTCCTAAAGTAGTTTCTGCTTTTCATGTAAATCAGTCGGTGTCCTTACCAGTGTTTTCTGACCTCACGGGCTCTCCGATGGATGGCGCACTCAAAAGCTTGGATCTCGGCAGAGTGTTAAAGAAATACCTCAAGGCTACTAGGGTTTTTCGTAAATCAGATCGATTGTTTGTTCTGTTCGGGGGGCCACGTAAAGGTATGGCGACGACGAAAGCGACCATTTCCAGATGGGTCAAGCAGGCCATAGTAGCGGCATATGAGGCCAGGGGTAGGTCTCCGCCCAAGGGTCTCAAAGCACATTCTACACGGAGTCAGGCAGCGTCCTGGGCTGAATATGCCGCAGTTCCTCCGGTGGATATTTGTAGAGCCGCCACCTGGTCTTCCTTGCATACTTTTATAAGACACTACCGGTTAGATGTTCAGGCCAGGGAGGATGCGAGAGTTGGGGCGGCTGCTATTGTCGCAGGGCTTGCCGGTCCCTCCCAACTTTAGGTACTGCTTTGGTACTGCCCTATCGTTCCCTGGACTGGCCCGGAGAAACGAGAAGGAAGGAGAAATTAGGTCTTACCTGCTAATTGTCTTTCCTTGAGTTGTCTCCGGGCCAGTCCAGGGCCCACCCAGGTTTTCTTTTTCCCTGTGCTCAGCCAACCGGTTTGTGGATATGATAGAAGTCTATACATTAATGAACGGAGTGGAACGGGTAAACATAGATCGATTGTTTACCTTATCAGAATATAGAAAGACTAGGGGACATACAATGAAGCTACAGAGTAAACTATTTAAGACTAATAAAAGAAAATATTTTTTCACTCAACGTGTAATCAAACTCTGGAATTTGTTACCGGAGGATGTAGTAAAGGCTGTTAATGTAGCTGGGTTTAAAAAAGGTTTGGACAAGTTCCTGGAGGAAAGGTCCATAAACCATTATTAAGAAGTGACCGAAGATATCAATGCTTGACCCAGTACAAGCATTGTGAAACTTGTGTCTCTTGGGGAAACTGCTAGGTACATATGACCTAGATTGGCCACTGTTGGAAACAGAATACTGGGCTTGATGGACCTTGGTCTGACCCAGTATGGCATATCTTATGTTCTTATGTTCTTATGTGGATAAAGCACGCTATATGTCCCAGCATTCTACATGGTTTTTAAGAGCGGGGCTTCTGGTGAGCGTGGATATTGGGGCTCCTTCGAGTTGGCCGCGAGAGGGGTTTTTCAAAAAAAAAAAACAACAAATTGCAGTTTTGCGTCGGTTTCCTAGGGCATTTGTGCGCTTTTTGTCCTGGGAAATGTACATAGTTCTCAGTGATTTTGTTATTTTCTAGTTTATTTATTTATTTATTTTTTATTTATTTAATTCTCTTATATACCGCGCTATTCTGCATCAGTGCGGTTTACACAGTTATCTTCTAAGCTGCTTTGGCAATAGGAGACTGGAGCAGAACAGCAAGGGGAGTGGCTTAAGCTGTTGGCAAAACTTTGATTTACAGTCCTCAGCTGCTGGAGGGGATTGACAACCCTATCGTTCCCTGGACTGGCCCGGAGACAACTCAAGGAAAGACAATTAGCAGGTAAGACCTAATTTCTCCTTGTTTTTCTCTGTGGCATGAGCTAATTTCCTCTTCACCTTTTTATTTCTTTACTCGCCCTCCCCCACCCTGTCCATTTGTACTCCTACCCCCTCCTCTCCCCTCCCCTCCCGGGTCTCAGAGTTCCCTCTATGCATCTCATTCTGTTATATCCACTTAATTCACTGTCCTTTGATTATTCTGCACTCATTGCATTCTCTGCTGACTGCAACCCAATCGGGGCTCTGAGAGGGGAGGAGCAGTGGCGTTTTAAATCCCAACTGCCAGCTACAGACAGGTCAGCTATTCTACCATCAATCTCCTGTAATCAGAGCTAAACATTCTCTGCTGACTGCAACCCAATCGGGGCTCTGAGAGGGGAGGAGCAGTGGCGTTTTAAATCCCAACTGCCAGCTACAGACAGGTCAGCTATTCGACCATCACTCTCCTGTAATCAGAGCTAAACATTCTCTGCTGACTGCAACCCAATCGGGGCTCTGAGAGGGGAGGAGCAGTGGCGTTTTAAATCCCAACTGCCAGCTACAGACAGGTCAGCTATTCTACCATCAATCTCCTGTAATCAGAGCTAAACATTCTCTGCTGACTGCAACCCAATCGGGGCTCTGAGAGGGGAGGAGCAGTGGCGTTTTAAATCCCAACTGCCAGCTACAGACAGGTCAGCTATTCTACCATCAATCTCCTGTAATCAGAGCTAAACATTCTCTGCTGACTGCAACCCAATCGGGGCTCTGAGAGGGGAGGAGCAGTGGCGTTTTAAATCCCAACTGCCAGCTACAGACAGGTCAGCTATTCTACCATCAATCTCCTGTAATCAGAGCTAAACATTCTCTGCTGACTGCAACCCAATCGGGGCTCTGAGAGGGGAGGAGCAGTGGCGTTTTAAATACCAACTGTCAGCTGACAGGCCCGCGCCTGTCGGGCCCGCGCCTGAGGGCCTCGCCAGAGGGCCCTTTGGCGCGGCCCTTAGGCGGAGACCGTAGAAGGAGACCACCGCCCATCAAGCTAACCCCTCCAACATTGTGTAAATTAATGTTACAACCTCAAAATCGCAAGTAACCATTGTAATATCCTTGTATACAAACAAAATTGTCTCTTAATCCACCTAAATATAAGTACTATAATTTATTTAAATACCCTTTCAATATATCCTCTCCTTCTACAACTATTAAGTTATATTTATATACATTCCAGTAACTACAGAGTTAAGCACTATTATTTGTTATATGTACTTATTCAACCTGTCAACTGTAATTATCCTGTTATCACTGAAACACTGTTAACTATGTCATAGTTCCTCATTCATCCTATAAGCTTCAGTTAACCTCCTGTTACCACATATCACTGTAATACTGTAATAGTGTTTTAGCTTTTCATCCATCCTGTACGCTCCAATCAGCCTGCTATCACTGTAATACTGGTAATAGTGTGTTAGCTTTCCATCCATCCTGTAAGCTCCAATCAGCCTGCTATCACTGTATTCACTAATTGTACATTTAAATTTCACTTACACATACAATATGGCCTTACTCTACATTATAACATTTACCTTCTACCTTATCACTATAGGAATATGTAATGTTACCAGCCTACACACTCCTTCCTCACTCTCCTTCATGATCTCTCTCTGACACAGCATGTTACTCTTCCTACTCACCAGGCAGGTCATACGCTTGACCTACTCCTCACCCCCTCCTCCTCCACTTTTTCTCTATCAAACATCCACTCCACCTCCCTTCCCTGGTCGGACCACGTCTGCCTTTCCGCCTCATGCTTCGGTCCAGCAAAGTCTTCCACCTCCCCCACTTCCTCTCCGTCACCGCCACAACAGCTACGTCGTGTCCTTAACTCCCATACACTCCTGCAATTTCCTGTGGCTACAGATCTCCTTCCATCTGACTTTTCTCTACTATCCCCCAATTCCCAAGCAATCCTCTGGTCTTCGTCACTTTCCTCTGCTCTTGACCTTATTGCCCCTCTCCGTCCTCATTCTAGCCACCGTCATTCCTCTCACACATGGTATCACAGCGGTCTCCGACTCCTCCGTTCCCAACTTCGTAGGGCAGAACGGCTATGGCGCAAATCTCCCTCCCCAGCGACCTTATCTACCTTCCACGCTCAACATTCCTTCTACCGCTCACAAGTGCACTCCGCCAAGCGTTCTTATTTTTCAACTGCAATCTCTACTGCCCCGAATCAGACTAGGCACCTCTACTCTGTTCTCCGTACTCTTACATCCATTCAGGCTTCTCCTTCCACTCCAGTAGTCTCTTCCTTTCCACCTCCATCACTACTCGCTTCCTTCTTCAGCAACAAGGTCTCTTCTCTACGATCATCCTTGCCTTCCTGTCCTCCCCCCATTACCTCTCCGCCCCCTGTTCCCTCCCCCCCTCCTACCTCTTGCCTTTCTCACTTCTGGGCCTCTTTTGAGCTAATCACTCCCCCTGAGCTTCTTCATCTTCTCTCTATCTCCAAGAAAACCACCTGTTCTCTTGATCCCATTCCTTCCTCCTGGCTGCTAACCCCTTCTCTAGGCTTTCTTCCTTTCATTCTCTCTATGTTCAACTCTAGTCTTTCCACTGGGATCTTCCCGTCATCCTGGAAGCACGCGTTAATTCGCCCCATTCTTAAGAACACTTCACTTGATCCTCTGGTTCCTGCTCACTATCGTCCTGTTTCAAATCTTCCTTTTCTTTCTAAACTCTTGGAGAAATTTGTTTTTGCCCAGCTATCCCATCACCTCGACTCTATTAACTTCCTTCACCCCCGTCAGTCTGGGTTCCGTTCCGGTCACAGTGTTGAAACTATCCTTCTTGCCTTCACCAATGCTTTACATGTAGCACATGATCGTGGTGACATCTCGGTGGCGGTTGCTTTGGATCTTTCAGCTGCCTTTGATTTAGTTGACCACTCTCTTCTTCTTCACCGGCTTCGGGATGCTGGCCTTTGCAGCACTGTACTTCACTGGTTTCACTCCTTTCTATCTTCTAGGTCTTGCGCGGTCCTTTCCCCTTCCCCTTCCTCTTCCTCCTCTGATCCTTACACTCTCTCTTGTGGGGTCCCTCAGGGTTCAGTTCTTGCTCCTCTCCTCTTTAACCTCTTCCTAGCCCCCCTTGCGTCCCTGATACAGCAGTTTGGTATTTCTACTTTTCTATACGCAGATGACATTCTACTGCTCCATCACACTTCCCCTTCCTGTCCTGATCTCTCTATTCTTGATTCATGTCTCACTGCTGTTGCTGGCTGGCTCTCTACCAATTGTCTCCACTTGAATCTTGCTAAAACTATTGCGATCTGGTTCACTCACGGAGGTCCTTCCCCCACTCTGGCTCCTTCCTTTTCTGGTTCCCCTGTACCTCTGGTCTCCACCTTCCGGTACCTCGGTGTACTTTTTGACTCTGATCTATCCTTTCACTCTCACATATCACATGTCACTACCACATCTTTCTTTTTTCTTCGTCAGATCCGTTCTATTCGTCCTTTTCTCTCCCCCTCAGCTCTCGTCACCTTGGTTCTATCCTTAGTCATGTCTCGGGTGGACTTTGCTAACTCCCTCTTTATCGGTCTTCCAAAATCTCAACTTACCCGTCTCCGTCGTATCCAGAACACTGCTGCACGCTTGGTCACTTGTTCCTCTCCCCGGGATCACATAACTCCTTTGCTTTTTCACCTTCACTGGTTGCCTATACCTTTCCGGTTTACTTTCAAGCTTCTGATACTGACTCACAAAGCTTTTCACACTAGCACTCCTCAATATCTAACAGACCTTCTTTTCTTTCACTCTCCTAAATACACTCCCCGTTCCTTTCACCTCAACCGTCTTACCCTTCCTGCACCCTCTCGTGCTCACTTGCAATCTACCCGCTCCTCCGCTTTCTTTTTTGCCGCTCCTGCCCTGTGGAATGCCCTCCCTCCCGCTCTCCGTCTTGATCCACAATTCACCAGCTTCAAACAACAGTTAAAAACACATCTGTTCTCCTTGGCGTTTAATGTTCCCTCTCCTTTTGTATGATACCTCTGCCCTCCTTTCGTTCCTCCCAGCTTACTCCTTGTCTATGTCTTGTCCTGTCTCTCTTGATTTTAGCTGTCCTGTCAACCATTGTATTTCTTTTCCTTTTCCGTTGGCCTTGGCCTCCTTTTAATGAAAGGCGGTTTTTATCAAGTGTAATAAAACATAAAACATAGCTATAATAGAATACCAACAATCCATAATCACAGAAGAAAGTGGTCTGATACTCCCTTCTACAATTCTAGAGTATTTACCCAAAATTCCCACCATCATCTGTTACTCATCTCATTACAAAACACCACAAAAAAGAAACAAGTAGGAAATCCAATTCCCCAATATCTGAAATGTGCATTAATAAATGCCCGATCCATACGCAAGAAATGGCCTATCATCTCTGACATAATTTCATTACATAGCCTTGACCTTCTCCTAATCACTGAGACATGGCTTTCTTGTGCTGACAATGTATTAATCAACCAATTTTTGCCTTCTAATTTTTCTATACATACATGTCATAGAAGTGGCAAGAGGGGAGGTGGTGTTCTAGCCATCACCAAATCTGACCTTCATTTCAACCTTAAAGAAGCAACAAGCTCATCACTCCTAGATACTTTTACAATAGCAAATAAATGTTGTTCTTTCACTTTACTATACCGCTCTCCTTCTTCCAATTCTGATTCTCTATCTATGATAATTGACTTGGCCTCCAATACACAAAACCCCCACATAGCAAGTTGGGTGCTAGGAGACTTTAATCTCCCTTCTCTCCAAGACTCCCATGTAACAGCTTTTCTTGAAGATCTACAAGTTTTGGGGTATAATCAATTAATTAAAGATCCAACCCATATTAAAGGTGGTATATTAGATCTAATATTTACAACTGAAACAACCGCCAATTTACCATCTATCTTGGATCTATCAATCAACCCAGTTCCATGGTCAGATCACAAACTAATTATATTCAAGGCTAGATGTAACCAAAAGGATGAAAGAGGAATAAACAACCATCCTAGTACCCCTCTGAGAAGATTCAAGCCATTTGACAAAGACCTAATCCTAAAATCAACACTTCCACTAACCAACTTACCAGAGTGCAGCATTGATGATTTAGTTTCTAATTGGAATAGTACTTTCAGTTCGATTGCCACATGTCCGTCGACCAACAAACTACAAAGCAAGCGACACTCTGCTATATGGTACTCATCTGAGCTGAAGGCCTCGCGCACAACCCTAAGGAAACTTGAAAGACGATGGCGACACTCACACTCTGAAGTTGACAGAGCTGTATATATCCAACATCTCACATCTCATCGCATGGCAGTTACTGAATCAATGAGACGTCACCATGCAGTCACTTTAAAAAGATCTCTGAACAAACCTCATGACCTGTTTGCCATAGTTAAGCGTTTGACAAATGAACCTGCCTCACAACTTAAATATGAAATTCACCCTCAAATATTTGCTAACTATCTACAATCCAAACTCTGCCAAATTGACAATAACTCGGCTCCTAACATAGTTCCAGTTCCAGTAGATCAAACTCTACTCACTATCTTCTCAATACCATCTAAACAACAAATCGAAGACACCATTGCTTGCATAAACATGACCACCGCTCATACTGATCCTTGCCCTGCGTTCTGGATCAAAGATCTACGAGCTGATCTCAGTCCCATCACATCCAGACTCATGATTCAATCATTTACAACAGGAACTTTCCCTCGTACCCTTAAGCAAACATCCATAAGGCCATTACTAAAAAACAACAAACTTGACCCTCTTAAACCAGAATCATATAGACCTATTTCAAGTATTCCATTACTAGCAAAAATTTTGGAAAAAGAAGTACAAAAACAAATTCAGGATCATATAGATCTTAACGCCCCACTGGACTCATGCCAGCACGGTTTCAGAGAATTCCACGGTGTGGAAACGCTTCTAACTACTCTGTTCAGCAGCTTATTATCAGGAATTGATAACATCCGCCAAGGGTTCGTCCTTGTTTTTCTTGATATCGCAGCCGCTTTTGATTCTGTTAGCCATGAACGCCTCCTTGAGCGTCTCAAAGGGAAGGGAATTACTGATAAAGCACTTGAGTGGTGTAGATCCTACCTTTCTGACAGATGGCAACAAGTACGATCCAACGATACTTCATCAGATCAGTTTCATCAAAAACAAGGGGTCCCTCAAGGCTCATCCCTTTCCGCCCTTATGTTTAATATATACATGCAGCCTATCTGTAACCTGATTCGATCCTTTAGAGTTAACTGCATGATATACGCGGATGATGTACTTTTATATTTTCCTTTTACAACTGAGAACCCTGATCTCAATCCATTAACTAACTGCATAAATGAAGTATCCAACTGGCTACAATCCCAAAATCTAAGAATCCAACACAAGAAAACAGAGGTGTTATTTATTACACGTAACCAAAATTTCACTGCTCCATCCTTTTTGAAAGTGAATGATGCTAACCTCCAGACCAAGACCACCATCAGATACCTCGGTGTCACTTTAGACCAGAAATTAGATATGAAAGCACATATTAGTAATATTGTAAGAGCAGTATATCACAAAATACGCTCCCTTAGACACCTTTGATCCTTGCTAGAGCCAGACGATTTTAGAACCATCTATCAGGCGCTAATCATACCTCATTTTGATTATGCGAACTCAATTTTACAAGGTCTTCCACAAACCACCTTACACCCACTTCAAATGGCTATGAATGCTGCAGCTAGAGTCCTTCATGGAGCTTCCCGGAAAGACCATATCTCACCTATTCTAAAACATCTTCATTGGCTCCCAATTCAAAGTAGACTCACTTTCAAAATTTTACTAATTACATTCAAAGCCTTCAAAGAACTCTCATCTTCATCAATATCAGACTTGATCCAAACACCACCCCTCAATAGAGACAGAAGGTCAGTAACACTCAATACTCTGTTAGTCCCTAAATCAATATCACAGTGTACCAAAACTACTTCAGACAGGGCCTTTTTATTCTGTGCACCAAGGTGTTGGAATAGCCTCCCTCAAAACATCCGAGCAATACCAGACCTTTTGCAGTTTCGCAAAGCTTTGAAACACTACCTCTTCCTTTTATCTTATCCAGTAAACAATAAAGACATCTCAACCAACCCACAGACCTTCCACTCATACACATACAATACAGATACCCCACAGACCACATACACACAAAACTGAAGCCATGATGATATTATGACTATGTTTATTAATTATATACCCTGTTATCCGAGTTATATTCTCCTGTTTTCTGTAAACACAAAGTACTGTTGAATTGTGTATCTCACTGTTTTTTTGTGAACCGCGCTGATGCCTAATAGTGCGGTATATAAGAGTCTATAAATAAATAAATAAAATAAATTGTATATAAGAGGGCCCCTTCCTCTGGAAGCGTTACATGTTGTGGTGTTAATGGGCCGACAGTTCGCCCATCCTTTATACATGCTCCAAGCGCTGTAAGATTATGTAGGCTCTGGCATTTTATCACCCTTCTACCCCTTGGCAATTTCCATACGCACCCCCAGCACTATTATTCGTAGATACCCTCAATTCAACCTCTTTTCTCCTTCCCATTCATTCAGTGGGACTTCATTTGGGCCAATTTCTTTGGTCCATCCCACTCTATCCCTCACTGTGGTCCTCAGCCAAGCCCATAGCTTTCGTAGATCTGGGCATGACCACCACATATGTATGTAATCCCCTTTACCGCTGCAGCCCCGCCAGCATTCCCCATGTCCCTGTTTTTTTATTTTACTAAGGTACATACGATATAACATCTTACATGAGTGCTCTTGTATAGCGGTTGATACTGACGTTACCCTTGTGGCCAAATATATTCTTTCCCATCGCTCCTGAGTCCATTCTCCTCCTAGGTCCCTTTTCCATGCCCCCCGATGCTGAACTTGTACCGCCCTTGTCAGCGGACTTTTATTCTCCAATGAGATCATCCCCCTGTTTTTGGGCCCCATTCTAAAGAGCTTTTCAAATGGACGTTCCTCCGCCCCAAGATCTACCTTAACTCGTAGTCCCTCCAGAAAGCGTGCAATTTGAAGGTAGACATAGCAATCTTCATCTTCTAGGGCATATTCCTGTTTAAGATCTCTGAATGGTCGTAGACACCCTTCTGCTGTGAGCAATTGTCCAATTTACACCAGCCCCCCTGCCTTTCCCATCTATGGAAGTGCAGTTGCCTTCCCCCTTTGTCAGACCTCTCACAGGTTATAATACGTTGAAGACGTAACCTTCCACCTGGCCCAACCAATATTTCCCTTGTCTTCTGCTACACCTGTAAGGTGAGCGCAACATAGGGATTGGGAGATACCTCTTATTTATTTATCCTCTTTGTGCCATAGCATATCAATTAATGAACGTCCCTCCACCACTGCTTACACCAGTTGCATCCACTGAGGTCCTTTCTCTCCTGCCCACCACCCCATTATTGCTCGGAACTGAGCTGCCTTATAGTATCGTAGTACATCTTGGACCGCTAGTCCCACTTAATCTTTCCCTCTGACTAGTAGCGCCCTTTTCACTCTCGGAGGTCGGCACCTCCAGATGAATAAAAAAATTATTTTCTGTAGGAGGGCCATCAATTTGTCGGAGAGCTCCACTGAAATGGCGCTAAACAGAAAGAGGACTCTTAGAAGTACATTCATTTTAACTACAGCGATGCACACAAACCAGGAGAAACGTGGTTTGTTTCAACGTAATAAATCCTTTATTACTTTTTTAATTACTTGTTCAAAATTAAGTCTCTGCAGATCCTACCACCTCTGGCTAATCTGAACCCCCAAATATTTAATATGGTCTTTTTCCCACTGGAATGGGTTTGTCCTCCTTTAATTCTTGTTCCAATTTGGGGTTCATACTTAATTTCAAAATTTCCGTTTTCTCCATGTTCATCTTATACCGTGACATTAAACTATACTCCTGTATTTCCTGCAACAGATTTGGTAGGGACCTACAAGGCTCCTTCAAAGTGTAAATCACGTCGTCTACGAACAGAGATATTTTGTATTCTTGTGAGCCTGATGCTCTGAACTCCCTTGTACGGTCTTATTTTTTCCACTAGGGGTTCTATTACTAGGGCAAACAGCAGGGGAGACAATGGACACCCTGCCGTGTACCCCTCTCTAAATGAAATTCTTCTGAATAGGCTCAGTTTACTCAGATTCAAGCAGTGGGGTTTGCATATAGTACTTTCAACCATCTCCTAAAGTTCTCTCCTATTCACATTTTCTTTAATACTGTGGACATAAACCACCACTCCACCCAGTCAAATGCTTTTTCAGTGTCCACTGTTGCTGTGCGTACCATATGAAGTTGAGTATTTTGCAAGACAGCAAACTTACAAAGCAGGCTATACTGTTTTGGAGGCGTTGTGGATGAGCTAGACAAAGTCCCAGGGGCTGATTTGGCTTCTTTACCGAGGCCTGCAGTCCCATCAGAGATGCAAGTTTAGGTACATGGTAGACTGGGAGAGGGATTTGGGGGTGGCTTGGCATGATAAGAAGTGGGAATCGGTGTGTATGGGGGCGGCGGGGTCTGCCCTCTCAGTTACAAATAAAGAAAATGCCGACAAGATTTTGCAGCACTGGTACTATACTCCTGAACGGTTGCATGTGATGTTTCCTGGGGTTTCAGATAAATGTTGGCGGGGTTGTGGGAAGGTGGGATCGCTGATATATATATGATGGGCCTGTCCTGTAATCCAAGCTTATTGAAAATAGTTAAAAGATCATATTTCTGGTATCTTTGTGGTTGATGTGGGGTTTGATCCATCTTTCTACCTGTTGGACAACTGGCCGGAGGAGGTCTGTGTTGCTGGTGCCGGCCCATTCAGGCTTGTATCATCACAGCCCGCTGCGAGATTGCATGGAACTGGAATGGCAGCCTGGCATCGGAGGCTTTCACCAGGTCTCTGAGATACCTTTTGAGGGTAATTTATAAAAACCTCCCCAGGTTTGGAGGTGGAGAAGGCGCTATTTTGTAAAGACACATAGGTGCCTATATGTCTGTATAAGATACTAGCACAAATCCTGCAGAAATTGTACCTACATTGGAGGTGTGGGCATTTACACCTGTTTGGGAGAGGGCATCAAAGTTACCTTGTAAAGCAGGTGAGCAAATGGCAATGCTGCTTATAGTCTACCTGAATCTCTTCCCTGAAGCCACCTACGCTGAAGTCGCATACAAGTCCTTGCCAAATTGCATCACACCAACATTTACGCTTGATGTCATTTTATACATTTTATGTCCAATTTCACCTTTGCTGACACACCTTCTAACTCTCCCATCTTATTTTTCAGACCTCTGACATTTGCATACAGGCAGCATAAAGTATGTTTTTTTTATTGGTGTTTACAACCTGCATAGCAAGTGACAGTGTTATGTGGGATCATTTGTCTTTGCTTTTTATTTAAATGCTCTCGGGCTACTTCAGGTTTTATCATGACTTCAGTATCTGCATATTCTAGCTTCCACATTTCACCGCTATCTCTTATAGGTATGTACTCCAAACCATGTGCTCCCGGCTTTACCCAAGGTTGTAGTTTGAGCTGCTCTATCTCCTTTTTAAACATTAATGCCTGTAGCCTGGCTCCATCCTGGTTTGGGTGGACTACTCTTGCAATACCATTTAAAAGAAAGGCATGCGGTTTTCCAGAGATATGCAGGGCCTCTGAGCTATTGTGCTTTTCTCTTGAAATTTCTGATAGTGGCCCTCTCAGTAATTTGAAATGTCCTCTGTGGAGATGAAAAATTTTGGAACCCCTGTGCTAACCTAGGGAACTTCCTAAATGTCACAGTTCCCATGTGGTCCTTGTGCCATAGGGAGAGGAATTTGTTTAAGTCACTATCGTTAGCTTGAGCCCTCTCCCTGTAGAAGCCTGAAAGTTATCTGCATGGACTGCTACAGTGGTAGCAGCTGGGAAGGACCTGGCGGTCCAATCAAAGTGCAATTTTGGTAGTGCCGGGTCATCGAGAATTTCACTTGCAGCTGTGGTGGGGGAGAGGTTTTGCATGATGGAAAAAGTTGCCCGGTAGGTTGAGGCAGGAGTAGGATGAGGTCAGCTTTTGCCAGATGTTGAAAACGTTTTTATTTGCATATGAGTAGCATTGGTGACTAATTAGTGGGTAGGTTTGCAGTCTTGAGGCAATAGCTTGATGGTGACAATCTCAATTGTTATGTTAAATCAATGTTTTCCAATTCATACTGCTAGACCAGTCCAGACAAACGGGTTGTGTCCCCCTGCCAGCAGATCCTGGAGACAGAGAACTCTACCAGAACTCTAATAGGCTGATCCCTGGTAATGCTGCTGAGATAATGAGACTGTACCCCAAGGGGTCTCCCTCAGTATTTCTCTGTCTCCAGCAGACCTGGTAGCTTTTTTGTTTTGCTCCTTTGGAGAAAGGATTAATTTCCCTATTTCAGGACGAAGCTTGGGGGCTCCTCTACTTTGAGAGTGATCCCCTCTATTGGCAGGGTGTTTCAGCTGAGCTCCTGTATAGAAACAGTGACGCTCGCTGACTGAAGGCATTCCCAGCAGCTAGCCATGAGGGCAGCCTTGGCTGGAAGAAGGGCTCACTAACACTCGAGGGTTACCTCTGCATTAGTGCTCGCTTGGTATCAGATGTGGTTTTCCTGATCCTGCCCTTGGAATCCCTGCACTGGCCGGCATCTGTGAGTACAGCTTTCCTTTGTTTAATGCATGCTGAAGCTCCTAAGGGGTCCAAATCCGTCGAATTTCCGCGTTCTCAGAATTGTCCCATTTTTGGCACAGGGGTCAATCCTGGCCTGGGGGGCTGGTTTCTGCCTTTTTTTCAAAAATTCGCTGCTTTTTTGACCTTTTATTTAACTTTTATTTGTCCGGCAGCCATTTTGAATTTCCACGGCGCTCCGATTTTTGGCGACAGCAAATGGTGTCCCAGGAATGGGACTCTCCGGACACGCCTTTGCGAAACGCTCGTCGCCTAGGGCAGTTATGTTTGTCCACCAGAGCTTCTGGAGCAGTGGCTCGTGTACCCAAAGGTAGATGCCTTGGTTTCCGGAGTGACTAAGCATACCACCATCCCTGTGGAGGGAGGAGCGGCTCTCAAGGATCCACAGGATCGGAAGGTGGAGAACTTGTTGAGGACGGCTTTCTCCATGTCTTCCATGGCTCTGCAGGCGACGGTATGCGGGGGGCTAACGGCCCGAGCGCTATTGTGCTGGATCCAGCGCTTGCCTGAAGATTCCTCTCTCGGGCATTTGGAGTCTGCCACGGCCTTTTTGGCAGATACTTTTTATGACCTGTTGCGCCTTTCGGCTCGATCGGTGGCAGCCGTGACGGTGGCGAGGCGTTGGCTGTGGCTCCATCAATGGGCGGCAGATGTCGTTTCTAAGTCCAGGCTCTCTAAGCTGCCGTTCAAGGGTAAGCTTCTGTTCGGCGAGGAGCTGGACAAGCTTGTAAAGGATCTTGGGGAGGTTAAGCCCCAACGCTTGCTGGAGGATAGGCCGCGAGCTTCAGCTCGCCGGTCTTCGCGGGCACAGTCTTTTCGCCGTTTCTCCAGGAGCAGGGACTTTAGGAGGTATCGCTCCTCCAAGCCTCCGACTCAGCCTAATTGCTCTGGAAGAGGAAGTCAGTCCTTTCGGGGGGCCCGCTCTGACTCCTACTCGGCAGGAGGAAAGTTCTCAGGGACCGCGAGGTCCTCCCGCTGACGGGGCGCTAGGTCCACTCCGGTCTGTGCCTCCCATAGGGGGTCGGCTGGCATTGTTTTCTCAGGAGTGGGTGCGAATTACCTCCGATCTTTGGGTTCTCGACAGCATCTCTCGGGGTTATTCCCTCGAGTGCTCTCGCCCGATCCCCAAGGCCTTCCTAGTCTCTCCGGCGGGATCTCCCGAGAAGCGCCGCATCGTCCAGACGACACTCGAATGCCTGCTTCTTTTGAACACCATACGTCCCGTCCCGCCTCTCGAAGAGGGGACGAGTCGGTACTCCATTTATTTCGTGGTGCCCAAGAAGGAAGGTTCCTTTCGGCCTATTCTAGATCTCAAGGGGGTAAACTGCAGCCTTCGGGTTCCTCATTTTCGGATGGAGACGTTGCGTTCCATGATCCAGGCGGTACGCAGGGGCGAGTTCCTGGCATCGCTCGATCTCGCGGAGGCGTACTTTCATATTCTCCAGGACCAAGCAGGAAGTCAGTCCTCACTTATGGGTGACGTCGGCGCCGACGGAGCCCTCGCGGAGCAATTTTCCCCAGCTTTCAAAGAAAGCCTTTGGGAATTGCAGCGCGCATGCGCGGTCCCCTTCCCGCCCAAGGGTGCCATCTTAGCCAGTCTTCTTTTTTCCGCGGAGCCCTACAGACGTACTCGTCGTGTCCCCGCGAAAAAGTTGATTTTTCTTCATAATTTACTCTTTTTTCCTTCGGTTCGACGCCGGTCTTTTTCCCGCCCGGACTCGCGACGCCGGTCACGAGTCCTCTTCTTCTTTTTCGGTTTTTCTGACTTAGTCAGTTTTCGTTTTCGGTTTTTCCCTGGCAGCCCGGTCCTTTGACCTCGCCGGGGCCCTTTTTCCCCCGATGGCTGCCAGTGGTTTCAAGCGGTGTGGTCAGTGTGACCGGAATATGTCACTGACTGACACACACGACCATTGCCTCCGCTGCCTGGGCCCGGATCATGAAGAAATGATCTGTGGGCCTTGTGGCAAACTGTCCTCCAAAGCGTTGAGAAGTCGGCGGCATCAGCGGGATAGAATCTTCGCTGACCCCAGCCGTACCCGGACCTCGTCAGAGGCCTCCGCGTCCAGGGGTTCCAGCTCGGACCGTCGCCGGAGTTCCTCCGACAGGGGTTCTCCCTCCGGGGACCATCGACGGAAGGTGAAACCCGCGAGGGCGGCGTCGGTGGACGCTCCTGGCTCCGCGAGGGCCAGGTCGCATAGCCCCGATAGCCGCCCCGGGTCCTTGGAGAAGGAGCACCTCACGAAGCGACCTCGCCTGGAGTTGGAGCTGCCTGCTCGGGTAAGTTCTGTGGTCCTTCTGGACTCGCCTCCGCGACAGCCGACGTCGGGCCCGACGCCGTCGGGGCCCGAGTCGGGGGCTGCTGGGTCACCTGAGCTCGGACTCAGGTTGACGGCCTTGGAGAGCAGACTGTCTGCCTTCATGGACCAGCAGCGGGCACTGCTCGCTGGCTTCGCTGGCGCCGCTGCCCCGACCACCGGGACGTCGACGTCTAAGTCGACCCCGGAGACCGAGCCGATCCTCGAGTCGATGCGAACTCGAGTCGATCCTCGGTTGAGGTCACCCTCGGCCTCCTGTTCGGGACCAAGGTCGCCGACGCCGACTCCCTCGGCGTCGGGGCGGCAGGCGCCGCGCCCTGCCCGGGCCGACCCCACCGAGTCCTCGTCGGAGTCGGTCTGGGAGTCTGAAGAGGAAGAGTCGCCTGATTCTTTTCGGACTCGGTGTGTCCCCTCGGACTCACCTGAGTCCGAACCTCGGAAGCAGTCCCCCCCGGAGGATGCCCGGTTCTCGGACTTCGTCAGGGATATGGCCAAGGCTTTGGCCTTCCCTGCGGACCCCGAGGAGGAGCCTCGAGCCGAAGAGCTCGACGCCCTCCAGTATGACTCTCCCGCCAGGGAACACTTTACTGTACCGGTTCCTCCCATGCTGGAACGACTACTCTTCCGCATGTGGGAGAGTCCGGCCACCTCGCCGGTCCTGAGCAAGCGGGTCGATTCTATCTATCGAGTCCGCAAGAGCCCTGGCTTCCAAAAAGCACAGCTACCACACCATTCCATGGTAGTGGAATCGGCCATGCATCGTCTTAAGAGCCAGAAGATGCACTCCTCGGTGCCTCCTGGCAGGGAGGCCCGTAACCTGGATGGCCTTGGTAAGAAGTGTTTCCAGGGCTCTATGCTTGCGTGTCGTGTCCAGACCTACCAGCTATACATGGGCATGTATCTCCGAGACCTGGCTAAAGAGCTAGCCGGCTTCTCCGCTGGTTTGTCCGAGGAACCCTTGCGGAGGTTCCTGGCCTTGTCCACTGGCATTCGGGAATGCTCAAAATTCATGTCCCGAGCAGCCTATGATGGCTTTGAAGCATCGGCTCGAGTGGCCGCAGCCGGCATCGGTGCCCGCCGACAGGCTTGGCTTCAGTCGTCTGACCTTGAGCCCTGGGTGCAGGACAAGTTGGTCGATGTCCCCTGCCGAGGCGAAAACCTCTTTGGCAAGCCCATGGCTGAAAAGGCTGCACAAATTGAGACGGAGACTCTCACCAGGACTAGGCTTTCTAGGAAGACCTCCGCCCCTTCCCAGAAAAAGAAGGGCTCGGGAAAGAAGTCCTTTTACCCGAGGAAGGCGGCTGCCTACAAACAATACCCCCAATATCAGGCCCCTGCAGCTCCCCAACAGGGCCAGCAGGCCAAGGGACGGGGTAACGGGTCCCGTAGGCAGCAAGCCCCCAAGCCTGCACCACCAGCCCCTGCTCCGCAGGGTGGGGGTTTTTGACTCCTTAAGCATAGCCTCTCCCCCCCCGCTGGTTCCTCCCAGCACCGGAGGCCGGCTGGTTCACTTCGCCCACAGGTGGTCCAGCATCACCTCGGATGCCTGGGTGCTTCAAGTCGTGCGAGAAGGCTATCTTCTCCACTTCCACCAGGTCCCTCCCTCCTATTTTCCGGGAGAACCTCCACGACCCCCTCTGCACAGGGAATTACTCCTTCAGGAGTTAGCAGGTCTTCTACAGGAACAGGCGGTGGAACCGGTGCCCCACCACCTGAGAGGTCAAGGCTTTTATTCCAGGTATTTTCTGGTACCAAAAAGGACAGGAGGCCTCAGACCCATCCTGGACTTGCGCAACCTCAACAAATTCCTCGTGCGGGAAAAGTTCAAGATGCTTACCCTTGGAATCCTTCTGCCCTACCTCCAGCAGGGAGATTGGCTATGCTCCTTGGATCTAAAGGATGCCTACACGCACATCCTTATCCACCCAAACCACCGCCAGTACCTAAGGTTTGTGGTGGCCGGAAATCATTACCAGTACAGAGTACTGCCCTTTGGCCTGTCCTCCGCACCGCGAGTCTTCACAAAATGTCTCGCGGTGGTGGCGGCCCATCTCCGGCTTCACGGCCTCTATGTCTTTCCGTACCTCGACGACTGGCTCATCAGAGCAGCGTCCGCTCCGGAGGTCACCAACGCCACATGCCGCACGGTGACTCTTCTGCAGTACTTGGGCTTTGTTATAAACTTCGCAAAGTCCACTTTGCTCCCCTCACAGGATCTCGAGTTCATCGGCGCAAGGCTGCACACTCCTCAGGCACGAGCGTTCCTACTGCTCGACAGAGCTCAACGGCTCATGGACCTAGCCGACCGTTTTCGCAGCCAGCCCCTGGTCTCCGCCAGGCGCTTCCTGAGACTACTCGGCCATATGGCTTCCACCGTCCATGTGACCCCCAATGCCCGCCTGAATATGCGGCCTGCTCAATGGTGTCTCCGCCAGCAGTGGCAACAAGCCACAGGCGGCCTAGCAGACCTAGTGCGCGTCTCCGAGCCGCTGATCTCGTCTCTCCGGTGGTGGCTTCATCGGCCGAACCTGATACTCGGCATGCCTTTCCAGTCACCTCAGCCGGCCCGGGTGCTGACAACAGATGCATCCCTCCTGGGCTGGGGAGCACATTGCCAAGGGGCACGTACTCAGGGCCTCTGGACCACGTGGGAGTCTGCTCAGCAGATCAACTTCCTGGAGCTCAGAGCGATCCGCCTGGCTCTCAAGGCCTTCTCCCACCTGACCTCTCACCAGTCCATCCTTGTCCAGACGGACAATCAAGTTGCCATGTTCTACGTGAACAAGCAGGGGGGCACGGGCTCCTTCCTTCTCTGCCGGGAAGCACAGAAGCTCTGCTCTTGGGCCGTCAGTCACGGCGTTCTCCTCAAGGCAGTTTATCTCCCAGGCCAAGAGAATTGCCTGGTGGACAAACTCAGCAGGATCCTCCAGCCGCACGAGTGGCGCCTGGATCCCTTAGTAGCTCAGAAGCTCTTTCTAAAGTGGGGCCTCCCCACGGTGGATCTCTTTGCCAGTCCTCACAACCGGCAACTTCCTCGCTTCTGCTCTCGTCAGCCACACCCCCTTCGGGTTGCGGCGGACGCTTTTCTACTCTCATGGTCGGGGAGCCTTTTGTACGCTTTCCCTCCCATCCTGCTAGTCTCTCGGACTCTTTTCAAGGTTCTCCGAGACAAAGCCTTCATGATCCTGGTGGCCCCTCGCTGGCCCAGACAACCGTGGTTTCCGCTCCTGCTGCAATTAGTGGTGGAGGATCCATTCCCTCTGGGGTTAAAACCGGATCTCCTCACTCAGGATCAGGGGTCTCTGCTACACCCCAACCTCAGGTCTCTCAACCTAATGGCTTGGCTGCTGAGAGGGTAGTCCTTGCTCCCCTTCTCCTGCCGGCAGAGGTGGAGGAGGTCGTCTTAGCTTCGCGACGACCTTCTACCCGCAAATGCTACGCCCTTAAATGGCGTCATTTTTCCGTTTGGTGTACCCAACAGTCTCAGGATCCCTTCTCCTGCCCGGTGTCGGTGATCTTGCAGTACTTGCTATACCTCTCTAATCTGGGACTTAAGTCCAACTCCGTCAAAGTTCACCTCAGTGCTCTTTCAGCACATCATGTGCCGGTGGACGGCAGACCTCTCTCCAACGACCCTCTCGTAGCGAGATTTCTCCGAGGTCTCCTTCTACTTAAACCACCTCTGCGCCCGCCAGCGCCTGACTGGGACCTGAATGTGGTTTTACAGCGGATCACCTGTCCGCCTTTTGAACCTATGGCTACCTGTTCTCTCCGTTTTCTTTCTTGGAAAACTCTGTTCTTGATAGCCCTCACTTCCGCTAGACGCGTAAGTGAATTGCAGGCCCTCGTGTCTGATCCCCCTTACACTCGGTTCTACAAAAATAGGGTAGTCCTACGGACTCACCCAAAATTTCTTCCAAAAGTGGTCTCCCCTTTTCACATCAATCAGGAGGTGGTACTTCCAACCTTCTTTCCCAGACCACACTCCAGCCAAGCTGAAACGGTCCTCCATACCCTGGACTGTAGAAGGGCATTGAACTTCTACCTTGACCGTACGCGGGAGCACCGTAAAGCTGCTCAGCTTTTTGTGTCTTTTGACCCCAATAAATTGGGGCTCCCGGTCTCCAAGCGTACTATGTCCATCTGGGTTGCGGACTGTATCTCTTGGGCTTATGGGGCAGCCGGACTCTCCTTGGAAGGTCGAGTCACGGCTCATTGCGTTCGGGCAAAGACTACGTCAGTGGCTTACCTCCGCTCTGTTCCGCTGGCAGACATCTGCCGGGCCGCTACCTGGTCTTCGAGCCAGACTTTTGCGGTCCATTACTGTCTCGAGAGGGAGTCCCGCAGGGACAGTGCTTTCGGACAGGCAGTCCTCCGTAATCTCTTTGAGGTCTGAGCAACTCCTACCCTCCATCCCGGATGTGGGCTACCGGTGGGTAATATTTCAGCGAAGATTCTTTCCTGCTGTGCTGCTGAGCTAGAGGGAGCTCATTTTTGTGCTTAGGGTCTCCGGTAGCCTTGAGCTTGGGAGTCCCATAAGTGAGGACTGACTTCCTGCTTGGTCCTGGAGAAAGCGTAGTTACTCACCTGTAACAGGTGTTCTCCAGGAGCAGCAGGAATCAGTCCTCACAACCCTCCCTCCCCGTGGAGATGCAATCACCTGCTTTAGTTCTTTTGCAAATTTTTATGCTGTCTTTTTTAGCTATGTCATCTGACTGGCTAAGATGGCACCCTTGGGCGGGAAGGGGACCGCGCATGCGCGCTGCAATTCCCAAAGGCTTTCTTTGAAAGCTGGGGAAAATTGCTCCGCGAGGGCTCCGTCGGCGCCGACGTCACCCATAAGTGAGGACTGATTCCTGCTGCTCCTGGAGAACACCTGTTACAGGTGAGTAACTACGCTTTCCCATCCGCATGGAGCATCAGCGGTTCCTCCGATTTGCGGTCCTGGGCCAGCATTTTTAGTTCCAAGCCATACCTTTTGGTTTGGCCTCGGTGCCAAGGACATTTTCCAAGATAATGGTGGTGGTGGCCGCAGCCTTACGCAAGCAGGGGATCCGAGTTCATCCTTACTTGGACGATTGACTGATTTGGGCGGACTCTCTGGCAGAGGCTCGCGAGACGGTAGACCGCGTAGTGGCTTTTCTGGAGGGCCTAGGGTGGGTGATCAATCACTCCAAGAGCTGCCTCCAGCCATCTCAGGTTCTCCGAGTTTCTCGGGGCTCGGTTTGACACTCACCGTGGGCGGGTGATGCTTACACGAGTTCCTTTCCAGAAAATTGTAGATCAGCTCCAGCGATTCCTGCGGCGAGAGGCACCTCGAGCTTGGGATTATCTCCAGCTTCTGGGGTCCATGGCGGCTACCATCGATGTGGTGCCTGGGGCACGGGCGCATATGCGAGAGTTGAAGAGGGCGCTCCTGTCGCGATGGTCGCCGGTGTCAGAGGATTATCAGGTTCGACTTCCACTTCCGCCGTCGGTCCGGCTCGACTTTCGATGGTGGCTCCGGGCATGCAACCTTCTACAGGGGGTTCCGTTGGAGTCTCCATGCTGGCTGCTTCTGACGACGGACGCCAGTCTCTCCGAGTGGGGAGCGCTTTGCGGCACACATGCAGCACAGGGGGTCTGGTCGCCTCAGGAGGCCCGCTGGTCCATCAATCGCCTTGAGGCGAGAGCGGTTCGCCTAGCCTTGCAAAGCTTCCTGCCTCTCGTACATCGGCAAGCAGTTTGCGTTCTCTCCAACAATGCCACGATGGTGGCGTATCTCAACCGCCAAGGGGCACGAAGAGTCCGGGGGTTTCCAAAGAAATGAGGCTTCTCCTTCCTTGGGTGGAGCGGCATCTCCTCGCCATTTCGGCGCAGCACATTGCGGGGAAGAGCAACATCGAAGCGGACTTCCTCAGACTCCATACGCTGGATCCCGGAGAATGGGCTCTGGCGTCAGCACCTTTTCAGCTGATTGTCCGCCAATGGGGTCAGCCGGCAGTGGATCTCATAGCGACGTGGGAAAATGCCAAAGCACAGATCTTCTTCAGCCGATGGAAAGACAGCAGGTCGCACGGAATAGATGCGTTGTCGCAGCCGTGGCCGGTCTGACTCCTTCTGTATGTCTTCCCTCCGTGGTCCATGGTTGGCAAGATTCTTCAGTGGATCAGGGAGCATCACGGGCTGGTGATTCTGGTAGCTCCGGATTGGCCTCGCAGGCCCTGGTATGCGGATCTCGTCCGGCTTGCGCGAGCAGCTCCTCTGCCACTTCAGGGTTTTCCAGTGCTTCTGCAGCAGGGGCCAATTGCCATGGAAGACCCAGCTCCTTACTCGCTTACGGCTTGGCTCTTGAACGCCGCAGGCTAGTTCGTAAGGGATATTCGGCTAGCATGGTATCCACCTTGCTTAAGGCGCGCCGTTCTTCCACCTCCTTAGCCTATGCTCAGGTGTGGCGTCTTTTCAAATCATGGTGCTCACAGCGTTGGGTGTCTCCCTGGAGTAGCGGCATTCCTGATATTCTTGCGTTCCTCCAGGCCGGCCTGGACAAGGGGCTGGCTCTCGGTACTCTTCGGGTTTAGGTGGCGGCCCTTACATGCTTCCGTGGTCCGGTTTTGGGGCGCTCTATCGCTTCGCATGTCGACATCTCGCGTTTCCTCAGAGGAGTTAAATCCGTGCGGCCCCCGTGCCGTCCGGTCTTCCCAGCCTGGGATTTATTTATTTATTTATTTTATTTATTTAACGCTTTTCTATACCGCACTATTCAGCATCAGCGTGGTTTACAAGGAACAAGTTGGTACAATGTGGAACAGCCATACATTGAACTTACATAAAACAAGGAGTTTAAACATGGATAACAGGTGAACTTTATACATAATATACACAAGGGGAATTTAAACATGGATAGCAATTGAACTTTATACATTATATACAAAAGGGGATTGTATCATAGCTGAGTTTATGATACAGGCCCTAAAGGGGAAGGTTGGGTGAGGTGGAGAGTTGTCATATGAGATTGGTTAGGCGGCATTGGATTGAGAGACTGTAAGGACGTGTGATACTGTCTAGGTGATGCTGTCAGAGTTACAAAAGTGTTGTATAAATAGGTGCTGTTTGAAGGCTTTTCTGAACTGGGGGAGGTTGTTTATGGACCGGATTTCTGTTGGGAGGGAGTTCCAGCATGAGGGGGCAAACAAGGCAAAGGCACGCTTTCTAGTGGAATTGTTGCATTTTGTGATGGCTTTTGGAAGGAGGATGGTATTGCAGGATGTGGTTCTTCTTGATCTGTTGTCTGGTGTAGTTTTGATCAGGTCTGACAGGATAGATGCGGTGATACCGTTGACTGCTTTGAAGGTCAAGGCCCGGAGGACCAGGGATCTCGCCCTGGTCCTCCGGGCCTTGGTGGCTTCGCCTTTTGAGCCATTACGGGCCTCTTCGCTCAAAGACTTAACCTTGAAGATGGTGTTCCTGGTGGCAATTACCTCAGCGTGGGGCATTTCCGAGCTCCAAACGCTCTGTTGTCGGGATCCTTATCTTTCTTTCTCGTCGGAGGGCGTGACTCTTCAGACAGTTCCATCCTTTTTGCCCAAGGTGGTTACGCCTTTTTATGTCAATCAGCCCCTCTTCTTGCCGTCCTTCTCTCCAGAGCAGTGTACGGGTCGGCGTCGTCACTTACGTGCATTAGATCTCAAACGGGTCCTCTATCGGTATCTTAAAGTCACCAATTCCTTTTGGCAGACGGATCATCTCTTTGTCCTTCTTGCGGGCTCCCGTCGAGGGTTTGCAGCCTCTAAGGCTACTATCGCCAGGTGGCTAAGAGGAGCTATTGAAGCAGCCTATATTCTTCAGCGCAAGTCGGTGCCTGTAGGGCTCCGAGCACACTCCACGCGGGCACAGGCGACGTCTTGGGCCGAGCGTTCCCATGTGGCACCCCTCGACATCTGCCGGGCGGCGACTTGGTCGTCGCTATCGATTGGACGTCCACGCTCGGCAGGAGATGAGTTTTGGCGCGTCAGTGCTTTCGGTGGCTCTGGACCCACCCTAGAGGTCGGTAGCTTGGGTACTGCCCATTTGTCTGGACTGGTCTAGCAGTATGAATTGGAAGGTGAAATTTCACTTACTGTTAATTTCCTTTCCTAGAATACTGCTAGACCAGTCCAGGACCCACCCTGCTGTCAGTCTCAGTCCTGCTGGTGCAGCGGAGCCGCCGTTATCTTTTGGCTTTTGTTTTGTTTTTTCCTTCCGGAGGCCTAGCAAGTGAGCCTTTAGTCCCTTTGTCCTTCTTGGCGGCCTTCAGTTTCTGGGAATGCTTTCAGCACCTTGTACATAGTTGAGGCTGGGTCAGTTGACTGGCTGTATGTAGTTGTTTAGTTTTCATGAAGTTCAGCTTGTGGACGATACTGAGGGAGACTCCTTGGGGTACAGTCTCATCATCTCAGCAGCATCACCAGGAATCAGCCTATTAGAGCTCTGGTAGAGTTCTCCGTCTCCAGGATCTGCTGGCAGGGGGACACAACCCGTTTGTCTGGACTGGTCTAGCAGTATTCTAGGAAAGGAAGTTAACGGTAAGTGAAATTTCACCTTTTTATGGCGTAATCAGCTTTGAATGCTCTGTACAGATTAATGGCATATAAGAGCTTTTCGTAGTCACAAATACATGGTTAACATCTTCTATGTTCGGCAGATAATGAGCCCATTCACGAACAGAAGAACGAGCAGAATCAAGAAGAACCTTCTGTAGAAAAGAAACAATCGGGAAGTGTCTGGGAGGATACGTCCCAGGGAACCGAGAGAAGAAACCCAAGGAATTGCCAGCAGGAATCACAAAAGGAGCAGAGAGACCCTGCAGGAGCCCAATTCATACAAGTAGGAGACCACTTTATATGTACTGAATGTACTGCGATCTTTGCTTCTTTGCCATCTCTAAAAAGACATCAAAAGATCCACAGGGGTCAGAAACCTTTCACGTGTTCCGAGTGCAATAACAGCTTTAATGCTTTATCTTCTCTGAGAAGACATCAAATGACCCACATGAGCAAAACCTTTACATGTGCTGCATGTGATACAAGCTTTATTTCTTTATCCTCGTTGAGAAAGCACCAAATAATCCATAAGGGAAAGAAAAATGTATCCTGCATTGAATGTAATAAATGTTTTACTCGGCTATCAAATCTAAGAATTCATCAAAGGATCCACACAGGGGAAAAACCTTTCACATGTTCTGAGTGTAATAAAAGATTCATATCTTTATCTTCTTTAAGAAAGCATAAAATAATCCACACGGGAAAGAAACCTTTTACTTGCACTGAGTGTAACAGATGTTTCAATTATATATCAAATCTAAAACGTCATCAAAGGATCCACGCAGGACAGAAACCTTTCACATGTGCTCAGTGTGATAAAAGCTTCATTTCTTTATCTTCTTTAAAAAAGCATCAAATAATCCACACCGGAAAGAAACCTTTTACTTGCACTGAGTGTAACAGATGTTTCAATAATATATCAAATCTAAAAAGTCATCAAAGGATCCACGCAGGACAGAAACCTTTCACATGTACTCAGTGCGATAAAAGCTTCATTTCTTTATCTTCTTTAAGAAAGCATCAAATAATCCACACCGGAAAGAAACCTTTTACATGCACCGAGTGTAATAGATGTTTCAATCATATATCAAATTTAAAAAGTCATCAAAGAATCCACGCAGGCCAGAAACCTTTCACATGTACTCAATGCGATAAAAGCTTCATTTCTTCATCGTGTTTAAAAAAACATCAAATAATCCACACGGGAAAAAAGCCTTTTACATGCACCGAATGTAATAAATGTTTTACTTGTGTATCAAGTCTAAGAATACATCAAAGAATCCACACGGGAGAAAAACCTTTTATGTGTAGCAAGTGTGATAAAAGCTTCTTTTCTTCATCTGGTTTAAGAAAGCATCAAATAATCCACACGGGCAAGAAAACGTTTACGTGCATTGAATGTAATAAATGTTTTTCTTGTGTATCGAGTCTAAGAATACATCAAAGGATCCACATGGGAGAAAAACCTTTTATGTGTAGCGAGTGTGATAAAAGCTTCATTACTTCATCTTCTTTAAGAGAACATCAAATAATCCACACAGGGAAGAAACCTTTTGCATGCACCGAATGTAATAAATGTTTTCCTCGTGTATCAAGTCTAAGAATTCATAAGATGATCCACACAGGAAAGAAACCTTTTGCATGCACTGAGTGTAATAAATGTTTCGCATTTCTATCATATCTAAAAACTCATCAAAGGATCCACTCAGGAGAGAAACCTTTCACTTGTGTTGAATGTAATAAATGTTTTACTCAGTTAGCGCATCTGAAAACTCATCAAAAGATCCATAAGAGGAGAAACTTCTCACATGTTCCTAGTTTAATAAATGCTTCGAGCTGAAAATCCATCAGATCATCTACTCAAATAAACTCTCTTCAAAGAATTAGATCAGAAAATAAGCAACAGCGAGTGTAAAATGCATAAATATCTAGTGGGAAATATAAAGTGTTACTCCAGGAACAATTCTGACATTGCTTCTACTGTTTAATATTTGTATAGTGCTAAAAGGAATTCTTAGTGCTGTACACAAATATGTGAGTGATGGTGCGTGATCGAAGGAGTTCACAGTCTATCCAAGACACATGCATTCAACTAACAGGGGATTAGGGTAGAACAAAGAGGAAATAGTTATAACACACAAGGGTGGTAAGCAGTAGAATGAGGGGATCAGGAGCTAATTGTTCAGTTCCTTGATGATAGCATTGTAGAAGTTATATTTTTTATCAAGTTAACAGGAGGATGGATTGCAGGAGGCGGCTTTCTCACAAGAGAAATGTTTCTTTAAAAATGCCAAAACACTGACTGCTGTTAAGCCATGTGCAAAGCATACTGAAATTTTCTTGTACCCTTCCCTCAGTCTATACATTTGAATAATTTTATTCTGGAGTTCTTTCAGCTGCTCTGTATTCAGCATGTTTAGACCTTTGCTTCAAATTCACTTCTTGCAATAAAAACGGCTTGATTCGTATTTCAAGAGTATTTCAATCATCTCACCTAATGCGACTGGACAGAGAAGGCTCTAATAATCTTATTTTGGGCCTTATTAGGGCAATTTTTAGAAAGGGAGGGCTAATTTGAGTTTCCTATGGGTATAAAGACTTAAGCGATCAGGACTGCTGGTATCTTATTCTTAATTACTTTTGGATCTGTTCTTTCAGGCTTCTAGTTTAGTACATTCTGAGTTGGACTTAGGCACTGTGGTAAAAGGAAATGGAGGCATATAAAAATGTGATAATACTATACTTGCAGACCAGCATGAAGTATCAAAGCAGAACAGAAGATGGGACAGTAAGGAGAGCCTGTATGGCAATGCTACCAGTCTGACATAAAATTATACTTCTTATTCACTCTCTTTTAGGCCACAAGCAATAGCCCATCATCTAGCAGTTTATCCTAAAAGACCAAGGCATAAAATCCAACATTAAGGTCAGAAGGAAAAAACAACAGTAGTTTTGTAGCTACAGATACCAGAGTTTGCTTTCCATAAGGCCGCAGTCCAATCTGCAGTACATGGAAGGACACATAAGAAGCTTCTTTCACTAGCCTAAAAAGGTCTGAACAACCATGTCTCACCTCATCTAAAACTATCCAGTATCCAGCCTTTCATACTGGAAGGAGAGGTCCATCCCACCAGGCAAACCTTCTCTGCCTCCTTCCACAGGCAGATCTATTCCAAACCAGTCCATTATGTCCTTCATGGGAAGAGAAAGCAAGCAACATAACAGGAAGGCAGACAAGACCAACTTGTGCTCCTGGATTTGGTCTAATTATATATGCTATTTAAATCCAAGGGCAGCAAGTGGAGTGGAGGAGTAGCCTAGTGGTTAGAGCACTGGTTTGGGAACCAAGAAGCCAAGGTTCAATTCCCACTAGTACTCCTTGTGGCCTTGGGCAAGTCACTTAACCCTCTGCTGTAGTTGCACTGACAACAAAACCCAGGAGCTGCTGGGTTGCCAGGAGTCAGCATTGACTTGAAGGCACATGTTGCACTGTGTATTCGCATTTGACATGAATTCCAAAATGTGGTGTTCACATCATTCCAGATTTAATTACATTCTCACTAAGTAAGCCCATAACAAATATTAGGACACAGAACATTTCTCCTTATCATCAATCTTGCATCTAAATTAGAACACAATTACAATGCATATGTAGATTCTGCAAGTCAGAGCTGAAAACAGTTACTCGTAGCTGACTGTAGAGTTCTGATAGCAGAACAAGCACAATAAATTGGTTGTCTCATCCATTTGAAACTCTGTAAACACTCCAACATGGCTATACTGGAAAAGCACTGAGATGACAACACTAAGAGAATACTATCAAAAACTAACCTCTATAAAGTGAACCAAAAATTATATCAAAATATAGAAGATCACTTATTATTTCCCATATGTGATATCAAAATATGTTCTGAACAGTAAAGTTCAACCAAAAATAGAATTTTTTTGTCGGATCGTCTGTCGTGAGGATGTAACAACACACTCAAATGACAGACCCTCCTTTTATTCAACTTTTATTTAAAAGGTCAGTTCGACCTAAATATGCTGGAGGCTACAATTAGCCCAAAAGGACAAGCCCCTGCATAGACAAAATGCTAATTTGCATAAGATGAAAACTTTCTTATTCAGAAACAAATCTGTATTAAAGAAGTATTTAAACATAGAGGCACTTAGCTGAGCTCAAGAATGTCCAATAAACTGGGGTCGCCAATGGAATGTCGATGGGAGGACTCAATAAATTTTCCAAATAATGAAATTTCACAGATTCTCCAAAATGGTCAGATTTCCCTAATGGCTCCAGCAAACCCACAGAAAAGCCCGCTAGCCAATCTTCTATGAACAAATCAAACAAAGGTCGGGTTATCTTGCGACACAAACCGTTGTGTTTCAAGCCTGCATACCCAGATTCGATATATTCGACATCACACTACGGATTGTACCTCTGATTATGTGGTATATTTAATCATTTGTCCCTGTCAGTTATTCTATGTGGGCATGACTACGCGACCTATCCGTAAACGTTTGCACAAACACAGATCACGTATTAATACCAATACCTTGACAGCTCCTATAGTTCATCATTGCCTGTCTAATTCTCATAGTTTTTCACAATTACGGTGGACGATCCTGGACAGGGTGCCTCCGCTTTTGAGAGGGGGGGACTGTCGTGCCTTATTACATCAGCGTGAACAACGGTGGATTTTCACCTTAAACACAGTAACTCCCTTTGGCATGAATGCAGAGATTGAATGGTGGTCAATTAAATGAGCTTCAGATTTTTTGTTGCCGACGTCATCTTAAGTCCCCGTGCGCAATGATGATGTCATCATGTGTGGAAATGGAACAGGAAATAGGACGGGTTTTTGCTTGAAAAAGAGCCAGTATCACTGCAGGCTTGAAACACAACGGTTTGTGTCGCAAGATAACCCGACCTTTGTTTGATTTGTTCATAGAAGATTGGCTAGCGGGCTTTTCTGTGGGTTTGCTGGAGCCATTTGGGAAATCTGACCATTTTGGAGAATCTGTGAAATTTCATTATTTGGAAAATTTATTGAGTCCTCCCATCGACATTCCATTGGCGACCCCAGTTTATTGGACATTCTTGAGCTCAGCTAAGTGCCTCTATGTTTAAATACTTCTTTAATACAGATTTGTTTCTGAATAAGAAAGTTTTCATCTTATGCAAATTAGCATTTTGTCTATGCAGGGGCTTGTCCTTTTGGGCTAATTGTAGCCTCCAGCATATTTAGGTCAAACTGACCTTTTAAATAAAAGTTGAATAAAAGGAGGGTCTGTCATTTGAGTGTGTTGTTACATCCTCACGACAGACGATCCGACAAAAAAATTATATTTTTGGTTGAACTTTACTGTTCAGAACATATTTGGATATCACATATGGGAAATAATAAGTGATCTTCTATATTTTGGAACACTAAGAGAATAACAAGGTTATGATCTCCTGGGACATTCCCAGTCTGACTAATAAAAGGCTGGATGCAAGGAAACCAGACACAGTGGTATAGAAAAACTCCAGGATGTCATGAATTAAATAGAGGTGTCATTGCAAATGACTATTCTGTGACTTACATGGGGAGAGAGAAGACCCTGGAGTGGAGGAGTAGCCTAATGGTTAGAGCATTGGCTTGGGAACCCAGAGACCAGGGTTCAATTCCCACCAACACCCCTTGTGGCCTTGGGCAAGTCACTTAACCCTCCATTGCCTCAGGAAAAAATCCAAGTTATCACTGTCCCTGTTTAATGTACATTACCAAGTTTAAGTTTCAATGTATACCACTTTGATTGAAATGATAAAGCAGTATATAAAACCTGTTAAAAAAATAAAGTCCCAAAAAATGCAGTTAGAGGCCAAGAAAAGGTGGCGGAAAGATACTGAACTATTTCCTATTGTGATCAGTGCAACAGACTTGATTAGAAGGAATTTCCATGCACACCTTGATAAACTGCCTATACTTGACATCTTAGGAGCTCCAGAAATCTACAAATAACATGAGTTCAGAAAGCAAGCCTTTGGCAGAATCCCACACTCCTGGACAACAAATTCTCTTGAAATATATAAAATAAACCCAGGATTGATCAAATTCACCATAAAATGTGGCAAACCACACTCCTATCTGAAGTATGAAGATAGGTCATTTATCATTCCTAACATCAAGAACCATTGAGGAATATTCCAGGGAGATTTCTGTTGCCGTTTTTGTTTTGTTAATACTAGGTGATTCCATTATCAGAGGCAGTCACCTGAAAACTCGGTTCCAGGGTCTTCAGCCAGAAAGAATACGAACCGGATTGCTAATTAAAGTCATAGAGGAGAATAAGGGCTCTAAAGCTGATGTTGTTATCCATCTGGGAACAAGTGTTCTGGCTAGAAACAGTGCAAAGAGACTTCCAAAATTTTGGGAGAGAGCCTTAAACCCATTGCCAGCACAATAGCATTCTCAGAAGCTCTACCTGTTCATGGGGAGCAGATTTAATGCATGGCTCCAAACCTGGTGCTAGATGGGCGACTGAAGCAGTAGATGGAACAACAAGAGGCTATACTATAACAGCAGTCTACATCTTTCTGCCACAGGAAAAAAGATCCTAGATGAACAATTCAGGCGATATGTAGACAGGCATTTAAATTAGGGAAAGGGGGTGACAGATGGAAAATAAGTTCAGGATGTCAGCCCCAGCAAAAGGAAAAGTTTGACAGTAATGGTAAAAATAGAAAGAGATATAATATTAACTCATGCATCAAGAACAAAAGGGAAGAAGAGTCGGGAATAAAAACCATGCAAAATAGGAGCAAGTCTATCAAAGCCTGCTGGAAAATAACAAGCACAAATAATCTGGGTAAAATAAGCTCCTGACCTGGAAGTCCTGATGGTGGAAATGAACTTGGAGATTGTGGCCATCGCAAAAACATTATTTTAATGAGTCTTATGAATGGGATATTGACATTCCTAGATATAATTTTATTTAGGAGGGATAGAAAGGGCAGGAAAGGAGGAGGAGTTCTAAAGCATCATCATCGGGGTCCCAGGATGATCTAGATGGCGTGGCCTCAACAGATCTCCTGGTGCCATGCTCTGGGGTACCGGTGGCCTCCACCGGTACCGACTTCCAGGCATTGGCGGCGTCGATGGATCAGAGGATTCTGTCCATCAAACGCAGTCTGGCGGCTTTCCTTGTGGCATCGATGCCCGTGGTACCGCAACAGACTACTCAGCCGGTACCGGCTCAGGTATCGCCATTGGCACCGGTACCGGTGGCATCGACATCGGCATCGGTGTCAGCTATGCCGGTACTCTGCCCTCTGCAGCCCTCTGGTACTGAAACCCCGGTACTGGTGATTCCCGATACCGACCCCAGTCGGTACGGGTATCGGGCTTTGCAAGAGCATCCCGACAGACGATACTTCGATTCCTCTGATGACTCTGAGGATTCTGAAGAGTCTGTTGATGCAGCGATGCTTCTTCCACAGGAGGAGTCCTCTCCTAAATGAAGGATGTCTCCTCCAGAGGACTTGTCTTTTCAAGACTTTATCAGAGAGGTGGCTTGGGGCCTTTCTATTACAGTAGCCCCAGAGTCAGAGCCTCCAGCTAAGGAGTTGGATATTCTACAGTATCCTAAAACTCCTAAAGAGGCAGCTACCTTGCCTATTCATGAGATTCTGTATGATCTCATGTTAAGGATGTGGGAAGCACCTCTAACCACCTCTCCTCATTCTCGCAGGTTGGACACCATGTATCGTGTCCCTCCTTGTCCTGGTTTCCATAAAACTCAGCTTCCTCACCATTCTATTGTGGTTGAGTCTGCAATGAGAAAGATTATAGATGTAATAGATGTAAATAGTTTATGTAAATAACTTATAGATGTAAATAGTTTACACTACAATCAAAGTTTATTTACCTGAGTTGTAAAATTACCCTGTTATCCAAGTTGTTAACCCTGTTTAATGTAACTCAGACATTTTTGTGTACTGAAATGTTTTGTTTGATGTAAACCGCGCTGATGTCAAATAGTGCGGTATATAAGAAATGTAAATAAAATAAATAAAATAAATTAGAAGTGCCAAGAGACATGCCTCTAATCCTCCAGGACGTGAATGTAGAACCCTGGATGCTTTTGGTAGAAGGGTCTTCCAAGCTTTCATGCTTGCTGCGAGAATTAATTCTTATAGTCTCTACATGGGAATGTTCTTAAAAGAAGTCACTGACCATTTGCTGACTTTAAGTCCTTTTATGTCTGACAGTAAAAGGCCAGAATTTCTCTCTGGGCTCAAACATGCCCAGGATATCTCCAAATTCTCCAACCGTGCAGCTTTTGACTCCTTTGAATGCGTAAGCAGAGCCTCAGCTATAGCTATAGGTGCACGAAGGATTGCTTGGCTTCAAGCATCTGATTTGGAGACCTGGGTCCAAGATGAATTGGGAAATATCCCTTGTACAGGTGAGAATCTGTTTGGTAAAGATTGGCAAGCAAAAGCCAATCAAATGGATGCTGAAAATTCTGCTTTGGATAGACTATCCAAATCTACTGCTGCTCCTGCTAAGAAAAGGTTGTTCAAGAAAACACCTTTTTCTAAAAAGGGAAGATCCTATCCTGCTTATAGTCAGAGAGCATCTTCTGCAGCTCAGTTTCCTTCCAAACGTCAGCAATCCTCCAAACAGACCAAGGCAAAGGCTGCGAGGCCTGCTCCAGCCCAGCAATCTCAGCCCCCTCAGGGCCTTTGACTCTCTGCTAGAGAACTTAGCCTTCCTGGCTCTAGAAGAACCAGAGCCCTCCACCATTCCAGGAAGGTTATGTCACTTTGCTCCCAGATGGGGGCAAATCACAGCAGAGCATTGGACACTCTCCATCATAAGAGAGGGGTACAAACTTCATTTTTCCAGCTTGCCCCCTCTCACAAGAGTGCACCAGTTCAATTCTCCAACCTCCCTCCTCAGCCTGTTAGGGCAGGAGGTTGCCACTCTTCTAGCCCAGGGGGCAATAGAGGAAGTGCCTTCTCAACAACAGGGCACAGGGTTCTACTCCCCCTATTTTCTTATCCCAAAGAAGACAGGGGGCTTCAGACCCATTTTAGATCTCAGAGAGTTGAACAGTTTCCTAGTCAAAGAGAAATTCAAGATGGTTTCTCTAGGAACTCTGCTGCCATACCTTCAGAGTCAGGATTGGCTTTGTTCTCTAGATCTCAAGGATGCGTACACTCATGTTCTCATCCATCCAACTCACAGAAGGTTCCTTCGGTTCCTTTTCCAGGAGAAGCACTATCAATACAGAGTGCTCCCCTTTGGCCTGGCCTCTGCACCAAGGGTGTTCACGAAATGCATGGCAGTGGTTGCTGCTTTTCTGCGCACCCTGGGAATATTTGTCTTCCCTTATCTGGATGACTGGTTCATTCGAGCTCCCACTCAGTCAGAGGCCAAGACTGCTCTAACCTGCACAATGCGTATCATTCAATATTTAGGGCTGGTAATAAACATCCCAAAATCCAATTTGATCCCTACTCAGTCCCTGGAGTTTATAGGGGCGCTACTGGATACCACAAAGGCAAGGGCCTATCTTCCCCAGGCCCGTTGCCTTCGCTTGATGCAGTTAGCTTCTCAAGCAGTCAAAACCCCTTCTAACTGCTCGAGATCTGTTACAGTTGCTAGGCCACATGGCATCCACCGTTCATGTGGTACCATATGCTCGCCTTCACATGAGAGCAGCTCAGTGGACTTTATCCACCCAATGGACCCCAGGCATTAGGCAGCCTGTCAGACAAAATAGCAAACACAAGTCGCCTCATTTTGTCCCTCCAGTGGTGGAAGTCCCCTCAGAACCTGTTGCTGGGGTGTCCTTTTCAACAGCCTCTACCCCAGGCAACTCTCACAACAGATGCTTCTCCAATGGGCTGGGGAGCTCATCTTCAAGACCTCTCCACCTAGGGCATCTGGTCCCCACAGGAGACTTGTCTACATATCAGTCTCTTAGAACTCAGAGCAATCTTCCTTGCTCTGCGAGTTTTCCACACCCTGCTCAGCCACAAGACAGTCCTTGTCCACACGGACAATCAGGTAGCCATGTTCTATATAAACAAGCAGGGAGGAACTGGCTCTCTGTCGCTTTGCAACAAAGCTCTGCGACTGTGGGCTCTTGCCAGAGAGCATCACATTCATCTTCTGGCAGTCTATCTTCCAGGGGTTCAAAACTCTTGGGCAGACAGACTCAGTCGAGTTCTGCTTCCACACGAGTGGTCCCTACATATGGACCAGGTATCCAAGATTTTTCAAATTTGGGGAACCCCGGACATAGACCTCTTTGCAAGTCTGTGGAATGCCAAACTTCCCCGGTTCTGTTCCAGAACTCCGGCTCAGGGGGCTCAGGCAGGGGATGCTTTCCTCCTTCATTGGGGTCAAGACTTCCTGTATGCCTTTCCACCCATTCCCCTAATTCCCAAAACCCTGTTCAAGCTTCAGAGAGACAGAGGCCACATGATTCTCATAGCTCCACATTGGCCACGGCAAGTGTGGTACCCTCTGCTTCTACATCTCTCTCAAGCTCCCTCCCTAGAGTTAGGGTCTGCTCCAGACCTCCTGTCTCAGAAGGACGGAAAATTGTGGCATCCCAATCCCCAGTCTCTGCATCTCAGGGCTTGGTTGCTGAAGGCCTAGATCTCCAGGATCTTCATCTTTCTCAACAAGTGAAAGATGTTCTTTATGCTTCCAGAAAACCTTCCACTAGATGTTCTTATGCCTTCAAGTGGAAATGGTTTACCATCTGGTGTTCTGGAAAGGGTCTTAACCCCAGTTCAATACCTCTGGAATCGTTGCTGGAGTATCTCCTGCATCTGTCTAATGCAGGCCTTAAGACAAATTCAGTAAGAGTCCATCTGAGTGCTATTGCAGCTTCCCTCAAGCCTCTAAATGGACAACCTGTTTCCTCTCATCCCCTTGTAGCAAGGTTCATGAGAGGCCTCCTTTTAACAAAGCCTCCCATTAGACCACCTCCAGTGGCATGGGACTTAAGTTTGGTTCTTGGTCAGCTTATGAAGCCGCCTTTTGAACCTTTATCTACTACCTCCTTGAAATACCTTTCTTGGAAGGTTATCTTTCTCATTGCAATCACATCAGCATGCCGCATCAGTGAATTGCAAGCACTTGTAGCTAATCCACCTTATACAAGGTTCCATCATGACAAGGTGGTCCTTAGGACTAATCCACACTTTATGCCTAAGGTGGTCTCGCCTTTTCACCTCAACCAAGAGGTCTACCTACCTGTCTTTTTTCCATGGCCTCATGCATCAAGTGCAGAGAGGAATCTTCATACCCTGGACTAAAAGAGCTCTAGCTTTTTACTTACAGAGGACACAACAACATAGAAAGTCTTCTCAACTCTTTGTTGCTTTTGATCCTTCTCATTTGGGACAACCAGTCTCCAAGAGAACACTTTCCAACTGGATTGCCCAATGTATTTCTTTCGCCTATCAGAGCAAAAACATTTCTCTGGAGGGCCATGTCACAGCTCACAATGTGAGAGCCTTGGCAGCCTCAATGGCTCACCTAAACTCTGTGTCTATCGACGACATCTGTCGAGCAGCCACTTGGGCCTCGGTTCATACCTTCACAGCCCATTACTGTTTGGACAAGGACTCCTGCAGGGATGCCTTGTTTGGTCAGGCTGTTCTCAAACACCTGTTCCATACTTAATCAACTCCTACCCACCATCCCTCTGGGGATGCCAGAGATTCAGGTGGGGAAGTGCAGCCCTGTCCCAGGGACACACAACTTATGGGCTCTCTCCCTGGCATCAAGAGCTAGGGAGTCCCCATATGTGAAGACTCATTCCTGCTTGTTCCTGGAGATAGCACAGTTACTTACCTGTAACAGGTGATCTCTGGGAACAGCAGGAATAAGTCTTCACAACCCACCCACCTCCCCTAGGAGTTGTCTCTCTCTCTATCTCTCTTCCTTTCCCTCTCTCTCCTTCTTTGTCTCAGCTATAAAACTCAACTGAGGAGAGACAGTTGGAAAGGCGGGAAGGCAGCACGCAGGCGCTGTGGGATGCTCCCAAAAGCTTTCTGATTGGACACTGGGGAGCGTTCCCGCGCGGGCTCCGTCGGTACCGACGTACCCGTATGTGAAGACCTATTCCTGCTGTTCCCAGAGATCACCTGTTACAGGTAAGTAACTGTGCTTTTTAATGAGTCTTATGAATGGGATATTGCCATTCCTAGATATAATTGTATTTAGGAGGGATAGAAAGGGCAGGAAAGGAGGAGGAGTAGTCCTCTATGTCAGAAACAGTATTAACAACTAAAGTCCACTTGTATGAGAAGGAATGTTCATAGACTGCATCAAAATACGTACCCCCTACCAAAACAGTTTCTTTAGGAAAAGACCACTTATCAAGCCTTGCAAACACTCCCAATACTACATCAAGTGAAAAATGGAAAAAGGAGCGTGAAGAACCATCAGAATGGAGCCTTTAAGGAAACAAACTGTTGTATCATTGCATGTGTTAGCCCATATGCTCCCTTTGTCAATCATCAGTTCTTTATTTCAAACTCAACTTTTTTAATTCACACAACCTATTTTTTATATTTTTTTCTTAACATGTTCATTAATGATTAAAAACTGTGCTTGCCGTATTTTCATTTTTTGCAGTTTTTAAATGATAAAACTGTGCTTGCTGTATTTTCAGTATGGGTTCTGTAGACTTTTGCTTTATCACCTTGAAATTCAATCACCACAAGTACTCTGTATTGAAGTATGCCAAGGACATCACTCATTCATATATGCCTTGAACATTACTCATTTATACTTTACTGGCTGACTGAAGATCCAATGTTAATACTTTCCAAAAGCAAGCGTTAGTTTGCCACCAAAACCTTAAGAATATAAGATATGCCATACTGGGTCAGACCAAGGCCATCAAGCCCAGTATCCTGTTTCCAACAGTGGCCAATCTAGGTCATACGTACCTAGCAGTTTCCCCAAGAGACACAGGTTCCACAATGCTTCTATTGGGGCAATCAAAAACAATCACCAAAAACAACCCCCGTGGAAAATGTAATACAAACAACGTTCTTTTTGTCGGATGTTACAGGAAAGGAACATGTACAAATACTATGTCCACCACTCAGTTACATCCCGACGTGCACGTTTCGGGTCTGTAGCCCTGTCTCAAGTGCTACCAGTACTGTGCTTTCAACTGCCATTAAACGCCGAAACCGGCTGTTTCCTCAAAAGGGTCCGGATCTTCAAAGAATGGCTATAATCTGTCGTCAATCACTCCTCACAACCAATGAAAACTCCAAGGATACCCCACTGAATAGGGGAAGCCCTGAGGTCATCAGAGCTACGTCAGCGTATGCTTAGCCAGTCGATCTCCTTGTTGAGACCAGAAGGATGTACTGATTGAAGTTGGAAAATCCACCGCTGTTCACCGCTTTGCAAACTATTAATATGATCTCCCCCTCGAGGATTAGGAGGTATATAATCAATGACAGTCCAATGTAATTCTTGAAAATTATGGCCTAAGGCCAAGCAATGGTCCACCATTGGAGCTGTCTCAATCCGTTGTCGAAGGCGAGACGCATGTTCACCAAGCCGAAGTTTAATTTTACGTGTAGTTCGACCCACATATATCAACGGGCAGGGACAAAAAATCAGATACACAACAAAAGAAGAATTACAATCGGTTTCCCACCGTCTTTTGAAGTGTTTCCCCGTACCTGGATCCGTCCAATTTAGCCCTGTTTCTGCCAACGAGCAGTATTTGCAAGAGCCACAAACACCGTGTCCATTATGTGAGAAAGTAGGTAAAGGAGGTCGGTCCTGACAAACTGTAGAGTTAGCCACCAAGTCCCCCAAATTTGCCCGCGTGTAAAAGCCACTGATAAAGGTTTTTGAAAACAAGTATGTAGTCCTAATATCGGCCAATGTTTCTTAAGAATATGAATCACATCTTTGCTAGATGTCATGTAAGGTAGTATACCTACCAAAGGTGGTGTGGATGGTTGTGAAGATTCACTCGGTCGTTGATCTGTCAGTAACCATTCGCGATGAGTATAAAGAGCACGCCGGTAGGCCAATTTCACTACCTTAACTGGATAACCCCTATCCAAAAGACGCTTGCTCAAATCCTGAGCTTGTATCCGAAAATCCCCCGTAGAGGAACAAATACGGCGTAATCTCAGAAACTGGCCATATGGAAGACCTTTCCTCAATGGACCAGGATGAAAACTCTGAAACTTTAGCAAACTGTTACGTTGGATGGATTTTCGGTATAAGGTAGTTCTAAACTGGCCTTCTTCAAACAATACTGTAACATCAAGAAAGTCAATCTGACGATCAGCCACTTGTGCCGTAAAGGTCAAATTTGGTTTAAGGCTGTTAAGCCATAACAGGAAACCCTGTAATGCATTCATCGATCCTGACCATAAAAAGAATATATCATCCAAATACCGTTTCCAAAACGGAATGTGTTGAAAATACAAAGAATGATATAAATAGGTCTCCTCAAAATCAGCCATGTAGAGGGTGGCTATAGATGGTGCCGCTGATGCCCCCATAGCTATCCCAAACGTTTGTAAGTAGAATCTCCCCAGAGATAAAAAATAATTACGAGTTAAAACCATCGTAATTAATTCCAACAGGAACTGTCGAGGGAGACGAGAAGGTGCAGTTGTAAATTTCTTGCTCAACAATGTTAGAGCTTCATCCTGATTAATATTTGTATAGAGAGCAGCGACGTCTAGCGTCACTAGTTGAAATTCACAGGTGGGTACATCCACAGCCATCAATTGTTGTAAGAATTGCGTGGTATCTCGTATATAGGATTTCACCAAGACAGCCTCCTTCTTCAAAAAAACATCACAATATTGGGACAGGGGTTCTAAAACTGACCCCCTACACAAAACTATGGGTCTGCTTGGTGGAGAGACCAAAGACTTGTGTATTTTTGGAACCAGGTACAGGATTGGAACTTTAGGGTGAGCTGGCGTCAGAAATTGATGTTCCTTCTTCGTTATCCACCCATTCAGAAGTGCCCCATCAGCTAACAACTTAACGGCTGTCTGTATATCAGAAGTGGGATCTTGCAATAATTCACGATAAGTTACTGTATCAGATAAATGAAGATCCAAAAGACGCAAGTATTCACTAGTGGATTGAACCACTATAGCTCCACCTTTGTCGGCCCTTCGAATGGTCAGAGTAGAATCGCTCCGGAGCTGACGTAGAGTATCCCAACCCTTTTTATCTAAATTGATCCATTTAGAGTCCATATGCTGTTCAAAATCAGCCAAATCACGCAATACTAACTTCTGATAAGTGAGAATAGAAGGATCCATCACCTCAGGAGGTAGCCACGTAGATTTTGGGCGAACCACAGAAATATCAGGTAGAGAAGGTTTGTCAGAAAAGAAATGCAAAATCCGCAATTGGCGAAAAAAGCGGTGCAAAAAAATCCGTAATTTGAAAGGGTCATGATTTACAGTAGGTACATAAGAAAGCCCCAAATTCAGAAGTCGTTCTTGAGAGGAAGTCAAAGGAGTGGACATGAGATTCACTACTATTGATTCATTTGTTGGCGGTACCGCTGCCGCGTCATCGGGGGTTCCCAATCCTCTACGTAATAATTCCGACGAGGTCGTCCTCCTCTGCCTTGGCCCCGCCGAAAAACCTGAGAAGATCGATAAGGTTTAGAAGTGTCTGCCACTCCTCCACTATCATCTGTATCCTCGGAGGAACTCTCAAAAGTGACTCTCTTCTGATTAGTAGTCTCCGGCGTAGTGTACATCCAATAATAAACTTTCTCAGCATTTGGGGCTTTCTTAGACCACTTAGACTAATCAACAACTGGAACAAAACTATATGCAGTAGAACAATAAACCAGCACACACACACCCCACCCCCAGCTAACCATCGCAACCAAAGCTCAGCCGTTTGGTACCCCCAGCAATATGGCTTTAGGCCTCAACATAAAGTGGAATCCTTACTCATTGCTCTGATAACCTCGCAAAAGGCATTGACAAAATAAACAAAGGATTCATCTTCATATTCCTGGACATCAAAGCCACCTTTGACTTCATCCCACACAATCTGATCATCCAATGCTTGCAAGCAATTGGCCTGAAAGGCACCATGCTTAAATGGTTCATCTCATACCACACAGAGCATCATCTTCGATTAAAAAAAGAAACATCAAAGCCCTACTTACAACAACAGAGAGTTCCCCAAGGCTCGGCCTTATCCTCGTTATTCAACCTCTTCCTCCAGCCAATCTGCACCATACTACAAGCACACAACCTATTATACCATATATATGCAGACGATATCATATTTTACGCTTCCATTAACACTACCAACCCAATCATCACCCACATAAATAAATAAAACATAAAGAAATGCTTCACCTCCATATCAACATGGCTCACTAAGCACAACTTGAATATAAATTTCAAAAAAATTGAAGTCCTATACATCTTCAAGGACACTAACTACACACCACCTAGTCACATAATGGTTGCTGGAACCTAACTTCAAGCAAACTGCAAGTACGCTACCTGGGGATCATCCTTGATCAACACCTCAGACCTTCCCCTCATATAACCAACATCACAAGAACCGTCTACCACAAACTCAAGACAGTGCAACACCTAAGACCACTCCTGGTGCCAAACAATTTCCGCACAGTTCTTCAAATATTCATATTCCCTCTTTTTGTTTACTGTATCATCATCCTGAAAATCCTAAATCCACTCTTCAACCACTCCAACTGGCCATTAATACTGCTACACACATCCTCTGCAACACTCAAAGGACTGAACATATAACCCCAATACTCAAATAACTGCATTGGCTGCCCATCAATCAAACAGAAGGCCATCCACACAATCTTCAAGCTATTCCATGGACTGTCTTCCACCTACCTAGAAGTATTAATTCAGAAAACCTCCAATAACAGGTCAATAAGAACAAACTCTATCAACACACTCCACATACGATCTATAAACATGAAAACCAACTCCACAAAATCTAAGAGCCTTCTCACTCTTTGCTCCAGCATGTGAAATGCTTTACCAGACCATCTCCATGCAATGAATGACCACACAGACTTCAAGAAAAAACTAAAAACTAATTTATTCCTTGAACATTTCACCAATGATAATATATAATCAATCTACCACCAGCCTAGCCATCTCATACCAACCCCCTCCTCACCCCCAGCCCTCCCCCTGCCACCCTCCTCTAAAATCCCATCCTTCTCCCTACCCCACATGCAGCAAACTCACACCAATTGGATATACTTGTTCTATTTATTTTATATGCCAATTAATATTTAATGTATATAGTTCTAGTTCTATGTTTCTACTAAGTTTCAACTGTTACATATAAGTTAGTTCTATGTACCTCACTAAGTTATTTATGTTCCGTGTAAGCCAACCCAGGCAAATTGCTATTTTTAAACTGCTTAGACTCATAGATCAGCGGTATATAAATATAGTTAAATAAATAAATATATCATATACAGTCAAACCTCGGTTTTCATGATTAATCCGTTCGAAAAAGTCTGACTAAAACCGAAACGTATGAAAACTGAAGCAATATTTACCATAAGAAATAATGTAAATCCAATTAATCCGTTCCAGACACCCAAAAATATTCACAAAAAATACATTTTATAGAGAATAACTATATTTTTACATACAGAAAACAATGAGAAATAAATATAAATGACTAATGAAATGGATAAATGAACATTTAACATCACTGAAAGCAAGCTAAGTACAGTACTGTACAGTACAGTATGTTAGCATCTGGCCTTAGCCACCCCTGACAAGCTGCTGTGCCCAACTCTCTTCGGAATCACATTGGATTCAACCCATTAAAATACCTTTACATTATCTGCTCAGTGCTTCAGAATGGCAGAAAATCTTAATGATATAGCTTCATACGTACCCTGCAAGAGAAAGAACTGCCTCCCACATTCATGCAACATCTCCTGCTTACGTTGACAGATTTTCTTCCCTGCTACCTCCGGGCCTGAGGGGGCGCTCCAGAGAACGGGCAGGCGGTGGACGAGATCGGGGCCTTCCTCTCCGCGCAATCCTTGCCTCTCTAACTCTGACCAGGCTCGAGGATGTGTTTTATTTACGTGCTCAGTTGGCTTTCACTTCTCATCACGCTGGCGATCGGTGAGTCCGGGGGGCAGTGCTGCCGGGACCGGGCGGGCGTTCTAGCAGTGTATACAGACCGGTCTGCAGCGCGAGGGTGTATGTATTTACAGTACTGTACTTTACAAAAACCGAGGCGATGTACGAGAACCGGGACAAAATCTCAGTCAAAAAAGACGTTGAAAACCGAAGCGATGTATGAAAACCGGGACAAATCTCAGTCAGAAAAGACGTTGAAAACCGAAGCATATGAAAACCGGGGCAAATGAAAACCGAGGTTTGACTGTACTTAGTATTGCAATCAGTTTTAGATCTCAAGCGATGTGTCCATGAAGCATCACCGAATGTCTGAGAGCAAACGCTACATCGATTACAGGGAAGGTGACCCACTATGGGTTGTGTTGTGAAGTTGCAGTAGGGCACAAGTTTGTAAGCTATACCTGTTTGGTCCATTTTCAATGTTGGTGGAAATAGGTTGTGAATAGGGGGAAAGAGTGTGGGTAGGGAATGGAGGGAGGTACGGGGAGAGGTTGATGTGGAACAATGGGGGAGGGGGCCATTGACAAAATGGCTTAGAGGATCCCGTGGAAGAGAAAGTTGAGGACTGGCACCAGTCAGTAAAAGAGGCATTGGATGAGGTGGCGCTGGTTAAGCAAGCATTCTGGCATGATACTAAGCGGAAACATACTCACAGGAACTACAGAAACAGAAGTGGGAATTGCAGCATCTGGAGCATCAGTGATGGCGTATGTGGTTGGCGGAGGATCGGGGGAAGTAGCAGCAGATGGCTAATAGGTATAGATATGGGATTGTTGTCGCAAAGAAGGATTTCTTCTCGACCCAGATAGGGCGGGCCAGCAACCAGTCTAAAGCAGTTTTTGAAGTAGTTTCCTCTTTAATGGGAGGCTTGGGAACTGTGTGAGGAGGCTGGAGGTGGATTTGGAAGTATTGGCGCAATATTTTTAAATAAGGTGTGGCGACTAAAAGAAGGGATAGGTGTATGCTCCTTGAAGGTGGGGGTTTCTGTTGAATGGCCTGGGAACCATCGTCTAGATATCTTGTTACTCGTGAGCGTTTGGGCAATCTTTCGTTGGGGGTATGGGATATTTTTTCAGATGTTGATCCTGCACCAATAGGGTGTTTTAAGGTGGTGCCCAACCGATGTTGGATTGGTTGAAAGATTTGGTCAATACATCTTTATCGCAGGGCTCTGTCTCGATGTGGATGGAGGAGGCAGTAGTGACTTTGGTCCCAAAGAAGACTGGGGAAGATTTCAGGGATTGTAGCAATTATCGGCCTATTTCAAATTTACCATTGGTGTCTAAGCTAGCTGAAAAAGAAATGGTGTCTCAAGTGGGTGGCTACATAGAGAATTTTTCCCTCCTTGATAAGGGTCAGGAAGGTTTTTGCCCTGGGAGTGGTGTGGACACCTTACTTGTAGTTTTGTTAGATCAGGTATATGTGTGGTTGGATAAGGGGGTTTCCGTGCTACTGCCTTCCCTAGACTTGTTAACAGCGTTTGATTTAGTTGAGTGACATTTGCTCCTGGACCATTGTAGAGGGCTGGAAATAGGTGGTAAGGTTCTTAATTGGATTAGTTCTTTCTTGAATGTTGGGAAATGTCATATATAGGGGCTAACTGGGTGCTCTCATTTATATAGTTGGGAATGGGGAGTGCCACAGGGCTCGCCCCTGTTTCCTCTGTTATTTAATATTTATCTGCAACCCCTTGGTGCATTAATGTGGTCTTTTGGTTTTCAATTTTATACATATGCGGATGATCTGTAGATTTTAGTTTCCTTGCAGGGTGATTGGGGATGAGTGATAGGGCAGCTCAATGATTGCTTGGAAGATGCACACTCTTGGTTTAGCCAGTAGTGGGTTAGTCCTGAATGTGGATAAAATGGTGTGTCTGCTCTTTGGAGCAGTAGAGTGTGCTAATCTTTGCTTACTGCCAAGTGTGACTAGTTTTGTGGTCCATTGGACGGAGAAGTTGAAATCCTTACGAGTCATTCTGGAGTGAGAGGGGGTGGGGGATAAGCAGACTAGTCAGGTAGTATGAGTTGCATGGCTGAAATTGTGGTTGGTTCGCCAACTGCATCCTTTTTTGAATGATATGGGTCTGAGGTTGGTGGTTCAAGCATTGTTGCAGGGGTCATTGGATTACTGCAATGTGTTCTATGTTGGGTTGCCAAAGAAGTCCATATACTAGCTACAGGTAATACAGAATGCGGCAGCATGTCTTTTAACAGGAGCATAATGATGGGATAGTGTGCACCCCTTGTTGGTTGCACTGGCTACCTGTTTGGCACATTGCTGAATATTGTTTAGAGTCTTATTTTGACTCTCTTCCAGAGTACTTGCAGAGTCTCTTGGGGTGGTATGAACCCCTTAGACTGCTGCAGTCCTCGCAAGGGCGGCTACTAGTGGTCCTTGGTTTGGAGGTAGTTCATAAAGTGCATTGGTGATCACGGGTGTTTCGGGTGGTGGCAGCTGAACAATGGAATGCACTGCTGATGAAGCTCTGGGCAATGTCCACTATATTGAGTTTTCTTAAATTACTGAAGACTTTTTTGTTTGAAGAGAGGTGAGAGATTACATTTTTAGGGTTGAATGTATTTTCTGGTACTGTATTTTATTATTTTTTTTGTTTGTACACCCTCATGATTGACCATGGTCAGAAAAGTGATATAAACATTTATAAATAAATAAATATACATGGAGGTTCTGTAAAAATTTCATTCATAGCCACAATGTACCAATGTTTATGGATCACAGCGGCCACTTTATGGGCCAAATTGGAATAATGCATTGCACATACTTGATGGTCCATAGACAAATGAGTCTGGTCTTGCAGTAGGCACATTGTACAGTGTGCATAAATAAGCACAATGATTACAAAGCCAGGGATATCCATGCTGTCGCAATCATTCTTCAACAGGGTCGTTTGTTGTTTGTATTCAGAAACAGTAGAACATACTCGCTGTACTCACAAAAACTGACCAACAGGTAAAGATTTCTTTAAACCTGTTGGATGATGACTATCTTAGGACAACAAAGTGTTCCTTTCAACTTCTTTTTGATATAATATCATCCTCCATAAGTTCCCTTGGTTGACAACCTGGACATCCAAAAATTGTATCTGCTCCCAATGGCAGACTTGAGACAATTTAAGGTTAGGATCTAATGTAACGCCCTACTGTGACTTCACACACACAACCTATGTAGCTTTTGTGCTCAGACACTGGCGGGTACTTCATGGACGCACCAGCCAGCCCATAGCCAGTGTTACTGAGATATAACACTGATTGTAATACTCTGTATGTGATATACACAATTCAGTGCCCATGCATGCTGTTATATGTTGGGAAAACTACAAGGAAGGCGAAGGTTCGCCTTACTGAACAAAAGAGAGGTTTGGCACATAAAGCGGAAACAACACCATTAGTGTCCCTTGCATAAGCAGAGAAATTCAGTCAGAGACCAAGAAAATATGGCAGAAAGATACTGAGTTATTTCCCATCATGTTGGGGGCCAAAGGCCTAATTAAGAGGAGTTTCCAAGTGCACCTTGATAAATTAGCCATACATGTAACATCCTACGAAGTCCAGAGGGAGGATCTCTTTGGCACGATGCATGAACGACGCTGAGCATTAGCAGTAAATTTGAAAAACTAAGATCATACTCAACATACCCTGGCTTAGAAGCGAGGTTTATAACTGTCATGGTATGTGCAAAACTTACCCATTTGGAGAAAATGCCCCATAAGCAAATCTCAGGAATTTCAAGAATTGAGGTGGCATATTATTGATCATGTACTTGAATTGCATTTATTTATTTAACTAGGCTTATATTCCGCTTTTCTACCAGTCAAAGCAGTGTACATTCAGGTACTGTATATATATTTTTTTCCCTTGTCCCCGAAGGGCTCACAATCTGTTTTTTTTTGTACTTGAGGCAACGGAGGGTTAAGTGGGGGAGGGAGATTGGAGGACTTTATCATCATATAAAGAGCAATATTGGACTTTTCACCTAAAACTGAGAAACATTTGGCTTGAACGATGCCGTGGAATGGAATATATTGATTTGGCTTTGTTCATTGTGGATAAAGTTGTTGCAACAGCTGCTGATGTCACCTGATCCCCAGATATTGGGTATGCTGGAGATCAGAGTATACTTAACGGCTCTGGTTGCTTTGTAATTTGAATACCATGATTTGAGCCACATGTAGATTCGTGGGGGAAATGCCAAACCCCTGAGGCAGAGCTCCGAAACCTGCATGCAAGTTGGGTGAGAGGTGGCGCTCCGATGATATAGCCAAACTAAGATTTTCGTGGCAGAATAACTCTGGCTTTTGAAACGTATTAAGTAGCTGATTGAAGATCCAATGTTAAGTATGAATGAGTGATATCCATGGTATACTACACTACGGAGTGCTTGTGGTGATTGTTTTCCAAGGTGATAAAACAAAAGCCTGGAGTGGAGGAGTAGCCTAGTGGTTAGAGCAACTGCCTCATACCCAGAAGATCAAGGGTTCAATTCCCACTGGCACTCCTTGTGACTTTGGGCAAGTCACTTTACCCTCCATTGCCTTGGAAGAAAAGGCTGGCAGTCTACTTTCAGTGATACATTGCCACAAAAACCCAGAGGTAGCTGGGCTACTATGAGTCAACACTGACTTGATGGCACTAAAAAAAAAGCAAAAGTCTACAGAGCCCATACTGAAGATACAGCAAGTCCAGTTTTATTATTTTAAAAAACTGCAAAGAATGAAAGTACGGGCAAGCACAGTTTTTAATCATTAATGAACATGTAAAGAAAAAATATAAAAAATAGGTTGTGTGAATTAAAAAAGTTGAGTGTGAAATAAAGAACTGATGATTGACAAGGGGAGCATATGGGCTAACACATGCAATGATACAACAGTTTGTTTCCTTAAAGGCTCCATTCTGATGGCTCTTCACGCTCCTTTTTTCCATTTTTCTCTTTATGTAGTATTGGGAGTGTTGGCAAGATTTGATAAGTGGTCTTTTCCTAAAGTAACTGTTTTGGTAGGGGGTATTTTGATGCAGAAACAGTATTAAAGCAGCTGAAATGCAGGGGACCTAGGGAAAAGCAGAAGCACTGTAGACTGGTTAGGGGATAGGAGATAGTACTACCATTCACACTGGTGTAAACTACAAATCTCCAACTAAAAACACAGGAAACAGCCAGAGCAGCTCAATCCCAAGATCCAACTATGAGCTTTTTAACTACAGCAACTTTAATATATACTATTGGAGCTGGAAATGTTGAGTTTATTAACAAGCAACAAAACCCATAATCCAGAACTAACCTCCCCCCACCACCCTCCACCAAAATATAACAAAAATCATAAATACAAATAATCCACAATGCATAATCCAGCAACAAAAACATCCATGACTTGTGTAAACAACAAAAGCAAAGCATAAACAATCAAATGTATCCCATCCCAGCACCCACCCTCCCAACATATATACACATATACATAGTCCCGATCCAGCATCCACATTCCTTAACAAACATAGGTATCCCCAGACAAAACCCCCATCTAAAATGTACCACAACTCAGGCAAACTGAATAACCAACAAAGCATAAAAAACAAGCACCTCTTCAAGGGGCAGGACCAACCCCTGTATGGTAATGGTTATAGTTTAGGCATTTGATATACTGCCCTTTACTTATGCATCAGAGCAGTTTTTACATGTATATACTAACAGGTACATTTTTTCCCCCCTTGTTCCCAAAGGGCTCACAATCTAAGTGTACCTGAGGCAATGGAGGGTTAAAGTGGCTTGCCCAAGGCCACAAGGAGCAACCATGGGACTAGAGACCCCAGTCCCTCTAGCCTGAGGTTACTTGTCCCCATGTGGGAATCGCCCTCTCCACCTCCGCCTGCTGAATAGGAGCAGCGAGTGTATCCACCTGCGCCTGAACTGCAGCAGAGTACACTAGGGGAAGGCCCAAATACTCCCAGATCGGCGTGAGATCTACCGGGTGATCTCCAAACAGATCGGAGAAATACTCTCCCACCAAACAAAAATGATCCTCCTTGAAAGTGCGCAAGGTGCCACCCAAGTCCCGCAGGGCCACCACCTCCCTACACTGAACCCACTCCTTACAACTGAGGAAGGGTTCAGGGGAGATGACCTGTCCGGCTTCCCCCTCAAAGCAAAGAGAGTCATGGCGATCGTACAGCAGGCTGTGGAGCTGGGTATGCACCTCATCCATCTCCTCCCGCGCTGTCCAACGAGACACCAAACGGTCCAGCCCCCTCCAGCAAATGTAATAGGAAAGGTAGTGGGACTGTGCAATGGAGGTACCCCTGGAACGGAAGAGGTCATAGGCCTGATCCTTGACTGTATCCCACTAGGTACCCCGGGAAGAAAACACACACAGCACGCTCTCCTGATCTGTGAGTAAGGCCAGGAACTCCTGGACCACCTCAGAATGGGACAAAAGGTCCACATTCAGCCTCCACAGACTAGGGCCCCTACTGAATTCCTCAAGGGCAGGGAAGGACACGGAGAGGACACAATGATCCGAGAAGTCCACCGCCTGCAGACATAGAGGAGAGTACTTCGCCCTGGCACTCACATAGATGCGATCATTCTGACTCCTACAGGCCCTGCGGAAGAAGGTGAAACCCAGCGACTGTGGAAAGGTCCACCAGATCGGCTCTCTGAGCTATTTCTGCCAAAAACAAGTCATTATAACTAGGAGGAAAACGTGCCCCCCCTCGGTCATGCTGCGGAGTGATGGTGTTAAAATCCCCTGCCAGGACCACCAATTGGGAGGTGTGTAAGTATTGGTGGATGACCTGGAACAAGGCCTTCTGCGCCGACTTAGACTGGGGGCTGTAAACCACCAAGAAACGAAATTGAAGAGGCCCATAGCAGCCATCTAACGATAGATATCAGCCCTGCTCCAACTCCCACACGTACTGCACATGGAATAAATAAGAAGTCAACAAAAATGGCCACTCCTGCATAGGGCTCGGCCTCAAGAAACCATTAGAAAGGACCCCACTTCCCCTCCCGCTTCGCTCTATGAAGGCCAGAGAGTGAGGTGAGCCTGGTCTCCTGCACAAAGATGATATCAAGCCCACTCATGGAAAGAAAACCATAGGCCAAAGCCCATGCCTGGTCAGTGAAAATACCACATTCAGTGTGGCGCACGAGAATGCAGGGATAGTAGCCATATTTACTCCATGTGCAGGATCCCCCTTCCTCTTCTTGAGACCCTCCCCAGGGTCTCCAGAATCCCTCTTGACAGATAGCCCAGAGGCCACCACTGAACCCTCTGGATCCGTCTTGACCACCTCATAGATTTCCTCCCCCTGCTCTATCTGGTCCGCCCAGGAAGTGCCGGCAACCCCGGAACCACCAGGCAAAACTGCTCCAAGGTCAGCAGTCTCTCTGGACTGAGCGGGCAAGAACAGGTTGGGACTCAAAGGAACGTCCTCCCCAGTGAGGTCCACCACTGTGCCCCCCTATTCTACAGACACAGACACGGACTCAGTTCCCTCCCCAGAGGGAGAAGAAATGGGCTCCGGGTCAACAGGAGCCCCTGCTCCACCCCCTCACAGAGAGGCAGCTGTAGCTGCTCAGCTTCCCTAATCCAACTCGGCAACCACTCCAAAACCATCACCAGGAGCTGAATGCCCTGGCTAGGGCTCTTCGCATTAAACAACCCCCAGCTGCGGTGAGACCACTTAGTTTGTGGCCGCTGAGGAAGGGGGACAGACCCACCCCTTCCTGCATGGCACTCTGAACAGGGGGCCCTGCCTCCAGTGGCAACCCATCCTCTGCCTCTGCCACGTCCCATGCCGTGCCAAGAAGACAAGACGATTAACATCCAAAACAGGCTCCACATCCAACAAAGGGGGCGTGGTAGCCCGTCTCTTCATCTTGTCATGGCACTTCCTGGGGGAGACCGTAGTCCACTCCCCAGCTGGCTCTGCCCCACTAGCCTGACCAGTGCCCTCCTGCACCACATCCCCTGACCCACCTGGCCTACCCTGATTCCCCCCCCTCAGACACCTCTACCGGATCTGTGAACTCTCCTGACCTGGGGTCCTCAGACTCCACCTCAAAGGGCTGCTGCTCCCCCGTTGGAACCAGAGGTGGGGAACGAACCTTCCCCCGGCCCATTGTGGTATGCAGAGGGGCAGTGACTGAAGGGGTGCCCCTCCTCTTCCTGCAAAGGTTACACTAGATATTGCTACATGCGTTCACACTGTGGACCTTCCCATCACAATAGGTACAGACCTGCACAGGACAAGACATACTCAGGTGATGAAACAAACTGCAATGGTGACACTTGCGAGATTGTCCTGGGTAGTTGCACAGGAGGCAGTTGTGGCTAATGAAGCCAGCAGACGGCACATGCTGCACCACATTCCCCACCTCCTGCAAGTGGATCCTTCCCTTCCACGACCCATCCCACACCCCCAGGGGTCCTACACCCTTAGCTAGGGGTGTGAAAAGCTCCGCATGCCTGGACAGCCAAAAAGCCACTGCACTGGGAGGGATTCGTTATGAACCAAGATGGTAACTGGCACTGCCCCCTGATGAGATATAGGCACAACACGGAAGGTTGCTCACACCCCTGCCCCCTCTGTTCCTGGTATTTCTCCCAGAAGACCTCCAGCCCCCTCTGAACCATAAAGCTGACATCATATTCTATGGAGTTACCCAGATAGATGAAGGCATAGAGATCTCCTGGGAGAAACCCCAGTCCCAGGAACATCCTCAAAATGTCCTCCCGAGTAGGAGGGGGCCCCTCCCCAACCCACCGGAGCTGTGCCACATTGTGGTGTTGGATCTCACCCTCCATCCCAGTGAGCCCCCTTCCTCCACCAAACCCCCTTCCCCCTAAACCCACCACCACCACCACTGGAGCCACGGCCCCCTGATCCCCCCCTGAAGACCTATCAGGCCCACAAAAACCAGTAAGACCTCCAAAAATGACCATGAGAGGCCAGGCATTACAGACACACCACCCCCAGACCCCCCCCCCTGACATCCCAGGGCCATCCTGCCACTGCCCCATCATACCCACCATCTCCTCCCCTTCTGAAGCCTCGACATCAGTCTCCTGCACCAACTCCCAGATGTCTGCCCCCACCAACTGTGAATTGGTGGGGCTACATACCACAGTTTCCAAAAGACTCCCAGCAATCACAGTTCCCACATCCAGATCACCCTTTTCCTCTACCAGATCCCTATGACCATCCCCCTCCCTCTGCAGCAGGGCCTCCATCATGTCTGCTGCTGACTAGGGGCCCCACCCCTGTCCCTTCATCAGGGGCACCTGACCGGGAACACCCCCCCTACTTGACCCATTCCAGCCTCCCTCCCCAATTGTAGTACTAAGGGGTACAGCCCGAGCATTACCCAGGCCTTCAAGCTTAGCCACCCCTCCTAAACCAGACACCCCCTCTTGGACAGGAGGAGCATCCACAGACACAGATGGGTTCATAATGGGAGCCACAGCTCAGTCCCCTGTGACAGCTGAGCCCCCCCCCCCCTCCAAAGCACATCAGGAGGCAAGGCCTTGACAATACCTACCCTATCAGACCCAACCAAAGAAACACCACCTGACATTCGCAGATCAGTCTGCTCCATAGGCAACAAAGGGGAGTCCAGATCTCCACTCCCGAGATCAACAGGCCCCCCCCAACATTAGGCAGAGCCATGGGCATAGCCTCAGACCCCTCTATACCCAAACACCTTCCTACTACTCCCCCTAACCCAGAAACACCCCCCAATGTTCTTAAGGTCACCTGCCCCATCGAGGTCAATGGAGCATCCTCAACGAGTCCCATGGTTCAGTCCCCAGGGGCCACAGAAGTGTCTCCCTTGGCGGGCAACAGTGGCAGGGCAGCAGACTTCCCCACACCCAAGATCCTACTTCCACCCTTATTTTGGCCAGAAACACCCCTGATGTTCCTGACACCGGTTGCCCCATTGAAGTCAATGGGGCAGCAACAAAACCTACAACTCAACCCCCAGGGGCCACAGAGGCATCCCCCTTGGAGGGTCGATGAAGGGGCATGGCAGCAACATTCCCCATACTTAAAACCTCATCTACCACCTTCCCCAACCCAAAACCACCCTCCGTTGTGCCCTGCACAGCTTGCTCCATTGAAATCAATGGAGGGACAGCAGAGCCCACACCTTGGCCCCCAGGGACCACAGAAGCATCCCCCTTAGAGGGACGACATCAGGGCATGGCAGCAGAACCCCCTACTCCTGAAAAAACATCCATCACCCCCCCTGCCCAACACCGCCATCCTTCACCATACCTACCCCCACCTCCACCAATGCTGAACCCCCCCCCCCCCCCGAGTCCCCTGAGGAACTGGCAGCAAGGTAGTGGCTCCCACCCCACCCCACCAATTCCCCCTTGCCCTGACCGCCCCCTCTGCGGCAACCCGCCCCCAGACCCACCTCCTACCTTGATGCCAGCTCCACAGACTCCCGATGTAAATCGCAATGGTTTTTGTTCAGCTGCGGCTCTAGCAGGGAGGAAACCCCCATGAACCAGGCCCACCCCCAGCCTTGTCCACATCGATCCATCTGTGCAGCCCACAGGAGGACCTGGAGACATCCGCAGCCCCGACCCACAGACTGCAGCGGAACAGAGACAGACAAAACAGAAGCAGGAGCCGCAGGACCAGATTTTAAAAGTCCCGCGGCCTGCTGATCCCCATGGACCAATCCAGAGGGTGCCTGGCGTCCATCAATCAAAAGGGGGAGGGACTCCACCAAACCGGAAGTCCCTCTGGAGGATGCCGAGATGCCATCTTGGATCTGGGCATTATCAGGAGTTGGTAGTAGCTGTTCAGCAGGCAACATTGATTCCTCTTCCTCTCCTCCAAACTCCAATGCAGCTTCAGGAAGGGGTGCAGCATACGACAGCAGCAGGGAAACTGGACCCTATCCTCCATCACCACCAAGGTAAGACCTGGACAATAAAAGATTTGATAATACTTGTCCAGTCGTTTTTCCCTTTGATAGCATCCATGGCAGGGACTCTGCAGACCTTTGTACCACCACACTCTGGACACTAGAGACAGTCATTATAGGCACATCCTGATGTAACACAGCAGGTCCAGACAGCAAAGGGGGAGGGAAGACACCTTCCCAGGCCCACCACCAGGGGGAGGTCGACTTTGTAGCACATCCACTACCCCAGTCAGCGATCCTGATGTTGGTAAATCTCAGACAGGGATCCACAATCACTGCTCCAGAGGACGTGGATCCACCTCCTCTTCCACCGGAGAGACCTCTTCATCCCCTTAACCTTCTCCAGAAGATCAGACAAGGCAGATGCAGGGGCAAACAGACAGGCAGCATTCAGAAAGCAGACCTTAGCCTCCAAGATAGGGACCTCTGCCTCCAGCCTCTTCAGGGTCCTGACCACCCTGATCATCTCCTTCAGTAGCCAGGCTGGTCCAGGAAAGGGCTGCAGGAAAGTCTCCTCATCCTCCTCCTCTTCACCTGATGATGAAGAGTCAGGGTCCTCCAATGCACCCAGTGGGAGAGACAATCCACTGTTGCCATCCAGTCTCGCACAGCCCTCGTGCAGAGCATGGCTGGGATCCCCAGGGGTCTACCCCCAGACACCACCAGGGACCAGAGGATCCCCAGCAAACACCAAACCAGCCTCCCCCCCCCCTCCCCGATAGGGGAGCTCATCACCTTGCCTCTCTAAAGAGGAGGCAGCTATCTCCAAAGGCCTTGATCTAGCCTGCCCCATAGAACCCTCCGACAGGGGACCCTAGATGGAGGACTCCTGCCAGGAGGAACCTCCACAGGCCCAGATCCATCCAGCCAAGTAGGCCCAGAAGCCAGGGCCTCTCCCGCAGGAGGAGGCCCAGAAGCCAGGGCCTCTCCCGCAGGAGGAGGCCCAGGCATCACTGCCTGAGCAGTCAGCAGACCCCAGCCACCTGAGGATAACCTTCAAGCTACACTCCTTCACCTGCGGAGGCTGGGGAAAGACTGGAAATGTTGAGTTTATTAACATGCGACTAAAGAACTATTTCTGATCGTGTCCCCAGTCTAGTCCCGAAACCTCTGGGTTGCCCATCTCATCTAGCAGCTTGGAGACTGAGAAACTCCTTCTTTTGTGACATCACCAGTATATCTCCCCGGTGTCCGCCTCCTGTCACCAGTTACCTCAGTCTCCAAGCAGCTGGATAGATGGGAGCCCGGAGGGTCTGGGCTCACTGGAGAAACGATTAAGGATAGTCTAGCTTTTGAGGCTAATTTTGTTTTAGTTTAAGACTACCTCTCTTTTCATTTTGGGCATTAGCTTTTTTTCTGGTTAAAGGGATTCTGTTTCTTTAAGAGTCTGTGACTTGACGACTTGCACAGCCCGGTCTTTTTGTTTTTGCTTTCCCCCCTCCCCTTCTTCTCCTGTCTCCCTCTACCTGTTTCTGGGGGCGAAAAGAGGATTCGGAGCCTGTATCCAGTGGCATTGTGGTGCCGGTACTCAGCTCCGGGGGTGAAAGCTGCCAGATTCGGATGTAGAGTCTGCCGGCGCCGCGCAGAAGTGCTGCCTGCCAGTGCGTCCGGTGACTCCTGCCGTCTGCAGACTGCTCTCTCTTTTGGGGTATGCAGACTGTTAGCTTGTAGCCGGAACAACAGAGCACTCCCGGAGGCGGCGGAAGGCGCGATTCCACTGGGTGCGCTGTCCTCTCGTCCCACAGGCCTCGAGGTAAGAGCTGATGACTGCACAGTAGGCCCTCTTTTGCTCACGTGCGTTTGGCGTGCTTTTCTTGAGTGGCCTGACCGCGTGGCGCCCGCATGTTCGGGCAGCTGGCCAGGACAGTTTTTTCTTGTCCTTTTGCTTTTTTGCTGCAGCTAGACCCATTTGCAGGTACGCGTTTTGAAAAAATATATATATATAATTAGCATAAACACTGGGACGCGCCGTTCAGAGCCGGGGGACTGTGTTTTCTGCCAGGCTCTGGGGTTTTGCTCTGGGTCAGCTGTTTGGGAGGCTTGTGCTCTAGCTGCCCGGGCGCTGCAACGGGTGTAGAGGCCGCGAGGGCAGGGGGCATTGTCAGCGATGCCTTCCAAGGCACAGTGTGTGGTCTGTGGAGCCAGGAAAGTTTCCAGCGCCGGTGTCTGTCAGGGCTGCATGGGGGAAGCGGTGGAGTTGAATCGGGCCCCCGCGCTGGCGGCGGAAATGCAGGAGGGTGTTTTGGAGCCCTCAGCCCCCCTGGTCACAGGCTTGTTGGAGGGGGAGCCGACGGCAGGTCCCTCCTCTGGCCAGGGAGCCTCCGCCTCGGTGGCGGCCCTCCCGGCAGACTTGACTAATATCTTCTCACACCAGTTCCTTGCGCTCCTGCAGCAGACGGTCCTAGGCAGTCAGGGGCAACAAAAGCTGGCGATGGAGGCCAAAGGAGCAAAGAAACGTCCGTCGGACGCGAGAGTAGGGGTTTCCCCGAGCGGGAGCAAGCAGCCCCGCAGTGAGGGGGACTTATCCGTCCACTCTGAGGCTTCGGAGGGTCCGTTGTCAGATGAGGAGGAGCGTAGTTTGGCCGTGGATGAAGAGCTGGAAGAAGGGGAGATCTCTGAAAGGGAAGATCAGGCCAGAATTGTCCAGGTCTTTAGAAAGGAGGAGCTGCCTACTCTCATTGTTGAGACCCTAAAAGTGCTCAATATGCCCGTGCCGGGCTCGGCGGGGGATGATACGCTGGAAGACCCCTTATTGCAGGTGTTTAGGAAAACCCAGACTGCTTTCCCGGTTCACCGGGTGTTTCAGGAAATGATTCAAGAAGAGTGGAACGTGCCCGAGGCGCCGTTGAAAGGCTTCCGAGTTATGGGTCGCCTGTATCTGCTGTTGGACCAGGATAAGGAGGTTTTTAAATCGCCGAAGGTGGACGCGGCCGTTTCGGCGGTTACTAAGAAGACGACTATCCCGGTGGAGGGCAGTGTGGCCCTCAAGGATGGTCAAGACCGGAAATTGGATGTTTTGTTAAGGCAGGTCTTCGATGTCAATGCCCTTTCTCTGCAGGCTGCTGTGTGCGGCGCCTGGGTCGCTCGGGCCTGTCTTCGCTGGGCCCAGCAAGTCCAAGAGGGGCAGCCGAGTGCCCTGGCAAGCGAGGCTGCCCAATTAGAGTCTGGGGCGCCCTACCTGGCGGATATTCATTATGATCTTATGAGGGGCCTCTCTAAGAGTATGGCGTCAGCGGTGGCAGCGCGTCGGTACCTCTGGCTGCGCAATTGGGCGGCGGATAGTTCCTCTAAGGCCAGGTTAAGTAAGCTGCCCTTTAAAGAGCGTCTGCTCTTCGGAGAGGACTTGGAGAAGCTGGTGAAGGATCTAGGGGAGTCCAAAGGTGGTAGGTTACCAGAGGATAAGCCCAAGCCGTCTCGGGGAGCTCCCGGAGGCAGGGGTCCTTCCGGGATTTCCGCCGTTTCCGGTCCCAACGCTTCACACCAGCGCAGAGGGGACGCTTTCCCAACAGAAACCAGGGATTTCGGGGGTTTCGCGGGGCGGGAAGGGGTTTCGGTCCCTCTTCCTCCTCCGCCTCTAGCTTCAAAAAGTCACAATGAGATGAGGGGGGCCCAGGCACCCCTACACCAGGTAGGGGGGCGTTTGCGGGACTTCTATCCTGCCTTCAGACCAATGGGTTCTCGAAATTATTTGCGATGGCTACGCTCTGGAGTTCTTGCGGCCAGTGCGGGAAGCCTTCGTACTGTCTCCCGGCAAGTCAGTAGCAAAGTGCGCTGCTCTCCGGGGGACGGTGCAGAGGCTGCTGGACCTCAGAGCGATAGTTCCCGTGCCCCCAGACCAATGCGGTCGCGGTCAATACTCCATCTACTTTATCATTCCAAAAAAGGACGGAGGGGTTCGGCCGATTCTGGATCTAAAGGGCGTCAATCGTTGCCTCCGGGTGTCGCATTTTCACATGGAAACATTGCGATCGGTGATAGTGGCGGTGCAGAAAGGGGAGTTTCTCACGTCCCTGGACTTATCGGAAGCTTATCTTCATATCCCCATAAGAGTGGACCATCACCAGTTTCTGAGGTTCGCGGTGCCGTTCGGTCATTATCAGTTTCAAGCGTTGCCCTTCGGTCTAGCCACGGCCTCGAGAGTGTTCACCAAAGTTATGGTGGTAGTAGCGGCGGCGCTGCGCAAGGAGGGCATTCTCATGCATCCTTACCTAGACGATTGGCTAATCCGAGCAAAGTCACGGGCCGAGAGCGAGCGGGTCACGTCCCGGGTGGTATCCTTCTTGGAAAGTCTCGGGTGGATAGTCAATCGAGCAAAGAGCCACTTGCAGCCCTCCCAGGATCTGGAGTACCTAGGGGCGCGCTTCGACACTCAGCATGGAGAGTGTTCTTAACAGTGCAGCGAGCACAGGTACTGCGGAGTCTGGTGGTCAAGTTTTTATCGGCCAAGGCTCCCACAGCGTGGCATTACCTTCAGTTGTTGGGCACCATGGCGGCAGCTATAGAGACCGTGCCCTGGGCAAGGGCGCATATGAGGCCGTTGCAGAGGGCACTGCTTCGCCGGTGGTCGCATCAGCGGGATCCTCTGTCCCGGAGACTTGTTTGCCCGGAGGGGGTTCATCAAGCGCTGCGCTGGTGGTTACGTCCCGGCTCGTTGGAGCGGGGAAAGTTCCTGGAGGCCCCAGACTGGGTGGCGGTGATGACGGACGCCAGTTTGCTGGGCTGGGGGGCGCATTGCCAAGGCAGGTTTGCACAGGGGCGTTGGAACCCTCAGGAGAAGGAGTGGTCTATCAACTGCTTGGAGTTGAGAGCGGTGTTTCTGGCGATGCGGGAGTTTTTGACGTTACTCGAGGGAAAGGTGGTCCGGGTGCTGTCCGACAACGCGACGGCAGTAGCCTACGTCAACAAACGAGGCACCAGCAGAGTGGCGCTAGAAGCCAAAGCCCTCTGCGGCTGGGCAGAAGTACATCTCTTGGACCTGTCGGCAGCCCACGTAGCGGGAGTGGACAATGTAGAGGCCGATTTTCTCAGCAGAGTGACGGTGGACCCGGGGGAGTGGGTCCTGCATCCCGAGGTCTTCGAGATGGTTGTCCGCCGGTGGGGATCGCCGGTCATGGATCTGATGGCAACCCTCGCCTCGGCAAAGGCTAGTCGCTTCTTCAGCAGACGCCGGGAAAGGATGTCGGAAGGCTTGGACGCCCTCATGCAAGTCTGGCTGGAGGGTCAGCTGTTGTACGTATTTCCTCCTTGGGTTCTGATAGGAAGGGTGCTTCAAAGAGTAGAGAAGTTCAGAGGCATGGTAATTCTGAAAGCGCCGGATTGGCCGTGTCGTCCCTGGTACGGCGACTTAGTGCGATTGTTGGTGGCGAAGCCCTGGCGTCTTCCCTGCAGAGCAGATCTCTTGATGCAAGGGCCTCTGGTCATGCCGCACGTGAGTCGGTTCTCTCTTACGGCCTGGCTCTTGAGCGGGCGCGGTTAAGATCCAGGGGATACTCGTCGGCGGGGATTGCTACCCTGTTGAAGTCCAAGAAAATGCTCTACCTCTCTGGCGTATGTACGCGTCTGGAGAGTTTTCGAGGCGTGATGCCGGGTAAGGCAGTGCGAGGCGTTGAAGGCTTCTATTCCCCAGATCTTGGAATTTTTGCAGGATGGCTTCGACAAGGGGCTAGCGGCGGCTTCCCTGTGGGTTCAGGTGGCGGCCTTGTCCTGTTACAGAGGCTGAGTGGCGGGTCAGTCGCTCGGCGTTCAACGTGATGTGAAGCGGTTCTTGAGGGCTGTGACTCTGGTGAGGCCCCCGGCTCGGCAAGTTTTTCCTAAGTGGCATCTTCCCTTTGTTTTGGAGGCGTTGGAACGAGCGCCCTTTGAGCCGCTGGCGCGTTCGTCGCTCATGGATCTCACTTTGAAGGTGGTGTTTTTGGTGGCAGTCTGTTCAGCTCGACAAGTCTCGGAGTTGCAGGCTCTCTCTTGCAGGGAGCCTTATCTCTCTTTCTTTGCGTCTAAGATGGTTTTGCGCACTGTTCCCGCGTTTCTTCCGAAGGTGGTCTCGGCTTTTCATGTGAGCCAAGATATTTCCCTACCAGTTTTTGCCATGGAAGAGGGAGGTCCCTCGTCTCGGAGACTTCACCTCTTGGATGTCCGGAGGGCGTTAAAGAAATATCTTAGCCGGACGGCGGCTTTTCGAAAGTCGGATAGGCTGTTTATTCTTTTCATGGGGCGGAGAAAAGGTGAGGTGGTTTCCAAAGCGTCGATCGCACGCTGGATTAAGGAGGCCATTGCTTCGGCCTATCTCTTGAAAGGCAGGGTTGTGCCGGAAGGGCTGAAGGCCCATTCCACCAGAGCTCAGGCTACGTCCTGGGCAGAGGTTCGGTTGGTATCGCCGGTGGAGATTTGTAAGGCGGCGATGTGGTCGTCTTTGAATTCCTTTGTTCGTCACTATCGTCTGGATGTGCAGATGGCGGAGGAGACTTTGTTTGGGTCAGCAGTTCTTCAGGCTGGCCTGCCGGGTCCCTCCCGTAATTAAATATTTGTTCACTGCTGTGGTACGGACCCAGAGGTTTCGGGACTAGACTAGGGACACGATCAGGAAGGTGAAATTAGACTTACCTGCTAATTGTTGTTCCTGGAGTGGACACAGTCTAGTCCTGTATCCCTCCCAGTGTTCTTGCTCATGGGGCAGCCTGAAGTGGCAGCGAGGTTCACAGGTAAGAGATATGCTAGTGTTTATCATTTCTGCATGTCAAAAAAAAAAAAAAGGGCTTTTGGGAGCTTTTCTTCTGATTCAGGCTTACTGTTCTTTCTAAGGCGGGAGGAGTGGCCTGTTCAGGTTTTCAGTCTCAGTCTTTGGGGGTTTTTCTAGGCCTCTATTGCTGTTTGCGAGCTTTTCTTGCTCGGGTTAGTTACTGTTGTTGGTAAATTCTTACTTGTTTCTCCAGTGAGTTTGCTTTGTCAATAGGGTACTGGTGACAGGAGGCGGACACCGGGGAGATATACTGGTGATGTCACAAAAGAAGGAGTTTCTCAGTCTCCAAGCTGCTAGATGAGATGGGCAACCCAGAGGTTTCGGGACTAGACTGTGTCCACTCCAGGAACAACAATTAGCAGGTAAGTCTAATTTCACCATACAAGAAACAAAACAAAGCCCATAACCGAGGCTTCCTCCTCAAATCCCCCCAAAAGAACAAAATACAAAACAGAAAATACAAATCAGCAATACAAATACCACCACAACCTGGGCAAAAAAAGCAAACAAAGCAGAAACAGCAGGTACCCCCTCCCACCCACCAACAGAACCATACAAACATACCCACCCCAGCACCCTCCTACTTTCCCAAAAAGCAAGAAAACAAGAACCAAGAAACAATTCCCCAAACCCACCCGCTCCCACCCAAAGCAAATACATCTATTCCTGGATCAATATACGAGAATACACATTGCAAACCCCCCCCCCCCCCAAATTGCCATAATATAGACAGAAGAAACATAACAGAAGTATATACATCAGCATCCCCCACCGCCAACCCAACAACCCAATCTGCCACCACCATCAGTAACAATCAAAGGGGAAGGAAACCAAGGGAAGGTCCATAAGGAAACCCAGGGGAACAGCCCCTTCCCCTCCCCAGTTCACGGGGGATGAAAGGTGAGGTGATGCCAGAGTTGCTCCCAACAATGGACCTCAACCCCCCACCTCCCCCAAGATATTCCGCACCACCATGCCGAGGGGCAGGACCAAACCCCATGCCAAAATGTGGCAATGTGCCTGCCACAGATGGTACCGGACCACAGCCAAGATCAGGAAGAGGGTCCCGATATCCTGCCTTGGGGAAAAAGACCAGAACCCATAGACCTACTCTGCTTATGTCAGAAAAGAAAGGTCGTGCAGGCGGAGGGCAGCAGAGACCTGCCAGCAGGCCCGGACATTAAAGGCGCACTGCCGGAGGAAATGCTCCATGGACTTCAGCTGTCCTCCACACTCTGCTCGCGGACAGCCCCGATTGGCTTGGGACTGGTACTTGAGGTTGTCCCTCACGTACAGGCGCCTGTGGAAGGACAACCAGGCCACATCCTGAACCTTCTTTGGCAGCCGAGGGGAATTCAGCAACCGAAGGCCCCGTTTCATCTGCCATCAGACAGTACCGCAGGGCCCACCTTGTTTGAAAGTGGGAGGCGAGCACCATCTGGTACAGACCCTTGCGCCTTACTGCCTGGGCGAGAGAATCGGTCCCACCAGTGTGAAAACATATGATGGGGCCGTTTCCCCTCTCCTACACATACAAGGGACTGAGGTAGCCCCCTCCCACTGCTCCCAGAAATGGGAGAACCACTCTCGGTGGGAGGCCACCCACCAAGACTCTCCCCCCCCGTGGCCTGCCTCAGTGACAGGATGGACACAAAGAGAAGGGGGTGAAACATACCCAAACTACCCTGTGCCCTGCCCAGGCAAACGATGTGGTGCTGGACAGGGTTCAGGCGGTTGCCCCACAAGAACTACAAAAACAGAGACGACACAGATGCATGACAAGATGCCGGCAAGACAAAAACCGTGGCAATGTGCAGAAAGAGGGGAAGAAACAACGTCCCGAGGAGATGGACCTTCTCCTCGAACTTGCACCTCCACCCCTTCTAGTGCTGCACCCGACACTGTGCACCCTCGACACATCGGTCCCAGTTGGTCACCACACAGTCCTCTGAGCCGAAGACGAGGCCCAAGACACGGATCTCTGCCTGTGGAGGAGGAAAGGGAATGCAGGAGGGCAGGGAGGACACAGCCGGCCCCAATCACAACGTCTGGCACTTGCTGTGGTTGACAACCAATCAGGACACCACTGAGTACTCCACCAGGGTGTCCTGCAGTGCCACCACCCCCTCGGTACCGACCACGTAAACAGAGATGTCATCAGTGTAGGCCACTGCGGACCGGCCCCGCAGCCCTGCCAGAGACAACCTATGGAGGAAGGGGTCGAGGGAGAAGACGTATAGCAGGGGACTCAAAGGGCACCCCTGCCGTACCCCGGAGGTGACCCTAAACGGCTCTCTGAGCCACCCGTTGATGAATGGGAAGTTCACCCCCCCTCGGTACAACACCTGCAACGGGAAGATATACGCCACAGGAAGTCCAAAGTACTGGAGCACCACCCACAGGTACCAGTGGCTGACACAATTGAAATTTAATTTAATTTAATTAACAGGTTATTTATATACCGCTCCTTCCATTTGATCAGGTGCGGTTTCCATATAACAACATTAAACAGGGTGATCTGTTTTTACATATAACAAGTTTAAAGTTAGGTAATTACAGTTAACAAATAGCAATTAACAAGTAACAATAGTGAACTATGTACAATTAACTATATACATATTTTTTGTTTTACATTTTCTTAATCACTTCGTCTTAGGTTACAGCGCTTCATTCTTTTGTTGAAATAGTGTACCCGTTGAACCGCCCGACCCCTTTCCACCATCTCTCGGATCGTGGCAGCAGCATCCAGAACCTTTCTCCCCCAAATGGAACAAATACTGGGAAGGTGACAGCAAAGTGCCAGACACCTCCACCAGTCGATTGGCCAAACATTTGGCCAAGAATTTCTGGTCCGCGTTCATAAGAGAGAGCATCTGCCAGTAATCCAGAGAGCTATCATCCTTCCCCTTGGAGAGCAAGAGATGGACGGACTTGCAAAATGACCAGGGAAGAAACCCCATCGCCGTGATCTCCTGAAAGAGGGAGGTCAGGAAGGGGGCCAGCCAGGCGATGAAAACACGATAGAACTATACAGGGAGTCCATCGGGCCCAGGCACCTTCCCCAACAGCATAGCACGAATCGCCCTCTCCACCTCTATCTGCTGAACCACAGCGGAGTATACAGGGGGAAGGCCCAAATACTCCCGGATCCACGTGAGATCAACAAGGTGATCCCCAAACAGATCTGAGAAGTACTCCCACAACAAACGCAAAAGATCCTCCTTGAAGGTGCGCAAGGTGCCACCCAAGTCCTGCAGAGCCATCACCTCCCTACACTGGACCTGTTCCCTACAACTGAGGAAGGGGTCAGGAGAGACAACCTTATTGGCTGCCCCCTCAAAGCAAAGAGAGGCGTGATGATCATAAAGCAGGCCACAAAGCTGGGTTCGCACCTCATCCACCTCCTCCCATACTGCCCCACGAGATACCAAGAGGTCCAGCCCCCTCCGGAGGATGGAATACAAGAGGTGGCGGGACCGTGCAATGGAGGCACACCAGGAGTGGAAGAGTTCCCAAGCCCGTTCCTTTACCGTATCCCACCAAGCACCCCAGGAGGAAAATACACACAGCAGGACCTCTTGGTCTGTGAGGAAAGCCAGGAACTCCTGGACCACCTCTGAACAGGACAAAAGCTCCACATTCAGCCTCTAGAGACCAGGGTCCTGACTGAGCTCCACGAGGGCAGGAAGTACACGGAGAGGACACAATAGTCTGAAAAGTCCACCACCTGCAGATGTGGAGGGGAGCACTTCACCCTGGCACTTACATGCGGCCGATCAGACTCCTACAGGCTCCTCGGAAGAAGGTGAAACCCGGCAACCGAGAAAAGGATTGATGATAAACATCCACCAGATTGGCCATCTCTGCCAAAAACAGGCCAACGTAAGTTGGGGGTGAACGAACCCCCCCTTGGTCCTGCAGCAGGGTGGTGGTGTTAAAATCCCCCACCAGGACCACCAAATGTGAGGTGTATAAGTAGGGGTGGATGACCTGGAACAAGGCCTTCCACGCCGACTTAGACTGGGGGCCGTAGACCACCATGAAACGAAACTGAAGAGACCCACAGCAGCCATCTTACAACAGACATCGGCCCTGCTCCAACTCTCACACGTACTGCACTTGGAATGCATATGATGTGAACAAAACGGAAACCCCTGCATAGGGCTCAGCCACAAAGGACCAGTAAGAAGGGCCCCACCTCCACCCCCGCTTGGCTCTGTGAAGGCCAGTGAGCGTGGTGAGTCTGGTCTCCTGCACAAAGATAACATCAAGCCTGCTCGTGGAAAGAAAATCAAAAGCTGAAGCCTGAGCCTGGTCTGTAAAAATGCTCGCCATGGGAGGAAGTGACATCATTGGAGCAAATGGCAGCTTGAGCCTCTTTCTCTGCCACCCCGAGGAGACAAAAAGCCCCTAAAAGTGCTCTAATATTTTGGAGAACCATCAAAACTTGGAATAGAAGGTGCCAGGAGGAACCAGGAGCGAGTGGCTACAAAAATTAAATTGCCAGAAGCGAAGGACAAGCCATGCGCCTTGCAGCGGCTGATGGACAGGGCAGGACTGCAAGGCAGTTCCCTGCGGAGGCTGGTGTCGGAGGAATCGGGAGACGAAGTACTGAGTGAATTAGAGCAAGGCAGCGAGGCAACCTCCACACATTCTCTTATACAGCGTGAGCTCCGGAGGGGCTTTGAAGAGCTTGCTGCAGAGTTTAGATCAATGCAGGAGGAGGTGACGTCTACGATCACGGAGCTCCGTGGAGACATTAAGGACCTGGGCCACCGGGTGGAGGAGGTGGAAACAAAAATGGAGGACTGCACAAACTTTGACTGAATTGCAATGTACAGTGGACAGACAGTGCTCTCACACGATGGAACTTACCTATAAGACTGACAACGTAGAAAATTGGGCTCGTAGAAATAATGTGCGTTTCAGAGGCATGCCAGAAGCTGCAGGGGGGGGGGGGGGGGAGGCTGAGAACCTGGTTGAAATGGTGCGAGCCTTAACCAAGGAACTTTTAACTTTGGAGGAGTTTCAGTCCCGCGGGGCTAGTATGGAAATTGAAAGGGTACACCTTGCGCTGGGTAAATCCCCTAATAATCAGCCTTGTGATGTTATTGCCAGCTTTCTACGCTACAACGATGCAGAGCTGTTGTTGAGGAGGGGTCGGGAGAAGAAAACTATACTATATCAGGAAGCAGCTGTCTCAATCTATCAGGACCTTTCGATGTTCACGCTGGTGCGTTGACAGGAGATGCGACCAGTTATAGAGGTGCTGAACAAAGAGGAGATTCGCTATTCATGGTCCTTTCCCTTTCGAATAAACTTTTTGTTGGGTGATAAATAGATCTCTGCAAAAGACCATACAGAGGCGTGGAGAGCGCTCAGGCAAGCAGGCCTCGTGGAAGGTAACGCAGCGCCGGTGGTCTCGACACCCAGAACTCAGGATTTGAAATGGAAACAAATAGGAAAAAATGCTCCATAAGTACTGGATTGCTTAGGGAAGAGAAATTATCTGCTTGAATGCCACTTGGGAGATTGGTGGAATTTGCAGTAAGAGAGATCGTGACTGTATTGCAGACCTGTGGCTGGGGTCACCAAAGAAGGGGACTTCTATGTGGATAGTTACTATATTTGGGTGAATGCCTGGACTTGGTGTAGCTATCTCATTTTATCTTATTCCTTTTCTATTATTTCTCTTATAGTTGGCATCCTTTTTGTATGATATCATGCTAATTGTTGATGCTGTTTGCACTGGCAAAGGGGATAATTGTTGGAACGGATGGGGTGGGGGGATTTGGGTGGCCTGGATTTGGGGTCATCATTCCCGAACCTTGCCCAGTGGACGAGTACATGGAAAAGATGGGGTGGGGGGTGGCAGGTGGGGGAAGGAAAGGAAGAGATGGGTTCGGGGTAGGGAGAGAGGAGAAAGGGGAAATCAGATAAGGAGGCCGAGAGAGGAAGGGTGGGGAGGGGAGAGGACAGAGGTTCTCTGTGAAGGGAAACTGGGAGAGGAGCAATTATAGATGGAACTGATAGTGCTTGTGGCTGGGTCTGGCGCTTTCATAGTGCAAGTGGAACACGAGATTTTAGGAGGGGAGAGAAGCAGGGAGAATGATATACTATACTGAAAGTCATCTCCTTTAATGTAAAAGGTCTCAACTCGCCTTGAAAACGCTCTCTATTATTTAAAGAGTTGGGGACCTTGAAGGGTGATCTTGTGTTCCTGCAAGAGACACACCTTCACTGCGCCAATCAGGATTGGTTGAGGCATAAACATATTTTCTCACTTGTAACAGGTGTTCTCTGGGGACAGCAGGAATCAGTCCTCACATATGGGTTACGTCGGCGCCGATAGAGCCTGCATGGAGCAAATCCCCAGCATTCAAAGAAAGCCTTTGGGAGTTGCCACCACACATGCGTGGTCCACTTCCCACCCAAAGGAGCCAACTTGCTCAGTCAAATGACATAGCTAAAGACAGCAAAAAGAACAAAACAGTAATATAGGAGGACTGCAACTCCAAGAGGAGGAGGGAGGGTAGTGAGGACTGATTCCTATTGTCTCCGGAGAACATCTGTTACAGGTGAGTAACTACACTTTCTCCAGGAACAAGCAAGAAGTCAGTCCTCACATATGGGACTTCCCAGCTACAGGCTACCATGAACCCATAGCCAAAAAAGGCTCCCTCATTGAAAGCCGTGAGCAGCTTCAGTGGAAAAAACTCTCAACTGACAAGGAATTAGCACTCTGGTAGCCTGAACACAGAACGGTCGGAGGGCAGGAGTTTCCTAGACCTCAAAAAGGTTATGGAGTACAGCCTGGCCGAAGGCACTGTCCCGTCGGGATTCCCTATCCAGGCAGTAGTGAGCCACGAAGGTATGAACCGAAAACCAGGTGGCGGCCCAGCAGATGTCTGCCAGAGGAATGGAGCGCAGATGAGCGACAGAGGTTGCCATGGCCCTGACCTTGTGAGCCGTGATACGGCCTTCCAAGGGAAGCTGTGCTTCCTCATAGGCCTGGGCAATACAGTCCGCCACCCATGTGGACAGCGTACGCTTGGTCACCGCCTGCCCCAGCTTGCTGGGGTCATAGGAAACGAAAAGCTGAGATGCTTTCTGGTGGCCTTGAGTATGTTAAATGTAGAAAGATAAGGCCCTCCTACAGTCTAGGGTATGGAGGACAGCCTCAGCGCAACCGGCTTGTGGTCTGGGAAACAAGATAGGGAGGACCACCTCCTGATTGAGGTGGGATGAGGACACCACTTTCGGAAGAAACTTGGGGTGTGTGCGAAGCACTATCCTATCCTTGTAGAACCTGGTATAAGGCCTCTCCGCCACAAGGGCTTGGAGCTCGCTCACCCTTCGGGCGGAAGTGAGTGCAATGAGGAACACCACCTTCCAGGAGAGATAGCGGAGATGACACTTAGTCATCGGCTCGAAAGGCGGTAGGGTGAGTTGCCCCAACACTACATTGAGATCCCATTCAGCCGCTGGAGGGCGGACCGGGACTTAAACAGGAGAAGAACCTTAAGGAACTGGGACACAGTCAGGTGCGCCAAGAGGGGCTTCCCATCTACCAGATGGTGGTTGGTCGCAAGGGCACTGAGATGTACTCTGACGGAGTTGGACTTGCGCCCCGACTCAGAGAGGTGGAGAAGGTATTGCAACACCATAACCACCGGGCAGGAAAAAGGGTCGGCCCCCCCAATCCACACACCAGAGCGCAAACCTGCGCCACTTAAAGGCGTAAGTCCGTCTGGTAGACGTTCTGTGTGAAGCTAGCAGAATGTCCTCCACTTCTCTCAGAAGTAGGAGCGGAGCTAGTGAGACCCTCTCAGCAGCCACGCTCTCAGCAAAAGGGAGCTGGGGTTGGGGTGCAGGAGAGAGCCCCCCCTCCTGGGAGAGAAGCCACGGGTCTGTCCCCAAGGGGATGCGAGTCTCCACCGCTAACTGCAGGAGGAGTGGGAACAGCTATCAGAATGACTGAAGCTCTTTCGCGAAGAATCTTGAACCTGATCTTGGCGATCAAAGGTGTCGGGGAAAACGCATACAGAAGACCCACCGACCATGAGATTAGAAAGGTGTCAGCAGCCACCCTGGCAGCATGTGGTTGCCGGGAACAGAAACGGGGCAACTGGTGGTTGTCTGGGCTGGCTAACAGGTTCATCATTGGCTCCCCCAAATCTTGAAGTGCTCGCAGGCCACCTTCGGGTCCAGCTGCCACTCGAGCAGCTGGAGCACTCTGCTGAGTCTGTTGGACAGACAATTTTTCTGAGGAGAATGTCCTGTTGGGCTGTGAATGAGCACAAGTTCATAGCCTCCCGACAAAGGACGCGGGACCCTGTGCCCCCTTGTTTGTTCACGTAGAACATGGCAAACTAGTTGTCCGTCTGGACTAGGATGGATCTGTGACTCAGGGGTCTCCGGAACGCCCTTAGGGCAAGGCGGATCGCACACAATTCCAACAGATTGATCTGTTGGGCACTCTCGTCTGGGGACCAGATGCACTGCATGCAGTACCCCTGGCAATGAGCTCCCCAGCCCAGCAGAGAGGTCTCTATAGTGAGGACCCTTAAGTGATGAGGAGCCTGAAAAGGCATCCCCGCTTGCAAGTGTTGGAGTGACTGCCACCAGTTCAGGGATTGCGCCAGGCATCTGGTGACTTTGATTCTGTCCTGGAGATGCCCCGTTGCCTGGGACCACTGGTCTCTGAGGCACCACTGCGCAATTCGCATGTGTAGGCGGGCATCTGAAAAAACTGAAAGGGGGTATTTTAAAGGCAACCAACCTTTTTGTTAAAATGGTAAATAAAGGCAAAAGGAACAGGAGACCGCTATGGTTTTCGAAGGAAGTAGCTGAAAAAGTGAAGAAAAAGAGGGAGGCCTTCATGAAATACAAGAGATCACAGAGAGAGGAAGACAGGCATCTGTATTTGGAAAAACTTAGAGAAGCTAGCAAAGTAGTCAAGAAGGCAAAGATTCAAAAGGAGGAGGAAATAGCCAATGCAATAAAATGGGGGGATAAGACATTTTTCAGATATATTAGTGAGAAAAGGAAGGGCAAAAGTGGTATTGTCAGACTCAAGGGTGCAGGGGGGGAATATGTAGAAGCTGATAAGGATAAAGCGGAATTGCTTAACAAATATTTTTGTTCTGTGTTCACAGATGAAGAACCAGGAGCAGGACCTCAGAAAACACCCACAAATAAGAACAGAAGCGAGGGACATCTTGAACAATTTTCAGAAGACTGTGTTCGTGAGAAACTAGCTCAACTTAAAGTAGACAAAGCGATGGGACCGGATGGGATACACCCTAGAATACTGAGGGAACTTGGGGACGTTCTAGCAACTCCACTGACTGACCTTTTCAATGCCTCGTTGGAGTCGGGAGTGGTGCCAAAGGACTGGAGAGAGGCTCATGTGGTGCCTTTACACAAAAGCGGAAGTAAGGATGTGGTTGAAAACTACAGGCCGGTTAGTTTAACTTCAGTGGTGAGTAAATTATTGGAAACGCTGCTGAAAGAGAAAATAGTGAGGTTTCTGGAGTCCAGCGGATTACAGGATACGAGGCAGCATGGATTCACCAGAGGCAGGTCTTGTCAGACAAATCTGATTGATTTCTTTGACTGGGTGACCAGGGAGTTGGACCGAGGGAGAGCTCTAGATGTGGTGTATTTAGATTTCAGTAAAGCCTTTGACACTTTTCCTCACAGGCGATTTATAAACAAACTGAGCACCCTAGGGATGGACCCTAAAGTTACTGCTTGGGTTAAAAATTGGTTGGGTGGGAGGCGACAAAGAGTACAAGTAAATGGAGCTCACTCTGAGGAGAAGGATGTTACCAGTGGTGTGCCCAAGGGATCTGTCCTTGGTCCGATTCTTTTTAACATCTTTGTTAGTGATATAGCGGAAGGGCTGTCGGGTAAGGTTTGCCTCTTTGCGGATGATACCAAAATCTGCAATAGAGTAGACACCCAGGAAGGTGTAGATAACATGAGGAGGGATCTAGCTAAGCTTGAAGAATGGTCTAGAATTTGGCAGCTGGGATTTAATGTTAAAAAATGTAAGGTCATGCATTTGGGCTGCAGCAATCCAAGGGAGCAATACAGTATAGGAGGTGAAGTACTTTTGTCCACTAAAGAAGAGCGGGACCTAGGCGTGGTTATGTCTGATGATCTTAAAGTAGCTAAACAGGTAGAAAAGGCGACGGCAAAAGCTAGAAGGATGCTTGGGTGCATACGGAGAGGAATGGCTAGCATAAAAAAGGAGGTGATAATGCCTCTGTATAAGTCTTTGGTGCGACCTCATTTGGAGTATGGTGTGCAATTCTGGAGACCGCACCTTCAAAAGGATGTGAACAGGATGGAGTCGGTGCAGAGGGTTGCTACTAAAATGATTAATGGGCTTCATTATAAAGCATATGAGGACAGACTTAAGGATCTTAATATGTACACCTTAGAGGAAAGGCGGGATAGAGGTGATATGATTGAGATGTTTAAATACCTCCATGGCATAAATGTTCAGGGAGAGAGCCTCTTTCAATTGAAAGCAAGTTCTGCTACGAGGGGACATGGGATGAGGGTGAAGGGAGATAGATTCAGGAGTGATATGCGGAAATATTTCTTTACGGAAAGAGTAGTGGATCCGTGGAATAGTCTCCCAGTGGAGGTGGTAGAGATGAGGACAGTAACTGAATTCAAAAAAGCATGGGACCAACACAGAGGATCTCTAAAGGTAAAAAGTGGACTGTTGTAGTTGTTGTTATGGAAGGACAGACTAGATGGGCCTTGTGGTCTTTTTCTGTCATCATGTTTCTATGTTTCTATCTGGTGTGACATGGACCGTGGAGGCCATGTGCCCGAGGAGGCACAACAGGTGTCTTGCTGGCACCGAGGAATGGCGCTGTACATGTCTGGCCAGCGCCATAAGCCTGCTGACCCTGTCTGTATTTAGGAAGGCCTTGGCTGGGAGGGTATTGATCCTTGCCCCAATAAATTCCAGTTCTTGACCGGACACAGGCTGGACTTGGGATAATTTATAATGAAGCCCAAGTGCTGAAGGACCTGGATAGTGCGTGCCGTGGCTTGCTGCACCTCGGGAGCCGTGGTGCCCCTGTTGAGCCAGTTATCAAGATAGGGGAACATGAAAATCCCCTGAAGGCTGAGAAAGGCAGCAACTACCGCAAGGCACTTCATGAATACCCTGGGGGCCGAGACAAGGCCTAAGGGCAGCAATCTGTATTGAACATGATGGCCCCCACCACAAAGCGTAGGTATTGCCTATGATTTGGGTGGATTAGAATGTGCGTATAAGCATCATTTAGGTCTAAGGAGCATAGCCAGTCTCCCTGGCGGAGGTAAGGCAGCAATGTTCCAAGGGAGAGCATCTTGAACTTCTCCCATACCAGGAATTTGTTGAGGTTGCGCAGGTCGAGGATGGGCCTTAGGCCCCCTGTTTTCTTTGGCACGACAAAATATCTGGAGTAGAACCCCTTTCCCTTGAGGTGGTGGGGCACTGGTTCCACCGCTCAGTCCTCGAGAAGGCCTACCAACTCTTTCAACAGAAGGTCCCTGTGAAGGGGAGGCCGAAAAGGCTCTCTGGGGAAATAATGCGGGGGTGCTTCAGCTAGGCAGAGGAGGTAACCCTCCTTGACCATCTGCAATGCCCATGTGCCATGATAGCTCCACACCTGTGGGCGTACAGAGAGAGTTGACCTGTGGGCTGCCCAGCCTCACTTGGGAGAGGGACCATGCTGTAGGAGTCAAAAGCTTCCCCCGGGCTGAGCCAGTGTCGAAGCCTAGGGCTTGGGAGCCTTCTGCTTACGCAGACCATGCCCTTCCCCTTGGCCTGTTGTCCCTGCTGGGGCACTGGGGAGGCCTGATAAGGGAGGTAACTTCGGTAAGCAGTGGACTTCCTCAGGTAGAAGTGCTTTTTCCCCGAGCCCTTCTTTTGGGAAGGGGCAGAGGTCTTCTTAGAGAGCCTAGTCCTCATCATGAACTTGGATTCCAGTTCAGCGGCCTTTTCTGTCATGGGTTTGCCGAATAGGTTCTCCCCACGGCATCGACCAACTTGTCTTGTACCCATTGTTTGAGGTCTGACGACTGTAGCCAGGCTTGGCGGCATACACCCTACTCTGGCTGCCGACTCGAACCTGTTGTAGGCCGCTTGAGACATAAATTTGGAGCATTCACCGATGGCTCTGGATAAGTCCTTGAAGCGCTGTAATGGCTCCTCAGAGAGACCAGCTGAGAATCTGACGATCTCCTATTGGCAGGTTTCTCAGGTACATGCTGATGTACGGCTGGTAGGCTTGGATCCGGCAATTCAGCATCGCGCCCTGGTAAAATTTTCTGCTAAGGGCATCCAAGGTGCGGGCCTCCCTGCCGGGTGGTACCAAGGAATGTGTCTTCTGACTTTTTAGTCAACGCATGGCCAATTCCACGACTATGGAATTATGTGGCAGTTGTGACTTTTGAAAACCGGGGCTTCGGCGGACCCGATGCATCGAGTTGAGCCGCTTGCTAATCACCTGTGTTGACACCGGTGTCTCCCATATGCAGAGCATAAGGTGTTCCAGGATAGGTGGAATGGGCACAGTGAGGGTTTGCCAAGGAGGGGTCTCGTATTGGAGAATCTCGAGTTCATATGCTCGAGGATCTTCCTCGGACTCAGTTGGGAAAGCCAAGGTTTTGGACATATCTCGAACGAAATCCCAAAAAGCCATGTCCTCCGGAGGAGATCTTCTCCGAGGCTCCGATACTGAGGAATCGGTGAAGGCGAGTGTCTGGAGACACCTCATCTTCAGACTCCCAGACAGAGGCATCCGAGGAAGACAGGTGGCAGTCCTCGAGCCCTGAGGAGTCAAGCTGCTCCGGCGCTTGCTGGCTTGCCGGTGACGATCTCCATCCCAAAGAACGGGAGACCGAGCAGGACCTCGGCGAGGATCTACTCGGGCCCGTAGGGCTTCGAGGATCGGCTCAGCCTCCGGGGTCAACTTTATCGTCGAACCTCCAGTGGTCTGGGCAGAGGAACCGGACATACTGGATACTAGTGCTCGTTGCTTCTTCAGGAAGGCAGTGATCCTGCGTTTCAAGAACACCATCCTGGACATGAGTTCAGGAGGTTCTGCAGCATCCAGCTCGGGCACTGATGTACTTGGGACCGAAGCTGGTTCCCCCGGAGGGGAATCCTCGACTAGGATAGGATGCGCTTCCCAGGGTCGATCTGTGGCCGGATCCATCCGGGAGAGTTTGATCAGGCGCTTCTTCCCTGACGCCTTGGGCTGGTGCTCAGGGCTCTGTGACTAGCCCCGCGAGGGACCTGGCCATTCTGAACCATCCAGAAACTCAGCTGTCAAGGATTTTCTCCTTCTTTTCGGTTCCCTCAAGAGGGACCCCCTCTCTTAGGTCCCCCGATGTCGCTCGGGTTCGGAGCGTTCCTCCCAAGGCGTGGAGGCCTCAGATGAGGCCCTGGCTTTTGGAGGCATGGGGGAATCAGGGAAAATGTTTCCATGCTGCTGCTGGCGGCTTTTCAAGGCCTTCGAGGACATAAGTTTGCAAAGGCCACAAACAGCTGGTTCATGGTCCGGGCTGAGGCACCAGAGGCAGCAGTTGGGAGTAATCGGTGAGGGACATAATTTTACCACACCTGTCGCACTTTTAGAACCCATTGGTAGCCGTGGGGGGAAAAAGGACCACAGCAAGGTCAAAGACCTTTCGGGCTGCCAGCGAGGGAAAACAGGGGTGGAAACGCCCAAAAAGAAAAAAATAAAAGAGAGCCAACCCGATACTGGGATACCGGGGGGCGGGTGGGAAGAGTACCGGTGCTAGCTGGAAAGGAAAAAAAAAAAACAGCCAAAAGGGCAAGAAGAAAATCACTTTTTCCGGGACAGAGAACAGACTACATCTGAAGGGCTCCGCAGAAAAAAGAAGACTGAGCAAGATGGTTTCTTTGGGTGGGAAGCGGACCATGCATGCGTGGTGGCAACTCCCAAAGGTTTTCTTTGAAAACTGGGGATTTGCTCTGCGCGGGCTCCGTCGGCGACGACGTAACCCATATGTGAGGACTGACTTCCTGCTTGTTCCCGGAGAAAGCCCTATTCTGAAGTGTGGGCATCGTCAGATGAGCGGGGCCGGAATGTGGAATGGAATGCCCATACTGTTTCATCAGGCCTTACCCATTAGGTAGAAGAGATGAGGAAGGACAAAATGGGGCGCTGGCTTTTTATGAATGTTCACCTGGGCGGGCGTCATCTCACTTTGGCTAACATACATGCACCCAATGAGGGTCAGGTACATTTTTTTGTACGGTTGAAAACTGTATTAGCCAAGTTCGCAAAAGGGCCTGTTCTTTTAGGGGTGGACTGCAACGCTCATCTGACTCCGCACTTGGATTCCACGGGTAAGAATACCCGGGAGGGAAATGGAATTAGTCGAGCATTTTGAATGTTTATGATGAATTTAGGCCTGCGGGATGTGTGGTGGGACTCTCACTGGGGGGGGGGGGGAGAAGTTACACCTACTACTCGCCGGTCCATCAGACTCACACGCGTATTGACTATTTTTTGTTGGACCAGCAACTGGTGAGTGGGGGGGGGGTGGAGGCGGGGCATGGCACCCTAACATGGATGGACCATGCCCCTGTTGGTTTGACCTTCCTTGTGATCTTGGGGGAGATGGAAGGAGGATGTGTCTGTTGGACGGGAGTTTTTTCCATTGGACCCCTGCTGTGCAAGACCATGGCCGGTTTATACAATAATTTTTTGAGCTGAATGCCATGGGGGAGGTTGCATTGCTGGTGGTCTTGAATGCTTTTAAGGCCACAGCTCAAGGACGCCTTATTGCTGAGGCAGCCCAGGCTAGGAAGGCCTGGGCAAGGGACTCCCAATGATTGGGAGGCCAGGTGTTTCCAGCTAGAACATGCACGGACTGGTTCCAAGCGGGTTTGGCGCCAGTGGCAGGAGATCCGAGCTCAATTAGATGCTTATGTGCAAAAGGATTTAGATACCATGCAATGCCGACTGCAAAAACGTTCTATGAACAGGGGAATAAGTTTGGGCATTACATTGCCTTTAGGCTTAAAAAAACAGCAAACATCGTGAATAGTGCGCAAGATTAGGGACTCATCGGGGATCTTACGGGTGGAATCTAGGGAGATATGCACAGTGTTTGCAGATTACATGGCACACCTGTATAAAGCGGAGCCCTTCAGCCTCACTCAGGTGGATGGATATCTTCGTGATATCCCTTTGCTGCGCCTTACAGATCTGCATAGGGAACAACTAGAGGAAGAGATTACTGTGCAGGAGGTGGACGGGGCTATCCGCCGAATGACTGCTGGGAGGGTTCCTGGTGGGTATGGGTTCCCCTCGGAGTATTATAAAAAATACAGTGCTCAATTGGCGCCCACTCTGGCTGTACTCTTTAACGAGGTGTTGTGAGGGTCGTCGTTGCCTCCACACAACTTGAGGCAGTCATTGTGGTAATACCTAAACCGGGTAAACCACCTCAAGAGGCAGCATCATACCACCCCATCTCCTTGTTAAATATGGATGTTAAAATATTGGCCTCTGTGCCGACTAAATTTCGCTCTTCCAGGCCTGGTACACCCTGAACAGGTTGGTTTTGTGCCTGGTCATCAGGCCGCTGACAACGTTCGGCAGATGCTGCAGGTGATACATGCTGTGCAACATGATCCCCAACCAGCACTTTTGGTTGGGCGTTGACGCCGAGAAAGCATTTGATAGGGTCAGTTGGGGTTTCTTGTGGCGTGTCTTGGATAAATTGGGGTTTAGACTCCAATGTGTGCATGGTCTCTATCGAGGGCCTCGAGCTAGCATCCAACTTAATGGGGGCCAATCACAGAGCTTTGAAATGGAGAGGGATACTCGACAGGGGTGCCCGCTATCCCCACTTTTGTTTGTATTAGTAATGTAACCATTGGCGCAAAGCTTTCGTGAGCATTCTGGTATAGCTGGAGTACGGGTGGGCTCGCATGAGTACAAAATAGCACTTTTTGCAGATATTGTCCCTAACTAGGCCTGAAGCCTCCCTTCCCTGTGCAATGCACATCTTTGCGGCCTTTTCGCAAGTTACAGGATTTAAGATTAATTACGCTAAATTGGAAAACTTAAATGTGGGTGCTGAGGAGGTGGTGTGTGCTCAGCTGAAGACACAACTTCCTTTTCGATGGGTGGACAAAGCCCTTTGCTATCTGGGTATATATCTCACAGTAGACAGGGCAGCACTGTATTGGGCGAACTTTGGACCCTTGCTCCAGCAGGTTAAAAGGGACTTTTGAGTCCTGGACGGGCTTGATGTTGTCATGGTTTGGACGCATTGCTGTCACAAAAATGGTGGTAGTGCCACGATTCCTATACCTTTTTCAGGTACTCCCCATATCCCTACCACAAGGAGCCTTAGCGTCCTGGCAAGCATTGATAATGAAGTTCATATGAAAATTTAAACGCCCTCGAATAGCTTGACGGATACTGTATGCTCACCTGGGGAGGGGGGAATGGGAGTCCCTAATCTTCATTGGTACTAAGCAGTGGTGCAATGCCGTGCAGGGGTTGAGTAGATGAATTCTTCCAGCTCCAAGTGTTGGGTGAAAATGGAAATGGACCTGTCAGGGGGACCTGGACTAGGTGACCACCTGTGGCTCTGTGCAAAATTGAGGGGGGGGGGGTCTGCGTGTTGATGATCCATACATAACTCATACCCTCCAATGCTGGGATTGCTATTTCTGGCCATGGGGGGCGGCACTGTCCCCGTTGGTGCCTATAGTTCATAACAGAGCCTTCCCTCTGGGTATGAGTGATTTGGCTTTCCGACAGTGGGGGCATAAGGGGCTCAGTCGCGTGGGCCAATTATTTGAAGATGGTGTATCTCGCCCCTTCCGTAATTTGCAGGGGAAATTTGATATACCGCAGCACCATGCTTATCACTATGTGCAGGTTACGCACTGGGTGGGGAGACAGGATGTTAAACAGCAAGTTGCCCGCGATCTGATGGATGTTGGATGCTTATGTAAGGAGCGTACTAGCACTAAAGGTCTTATAGCGGCCCTATATGCAGAATTGCATAGACAACACTCTAGGGAGGATAAGCATAGAGCACAGTGGGCGCAAGAATTACACCTCTCGTACACTGAGCAGCAGTGGGAATAGATTGAGAGCCGGCTTTGGAGAAGCTCAGTGGCTATTAATGCTAGGGAAAACAATTATAAGCTAATATATGGATGGTACATGACTCCAGTACAAGTGGCCCAAGCTCTCCAGGGGCATCAGAATTATGTTGGCGGAGATGTGGTGGGAAGGGCACCTTGACACATGTATGGTGGCTCTGCCCCGAATCAGGGCTTTTGGCGAGGAATACAATATCGTTTGAAACAAATAGTAGGTTTGAATATCCCCTGGAACCCGGGTATTTTTCTATTTGGGAAGAAGGTCCCTAGAGGACGCACTCCATAATTAGCATTGATTCGTCATGGTCTGAACGCAGCTAGGCTTGCATTAGCAACTGCCTGGAAACAGGTAGCGTCTCTGGCATTGTCATGCTGGCTGGAACGGGCCTATACACAATGGAAGGGGGGGTGGCAGTTGGAAGGATGTGCCTGCCCCAATTTGAACAGATTTGGGAGCCTTTAGTGTTAAAATATGGCTCATCGCCGGTATCATCACTAACTTAACTGGAGATATATAAAGAGGTCCACTCCTAGATATGGGGACTTGTTACTAAGAAGGGGGAGGTAACATCTTGAGGAGGGGATTCCCTTTGCCTGTTTGATTCTGTAGCAGGGGGGGAGGGAGGATGGGGGGGGAAGGGGGAAGGAACAGGATGGGCAGGGAGGGAGGGGAAGGGGGAGGAGGGAAAGTGAGAGAAATAAGGGGAGAGGGAAGTAGATGAGTAGGGAATTTGGGTTGTAAGGGGATTTTCTTTAACAAAAAAAATAAAATAAGGCTGTGTTATGGCAATTGCTTGAATTGATGATTCTATGCTTCATTATTTTGCAAGTATTTTGGGAGTGGACTTTCTTTTTTTCTGTAACTGTGTTGAAGCCTTTTAAAAAAAATGCTCGCCACGTTCAGGGTGGTGCACGAGAATGCAGGGATGTACGCCATATTCATTCCGTGTGCAGATCCCTCTTCCTCCTCTTGAGACCCTCTCCTGGGTCTCCAGAATCCCTCTTATATGATAGCACTGAGGCCATTGATAACCCCTCTAGATTCGTCTTGACCACCTCGTAGATCTCCTACCCCTGTCCACCCAGTCAGCCCAGTATCTACTGGGCGCCCCAGGACCACCAGGCAAAACCGTCCCAGGGGTCCACAGCCTACCTGGGCTGAGTGGGCAGGAACAAATCAAGACTCAGAGGAATGTCCTCCCTCGTGAGGTCCACCACAAGTGTCCCCCCCCCTCCGTGGACACAGATGCAGATATGGACACAGTGCCCTCCCACAAGAGGGAGGAAGGAGGAGCCTGGTCAGCAGAACAACCTGCCCAGAGTCAACACAGAGGGGCAGCTATAACTTTACATCCTCCCCAACTCATCCTGGCAGCCGCTCAAGGACCACCACCAGGAACTGGGTAGCAGAACCTGTCGCCTTGGAAGACTCCCGGCGGTGGCAAGACTGCTTTGCGGTCTGTGGTCTCTGAGGGAGGGGGACAGACTCCGCTCCAAACTGCACTGGACTCTTCACAGCCTCCGGTTGCAATGTCCCCTCTGCCTCTGCCGCATCCCGTGCCAAGAAGGCAAAATGGTTAACATCCAATATAGGTTCCCTGCCCAATAAAGACAAGGGCGAGGTAATCCGTCTCTTCTTCTTAGCACGGCCCTTCCTGGGGGAGATTGTAGTCCACCTCCCTGCTATCCTGTTTGGTGCCCTCCTCCACCACATCTTTCACCCTAAGCCTATCCTGCTCCCTTCCCCAGGTACCTCCTCTGGATTTGTGTCCTCCACCATACTAGTGCCCTTGGGTTACACCCGAGGAGAGGTCCAAAGGGCCCCCGTTCCTCCGCCGGCACCCGAGGTGGGGAAAATACCTCCTCCCCCCCCCCCCCGGCCTGTTGTGAAATGCAGAGGGGCTGCAACTGAATGGGTGCCCCCAACTCTCCACAAAGGTTGCACCTGATATTACCACACCCGGACGCACTATGACTCTGTCCACCACAACGGGTGCAGACCTGCACGGGACATGACATACTAAGGTGATGGAACGAACCACAGTGATGACACTCCCGGGGCTGCCCTGGATAGCAGCACAGGATGCGATCCTGGCCAATAACGCCAGCAGACGGCTGCACCACATTTCCTACCTCTCACAAGCGGATCTTCCCCTTCCACGACCCATCCCACACCCCTAGGGGTCCGACACCCTTAGCCTGGGGTGTGAGAAGCTCCGCGTGGCGTGACAACCAGAATGCCACATCCTGCATTGAAAGCGATTTATTCTGAACCAGGATGGTCACTGGCACTGCCCCCTGGCGAGATATGGGCACAATACGAAAGTTAACCCACCCCTCCTGCCCCCTCCGCTCCTGGTATCTCTCCCAGAAGACCTCCAGTCCTCTCTGGAGTACGAAACTAATGTCATACTCCAGAGAGTTTCCCAGATGGATAAAGGCATAGAGGTCCTCTGGAAGAAACCCCAGGACCAGGACCATCCGCAAGACATCATCCCTACGTGGAGAGGGCCCCTCCCCAACCCACCGGAGCTGTGCCACATTGCGGCACCTGGTCTCACCCCTCGTCCCCATGAACCCACCATCAACACCTGACCCCTCACCGCCACACCTTCTAAACCCCCCATTTCCAATGTCCTGGTCCCCAGGCCCTCCCAAAGGCCCACTGGACTCACCAGAGTCCGCCAGGACCTCTGCAAATGTCCTGGAAGGGACAGACTCCTGGAAAACAGTACCTCCATTTCCCTCCCCCTCCCCTGCCTCCAACAAATGTGAGTCGATGGGGTCATCCCCAAGACCAGCCACAATCACTGGGTTCCCAACCAAACCAACCACCTGCCCTCCCTCCCCTACCCCTGGACCATCCCTTTCCCCTTCAACAGTCATCTTCCCTAAACCCCCCTCCTCCCTTAACATCAATGCTTCCAACTTATCAGGTCAGGTGGCCACAAAAGATCCCCTTCCTCCCATCTTCCCAAACATATTTATACTGCCCATTGAAGTCAATGGGAATCAAGACGCACCAGTCAAAACCGCGTCCCCTGACATGACATAGAGCCCCCGCTTGGACAGATGAACAGGGAGCATGGCAGAAGGTCCCCCCAGCTGAACCTGACCACCCCCCCGAAACACCCCCCTTTGTGCTGGCCACGGGACCATCCATTGAAGTCAATGGGAGCCGAGACCCGCCGGTCAAAGCAGCGTCCTCTGACGTGACACAGGGCCCCCGCTTGGGCAGATGAACAGGGAGCATGGCAGAAGGTCTCCCCAGCTGAACCTGACTACCCCCCCCCCCATCCCCTCAATCCCCGAACCCATCCAGAGTTCCCCACTCCTACCTTATTTGTTTCTGACCCAACTTCGATAGCCACAGCTCTAGCAGGTACACAACTACCGCGAGCTGGGCTTCCTCCTCCTTCCCATCCATACTGCCCCATCTGCACAAATTGCTGAGAAGGAGCCACTGAAATCTCAGCTGCCCCTTCCCCCACATAAGGCATAGAAGCATGAACAACCAAACCAGAAACAACACAATTCTCAAAGTTTTTAAATGAAACAGCACCACCCTTGTGGGTAGCAACCAGTCCTGATTCAACCACAGACAAGTCATTCACTTGGAGGCGGGCCTTCTGATCACCAGAAGTGCTCTCCACAAATGCTGAGAAGCCATCTTGAAATTTCTCACACACCATTCCACCAGTCAGCAGAGCAGCATCGGAGATCATCGCCTCCTTCACCTCCCTCCTATCCAAAGCCAGAGTAGAACCATCCTCAGAACATCCACATTGGTGAGTATCAGTTAATAAAGAATGTACCACTCTTTTTGTAGCCCTTCTTCAAATGGACTAGCCAATTGTCTCATTTCTTGTAATAGAACTTCTCTAGCAGCCTGCTCCATAGCATGTGTAGTACAGGATCTCGCAGAAGCTAACTCGGACGGGGGGAAGTAAGCAGATGAAAATAGGGAGACAATCTGGGAAGGGAGACCCCCCAGGGCTCGACCCCTCATCATCTTCACCACCTCCCCCACTTATCTTAATTGGCGTAAACCTCTGATAAGGCGCCGCAACGCTCCTCATGGAGGTATCGAATAGAGTTCCTCTGTTGTTGGCCCTTTCTCTTCAATATCTGTAGCTCAGCTGCCACCGGTCCTCGCTGTTCTGAGGAGAGGGTTAGGCACATCACCTGAAGGGCAGCTGCCCTTGCCTCCATCTCCACTACTTCTTTCTCCAGCTGTTTCAACAGTCAAACTGCCCCCACTACCTCTTCAGGCAAAGCAGCTGGCAGAGGGTAATCCTCCGATGGTTCCAAATCACTCCCCAAGGTAAGCAGAGTAGGCACCATCTGAGAACTCTCCATGTTCTCCCCCTGGCCAAGCAAGGATCCTCTCTGGGGGCCCAAAGGCCCAGGAGAAGGGGGCAACTGTTCCATTCCTCCCTGCTTGGAGACACCTGGCACCAACTCTCGAACAACCAGACCCCCTGGCTCCAGCAGCCCGGCTAGGCCTGAAGAGCTTCCAAGCCCGCTAGGCCCTGAAACCAGGGCCTTTCCTGGAGGGCCAGGCCCAAGCTCTGCCATAGTCCTGTGGGGAAGTCAACTTCTCTCCAATTGCTTGAGGGAGACTCTGAGCTAGTTCCTTCTCCATCTGCAGTCAGAGCTGGTCTGGAATTACCGCGGCTGCTGGCACCAGACTTGCCTTCCAATGGATCCTCATTAAAGGATTTAAAGTGTACTCATTGCAATTATAGGGCCTCGAAAGAGTCCTGTATTGTTATTTTTTTTCACTACCTCCTCAAGTCAGGAGTCGGTAATTTGCACCCCTGCTGCCTTCCTTGGATGTGGTAGCCATTTCTCAGACTCCCTCTCTGAAATCGAACCCTGATTCCCCATTACCCATGGTAGGTGCGGAAAGTACCATCGAAAGTTGATAGGGCAGACATCCGAATGTATTATCGCTGTCACGCGGACGTGTGATCAGCCTGAGGTTGTCTAGAGTCACCAAAGTGGCTGGGCGAGCCTGGATTGGTTTTGGTCTGATAAATGCACGCATCCCGGGGGATGGGGGGGATCAGTGCTCATCAACATGTATTAGCTCTAGGATTACCACAGTTATCCAAGTAACAGATGGAGCGATCAGAGGAACCATAACTGATTTAATGAGCCATTTGCAGTTTCACTGTACTGGCCATTTGTACTTACACGTGCATGGCTTAATCTTTGAGACAAGCATATGCTACTGGCAGATCAACCAGGTAGTTGCGGCGACAAAGATGGGGGGGGGGGTGGCCCGACCCGAACTCCGCTCCGCAGCGGCATGGTTCAGACCTCGGCACAGCCAGGGCGGATGGTGGTGGAGGAGGAGCAGCTGCCGCCGGAGAAACACAAGCATCTTGGAGGGGGAGCAGAACCCCTGGTCCTGGGTAAGGGAAGGGGAGATGCTCCCCCTGCCGACACGGGTGGCTGGGAGAGGTGAGGGACGACTCAGACTCGCACGGAACGGAATGGAGCAGGCTCCAAACAGGCAGAAGACGCGCTGCCTCAAGCCTTCACGCAGAGAACCCGAAAGGGCAGGGAGGAAACACTGTGCCTGTACAACGGATGTGCCAGACTACAAGAGTACAAGGGCACTCCCTCTTCGGGCCTAACTTGCCTAATTGATTGCATGGGAAAGACAACGCAGGAACCTCAGGAGACCACCGGGGAAAACGTAAGGCTCCGAGCCTGCCTCATGGTACCCGGGTGAAGATGGCAAATGTGACCTCCGACGAAGGCTCAGGGGGAATGGCTGGCCCCACGAGAGGTGAAGAGGAGACCCTCCCTGTGGTTGGGCTGACACGATCCCCCCCCCCCGGAGCACCCGGGTGGTCTCACGCCAGACACAGATGAACAAAGAATGGAATCCCTTCTGCCCCATCCACCCTGAAAAATCAGGACGCCACCAGCACCGGGGGAAGACTGCCACCCCTGCCCGGCCCCTTGAACTCTGCCATGGACGTGGGCGGTTGATGTAACTTCATCGGGACTTCTGACCAGGGAACCAGGGGCCAGGACAGCCGCACAAGACCTGAGGAGGAGGCCCCCGTGGCCGGGTGACCGCGGTGGCATGGTTCCCTGGAGCTCCCACAGCCGGTGGGTCTCGTGCAAGCTGCAGATGAACAAAAAGCAGAACTCTCCATCACGTCCACCTCAAAAAATCGGGATGCCACCAGCAGCGGGGAAAAGCTGCCGCTCCTGCCCAGTCCCTGGAACACTGCCGTAGACACAGGCAGCCGACACGACCTCATCGGGACTTCCAACGAGGGGCCGAGATGGCTGCACAAACCAGAAAGAAGGTCACTATGGCCGGGTGACCACGGTGAGCATGGTCCCCCGGGGTGCATTGCTGGGTCTCATGCAAGCCGCAGACATACAAAGAGTGGAACCTCCCCGACCCATCCTCCCCAAAAAAATCAGAATGCCACCGGCACCGGGGGAAAGTCAGTGGCTCCTTCCGAAGCCCTGGAACTCCGGCTCACATGCCGGCAGCAAACCCAACCTCATCTGGACTGACGAAGGCCCCAGGGGTCAGGAGAGCCGCACAAGATCTGAGGAAGCAGCCCCCAAGGCCGGGCGAGCCTGCAGAGCACTCTCCAGAAAACCCATGGAGCCGCACATAACACTCTCGCTGGATGGCTAAAGTCCTGCACCCTTTTATTGTCCCCTACGCGTTTCGGCCTCCCAGCCTTCCTCAGGGGGATATATATTGAGGGAGCAAACCCCGAAAAAACATAATCAAGATTAAAACAAAAAATTAAAAACAATATAATTAATAAAACCAAATGATAAATAAAATTATTAAATATAAAATCATACAAAAAAGAACTATAACCAAAGCCGCCACTAACATAGTAAATACACATAAAAGTCATAAGGTATGACATGTAGAAATATATCAAATGTCGTATCAAAAATATAACCAATCATATGAATAGAAAGTGAGACGAGGAGGACATATATAAAACATACAAATAATGTATCTTCTATTACCGTTTATAGTATTAATTGAAACATATAGACAGGAGTAAGATAGAAAACATGAATAAAACATGTAAATATAACAATTGATACCTTTTGTAAAATCTTTCTGTCAAATAAAAGGCATAAGCCACTGAAATAAATAAGTAAAAAGTGAATTGAACATAAATAGTGTTGTTAATAACTAATATTGATAAATATATAAATAAATGACATATATAGTTATACCAATAATTATTTAAAATATGAACTAATTAAAAGTAAATATATAACTAAACCACAAGATAAGAGTGTTCATATGAATTAAGAATATTAAAAAGTTCATGTGTATTAAAAAGCATAAAATTATAACAGTCATGTAAAAAATAATACATAAATAAATAATAATAATTGGACAAAGCCTCAAAAGGATTCCCATATAATGTTTTTACTAAAAAAGTAGAAGAGGCGCACATCAGTCTAACATATCTAAATCATGCCAACAGGAGAAAAAGTATAGGGAGAAACTTTCTCATGTAATGCAAGGATTGTGTGAGTGGGAACACTGTCATGTGATGCCAAAAAGAATCAAAAAGCAACCATTATCTGTGACTGTAAAGCCACATGTATTAAAAACCAAAAAGATGGAACTGTGTAACGTGAACATTGTCCGAATGTCAAACATGAGAACACCTTCCTAAGTATGACGTTTAGAAAACTTTATTTAAACAGTGTTTGTATACTGATCCAAAATAAAATAAAACTTTTGTTCACTACAGAAAAGGAGAACAAATACTGCAATATCTATAACATTAATTCCTAAAAAACCTTGTTTTTGAAGGAATCTTTCTCCAACTGTTATTTACATTGATTCCTAAAAAACCTTGTTTTTGAAGAAATCTTTCTTTCTCCAACCGTTATTTACAGCGCCTGTAAGAACCGAATCAGCTATATCGGCTGAAAAGTCATCCCGGAGAAAGAACTGACTTAAATTAAAAGCTTATGCAAAAAGGAACAATTATTGTCTCATAAAAGTAGGACACCATCAAATTTAAGCATAGTGAAAAAAGTATATGTAAAACTGTCCGAGGATCTTTTTCCAATAAGGAGACAACCAGTCTCATTGTGTGTTTGTATCTGTGCGTGCACAGAGAAGGAATAACTACATTCTCTGCATGTAACATCATTTTCCTGCCTACAGAACATATTGTATACTTCTTGTTAACCCTTTAAAATAAAATGAAGAAATCTTACACGTAATGAAAGGGGAAGAAAGTTATCTTGCTGTATGCAAGCATGGCAGTGTAAAAGGACAATTACACTCATTGCGTATAACGGTGTTTTACCGTTACCGGAGTATATTATGTTCTGCTTGTCAACAGTTTTAAATATGTGAAGAGAGTTTTTTCAGATAAAGAAAACTATCTTACCGCGTTTCAGTGGTCGTGTAAGCACAGCAGTGTAGAGGAGTAAGATGACTACGTTGCTTCCTTATAATGGCGTTTTCCCACCAAACGTGAATGAAAGGTCATCCTCTTAAAGTAATAGCAAAGTTCAAGAACGAAGAACAAAAATTACTTTACGATTATATGAAAGAAGTATTAACTAATGGTATGTGAATAAAAAGGAAGAAAGAGAGAGGAGTATAGCGTAACAGGTGATCTCCAGGAACAGCAGGAATTTAGTCTTCACATATGGGTATCGTCGGTACCGACGGAGCCTGCGCGGGAACGCTCCCCAGCGTCCAATAGGAACGCTTTTGGGAGCATCCCTCAGCGAATGCACGCTGCCTTCCCGCCTTTCCAACTGTTCCTCTTCAGTTAAGTTTGTAGCTGAGTGAAAGGATAGAGGGATAGAGGAAAGAGACAGAGAGATAGAGAGACATCTCCTAGGGGAGGTGGGTGGGTTGTGAAGACTAAATTCCTGCTGTTCCCGGAGATCACCTGTTACAGGTGAGTAACCGCACTATCTCCAGGAACAAGCAGGAATGTAATCTTCCCATATGGGGACTCCCTAGCTGAAGATGCCAGGGAGATAGCACCAGGAAGCTGCCACCTATAGTAAGGTGGGCCATGCTTCCTCCCATGGATCTCTGGAATCCCACCAAGGTTGGTGGGTAGGAGTTGAATTAGGTCTGAAAGAGATTTTGAAGAACAGCCTGGCCAAAGAAGGCATCTTGACAGGAGGCTTCATCTAGGCTGTAGTGGGCTGTAAAGGTGTCTACCGAAGCCCAGGTGGCTGCTCGACAAATGTCATCAATAGACACAGAGTGAAGGTTAGCCATAGAGGCTGCCATGGCTCTCACATTATGAGCTGTGACATGGCCTTGAAGAGGAAGACTCTTACTCTCATAAGCAAAGGATATGCATTGTGCAATCCATTTGGATAGAGTTCTCTTGGAGACTGGAAGTCCCAAATGACTAGAATCAAAAGCAATAAAAAGTTGAGAAGACCTTCTATGTTGCTGTGTTCTTTGTAGGTAAAAAGACAAGGCTCTTTTACAATCCAAAGTATGAAGGTTCCTTTCTGCATTAGAGGCATGAGGCCTCGGAAAGAATACAGGAAGATAAATTGATTGATTTAAATGAAAAGGGAAAACCACCTGTGGCATAAAGTGTGGATGAGTTCTGAGAACAACCTTATCATGGTGAAACCTAGTATAAGGAGGATCAGCCACTAAAGCTTGCAATTCACTAATGCGACGTGCAGAGGTGATTGCAATTAGGAAGATGACCTTCCAGGACAAAAGCTTTAGGGTTGTAGTGGCTACAGGTTCAAAGGGCGGTTTCATGAGCTGCACGAGAACTAGGTTTAAATCCCAGGCCACCGGTGGTGGCCTGATGGGAGGCTTTGAATAGAAGACCTCTCATAAATCTTGATATGAGTGGATGAGAGGAAATTGGTTGTCCATTTAGAGGTTTATAGGAAGCTGTAATTTATTTATTTATTTAATCAGTTGTATATACCACCTTATCCTTCAATCAAATTGGTCAACAAGACAACAAAGGGTATACATTGAGGGAAGGGAAGACAATAAGATAATACATTACAGTAAATTACATTACATTACAGTATATTACATAAATTACAAGTTACATTTCATAATAATTCATTGCAATTACATTAAAAAATAACTGCAATCTTATAAAATGTTAAAATAAGTCTAAACATTGTAAGAAAATTCAAATTCAAATGGTTAGAAAGACATTTTGTCTATTAGAGTTAGGTTAGTTGCCATATGCCTCAATAAATAGGTATGTTTTAAGGGACTTTCGGAAATCTTTGATATCAAATTGAGTTCTTAATTCATCAGGAATAGAATTCCATAGTTGTGGTGCCATTTATTTATTTACATTTTCTTATATACTGCGCTAATCAACATCAGTCCGGTTCACATGAAACATAAAACTTGCACATTACATTGACTGATCAGTGTTTACAAGGAACAGGTAATAAAACTTGGATAACTTGGGGTAACTATGTACATTAAGGCATCATGGGAAATCTTATCTCGCTAGTCGTAATCATGATTGTCTTGTAGGAAGAATACGGCTGTAAGGCCAGTCTAGATCGTGGATTGGGCTATTGTGTCGCTGACTAACGGGAAGTACATGAGGAAAAGGTATAATAGAATTATAAAGGAGAAAGCCCTATTAGATGTCATTTGTTTGGATCTATTAAAATTCAGGTGGGAATTGAGTCTGTTGGTAGACTGTGAGCATCTGGGTCTTGAACTTATGTCTTTAGAAATAATAGTTGTTAGAATATTTGCTGATGATTCATGCAGAATTTTGAAAATGTTAATTAGATTCTTGTATTTTGATCTTATAGTGATTGGAAGCCAATGCAATTCTTGAAGCAAGGGAGTTATATGCTCATATTTTGTAGAATTCATTATAGTTCTTGCGGTGGTATTTTGTGCCAGTTGGAGGGGATGGGTAGTATGTTTTGGAAGACCTTGATATAGGATATTTCCAAAGTCGAGTAGTGGTGTTATAACTGCTTGACATACCGTTCGAAAATGATTTAGTTGTAAAATGGTTTGAGCTTCCTAATGATTTTTAAACGGTGGTATACTCCAGCTGTAATTTTATTTATATGGGATTTTAAGTTAATATGTTTATCTAGGATTATACCAAGGTATTTTACTTCCTCGCTGATTTTTATGGATTTGTTTAGTGTATTACTTTCTTAATTGCACTAAGATGGACTCTTACTGAATTGGTCTTTAGACCAGAATTTGCTAAATGAAGTAGATACTCCAGTATTGATTCCAAAGGTATCAAAGGGGGTTTAACCCCTTCTGTGAACACCATATAGTAAAACGTTTCCACTTGAAGGCGTAAGAGCGTCTTGTGGAAGGTTTTCTAGAAGCCTGAAGGATATCTTTTACCTGTTGGGAAAGGTTGAGATCCTGAAGGTCTAAGCTTTCAGCAACCAGGCCCTGAGATGCAGGGACTGGGGATTTGGGTGCCATAGCATCCCGTTCTCTTGGGAGAGAAGATCTGGAGCACACCCTAACTCCAGAGGTGCAGCTTGAGAGAGATGTAGAAGCAGGGGATAGTACGTTTGGCGTGGCCACCGTGGCGCTATGAGGATCATACGACCCCTGTCTCTCTGAAGCTTGAAGAGTTTTTTGGGGATGAGGGGAATGGGTAGGAAGGCATAGAGGAAGTCGTGACCCCAGTGAAGAAGAAGAAGGCGTCCCTTGCCTGGCAATTTTGAGCCGGAATTCTGGAACAGAACCGGGAAAGTTTGGCATTCAGTGGACTTGCAAATAGGTCTACTGTATGTCTGGGGTTCCCCAGATCTGAAATATCCTGGCCACTTGGTCTAGGTGGAGAGACCATTTGTGAGGCAGCAGTACTTGGCTGAGTTTGTCTGCCCAAAGGTTTTGAATGCCTGGAAGATATACCACGAGAAGGTGAATTTGATGCTCTCTGGCGAGGGCCCATAGTCGTAAAGCTTCATTGCATAACGACAGAGAGCCTGTTCTGCCCTGCTTGTTCACATAGAACATGGCTACTTGATTGTCCGTTTGGACTTGGACTGTCTTGTAGCTGAGCTGGGCATGGAATACTCGAAGAACTAGATAGATTGCTCTGAGTTCCAAGAGGTTTATGTGAAGACAAGCCTCCTGTGGAGTCCAGGTACCCTGGGTAGAGAGATGATGCAGGTGTGCTCCCCATCCCACCTGTGATGCATCTGTTGTTAGGGTGGCCTGGAATAGGGGTTGCTGGAAAGGAGACCTCACTAGAAGATTTTCCAGTGATTGCCACCATTGGAGGGACAAAATCAGTCGTTGTGAGTTTGATATCTTGTCCGACAGATGTCCTGTGGCCTGTGTCCACTGTGTGGATAGGGTCCACTGGGCTGCTTGCATATGAAGGCGAGCATAGGGAACCACATGAACGGTGGATGCCATATGTCCCAATAGTTGTAGTAGTTCTCGAGCAGTTAGGGAGGACTTCACCGCTGCTTGAGAAGCGAGCTGCACTATGCGAAGACAGCGGGGTTGTGGGAGAAAAGCCCTTGACTGTCTGGTATCTAAACGAGCTCCTATGAACTCCAGGGACTGAGACGGAGCAAGTTGGGATTTTGGGAGTATTGAAGGATTTGCATTGTGCGAGACTGTGCAGAGCTGGCCTCTGGAACCGTGGGGGCGCGAATGAGCCAGTCGTCTAAGTAAGGGAAGACGAATATTCCTAGGGTTCGCAGAAATGCGGCTACTACTGCCATGCATTTCGTGAATACTCTTGGTGCCGAAGCCAGACCAAAGGGAAGAACCCTATATTGGAAATGTTTTCCCTTGAAAAGGAATCGTAAGAATTTCCTGTGATCTGGATGGATCAGAATGTGAATATATGCATCTTTTAGATCTAGAGAACAAAGCCAATCCTGACTTTGAAGGTATGTCAAAAGAGTTCCTAGAGAAATCATTTTGAACTTTTCTCGGAACAGATATTTGTTCAATTCTCTGAGGTCTAGAATGGATTTGTGTCCTCCTGTTTTCTTTGGAATAAGAAAATAGGGGGAGTAGAACCCTGTACCCTGTTGAAGAATGGGCACCTCCTCTATTGCTCCTTGAGCAAGGAGTGTTGAGACCTCTCGATCCAGTAGATTGTCTGTAGAGGTTTGGGAATTGAACTGTCTTACGATTGTAGGAGGGGGTATACTGTGAAAATGAAGCTTGTACCCCTCTCCCACAATGGACAGAGTCCAATTTTCTGCTGTTATTTGGTGCCATCTGTTGGCAAAATGACATAACCTGCCTGGAATGTTTAGGGGTTCTGGACCTTTCAGAGGCAGGAAGGCTAAGTTCTCTATGAAGGAGTCAAAGCCCTTGAGGGGGCTGGGCCTATGGAGCTGGTTGAGCTCTAAGGCCTTTTGTCTTCTTTTGTTGTCTGGATTGTTGTTGTTGACCTTTCTGGGCAACTTGACCCTGAGCTTACCCTTGCTGGGTTTAGGATGGATAAAACTTCCTCTTTTTGATGAAAAAGGTTTTTTTTATAGGGTTTCTTTTTGGCTGGAGTGGCTGTAGATTTTGACAATCTATCTAAAGTGATATTGTCAGCATCTATCTCATTAGCTTTGTCCTTGCAATTCTTGCCAAAGAGGTTTTCTCCTGTGCAAGGGATGTTTCCTAATTTATCCTGTTCCTAAATCTCAAAGTCTGATGCCTGAAGCCAGACAATCCGACGTGCACCAATGGCAATAGCAGAGGTTCTGCTGATGCATTCAAAGTAGTCAAAGGCTGCACGATTCACAAACTTGGAGACGTCTTGAGCATGCTTGACAAGAGTAAGGAAGTCTTGTTGCTTGTCATCAGGGAGAAGGGGTCTCATAAGCTCCAAATCTCCTGTGACCTCTTTGAGGAACATTCCCATATATAAAATATATGAGCTGATCCTAGCTGAAAGCATGGAAGCCTGAAATGTTTGACGCCCAAAAGCGTAAAGAGTCCTGCATTCACGACCTGGAGGATTGGATGCATGTCTTTTTGCACTTTTCATCCTACGCATGGCTGACTCCACTACCATTGAATGGTGTGGCAGCTGAGTCTTTTGAAACAAGAATGGTGGAACTCGATACATGGTATCGAGTCTCCTAGAATGAAGAGATGTGGTCAAAAGTGTCTCCCACATTCTGAGCATCAAATCATGAAGAATTTCATGAATGGGCAAAGTGGCTGCCTCCTTGGGAGCGTTAGGGTATTGGAGAATTTCCAATTCCTTTGCTCTAGGTTCTTTTTCAGGAGCTACCGTGATTGAAAAGCCTCGGGCCACATCATGAATACAATCCTGAAAAGACATGCCTTCTGGAGGAGACATTCTGCATTGGGGAGAAGAAGAGTCTTCCGGGAGAAACACTCTGGTACCGGCAGAATTATCAGAGTCATCAGAATCAGAGGATTCGATGCCTGGGTATCGGTACCGGGAAAAGCGTCCAGAACCCCTGAGCATGGCACCAGTAGTTCTGCCGAGGTGGAGGCCTCGAGAACATCCTGGAACCCCATTGATGCTTTGGAGGCCAAAGCCTCCTACCGGGGCTGTTTTGCCGGTGTAGTTTCCTCAAGGGCAATGCCAATGGCCTCTTGATGCTTTGAAGGAGAGCTACCCTTTGAGGACCGGCTCTTATATTTAGTTACCTGAGATCCATGGGAGGAAGACGAGGCTCTTGAAGTCATCGATGCAATGGACCTGGCATCCGAAGAAAAGAGGGTACTGAGCTTTACAGCCCGGTTCTGTCTTCCTCTTTTAGTCATCCCCATACAAGAGGAACACTCAGATGGAGAATGGTCAGGGCCTAAACATTTGAGACACCAGTCATGGGTGTCGTTGACAGAAATGGTACCGCCACACTTAGTACATTTTTTAAAACCACTAGCTGGTTTTTCCATATTCTAGGAAAAATGGAGCCTAATGCCCAAAATGGCACCTGGCACCAAAAAGAAAAAGTTTCTGAAGAGAAACAGTTCAGAAAGTGTATATAGTTCCAAGATGGCGGAGGAGTAGACCCCGTTGGAAGGCGTGCGGAGAGGCTGAGACGCTGAGGCTGATCCGATGGGGAAAAAGAGGAAGCAAAGAACATCAAAGCCCCCTGATTCCTCTACGCCTACCGGAGGATCGGCACAGGCTTCTATAGTTCCCTTTTGTGTTCCTCTCATGGCTGATATGGCTTCAGCAGATCCCTTGAGTTTAACGGGGGACTTCAGCAGTAATGGGGGTGGATCTTAGCCCCGTCCAGCTGTTGCTGCCGCAACCCAGAGGAGGTGGAGAGGAAGAGCTGGGCACAGGAGTTCCTCCGGGCCAGGAGAGTGTGCCTGAGTTTGGGGGCCCTTTCTCTCGGTCGGTCCCGAGCTCTGGTGAGAGGCCTGGGGGAGTTGTGGAGATGGAGTCTTCCCCTGGAGCTGGCCATGGAGGGGACCGGGTGGAAATCAGTTCGCCAGGGGGCTCGGAGATCCGGGTGATTTGTGGCTTAAAGAAACCAGCGAAAGTTACTTTGGATAGCTTATGGGAAGCTATCTCCTCTCTTCAGAGTTCCCTTGTTCCTGTTGTGGGTGGTTTGTTTAAGGAATTTCATGCTGTTAAAGGACGGCGTTCGACGATGGAATCGAAGATAGCGGAACAGTCTGACAAGGTTGCGGTGCTAGAGAACAGAGTGGATAATTTACAGACCTTGGGGGAGACTTACTCCAAGGACCGTCTGATTTCAACGAGGCGCTTGGAATATATGGATAATCTTTTGCGGAAAAATAATTTACGTTTCCCGAATTTTCCAAGATCACCGTTGATGGAACCGCTGGTACTCATCCGTAAGTACCTTACAGATGTCCTCCTGATGCCGCCGGACAATTTGCCGCCTATTGCTAGGGTTCACTAGGTTGCTATTTCCTCTCGGACTGGGGCAGAGGGGGGTGCGGAGGGTAGTTCTGGGCCTGACCAGCTGGAACTATCTGATTTCTTGGAGAGTTCTTTGGAGGTAGTTACTGGTAGGGCAACCTTGCTAGTTTGCTTTGCCTTCGAAGCCGATCGTAACTCTGTCCTTAGGTTATATTTTCGTAGGATGTCATTTTCTCAGTTTATGGGTTCAAAAATTTTAATATTTCCGGATTTGTCAAGGGAGACCCAGAAAAGGCGGAAGGAGTTCCTGGCTTTACGTCAGAGAGCTACTGCCCTGGGTGCTTTATTTAAGTTGAGGTATCCATGTAAATATTCATTATTTTTTCAGAATAAGTATTTTCTGTTTTTTGAGCCTGTTCAACTGCTTCAATTTCTTCAGGCGAGGGAGGAGGGGGGGGGGGGGGTATGATTTCTGTACTGGCTGCCATGTCTGTTATCTTTGCTCCAATGATGTGGGGGGGATTAAAACCTCCCTTATTTTTGTTATTTTTTTCTATTGCTTGTTTGGAACCGTATTGGGGTGATTATGTCTTGGGGTCTGATTGTGGTACGTGGGCCTATATCTAGATTTATGGGGTTTGTTTTTTTTTGTTTGTTTGTTCTTTAAATATTGTATTATGCTGTAAGTGGCCCAGTTGTTCTTTGTGGAATCTTATGAAAAATCTCTTAAATAAAAAATGAAAAAAAAGAAAGAAAGTGTATATATTGTGACAAGGAAGCCTGTTTTGAGCCTATGAGTATAGAAAAGGCCAATGACTTTAACTTAGAGAAAGCGAGGTTACTTACCTGTAACGGGGGTTCTCCGTGGACAGCAGGATAAGTCAGCCACAGTTGGTGACGTCCTCCGGGCGGCGCCAATTTCGGAAGTGCTCTCAAGCTCAGGACTGAGCATGCCCAGGTAGCCCACCTCCTGGTCCCGCCCCTAGCCTGGCCAGTTGTTTTCCCAGCTTGATAACCCGGCTAGGGAGCGGATCTTCAGGCAGACCTCCTCCAGGGGAGGTGGGCGGGATGTGTGGCTGACTTATCCTGCTGTCCACGGAGAACCCCCATTACAGGTAAGTAACCTCGCTTTCTCCATGGACTGCAGGATTGCGTCAGCCACAGTTGGTGACTCCCGAGCAGTGCGCAGCGCGCTGGGGTGGAGGAGGGAGGCCTGAAAGAAGGCTAGAATGCTACCAAGTTAAGGTCAAATTTCTTTACTGGAACAATGACAAACATAGGTTCCCAGAACCATGGTAGCAGCAAGAAGTAGTCAACATGCGAGAACAGTACAGTCGCTAGAGAACAGTGCAGTCAGTGTAACAACAGTGCAAACAGTGCAACAAAGGAACAAACAATCGTGCAAACAGTGCAATAAGTCTAGTGCAAGAACAATAATGTATAACATTGCAATCAACCGTGTGCAAATCAGAGGGTGCCTAGAGTCAGGTGCCATAGGCCAGTCCTCAGGCCTTGGGCTGAGGTGGCTGGAGAGCGGAGGATAGGACGGCGTTGCCGACCGCGCAGCTCTCCTGGGACTGGAGGTCTAGGCAATAGTGTTTCTGGAACGTGTGAGGCGAGGACCACGTGGCTGCTTTGCAGATGTCAGTTAGGGGGACTGACCGTAGGTTGGCTATGGAGGTGGCCAATGCTCGCAGCTGATGAGGCCCCACTCTGGTCTGCGGCTGATTTCCATCTGGGTCGAGGCAGTAGGAGACGCAGGAAGCGACCCAATGGGATAGGGTCCTCTTTGTGACCGGTTGCCCAGGCTTGTGTGGGTCAAAGGAGATGAACAGCTGCTCGCCTTTCCGGGCGACGCGTGTTCTGTCTAGGTAGATCCGTAAGGCGCGGAGGCAGTCCAAGGTATGTAGGCGCCGTTCCTCCTCTGAGTGGTGTGGCTCCGGAACGAAGGAGGGCAGCTCGATGGACTGATTGACATGGAACGCTGAGGGCACCTTTGGCACAAATCTCGGATTGGTCCTCAGGGTGGCGCGGTCCAAGTGGAGCTGAGTGTATGGAGGGTGCGCGACCAAAGCCTGGAGTTCGCTGATCCTCCTGGCAGAGGTGATGGCCACCAGGAATAGTGTTTTCCAGGTGACGTATTTTATGTCCGCAGTGGTTCGAAGGGGGCCTGAGTAAGCCGGTGGAGGACTGCGCCGAGGTCCCATGAAGGAGCCGGGGCTCTCACAGGAGGCCGAAGGTTCGACAGCCCTTTCATGAAGCGCGCCGTGAGGGGAAGCGTCGCTAGGGAGTCGGCTCCCTCGACGGGAGCATGGAGAGCCGCAATGGCGGAAAGGTGCACTCGGATGGATTGTGTCTGGAGGCCGAGATCGGCAAGGGAGCTGAGGTACTGTAAGATGCGGCTGACTGGGCAGGTGGACGGGTCAAGGCCTCGCGCCGCACACCAGAGGCTGAATCGCTTCCATTTGAGGCCATAAGACTTTCTAGTGGAGGGCCTCCGGGCTGCTAGGACTACGTCTTGCACCTCAGCGGGGAGCTGGAGGGAGGCCAGCTTCATCCGCTCAACTTCCATGCAGTGAGCGACAGGGCTTTGAGGTTGGGGTGTCTGGTGAGTCCTGCATTCTGCGTTAGAAGGTCCGGGTACAGTGGTAGGTGAATCGGTCCTTCTTGTGCCAGCCGTCTCAGGAGTGTGAACCACATTTGCTGTGGCCAGTGAGGCGCTACGAGGATGACCTGTGCTTTGTCCTGGATGATGCGTTGCAGTGTCGCTGGGATGAGGGGGGTCGGAGGGAAGGCATACACCAGAGACCACTCCCCCCAGCACACGTCGAATGCATCCCCTGAGAGTCTCTTGCTGGATGGGTGTCTCGAGCAGAACTGGGTGCATTTGGCATTCTCCTCGGAGGCGAAGAGGTCGACCTCCGGGACTCCCCACCTTACGAAGAGAGTGTTGGCAACCTCTGGAAGGAGAGTCCATTCGTGAGGCTGTAGCTGTCTGCTGAGTTTGTCCGCCAGGACGTTCATTACTCCGGGAAGATAGGAGGCGCGTAGCCAGCACCTGTTCTTCAGGGCTAGCGTCCAGATTGCTAGTGCCTCCTTGCAAAAGAGGCGAGAGCCTGTGCCCCCCTGTTTGTTGATGTAAAACATAGCCGATTGGTTGTCTGTCTGGATGAGGATGGAAGTGTCCCGTAGGAGCGGCAGGAAGGTCTGGAGGGCGTATTTGATGGCTCTTAGTTCCAGAAAGTTGATGTGCAGCATCCGCTCGTTCTGTGACCATGCTCCTTGAGTGCTGAGCTGGCCGAAATGGGCTCCCCATCCGGAGCAGGAGGCGTCCGTGGTGAGGGTTGCCTGGTACTGGGGCTGGTGGATGGGCTTGCCCACGGAGAGGTTCGCTGGTAAGGTCCACCAGTGGAGTTGTGACCTGACTGGGGAGGTCATGGGGATTTTGGTAGCCAGCGATTGTGAGTGTTGGCACCAGTGAGACCGCAGATGCCATTGCAGCATGCGCATCTGCATTCTTGTCGTCGGGATTACCGAGGTTGTGGCTGCCATGTGTCCCAGGAGGCGTAAAAGTGATTGAGCCGATGGGTTTGTTGCAGCCGCTATTTTGGCAGATAGAGAGCTGATGGTCAGCAGTCTCTGATGTGGAAGGTACGCTTTCGAGGATTGAGTGTCGATGACCGCTCCAATAAACTCCATCCGTTGAGCAGGACGAAGTTGTGATTTGTTGAAGTTGATGACAAATCCCAGGGAGGATATCAAGGAGATGGTTGTGTGGAGGGATGTTATCAGCTCCCGATGAGAGGGGGCTGAGATGAGCCAGTCGTCCAGGTATGGGTACACCGCGATGTCCTGTCTGCGGAGGTGGGCTGCTGCCACTGCGACGCACTTCGTGAATACTCGTGGAGCCGGGGACAGCCCGAAGGGGAGTACCCTGTACTGGTAGTGCTGCCCCAGCACCTGGAATCGGAGGAACTTCCTGTGCTTTTTGTGGATGCTGACATGTGTATAAGCATCCTGCAGATCCAGGGATGCGAGCCAATCTCCTGTCTGAATCAGAGGGAGGATGGAATTGAGAGAGTACATTCTGAACTTCTCCTTGGTGATAAATTTGTTCAGTTTGCGCAGGTCCAAGATGGGGCGTACGCCGTCCAATTTCTTGGGAATGAGGAAATATCTTGAGTAAAAGCCGGTATTGATCTCGGATGGTGGAACTGGCTCTATCGCATTGGAGGACAGTAAGCGTATCAGCTCCATTGTCATGGCTTTCTGCAGGTGCGGAGGCGTCCTGGTGATGGGTCTGCTGCGCTGGAAGGGTGGAGTTGAAAAACGTATGCGGTATCCTTTGTGGATGATCCGTAGGACCCAGGAGTCCGAGGTGATCCTCTCCCATTCCGGGAGGAAGAAGGAGAGGCGCCCCCCGATTTGGGAGGGGGGTCGGCCATAATTGTCAAAAAGAAGGACCACCTTTGGTGGTCTGCGTGTTGCCGGTCTTCTTTTGCTTGCGTTCTCTTTCGAACTGGCGCTGGTGAGAGGGTCCTTGGTAGGAGTTAGACTTGTACCTGGAGCCCTGCCACTTCTTGTTGGAAGAATATTTCCTATTGTAGTTGTAATAGGGTTTCCGCTGGTAAGTGTTCTTTTGGGTGCGGCCGTAGCGCTCGAACCCGTCCTCTGCCAGGGCTTGCAGGGTATTGCAGTCCTCCTTCATGTTATTTACTGCATCCGAGACTTTTTCTCCGAAGAGAGATTCGCCCCCGCAGGGTGCGTCGGCAATCTTGTCGTGAGAGTCCTCCCGCAGTCCGGAAGCCCTGAGCCATGCCCATCTCCTTGCGGATATTGCTGTGCCCGCTGTACGTACGGACGTGTCGAAGGCGTCGAAGGCTGTGCTGGCCAGGTGCTTGTTGCATTCTGTCATGTCACTGAGTGTGGAGGCGAAGGAGGCCTGCGACTCCTTGGGTAGAGAGGAGACTGCGTTCCTGATATTCGCTACGCAGGTGTCCTGGAAGAGGACCTGTTGAAATTGGTGTGCGGAGATTCTAGCGCCGAGCATGGCGCCTTAAAACACCTTTTTCCCGATGTCGTCGAGCAGCTTGTGATCTCGCCCGGGAGGGTGGTTGGTGTGTGTACGCGAAGACTTGGCTTTCTTAAGAGCTGAGGCTACTACAATGGATTGATGAGGCAGTTGCGCTTTCTCGAATCCTGGGGAAGGCTGAATAAGGTACTTCGAGTCTAGCCTCCTGGAGGTTGCGCGCCCTGATGCAGGTGTGAGCCAAAGTCTCGAGTGTGTCTCTTTCGGTTTGCGGTGCAAAGGCAAGGCAAAGGGTGTTTTTGTAGTAGTGAGGTATTTGAGTACCTCAGGTTCTACCTCCTCCGATGTGTTCGGGGCTGCAAAGCCCAATGCTGTTGATAATTTGCTGAGGAAATTGGGATAGGTGAGATCCCCTGGAGGAGGTTGGCGCTCATCAGGCTCGGGGGACTGCCTGGCCGCCGAGGATGTTTGGTCCGAGGCAGCTGACCCTACGACTGCCACTTCCTCCTCTGGTTCCTCCGCAGAGCTGTCTGAGGAGAGGTCTGCATGAGGAGTAGCTGAAGCCTTAGCTTGTGGGGGGTTCACCGTTTGTGGGGGGTTCCCCAAGGATAAGGAGGTTGCAGAGGGAGCAGCAGGAGGGGGTGCCGTTTGCTGCACCAGCTGGGTCAGTAGTTGGAGGATAGCGGCAGAGGTAGCAGAGTTGGAGGAGACAGATGCGCTTCTGTGGGAGCGTGATCGGCGCCTGGAAGAGTGTCTCGAGGGAGAGGCAGAGTGCCTGTGATCCGAGCTGGAGCTGCTGGAGTCGGAAGAGGAGTGCACACGTCTGTGCTTCTTCTTGTTCTTGCGGGTGCCCCGAGAGCTAGCGCGGAGGGGAGCAGCATTCGAGTCCCTGGACCGTGACCGCTTGCGTTTTGAAGCCTTCCGGGATCGTTATGCCTCAGCCGCGTTGATTTCTTTGTCGGGCAGGCATCCTGAGGTCGAGGCCCGATGACGCGGAGCTCCCTGCGTCGAAGGAAGATGACGTCCGTGGGCAGGACTAGCCGCGACAAGCAGAGGAGTGCCCAGCGTCGGAGGGAGATGATGCGCGGGGGCGGGACTAGAGGCAGCGGTGGCCAGGAGGGATCCCAGCGAAGAAGGAAGCAGGGACTCACCGACGCCATCTTTGCTGGCCGCGTGGGAAGCCGCGTGTCCGGTTGAAGCGCAGTCGGCATGGGAAGTAGAGGGCATCTGTTGAGTGCAGTCGGCAGAGGACGTAGAAGGCATCGGGTCCTCCTGAGCAGTGGCCGTGGCAGGCAATACTAGGGTACCGACGGTCAGGCCGGGGATGGAGGCCCTAAGGGGCACATCCTGGGCCATGCAGACAGCGGCTGTGCTGGGCATAGCAGGGAGGCCAGCTGGAGCCGCATTGCTCACGGCGGTGAGAGAGTCCTGCTGCAGATGAATGGCGGCTTTCCTGGACATCTTGATGCAGGGGGGACAGCATACTGGATTGTGAGAAGGTCCCAAGCAGCGTGGGCACAAGTCGTGCAGATCAGAAGAGATGATCCTTTTACCGCAGGAGCATTTTCTTGAGCCCTGTTTGGGCATTGCGGTGAGTTTGAATGCTGAATCTTGTATAAAAGTAGGAGTGAGAGCAGATCCGTCTTGATGGCAAGGCGGAAGAATTAGAACTGGCCAGGCTAGGGGCGGGACCAGGAGGTGGGCTACCTGGGCACACTCAGTCCTGAGCTTGAGAGCACTTCCGAAATTGGCGCCACCCGGAGGACGTCACCAACTGTGGCTGACGCAATCCTGCAGTCCATGGAGAAAGGAGAAATCCCTGCAGGGCATGTATTTCAGGCCCCTCATAGAGAAAGAAACCTGAGGGAGAGAAAGTTCAGGCAGCCACACCCTAACTCCTATGATGTAACTGCAGGCTGGAGCCCTGGAGAGGGAAATATAAACCCCTGCTAAAGCAGAAGAAAGGGGAAGCTCAGAGGAAAGAAGAATCTCAGGAGGTTCGGAGGACTCAGAGGAATCAGGAGTGGAACCAGGAGCACCTGCAGATCTCCAGGAGAGAACCCAGAGAGGAATACAGAGAGCTGTTCCAGAGAGGCTGGAAGGAGACAAGGAACCGTAGCGAGCACAACCAGGGAGAACTGCCCAGTGCTTCAAGTACTGACTATCTTTATCGGGGAGAGTTGAGCTCAGGAGAGACATTAGAACCCCCAGGGAGGCTGTATTCTGAGCACTGTGTCCAGAGCTCAGAACAGGACACTGCCCTAACAACACCAGAGGATATTTATTTTATTTATTTTTTTATTTAACATTTTTTATATACCGCACTATTCATCATCAGTGCGGTTTACATTGAACATCAACATACCTGTCAATCCATGACTGATCTAGGTTTACAGATAACAGGGAAGATAAACTGGGAGTTAACTGGGGAATAACTATCTACATAATTATACATAATTATATATACATTGAATAGGTTACATCAAGTTTTGATATTTGATAAGAATATAGTGTATTCACATTTTGCTCCTTTGTTCTGGATTGTTATGTGTAGTAGTTATCTGAGTGATGCGGGAGACGGATTCTATTGTGTGTATGGTAGCTTGAAGTGTAAAGTGAATAGATAGTGCTTGATGGACTTTCTAAATTGGGTGATATCCCTGATTGATCTGATGTTTGGAGTTGGTTGGTTCCAGCACTTGGGGGCATAGGACACAAAAGCTCTGTTATGCAGATTGAGTTGGCAGGGGAGGAATTGCAAGATCTAGATATCCCCATGGGCTGTACCCTGTGTCAAGCTACAAGCATGGAATCATTATGCTAAAGGCTAGCATTGAATGAGAGTCTCCTAGAAGCAGGTAACTGGAATTGAGCTAGGAATTGGGTTTGAAGAAAACTCCACGTGTTTGCATTTCTCAGGCAAAGTGCTCAGTCACGCTGAAGAGAAAGCTTGTGAATGTTTGTTACTTGTTTTCTTATTTTAAGTTTAAAACCTATCCTGAAAGGAAGGAGGGAAAGAAGAGGTTGTTCCAGAGGAACTGACTTATTCTTTTGCTGTTAAGTGCTTCACAAACACAAGGTTAAAAAGAAGTATTTTTACCTTGCTGAGCAGAGCTGTCTCTCTAAGACTGAGCAACGTTGTTAACCAGCTGCATGTGTTTAAAAGACTGTGAAGCAGTTATACTGATCTAAAATGCTCTGTTGCAAACAATCCTGAATGGACAAAATTCCTGTGTACAGTTTACTTGAACCTTTACTTTAAAATAAATTCTGTCATTTGCCTTAACATCGGACCATGACTACACTTCTTCTTAAGAGCCAAACTACATGTCCCAGAATCCACCTGAGGAAAAGCTAGTTTATTTGAGCTCACCAAGAGAAGTTCTCCGTTACCTCATCCCTCTAAGCCAGAGGCCAGGGGCAAGGGCGTGACAATATATATCTCTATATATTTTTTTTTAGAAAAGAAGAAAAAAGAACCGGTGGTACCGGTAGGTGTCGTGCGGAGACAGACGCGACCACAAGAAAGCAAGTTTAAAGAAGAAATTTTCTGCGGTGACAGGGTATGTGTCCTGTCAGCTCCGCGGAAAATGAAGAACTGAAGAGGGACAGTTGGAAAGGTGGGAAGGCAGCATGCATGTGCTGAGGGATGCTCCCAAAAGTGTTCCTATTGGACGCTGGGGAGCGTTCCCGCGCAGGCTCCGTCGGTACCGATGATACCCATATGTGAAGACTACATTCCTGCTTGTTCCTGGAGATTAATTGCAATCCCCGATCCTTATCATAAACAGGGTTCAGCGGGTTACACGCACCTGTCGGCAAAGAGTAGACACACACTGATCCATTCAGTGTAGCGTGCATACAACCCCGGAGATCTAAGGGCATCAGAGGCTTGCTATTGCTCGATCTCATGTGGCTGAAGTCCACTTGTCCCTCTAAGAAGTTGGACGTCGACCGCTGGAGGCGCGTAACTAGTTAGCATGGAGGAGTCTCGTTCATTATTGGTATTAACCAGACAAATTGCTCCACCAATTACGAACTGCCATACACCACCACCCACAGAATCGAGAAAGTGCTATCAATCTGTCAATCCTTTCCATGTCCAGGCCGGGTGAGGTTTCCTGTGTTGAGTCAAATTAAGCCGCAGGCTCCACTCCTGGTGGTGCCCTTCCATCAATTCCTTTAAGTTTCAGCTTTGCAACCATACTCCCCCGCCCCCCGGAACCCAAAGATTTTGGTTTCCCAGAAGCTGCTCGGCAGGTCATGGGAATAATGCCATCGGATCGCTAGTCGGCATCATTTATGGTCGGAATTACAATGGTATCTGATAGTCTTCAAACCTCCAACTTTCATTCTTGATTAATGAAAACATTCTTGGAAAATGCTTTCGCTTTTGTTCGTCTTGTGCCAGTCCAAGAATTTCAATTCTAGTGGCACAATATGAATGCCCCCGGCTGTCCCTCTTAATCATGGCCCCAGTTCTGAAAACCAACAAAATAGAACCAGAGTCCTATTCCATTATTCTGAGCTTCTGGGTCGCCAGGAATCAGCATTGACTCAAAAGCACACATTGCATTGCATTGCATTGATTGGACTTTAATCTAGCAGATATGGATTGGAGTACCCCGTCTGCAAATATGGAAAGAAAAGGGAAGATCATGGATGCCCTACAAGAAGCCTTGCTCAGGCAACTAGTAAAGCAGGGGTGGCCAACTCGGACCCTGCTGCACCATGATCCAGCCTGGTTTTCAGGATGCTCCTACTAAATATTCATGAGATATATTTGCATACAATGGGAAGCAGTGGGTGCAAATATACCTCATGAATAGTCATAAGGGACATCCTGAAAACCAGGCTGGATCGTGGTGCACTAGGACTGCAGTTGGCCATCTCTTTGGTAAAGGAACCTACCAGTGAAGGGTCAACACTAGATCTCATGCTCGCTAATGGAGACAGTGTGTCTAATGTCCAGGTAGGTGCACATTTGAGCAGCGGTGATCACACATGGTGTGGCTTGAAGTAAAAGCTTTAAGTTGCAGCAAACAAAGTCCTAGATTTCAAAAATGCTGACTTCAGTAAAATGGGAAAGTACCTGAAGGGAAAGCCAGCAGGTGGGAGGAGATAAGGGAAGTGGAAAGGCAGTGGACTAAATTGAAAGAGGCTATAGCAAGGGAAACAGAACTATATGTAAAGAAATTATACTAAATCAAGAGGAAAAGGAAACCAATATGGTTCTCCAAAAAAGTAGCTGTAAAATAAAGGCTAAAATGGTAGCGTTCACAATTTTCAGAGGATCCCAGAATAATAAGAACGCAGAAAAGAATACCAGGTAAAGCTGAAAGAGACAAAGAGAGAAATCAGGCTGGCAAAAGCCCTTGCAAAAAGAAAAATGGCTACAGATGTGAAGAGAGCTGTCAAGTCTTTTTTTCAGATATATTGGGGAAAGGATGAAAGCCAGAAGTGGAATTTCAAGACTCAAAGATGCCGAGGACCAATTTGTGGAATGCAAACGCAATTCAATGGGGTCTGTTTACTAAGCAACGCTAGCGGCATTGAATAAAATGGAACCGCGGCTCCGATTTTGCATGGAAGCCACTGTCACTGCTTAGTAAATGGACCCCAATGTGTGCCTTCCAGTCAATGCTGACTCCTGGAAATCCCACAACTCCTGGGTTTTCTTGGCAGTGTCACCGGAGGTAGATTTCCAGACCTTTCTTCAGAGGCAATAGAGGATTAAGTGACTTGCTAGTGGGACTTGAACCCTAGTCTCTTGGGGCCCAATATTCGAAAGGCATTTACACGGTTTACAGACCTGTAAACCGTGCAAATACCACAACGGGATATTCAACAGCACTAACGCAGTTAGTGCCACAGAATATCCCCGATTATCTCCCCTAGATGCCCCGATGCTAACGGCTTAGCTTTAGGATGTGTTGTGGTCATTGTGGGGCAGAGCAGAGGCAGCGAGAGTCGCTAACCAGGTAGCAGTAATATTGCACTACCTGTTAGCGACCTGTGGGTAAAACTAGGCAAAGCAAAAGCTGGCCTAATTTTACCTGCGAGAGCTAACTGGGCAGTGGTGCAATATAGCTGCTAACTGGTTAACTTCTGTGGCTCCGGGGCATGTGCGGCAGTCCCAGATATTCAATGCCAGGGCTGCATATGACCCCAACATTGAATATCCGGGGTTCGAGGTCAGTGGGGACGGCTATGCACTGTAGCAGCACATAGCTGGCTCAATTGAATCTCGGGCCCTTGGTTACCAAGCCAGTGCTCTAACCACTAGGCTACTCCACAGAATTTTTAAATAAATAATTCTGTTCCATGTTCCCAAAAGAAAATCCTGGAGAAGGACCACTCATGACTGACAAAGGAAACAAGGGGAACAGAACAGATGTAACACCATTCAGAGAAGAAGATGTTTTTGAACAGCTAGGCAACATTGAAAGTGAACAGTGCCATGGGACCGGATCAGATAAATCCCAGGATACTGAAGGTTTTTTGCAGGACCTCTACAAGATGTGTTTAATAGATCCCTGGAGACTGGGGTAGTACCGTATGATTGGAGAAGGGCTGAGCTGGTCCCTCTTCACAAATGTGGCAACAGAGAAGAGATGGCAAACTACAGGCCAGTAAGCCTTACCTTAATGGTGGGCAAAATAATGGAGATGCTACTGAAAGAAAGAATAGTGTTTTTTCTGGAATCCAATGGGTTGCGAGATCCAAGGCAACATGGATTTACCAAGGGCAGATTGTGCCAAACAAATCTGAATGAGTTCTTTGGGTGACCAAAGAACTAGATCAAAGGCATGGTCTACTTAGAATTTAGCGAGAACTCTGATACTGATTCTCATAGAAGACTTGTGAATAAATTGAGCAACCTGGGAATGGATCCCAAAGTGGTGAACTGAATCAAGAACTGGTTGACTGACATATTACTGAGGGTAGTGGTGAATGGGACTCACACTGAAGAAAGGAAAGTGAGTAGTGGAGTGCCTCAGGGATTGGTCCTGGGAATGCTATTGTTCAATATCTTTGTGGGTGATATTGCTAAAGGATTAAAAGGAAAAGTTTGCCTTTTTTCAGATGATACAAAGCTTCACAACAGAGTGGGCACTTCAGAGGGAGTAGACAACAAGAGAAAAGATCCACAAAAATTAGAAGAACAGTCAAATGCTTGGTAATTGAAATTTAGTGCAGAGTGATGCACTTGGGATGCAGAAACCCAAAGGAACTGTATGTGAAAGGGGAGAGGCTATTGTGTACAGACCAAGAAAAAGGACCTCGGGGTGATAACATCTGAGGATTTCAAGGTGGCAAAGCAAAGTGACAAGGTGGTGGCCAAAGCTAGTAGGACATTAGGCTGCATACAGAGAGGAATAACCAGCAGGAAGAAGGTTATTAGTGTTCCTGTACAGGTCGTTGGTGAGGCCTTACTTGATGTATTGTGTTTAGTTTTGGAGACCATACCTTGCTAAGAATGTAAAAAGATGAACTGGTTCAGAGGAAGTCAATCAAGATGATATGGGGCCTACATCAGAAGGCATATGAGAAGAGACTTAAAGACCTAAATATGTATACCCTAGAGAAGAGGAGGGACAGAGGAGATAAGATACAGACATTTAAATACTTAGAAGATATTAATGAACAAACAAAAAAACCTTTTTCAAAGACGGGGAAGCTGTAGAACTAGAGAACATGAAGGAGGTTAACTTAAAAGCAACATCAGGAAAGCTTTGTTACTCACCTGTAACAGGTGATCTCCGGGAACAGCAGGAATCAGTCTTCACATATGGGTATCATCAGTACCGACTGAGCCCGCATGGGAACACCCCCCCAGCATCCAATCAGAAAGCTTTTGGGAGCAATCCACTGCACCTGCGCATCTGCCTTCCCAGCTCATTTCCTCACTTGAGTTTGTAGCTGAGATATAGAGGAAAGAAAATGTATACCCTAAAACTCCTAGGGGAGGAGGGTGGGTTGTGAAGACCGATTCCAGCTGTTCCCAGAGATCACCTTTTATAGGTGTTGCTATCGCCTGGAACAAGCAGGAATGCAGTCTTCACATATAGGACTCACTAGCTCCCAAGTAGCAGACTGGAGTGGTAGAAATGGTACCTCTGAGGCCAAAGGATAGAGCCAAGAAGGTGTGGATTCAAAGTAGCCCCATTGAACTCGATTGCATTGAGCAAGACCATCACAAGGGAAGTCTGGTACCAGAAGAAGTCTGGGACGAGGGTAGGAGTTGCAGTAAAGTCCCAAAAAGGTGTTGGAGGACAGCCTGGCCAAAGGCAGCATCCCAATGGGAGTCTCTGTCTAGGCAGTAGTGTGTAGCGAAGGTGTGAATGGAGGATCAGTGCTCGATGGATTTCGTCAATGGAGACTGAACGAAGGTTGGTAACCAAGGTTGCCATGGCTTGGACATTATGAGCGGAGCCTCGAGGGAGAGGCCCACTTGAGCATAAGTAAATGAAATGCAGTCCACAATCCAGTTGGATACAGTATGCTTAGTCACTGGAAGTCCAAGGTGACTTTGATCAAAGGAAATGATTAGTTGAGAGGATTTCCTGTGATTCTTGGTTCTGTCCAAGTAGAAAGCCAGTGCTTGCTTGCAGTCTAAAGTGTGAAGCACTGATTCAGCCCTAGAGGCATGCGATCTAGGGAAGAAGACCAGCAGCATCATTGATTGGTTGAGGTGGAAGGCTGAAACCACCTTCAGGAGGAAGTGCAGATGGGGTACGGAGGACCACCTTGTCATGGTGGAACCAGGTGTACGGAGAATGCAACATGAAAGTCTGCAGTTCACTGATGCGGTGAGCTGAAGTGAGGATGATGAGGAAAGATTACCTTCCAGGATAGGAATCTTAAAGAAGTAGTAGCTAAAGGCTCAAAAGGAGGCTTTATCAGTTGCACTAGGACCACATTGAGGTCCCAGGCCACCGGTGGTGGTTTGATTGGTGGCTTGGAAAGCAAGAGACCCCGTATAAACTGCTGTACCAAGGGGTGCAAAGAAATAGGTTGCCTGTCCACTGGCTGGTGATAGGCCGAGATGGTACTAAGATGATCTCTGACTGAGTTAGTCTTATGACCTGCCGAGGACAAGTGGAGGAAATATTGTAAAAGAAATTCCACCGGGCAGACAGAGGGGTCAATATGTTTCAGCGTACACCAAAGAGTGAGCCTCTACCATTTGAAGGCATATGAACATCTGATAGATGGCTTGCGTGACACAAATAGGATGCCCTTGACCTGTTGTGGAAAGTCGAGGTCTGCAAAGTTTATGCTTTCAGCAGCCACACCATGAGACAGAAGGCTTGTGGATTGGGATGGAGAAGCATCCCATGATCCTGAGAAAGGAGGCTGGGCACATGTCCCAGGCTGAGAGGTGGAGTTTGTGCCATTTGAAGCAGCAGAGGAAACCATGGCTGAGGGGGCCAATAAGTGGCTATTAGAATCATGGAGCCCCTGTCAGCCTGCAGCTTGAACAGGGTCTTGGATATTAAGGGGATGGGTGGGAATACATAAAGAAGGCCCTGTCCCCAATGTAGAAGAAAGGCATCTGTTATCTGGCAGCACAAGAAGGGGAGCCTTGAGCAGAACAGTGGAAGTTGTGCATTCTCCTGGGTGGCAGACAGATCTATTCTGGGAGTATCCCACATATGCAAGATCCAAGATGCCATCTCCCAATATGGGGTCCACTCGTGTGGGCATAGGATACGGCTGAGTCTGTCCACAAGGTGGATTGAGTTCACCTGGGAGATACACCACCCTGAGATCGATGCAGTATGCAATGGAGAAGAAACAGAGGTGAAGGACCTCCTGGCAGAGGGGATAGGAATCTGTTCCACCCTGCTTGTTCACACAGAACATGGCCACCTGGCTGTCTGTTCTGACTAAATCCCATTTGCCCGAGAGTTGAGGGGTTGAAAAACCCGAAGGGCATTCATGAGAGCATGTAGCTCCAGAAGGTTGATCTTCAATCAAGATTCTTGTTGTGTCCACTGACCCTTCATAGCGAGACTGTTCAGATGTGCCCCCCATCCAAGTGTGGAAGCATCCATTATCAGGGTCCATTGAGGTGGAGGTATCTGAAAAGGTGAAACCCCCCCCCCCCCACCAAGTAGGTTTTGAGGGGAGCACCACCACTGAAGGGAGTTGACAAGTGGATGCAGATTTGTCTGAGAGATGCCCGGTTGCTTGGGTCCATAGAGATGACAGAGTTCATTGTATTTGCCACATGTGCAGGTGGGCATAGGGGACTACATGGACAGTGGAGGCCATGTGTCCTAGAAGACGCAGTGGTTTTTGAGCTGTTATGACACTGTGACCCCCTGATGCTGCTGGCCAGATCAACAAGACAGGCAGAGCAGTCCTGTGGAAAGAAATAACAGGCCTGGCGGATGTCTAGAAGTGCTCTGATGAACTCAAGCCACAGGCATGGTACCAGGTGCGATTTGAGAAAGTTTAAGATGAATCCCAGATCTTGGAGCATAGTGATTTATTTATTTATTTGCGTACAATTTGTATCCCGCTGCTTCCAGTGATCAGCAGCGGTTACTATACATGGAGGGCTTGGTTGTACTGGCCAGTAATTAGGGGTATGTACACTGCGATTAGGGCGGGGTGGTATGACACAGCAAAAAGGATTATAGATTTACAGTTGATTGCTGTTAGACTTCACACAAAGTACAAAATATACATATTTACACAAGTCTGACAGTTAAGACTTCACATAGGATTGTTATATACATATAAGACTTCACATAGGATTGTTATAAACATATATGCATAAGCTACATATACCTATTTGCTCATATATGCCTGGGTGCATCTCATGAGGTTAAATTGAAATGTGCTTGGAAGAGGTGCGTTTTAAGTTTTTTCCTGAAGTCTTTTAGATGGTGCGATAAAGAGATAGTTTCACCTCTTGTGGGGATTCTCCCCTGATTAGCCAGTTGTCTAAGTAGGGGAAGATGAAGACCCCTAAGGTAGACAGCAACCACTGCCATGCATTTATGAACACTCAGGGTGCAGAGGCTAACCTGAAGAGGAGCATCCGATATTGGTAGTGGTTTTGCTGGAACCAAAAACACAGATACTGTCTGTGTTGAGGTGGTATCAACAAATGCGTGTATGCCTCCTGAGCTCTAGAGAACATAACCAGTCATTCCTCTGAAGATATGGCAAGAGTGTACTGAGGGAAATCATTTTGAATTTTTCTTGAACGAGGAATTTGTTTAGGTCCCTTAGATATCTAGAATGGGCCTGAACCCTTCTGTCTTCTTGGTAGTAAGGAGAGTAGAAGCCCCTACCCTCTTGGGTAGGTGGAACTCCTATGGCCCCCTGAGCTAACAGGGTGGACATCTCGACTGATAGGAGATTGACCTTCATGGAGTTTGCGGGATAATCCCTTGTGGAGGTGTTGAGGGATAAGCTTTTGAAGTGAAGCCCCTTTGGACAATGTTGAGAGTCCACTGCTATGATGTGATGAGCTGCCACCTGTAGGCATAGGAACAGAGTCTGCCTGCTATGTGTAGGGATGGGGGACCCTGTAGAGGCAGAGTAGCTATGCTCTCTAGGAAGGAGTCAAAAACCAGGTATTGGCTGTGGCTGTGCAGCTGGTTGTGGCTTAGGCATCTTAGGTTTTTTGGGCTGGCGAGGGCCCTGCTGTTGCTGCTGAGGCTGGTAAGCAGCTGAGAATGGATAAGAAGGATCTCTTCTTCTTAGGATAGAAAGACTTCTTTGGATTGGTCTTTCTTCTAGAGGAGTCTGATTTTTTTCGGGAGAGGAATTTGAGGGTGAGATCATCTGTCTTAATCTCTCTGGCCTTCTCTCTCCAACTGTTTCCAAAGAGGTTCTCTCCAGAGCAAGGGATATTGGCCAATTTGTCTTGAATCCACTGCTCAAGGTCAGATGCCTGGAGACAGGCTATTCTGCAAGCACCAATGCAAACTGCAGAAGCTCTACTAGATGACTCAAAAGCATCAAAAGAGGCTCTTGTAAAAAATGTGGATGTATTCTTATTTTGCCTGAATAAGGCCTGGAATGCATCACATTTGTCAACAGGAAGGATAGGCGCAAGGTTTTCCAGATCCCTGGAGATATCCTTAAGATACATGGCCATACAGAGCATGTAGGAAGTGATCCCAGAGATAAGCATGAATGCCTGAAAGCACCAACACCCAAAGGCATAGAGGGTCCTGGAGTCCTTGCCCAGAGGCATGCAAGAATGATTTTTAGAACTCTTGATGCAACGCATCACCGATTCCACCACCATGGAGTGGTGTGGGAGCTGAGGCTTTTGAAAGCCAGGACACGGAGGAACTTGGTACATGGTATTGAGTAGTTTGCTGATAGGGGGAACTGGTAGCGGGCCTCCCACATATGTAGCATTAGATCCTGCAAGATGTGAGGCACCGGTAACGTGGCGGTCTCTTTGAGCGCCGAGGGTTACTGCAGAATTTCCATTTCCTTTTCCCTCGGTTCTGTCTCCGATGCAACAGTAATCTGTAGGCCTGCTGCCATATCCCAAATGAAGTCTTGGAAAGACATGAGTGGGGACCGATGCTACTCATGAGGAAGGGACGGATCAGAAGGGAGATCCCCGATTCCCCTGGAATCCTCCGATGCATCATTGGAATTGGAGGAGGTAGAATCAGAATCTGACAAGAAATTGAAATATCAATGCTCCTGTACATGATCTCGATACTTGCCTGATGTCGAGGCTCGATGCCGATACGGATGATCAGTCGGTGAGGCACCGGCAGCCTGTTGGGTACCGACAATGTCCGTCAGTTACAAAGATGACATCGGAGGTAGAGGATCCCCTGATGCAGATTCGAGGTCCAGCATCAGCCCCAGAGGTATTGGCTGTAGACCGGATGTCAACGTTTGCACTGCTGGAACTGTTGATACAGTCAGAACCGAGGCTGCCAGGAGTGCTGCCAAACTTCTCTCGATAGCCAGGATGTGCTGGTCAAGGGAGGAGGCCAATGCCTGGGTGGAATCATGCATGGAGCTCAGAGCCACCATCCCAGAACATGGAACCAGTAGCTCTCTGGAGGTCAGGGCCTCTGGAGGGTTGGTGCATCCAATGCAGGCCAGTCCGCATTGGATTCACCTTTTGGTGAATCTCGATAACGATGAAAGGACTTACCTAGAGGATCAGTAATGGTTTTTGATGCCGATGACTTAGACTTTTATTTATTTATTATTTATTTATTACAGTTGCTTATATACCGCACTATTCGGCATCAGCGCGGTTTACAGTATAACAAAAACAACCTAAACACAAACTGTTTGGTTTTACATAGAACAGGAATACCAACTTGGATAACAGGGTTGAACTATATACATGAGGGATAAATTCAGTAACAGGGTTGGACTATTCAATAACAGGGTTGGACTATATACATGAAAATATTAGTTGCGATGAGTTATATGCAACACAAAGCTTACTTTAAGACGGCATGTGTCTGATCTGCAGGAAGGAGGTTGGGACTGTAATAAGACTAAGAATGGGTGTTTTTAGATTCCATTGCTGGCTGGGTAGAATTGGCGGAAGAGGTGAAACTTGATTGCCTTCCTGAATTTAGTTAGGTCTGCAATAGCTCGAATGTCAGGTGGTAATGCATTCCAGCATTTGGGGACGTAAAGACTGAAGGCCCTGTTTGCCGTTGTACCATTGCATTTAGTCAAAAACTTCGGTGTTATTAGCAGATTTAGAACTGTTGATCTCCTGGATCTGTTGGGTGGCACGGTTTGGATAAGCTCAGTAAGTGCCGTAGAGGAGATGCGCTTGATGGCCTTGAAAGAGAGAAGTAAAGTTTTGAACATAATTCTTCCGTGTATTGGTAGCCAATGAAGCTGTTTTAGAATAGGAGTCACATGGTCACTTCTGGATGCTCCATGGAGGATTCTTGCTGCAGCATTCATGGCCAGTTGTAATGGGTGGAGTGTGGAATGAGGGAGACCTTGTAGAATGGAATTGGCAAAGTCAAAATGCAGCAGGATCAGTGCTTGGTATATGGTCCGGAAATCATCTGGGTCCAGTAGGGAGCGCAGATGCCTGAGTGAACGGATTTTGAAATATACAGCTTTGACTATGTTGCTTATATGAAATTTCATGTCCAGATGTTGGTCTAAGGTGACCCCCCAGGTATTTTATTGTTTCTTTGGTTTGTAGTTCCGCTTCTTTGACTCTTACATGGGATGGTGGAATAAAGTCAGGATCTCTGGAGATGAACAGTACCTCCGTTTTCTTGTGCTGGATACGGAGGTTTTGTGATTGTAGCCAGTCTGATATTGCATTGAAGCATTCTACAAGTGGTGTAAAGTCCATTTGAACAGTCGAGAAAGGCATATATAAGAGGATATCATCCGCATATATCAGACAGCTCACGTTAAATGATCTGATATTGCAGATGGGCTGCATATATATGTTAAACAGTAGAGACTTAATTTTATGCTTGGACTTTGAAGAGACCTAAGAACCAAGAGAGGAGGCCGACGTCCTTGACGATGTGGAAACTACTCAAATTGAGTCTGGGGCAAACAGGGAACCATACTGTCTTGCTCTGTTCTTTAGGCCTCTTCTTGTCATTTGTTGGCACAAAGGACAAATCAGTTGGTAAATGGTCTGGGCCCAAACATTTTAAACACCAGTCATGTTTATTGGTGACTGATATTGTACCAGAACACTTGGTACATTTTTTAAAACCACTGAAGTGTTTTTCCTTCGTGGTAGAAAAAAGTAGGACAAGGCCTAGTTTGGCAATAGAAAGTACCAAAACCTGAACAAATGAAAAATAAAAATAAAAAATATTTTGAAAAGACAAGAAATATCGGGGCTGGTATCAGGGAAGGTACCGGCATCAACGGAAAGGCAGAGCACAGAATTAAACCCAAAAATAAAAGTTTTCGGTAGTGACAGGAAGAAAACAACCTGCTGGCTCCATGGAAAACAAAGAACTGAGGAGAAGAGTTGGGAAGGCAGATGCGCAGGCATAGTGGATTGCTCCCAAAAGCTTTTCAATTGGGCACTGGGGAGCGTTCCCGCACGGGCTCCATCGGTACAGACGATATCCATATGTGAAGACTGCATTCCTGCTTGTTCATGGAGATACACTTTTTCACGGAAAGGGTAGTGGATTCCTTGAATGCCCTCCCAAAGGAGGTAGTGAGAGCAAAAACAGTGACGGAATTCAAAAGGGCATATGACACATAGAATCACAACATAGCAAAAGGACGGAATCAAAGAAAACGTTAATAACTTCTAAATTACTGGGCAGACTAGATGCTGGTCTTTATATGCCGTCATTCACTATGTTACTATTTATGATGTTTAATCCGATGATTGTACTCATTAACTCTTTGGGATATGGATTTGGTCTTAAATTCTAAAGATTATAACAATCCATAGATAACGTCAAGGGTGTAGCTATGTGTGGGTTGTGCCCCCACTAGTTTGGTGTCAGACCCACCCAGCCAGACAAGTAAGAAAACCAGATGCAGTATTAACTTAGTCAACTTGTGCACTTCCTAGTATCCATCTATATCAGGGGTCTCAAACACGCGGCCCGCGGGCCGCGGCCCGCAACGGCTTCTGCTGCTGCCGTTGCCGCCGTGGCAACGGCAGAATCGACGGTCAATTTAAAAAAAAAAAAAAATGGCTTCTGCTGCTCAAGCAGCAAAATCGCTGTCCTGCGGCCCCTTCCTCTCTGCCCGGAGATCCCCGAGAGTGCTTCCATCAGCGGGTGCTTTTCAAGCCGCGAAGAGAGTATTTCCCTCTCGCGAGGCTTGAAAAGTGACTAGGCTTAAGCCGCGCGAGAGGGAAATACTCTCTTCGCGGCTTAAAAAGCACCTGCAGATGAAGCACAACTCAGGGCTCTCGGCGCAGAGGGGAAGGGGCCGCGGGACAGCTGATTTTCTGCTGCAGCAGCAGAAGCCAGGTTTTTTTTTTAATTTACCTGGGTTGATGGGGGGGGGTGTAGGACTGGAAATGGGCTATTGGCAGGAGGGGGGTTATGACTGGTAATGGGCTATGGTGGGGGCTAGGACTGGAAATGGGCTATTGGTGGGGCGGGGGGGGGGGGGTTATGACTGGAAATGGGCTATTGGCAGGGGGGGTATGACTGGTAATGGGCTATGGTGGGGGCTAGGACTGGAAATGGGCAGGTGGGGGTTAGGAAGGACTGGAGGTGGGCTGATGGGGGGAGTTAGGACTGGTAATGAGCTATGGAGGGGCTGACTGAAATGGGGTAATGGGGGTTAGGGCTGGAAGTGGGCTATTGGCAGGGGGGGTTATGACTGGTAATGGGCTATGGGGGGGTAAGACTGAAAATGGGGTGATGGGGGGTAAAACTGGAAGTGCGCTATGGGGAGGTTAGGACTGGTAATGGGCTATGGGGGGTCTAGGACTGGTAATGGGCTGGGGGGGGTTGCTAGGACTGGAAATGGGCTGAGTGGAAGGGGGGCTTGAACTGCAAATGGCTGATGGGGAGGGGGGCTTGGAATGGAAATGGGCTGTGAGGGGAGGGAGCTAGGATTGGAAATGGGCTGATGGTGAGGCTAGGATAGGACTGGAAATGGACTGATGGGGGGACTAGAAGGGAGCGGATGCTGGGTGGGGCTGGAACTAGAAGGGAGCTGATGTTGGAGGAGGATTAGAATGGGATGGAGCTGGGAAAGTGAAATGGAGAGGGGAAAAATTTTTTGTCTGGGAGAGAAGACAAATCTACAATTGGCCAGGTATTGGGAGAGTAAGTGGGGATTGAGGATGGAGGGGTAAAATTTGAGTGGATGAAATAGGAATGAGGAAAGAGAAAAAGGAGAAAGATTAGTATGTTAAAGCAGATGTAGAGAGAGAATGGAAAAAAAACTAGGAGAGAAGAAAGGGCAAATGGACAGCAGACGATGGAGAGTTAGCAGAAGACATGAAGAAAGTGGCTGGAACAATTGCAACTGAAAAAAATGCACAAAAGGTAGAAAAATATCTCTTTATTTTGAATTTATTAACTGGAATATGTCAGCTCTGGGAAATGTGCATCATTAATGTTTGCGCTTTGTTTAGTACAAGAGGAAATTAATTTATAGTTTTATTTCTACAGTGTTGTTGTACATTCCAAGTTTGGCTTTTGGGGTTCCCAGTTTAATTATTGTCTTCTTGTTTCTAAATCTTTTAGTCTTTCTTTATCCATACTCATTAAAGAGGCATGTTTACTAAAAGTTAGTGTATGGTAACATTATGCAAATATTTATGCAAATGAGGCCCCTTATGCAAATGAGGCCCCACGTCTTATGCGGCCCCCGGGTTACTTTACAAGTCCTCATTTGGCCCTCAAAGCAATTTGAGTTTGAGACCCCTGATCTATATCGACCTCAGGCTCCACCAAAAAGCAGGAAATCCTGTATCTTCCACAATAGCTTTCTAGTTTCACCACATTAGTCACCCAGTTTCCAAATGGAAGGAAAAAAGACCTCAGACTACTTGTCCATTCAAAAGAAAAGGCTTTTCATGTTTTTTTACAACATAGGTCATAAAAAAACTTGCACTTATCCTTAATATGTGAGATTACTTCATTTCACACAGCTTTATAGTTTTTTTAAATTTCTTAAATACTTTTAAACGAGCTAAATCCATTTAATTAATCCCATGTGCTTATAAAATCCCAAATAAGAGAGACTTCCTCTTCTTTTTAAAGATGATATAAATTCCACTCCATATCAGCTCTGACGCCGTCAGTGTTTCCCCAAGTGCTGCATCAGGGAGGAATATATTTAAACATAACAAAGCACATGTCAATATGCCATATTAAGAAACCTATTCCACCTTATCTCATCTTAACTGGATTTACTCCCCACTATCTATATTCTACTGCTGAACCTCTTCTGGAAAAAAGCCTTTTTTGGTTTTTTTATAACTTTCATTCAGTCGATCTCTCAGATTCAAACTCTTAACATTCAAACATGCACATCCTTCATATACATGCCCTTCTCACTTCCTTTCATGCCCAGCTATCAAGCCATTCCTAAGAATCCATCCATTTGCTAAACAAAAACAACTCACGTTATCACCCTTATTCACATATTCACGGAGCAATGCAAATCCCCTCACTGCAAACTCTCCAACTTGGAAAAGAGCCGGCTGAGGGAAGATATGATAGAGGTCTATAAATTAATAAAGGGAGTGGAATGAGTAAGTGCAGATCGATTGTTTACGCCATCAAAAACTTGAAAGACTAGAAGACATGCAATGAAGCTACAATGTAACCCATCTAAAACTAAGAGAAAAGATTTTTTTACTCAACGCATAATCAAACTCTGGAATTTGTTACCAAAGAATATAGTAAAAGCTGTTAGTGTAGCTGGGTTTAAAAAAGGTTTGGACAAGTTCCTGGAGGAGGACCCGGGAAATGCCCTCCTTACACTGGGATGAGCACTGTGGAACTTGCGTGCCTTATTGGGAACCTGCCAGGTACTTGTGACTTAGATTGGCCACTGTTGGAAACAGGAAACTGGGCTGAATGGACCTTGGTCTGACCCAGTATAGCATTTCTTATGTTAAACCAGCCATAGCACTTACATACAATCTTACCCACAATTATAATTTCTATAATTAAAAATCTTACACTTACTTTCAAAGCTGCCACAATCTCTTCTCCAAGGTTGTATTTTAAATATCCAACTACTCCAACCACGCCACATATGCACCCTAAAGAAAAGCCCCACGCTTTGTTCTTGATCAACCAATCAGAACACCATTACATTCACCTCCATTCAACTCCCCCTCATTCATACCATTCTCAATAAAGATATTTAAAGATCTTTACTCTGTATATATTACTCAAAAACGCTCACCACTTAAATGAACCCACAAAACTCCCGTTTACTACAACATTCGTACGACTCATACATAAACCTAAAAGAAGGGTACGTATCCTTATATGGGGGTTTATAGCACGTGACTAATTAAATAGATTGAGTTAGTTTTAAAGTATTTAAGAAATTTAAAAAATTATAATGTTAAGAACATAAGAAATGCCATACTGGGTCAGATCAAGGTTCATCAAGCCCAGGATCCCATTCCCAACAGTGGTCAATCCAAGTACCCGTCAGGTTCCCAAAAGGTAGACAGATTCCATGTTGCTTATCCCAGGGGGTAAGCAGTGGATTCCTCTGGTGCACTTTAAATATGGTTTATGGACTTTTCCTCCTGGAACTTGTCCAAACCTCTCTTAAACCCAGCTACACTACTAACATCTTTTACCACATCCTCCAGTAACAAAGTCCAAGTTTCATTACGTGTTGAGTGAAAAAATATTGGGCTTGATTTTCAGTTAAGCAGGCTATATGCTGCCGCAGCACATAGCCTGCCCGCCGACACCCTTAACCCGGATTTTCCCTTCCGTGGTGGCGGAGGTGAAAATCCGGGTTTGTCTGGATGCGCCAGCAGCCACTGAGACTAAACGGGTAGCAGTGATTTTCGATGCTACCCGTTTAGCCCCTGCACCTTAAAGAAAGGCGAGGTGCAGAGGGCTAAGTGGGTAGCATCAAAAATCGCTGCTACTCGTTTAGCCCTTTCTTCCGCCCCCGCTCTGCCGCAGAACGCCCCTAATATGCCCCAGTGCTAACCGCTTAACATCTGGGCGCATTAGAGACTTCTTCGGGATTTTCGAAAAGCACTACTCGTGTAGGTACCTTTCAAAAATCCCGGATAAGGCATTTACATGGGTAACTAGGGAAGTTACCCATGTAAATGCCTTCGAAAATCGGGCCCATTGTCTCCGATTAGTCTTAAATGAACTACATTGGAGCTTCATTGCATGTCCCCTAGTCTTTCTACTTTTTGAAGGAGTAAACAACTGATCTACATTTACCTGTTCCACTCCATTCATTATTTTGTAGACGTCTATCATATCTCCCCTCAGCCGTCTCTTTTCCAAGCTGAAGAGCCCTAACCTTTTAAGCCTTTCCTCATAGGGGTATCCTTCCATCCCCTTTACCATTTTAGATGCTCTTCTCTGTAGCTTTTTTAATTCTGCTATATCATTCTTAAGATATGGTGACCAGTAGTGTACATAATATTGAAGCTGCGGTTGTATTGTGGAATGATACAGAAGCATTATAATATCCTCAGTTTTATTCTCTATTCCTTTCCTTATTTGCTTTCTTGGCTGCCGCTGCACACTGAGCAGAGGATTTCAATGTTCTATTCACGATGATGCCAAGATCCTTTTCCTGGGTAGTAACTCCTAATCTGGAACCTTGTATTATGTAACCGTAGTTTGGGTTGTTCTTTCCTAAGTGCATAATTTTGCACTTGTCCACATTAAATTTCATTTGCCATTTGGATGTCCAGCCTTCCAATTTATCAGGGTCCTCTTGCAATTTTTCACAATCCTCTTGTATTTTAACAACTTTGAATAATTTAGTGTCATCTGTAAATTTGATCACCTCACTCGTTATTCATAAATGACCTGAAAAATGGAATATGTTAAAAAGCAACAGACCCAGCACAGATCCCTGGGGTACACCACTATTCACCTTTCTCCATTGGGAAAATTGGCCATTTAGCTCATCCTCTGCTTTCTATCTTTTAACCGTTTCCTGATCACAATAGTACACTGCCTCCTATCCCATGACTTTTCAATTTCGCCAAAGGTCTCTCATGTGGGACCCTGTCATAAGCTTTCTGAAAATCCAGATACACCTCACTCCTAAGCAATGTTCCCTCTAATTTTCTGTAGGCTGTGTGCGCGCATAAAATATCAACTGAGCAGCTTTTGAAGGAAGGTTAAATTTTTGTGCGCCACATAACGACACTTGGAGTTATATACTTTAAAATTTGACTACACATCAGAATACGGTATGTACACCACATTGATTGCACTAGAAAATATTGTAGAACTTATGAAAACCATAAATACACAACAGCTTTTCAATTTTAAGAAAGTCTGTGTTGTTTTCTATCAGAATCAGAGCCGTAATTTTTGTGCGCTCTGTTGTAAAGTATGTGCGCTCACTCGGTGAGGTGTGTGCGCGCGCACACGCGCACAGCTTAGAGGGAACAGTGCTCCTAAGCCAAGGTACCGATGTGAATTCTCTGGTGCACTGTGTATTCTTCTTTAGGACTGAAGGGCCCAATTTTTGAAGGCATTTAGATGGGTAAGCCCATGTTAGCCGTGTAAATGCCTTAACCAGGATTTTCCAAAGGCACCTACATGGGTAGTGCCTTTGGAAAATCCCAGTTAAGTCCCTAATGCACCCAGATGCAATGCGGTTAGCATCAGGCTGTGTTGGGGTCGTTCAGGGGCAGAGGAAAGGGGCTAAGCAGGTAGCAGCGATTTTCGATGCTACCCGGTTAGCCCTTGGTGCTTAAAGATAGGCAAGACTTTTCCTCGTCTATCTTTGAGGAGCTGGGGCTAACTGGGTAGCAATGAAAATCACTGCTACCTGCCTAGTCTTGGCAGCTGCCGGTGTGTCCAACCAAACCCGGATTTTCACTTCCGTCACAAGGAAGTGAAGATCCGGATTAAGGTGATTGGCAGGTACATTCATATAGGCTGATAGGGGTTCTTCCTAGGATCGTGCTGTCCCCTTGCTGCCTGCCTGAAATTGCAGGGCCAGGATCAAGGCTCAGCAACAGAATCCACTCAGCAGCAGTCCCAAGGGCTGATGGAAGGGCCAAGACAAACCCCCCGCTCGCTGGGTTTGAAGCAGGTTCCACTGAAGAACACTCAATTGAAAGTTCTTATAAGCTGATAGAGGCCCTTCCTAGGATTGGGCTGCCCCCTCGGTGCCTGCCTGAAATTGCAGGACCGGGATAAAGGCTCAGCAACAGCATCCAGTCAGCAGCAGTCCCAATGGCCGATGGAAGGGCAAAGACAAACCCCCTCACTGGATTTGAATCAGGTTCCTACACTAAATAAATTTACATAATTTCACTTTGGAATGGATTCTCTGGTGCCTTGTAAGGTTTCCCTTCTGGGTGAAGCTTTTATCACATTCAGTACATATAAATAGTTTCACTCCAGCATGGATCGTTTGATGGCTTGTGAGACTTTGCCTCTGACTGAAGCTTTTACCGCACTTAGAACATATATATGGTTTCACTCCTGTATGTATTCTTTGGTGCCCTGTGAGATCTCCCTTATGAGAGAACCTTTTACCGCACTCAGTACATGTATATGGTTTCACTCCAGTGTGGATTCTCTGATGCAACGTGAGTTTTTCTTTACGATTGAAACTTTTACCACACTCTGTACATTTAAACTGTTTCACGCCAGTGTGGCTTATCTGGTGCCTTTTGAGCTTTCCCTTCTGACTGAAGTTTTTACCACACTCTACACATGTAAATGCTTTCACGCCTGTGTGTATTGCCTGGTGAATTGTGAGATATGCTTTCCGACTGAAGTTTTTACCACACTCACTACATGTAAATGATTTTATGCCTGTGTGTATGGTCTGATGCTGTGTGAAATTTTGTTTCTGACTGAAGCTTTTACCACAGTAAGTACATATATATGGTTTCACGCCCGTGTGGATTGTCTGATGCTGCATTAGATTTTGCCTCTGACTGAATCTTTTACCACACTCAGTACATGTAAACGATTTTATGCCTGTGTGGATTCTCAGGTGGATGGTGAGGCTTCCACTTTGATTGAAGCTTTTACCACACTCAGTACATATAAATGGTTTCACTTTGGTGTGGATTCTCTGATGGGTTTTAAGATTTCCCTTCTTACTGAAGCTTTTACCACACTCACTACATGTAAACTGTCTCTCCTGTTTCAGTACTTTCTGGTATTTTGTGTTGTCTTTCTCCCTATGGAAGGATTTGTTAGATTTAGCATTAGTGAATGATCTCTCACCAGATTGAGTGTTTTTATGTTCTAAGAATATTGTCCTATGACGGAAGCGTTTCTTGCATTCACTATTTGAAACTTGTCTCTTTCCTGGGTGGAATTTTGTTTTTCTTGCGAAAGTGTTATCACAATCAGGACATGGAGATGTTCTCGCAGCCGTGCAGATTTTCTGGCATTTTTGGGGATTTTTTCTATTAAAGCTTTTCCGGTTTTCTGTACCTGTACACATTTTCATTCCTTTATTGATTTTACGCTGTTGCATTTGTACTTTTTTTGTTTTGCAACCTTCGGTACGCTCAGAACATGTAGAAGGTCTCTCTTTTGTGCATATTTTCTGTTGTCCTTGTAGTTCTCCCTTTTGAATGAAGATGTTTGATTTCGGAGTTACATGATCACTGAGGAATATCTCACATACATCACAGAAGCATCTTTGATCTGCCATCAGGGTTCTCTGTTCCTCTCCTGCTTGTAGGATACCACTGGTATTGTGCTCACACAGGGCTGAGTCTCCTGTTGAATTGTTTTGTTTATTTTCCGAGATCTTTTGATTTATTCCCTTTCCTCTCCAGTCAGAACAGGAAGAAGTTTCCTCTTTGTCTCTTTCTGATAATATCTTTTCCTCTTCAGGCTTCTCAGTGAGCTCCCAGTGACGTCTCTCGATCTTACTGTTTCTGGGATCATCTTTTTCTAGATAAAAAAGTGAACATTGGGCATTATTGTAGGAGAGGAACAGTTCATTGAGGTCAGTAATAAAATGCCCCTTTGTAAGTTATCCACACTTCTATGCAGGGAATACATATCTAAGCTGTTCACCACAAGAGATGCAGATAGAATATGTTCTCAAACACAAGTTGATATTTAAAAGCACTTATGAACAGACCATCTAAGTATTCTTTGGACAATTATGGATACCTTTGGCTATTTTTGCTATCTTATCTGATTAGTGGCAGTCAATGCCACCACTCTCCAGATAGCTCCGAGTTTCACCCTCACTCTGACTCTTCATTGGCACTTCTCCAGATCACAGATGCTGCTATTTGGATAACTGCTTTGGAATATTGACCTGAAAGGATCCCTGGTGGCAAGAGAATGGAAGGGTAATCTACACAGAGCAGCAATTGCAACCTTAAAAGTTTGAAAGGCTGGGCGAAGGACGAGGGGAGGGGCAATAGATTAGGGTTTCATAAGAGGATCTTTACTTGTAACTAAATGCAAAGCTGGAGATTAGCTAGGAGGTGTGATATTACATGAGGAAGTAAATCTGGCAGACTAGATGGGTTTTATGGTCCTCATCTGCCATCGAGTTCTATGTTTCTATGTTCAGCCCATGGATTACTGGATCCGATCCTATATCCTTGGGGATAGACACTTAAGAATCCTCAGATGGTCTTAGGCAGGGTCCCGGGTCTCCCATAATTCCAAGGCTATGGCAAAAGCTCTAGAACATGACACATAGGAGGCAATTTTAGAAATTCCATATAAAGTTAGGATGTGTCGTGGAAAAGAGGTGCATACTTCTAGAGCAATACTGTCCTATGTGACTATTCTTACTCCTGCGGGAATTTTTTGCAATTGCGCAATGCAAGATTTGCGCAGAATTCCCCACCTGTGTAGAATTCTGCATTTGCTGTGTAGAATTCTACACAAGCACTGGCATCATCGAGACAGTAAGACAGATCAGGTGCACAAGCTTTGAGGGTGTCCGAGCCTGCCTCACTGTTTGCCTTTTCAAAGCCGCAGGAGCATTTCCACTTGCTCCAGTGGCTTTGCTAGATTCTGACGCCGGCATGCAATGTTTTCAAAAGGTAAAACAGACGTGCTTCCTATTTCCGACAGGAAGTGCTCCTGTTTACCTTTCGAGAGCACGCAGTGCTACCGTCGGTATCTAGCACAGCCGCTGGAGCAAATGGAAATGCCCCAGAGGCTGTGTTAGAAAGCTGCTGCGATCTGGCAAAAGAGAAGGATTGCTGGCGAGTCCTAGGAGGGGGGGCTGGAGATGGGTATATGCTTGGGGTGTGGTGAGAAAGTAACGTGGAGGTATGTGCCTGGGAAGAAAGAAGGAGAGGTAAGGGACAGGTAAGGTTTGGTGCACGGGTAGATCTTAGGGACAGACAGCAGTAGGGATCTTGCTTGAAGTTAGAGGGAGAGAAAACAGAGAGAGGGAGGACTAGGAAGGCTTGGGGTTTGGGGAGAGAACTGTGATTGGAGCCTGAGAGCTAAGTAGGAAAAAGGCAGGGGGAGTTAGACTTTGAGGGGGAATTCTGTGCAAAAATGTATTAATAAAAGTATGCAGAATTTTAGAATACTGCATGCAGAATTTTCTAACTTTTGGTGCAGAATTCCCCCAGATACATATTATTGGTAAAAGAAACCCTGTGAGTGATTAAAGAGGAGCTGCTCAATCTACTCCATTTCTGCAGCACTACACCAGTTCCTCTGATTACTGGACTCACCAGAACTGCTGCTTTTCCCAGTTTCTCTTTCCTCTGATCCCGGCTCACCCCAGATATGTGGCTTTTCCTCTCGTTCAATCTGGGATATGATTTCAGGCATGACAGTCAGATAGCCTGTTCCTAGGATAAGAACAACGGATTAGGTTCTCCATAATCATTCTGGGAGCGATTCCCCCAGATTCAGGGACTGGAATAAATTTCCTGCAGAAAAATTTCACCAACATTAGTAATATTACCAGAGAGTTTTGGTTTGCCAATCTGGGTCCCCTAGGCATAGTTTGTAGTTTACCGTTTATTAAGACTTGATATACCGCTTTCTCAATAGCATATCAAAGTGGTGTACAATTAAAAAAAGACAACGAGAGAGTGAAAGGAACTACAAATCAAAATAGGACAGCTGAGAGCACTCACGCAACAGAGAAGAAGAGAGGGATAGGGTTATGAGATAAGGGCGAGGGGAGGGTCAGTAGGTGGTCTTTAAGGGGGATGCTCAGGATGGAAGATTGTAAGCTTGGTGAAACAGATGGTATGGCAAGGTGGGTACTCCTGCCAGGCAACTTTCCTTCAGAAAAATTATAAGTCTACTAAGCATAAATATGCTATTTCTTTATATCTTAAAAATACATCCTTTAAGTTTAATACAAACTCTTTAGAATCAAAACATTCTTAAGCTGGCTGATACGGGTCACATAGAAGAGGATTAAATACGCAATGAAAGCCAAATCAGCCGACAAAATCCAGCTGTTCAGCATATAAAACATTATGTGGGACATGAGTTTAGGTTCTGAAACTTTGAGCTGGGTTCCAAGACATTTTACGCTGATAAAGTTATCTATCAGGCACTAAAAATATCCAACATTGGGTATCTCTGGCACAGTTTTATAGCTCAGGTTCTCTATTTTTCTCTGTTCCCACTGCCTTGTCCAGGGGAGGCTAAACAGAGACTACAACCATACCTGGAACAAGAACTACCTGAAGTGCAAGGGTTCAGGAAAGGGCGAGGAACGAGAGACATCATCGCAGATGTGAGATGGATCCTTGAAAAGACTAAAGAATACCAAAAGGATATCTATTTGTGCTTTATCGACTATAGCAAAGCTTTTGACTGTGTAAATCATGAGAAACTCTGGGCCACATTAAGAAGCATGGGTATAGCAGAACGCCTGATCATTCTCTTGCACAATCTGTACATTGATCAAGAAGCAACAGTTCGAATGGAACAAGGAGAAACAGAATGGTTTGAAATAAGCAAAGGTGTAAGACAAGGCTGCATACTTTCCCCCTACCTTTTTAATTTATATGCAGAACAAATCAAAGAAGCAGGATTGTATGAAGACAACAGAGGTGTGAAGATTGGTGGAAGACTCATCAACAACCTTCGCTATGCTGATGATACCACATTACTGGCTGAAAGTGAAGATGATCTGAAACATTTGCTTCTCACGATCAAAGAACATAGGGGTATGTTTACTAAGCTGGGCTAACGGTTAACCTGGGCTATCTGCAACTAGGTCCCATGTTATTCAATGGGACCTAGTTGCAAATAGCCCGGGTTAACTGTTAACCTGGCTTAGTAAACATACCCCATAGTCTTAAAATCGGCCTACACCTTAATGTAAAGAAGACAAAGATCATGACAACTGGCAAAAATCAACAGATTCATCGTTGAAGGAGAAGATGAAGAAATTGTGAACAACTTTAACCTACTTGGATCAATAAAGAAGCAACAAGCAGTCAAGAAATCCGATGACGCATTGCTCTTGGCAGAATGGCTATGAAAGACCTAGACAAGATTCTCAAGAGTAGAGATGTCTCTCTCCATACAAATATTTGACTTGTTCAAGCCATGGTATTTTCAACAACATCATATGGATGTGAAAGCTGGACAGTGAAAAAGATAGACAGGAAGAAAATTGATGCCTTTGAATTATGGTGCTGGCGGCGAATACTACATATACCATGGACTGCCCGAAGAACAAACCAGTCAATACTAGAGGAGATCAAACCTAAGCTTTCTTTAGAAGCTCAGATGACAAGACTTCGACTTTCATACTTTGGACACATCATGCGATGAGAGAGATCATTAGAGAAAGACATCATGCTTGGCAAGATAAAAGGTCAACACAAAAGAGGAAGGCCAGCAATGAGATGGATCAATACAATAACAGCAGCTACGGGTACCAGTCTGTCAACAATGAGCCGCCTGACTGAAGACCAAACACAATTTAGGACAACTATCCAGAGGGTCGCCATGAGATGACACCGACTCGACAGCACTTAACAACAACTGCAAATTTGATTACCTCACTTGTTATTCCCATTTCCAGGTCATTTACAAATATGTTAAAAAGCAGCGGAGCCAGCACAGATCTTTGGGGTACTCCACTATTCACCTTTCTCCATTGGGAAAATTGGCCATTTAACCCTACCCTCTGCTTTCTATCTTTTAACCAGTTCCTGATCCACAATAGTACACTGCCTCCTATCCCATGACTTTTTAATTTCGCCAAGAGTCTCTCATGAGGGACCTTGTCAAAAGCTTTCTGAAAATCCAAATATATTACATCGACCAACCCACCATTAGCTACCTGTTTATTTACACCTTCAAAAAAATATAACAGATTAGTAAGAAAAGATCTTCCATGCTAAAGCTATGTTGGCTGTCTCCCATTAAACTATTGCTATTTACATGTTCAGGATTCTACCATTTTCCTGTTACTGACATCAGCAAATATACATCATGTGTGTAACCGAATCATAGTTCAATAACTCTGACAATGTTCTGATTAATCAACTTACAACAGCCAACTATATCCTATTCAGCTGCCCAAGAACTAAACATAGAGGTGAAAGGATCTTCATTCTAGCCCAACACAAGCTCAGAAAAGCTCACAACTTGCATGAAATCAACTCATATTCCTAGCTGACCTGAACCACACAACAACCCCAAGAATGGCAAAATCCTTCCAAGAAGCTACGGGGGCACTTGAATACACTCAGATTATTAATGAGCCAACATATAGCAAAGAAAGCACTCTTGACCTTATCTTTGCTCCACAGCAAATGCTTAAGAATAACTACCTCTTTCCTCCCACACCGTACCTCGGTACGATCACAAAACAATCACATTCTACTTTCCACAGAGCATGCATGACCACAAAAACTCACTTGCACAAACATCCACCAGTAGATTCTGGCACTTGAACAAACAAGACTTCATAGACAAAATCCTTCCACATCTCAAACAACTCAGAGAATATCTACCCTTCATTCCAAGGCCGGAACCAAATAATAAGTGAAGTAGCCATAAAACGACAAACTACCACAATCTGCAGAGCACGCACAACAACAATCTGGTACATTGCAGAACTAACAAACACTAAAATGTCTACTCAGACAACTAGAAAGGAAATGGAGATGGTCTAGAACCTCAGATAACCTTGATAAATACATGGCCAAGCTAAATGAGTATCAGACGTCCACAAACAGATCAAAGAAAGAATGCCATATACTATTGTAATAATCTTAAAATTACTAAACTAGCCTAGAGAATTTTTTGAAATAGTTAAAGCACTAGTAAAGTACACTAATCAAGAGAACAATGACAGCAGTCTGTCCCCACAGATCATGGCAGGCTACAGCCAGAATCAAACCATTATGCAATACAATGGAACAAGCACAGAATCGGCCAAGAGGAGGGCAATTCCTTAGGCATCACCTGAAAATCTCTCTCGCTATGCTTTCACAGTCCAAAAACTCCTCTCCTTCTGGGATCCCTTTTTATACGTAAGCTTTGTCTACTCGCACAAATTTCCAAATCTTCCAGCTTTAGAGCAAGATCCCTGTTTTCTGTTTGTAGCTCAATCCTCTCTGTTCATAGCTCATCCACGGCAGCTTCCATCTCCCCCACCCTTCCATCCAGCTCCTCCATGTGGTGCCCCACCTCTGCCACTTCCATTCTCAGGCCGGCCACCATGCCTGCCTCCTCCTCCTTTATACCAGCAACGTCTTTCCTCACCTCTGCAAACCAGCACGGCATTTCTTTTTTCGTGATTTGTCCAAGTATCTCCACTCCATTCACCCTTTCCATTTCCGAGTCAGTTTCCCCATGGTCACTCTGCTTTTCTTTGGGGTCGGCCATCTTTTCTCCCTCCTAATCTTGCCCTTTTGTTTTGCGGTAGACATTCTTTTAAATCCACATTTTCTCTGCGTCATGGCCATCTCCAGTACCTGGATTACTTCCGTTACAGGTTTATGCTGCCTGTTGGATAAGGCGCCAGGGTTATAACTCCTTTTCCCCCTTTTTTGTGGATCCAGACCTTAGAGCTCTGCTCCTACCTGACCATGAGACCCGGTGACGTCACTTTCTCCTATCACCTTTTTAAAGGTTAATGCGGAGCCCTTCCTTTTGGAAAAGCCCCCACCCCCTTCCTCAGAATGTTGCCCAGTTCCTAACAAATCCAAAACCCCCTTCCTTGCACCATTGTCTCATCACGCATTGAGACTCCGGAGCTCTACCTGCCTCGTGGGTCCTGCACATGGAATGGGAAGCACTTCTGAGCATGCTACCCTGGAAGTTCTGGATTTCAACTCTCTACCCTAAACCTCCCTCCCACACTTTCCTATATCATTGGTACCAACATATACCAAGACTGCACCTCCCCAGCACTATGGCAACCTGTGTCCTATGTCTATCACTTCTATACTCTCTGTTTCTCTCCCTGTCTCTTTCCTTTATGATTTGTAGTTCTTTTCCAATTCTTCCTATTTAGAGAGTTTGTTGTAAACAGCCCTGCTGTTCACTCAAAGAGACGTATATTAAGAAACAATAAACCATAAACCATAATGGCCGTCCTAACCCTTCCCTCCTGGGCATATGGCCCTGGAGTCACATCTTCAGTGCGAGAGGGTATTATCACTTGGGGGACAGATCCCAGCTACAAGATCACTTCTGCCACACCAAGGTGATGCTGTGCTTTCACGTGACCTCTCTTCTCCATGGCAGCAGAAAGAGATCAAACTTGTTCCCTGAGAACAAAGAGTTCTTTGCACCTAGTGCACACAGAAAATCTCTCACCAACTAGGAGAAAATCATACATATAACACTGTGTAGAAGACTGGATAGCCCCCATCTTGCTGCTGGACTGCTGTCTGCATCTTAGAATTAAACATTATATTTTAGCTATTTAAAGCTGTTCAGTTGTTTAAAGTTTCTTGGGGAATAGGGATACTTGAACCAATACAATTATACCTAATAAGTATAAGGGACTATTAGTTTTCACCTCAAGGTGAACTGCAAGACTTAATCTACTGCTAGGATAGGCCTAATAATTTGCTGATTTAGATAATCAGTTAAACCTGAAAGTGAGTAGGATCACTTGTTTCCCCTTAACTGGAGGCTATAAATCAAGGATTATGATGGGGTGGATAGAACAGAAAGAAACACAAACTGAAAGCTGTCTTGTGGTATTAAGCGCTGGCTGACTTTAAATTTAAATGAAAGCTGTCTTGTTGTACTAGCTCTGACTGACTTAACGAAAACACTGAATTTTAAAATACACTGATTTTATCAGCTTTAACCTAAATAATTCCCCTTTTCCCCACAATTTAGAGAATTTCCCAGCGAGTAAACGCTAAGAAGTGCAGATTTCTTCCCAGCAGTAGCAGTCCCTCTTGGTAGTTCTTTAAGATGCTTGGCTTCCACTTTCTGTGATCTCTTATATTTTATGAAGGCCACCCTCTTTTACTTCACCTGTTTAGCTATTTCTTTCGAAAACCATAATTTATTTATTTATTTACATTCTCTTATATACCGCGCTATTCTGCATCAGTGCGGTTTACATTGAACAAACTGAAATTACATTGAACAGGGCATTATAACTTGGAGATAACTATTTTACAGGGAACATGGGCTATGGAGGGTTAAGTGGCTTGCCCAAGACCACAAGGAGCACCTGTGGGACTAGAAACCCCAGTCCTTCCGGCCCAAGGTTGCTGTCCTCTAGTGGGATTTGAACCCCCGACCTTCCAGCCTGAAGTACCTTGCCCCAACCACTAGGCCACTCCTCCTCCTTTTCCTTTTACATTTACTGCACTTACTTTCCGAATGAAAAGATATGTTGCCCTTAAAATGCCCCCTTTCAGTTTCGTCTACTGCTTTATTCCTATCCCGCTAATGACTCCTTGAGGTATTGTCTCATCTTGGCAAAGTTAGCTTTCCTAAAGTTTAGGATCCTCACTTTTGAATGGACTATATCAGCCCTTGTCCTAATACTGAACCACACTATCTGATGATCAGTACATGTAAGATGATCACCCATTGTAACATCAGAAAAACTCTCCCCATTCATAAGCATGTGTGGGTTCTGCTACCAGTTGCCGGAATAGTTCTCCCTGTAAAGAGTCCAGAATTTCCTTACTTCTAGATGATGCCCTAGCAGGAATGTCATATTGAAATCGCCTATCAGGACCACTTCTTTCACAGCAATACTGTGAATATCTTCACTTCTTCTGCCAGTTTAACCAACAGTGCCTCCTCCTTCTCTCCTAAGCCCTGCAATTCTGTAGCTTTAATATTATATTTTACATATAGTGCTGCTCCTCCTCCCTTTCTTCCTACCCTGTCCTTCCTGAATAAATTATAGCCCAATATAATTACATCCTAGTCATGGTTCTCCGTGAACCATGTCTCTGTAACTGCTACTCCATAACTGCAGCCAATTCCATGAAAGCCTCAACATCCGGAATCTTATTTCTCATATTACGGACATTAATACACACCGCTTTCCAGATGTTGCTCTTTATATACTTGTCTACAGAGGTATTTAATGTTTTACTTACTTGAAGGCTTTCACTCGCCTGGGGCCTTTCTTCACTTGTCCCCAGCAAATCTAGTTTAAAGTCCTTTTTAGTGGGTTAGCTGATCTGTTGCAGAAGACACGTTCACCTTTCTTGGATAGGTGGATGCCATCTCTGCTCTGCAGCCCTTGGAAAGTCATCCCATGGTGCAGAAAACCAAAATGCTCTCAATAACACCATCCACACAGCCACGCATTCATCTCTAGTATGTGAGCTTCTCTGCCTTGGCCTTTACCCTCAACAGGGAGGATTGAGGAGAACACCACCTTTGCAGTTATTTGCTTCACCCTCTCTCTCAGAGCCATAAAGTCACTCTTGATGTACTCTGATGTATACCTAGCAGTATCATTTGTGCCAACATGGTTGAGCAGCATCAGATAATAGTCAGTAGGCTTGATGAGTCTTGGCAAACTCTGTAACATTTATTTATTTAACAAATTTTATATACCGCTTTTAAATCAAAGTGGTTTACAGAGAATAGTAATAAACAAACTCCAGAGCACACCTCCCGGGACATCAAGCCTCAGTACCCCTCAGAAGAGAGTCACTACCCATCACTGCCCTTCGCTTCCTTGTGGTCACTGATTCTGCAATTTCAGGATGTTTGAGCTCTGGGTTTTCCTGTTCCTAGGATGTTTTCACCTCTTTCACTTTCTGGGCTGCATATGGGTTCTGCAATTTGAGGGATGGTGGAGTCTGAGATGGCGTGTCAATTCTGCAGCCTCTGGTGACCTCTGTCCAGCTCTCTTCTTTCTGTAGCATTCCATCTTCACTCCTGTTGGAGAGCCTAGATGACTCAAGAAGCATCTCATCAATGTTCTTCTCGCTGTACAGATGCTTCTCAGCCTCACCACCTCTTCTCTCAGTTCCTCCACTTGTTTCATTCATTTTTCCCCCTAAACACTCCTCTCCCCTTCCTCTTTCCCTGTGGATAACTCTCTACTCTTCCCCGTCTCCTCAGCTCGCAACCTTGACACTATCTTTGACTCCTCTCTCTCCTTCTCCACACACATCCAACTGATAGATAAAATCTGTCATTTCTTTCTCTACAACATCAACAAAATTTGCCCATTCTTTTCTGAACACACTAACAAGACACTTATCCACTCTTTAGTCACCTCCCGTCTAGACTATTGTAACCTGCTCCTTGCTGGTCTCCCTCTGAGTCATCTCTCTCCCCTTCAATCTGTTCAACATCCTGCTGTGTGACTAATCTTCCAGCCTTGTCATGCTTCTATTACCCCTCTTATCAAGTCTCTTCATTGGCTTCCTACTGTTTCCGCATCCAGTTCAAACTTCTCCTGCTGACCTATAAATGCATTCACTCTGTGGCTCCTCACTACCTTTCCTCTCTTATCTCTTCCTACACCCCTCCTCGGGAACTCCGCTCTTCTGGCAGATTGCTTCTATCTGTGCCCTTCTCTTCTATTGCCAACTCCAGACTACGCTCCTTTCACCTTGCTGCTCCTTATGTCTGGAACAAACTACCTGAGTTTGTACATCAGGCTCCTTCTCTGACCCTTTTCAAATCCAGGCTGAAAAACTTACCTCTTCGCTGCCGCTTTCAGATCTTGACTCACCTGATGTCCTTTGTATTTCCTTACCATTCCCTCATATCCCATGTCAACAACTATTGTGTTGTCTGTCTCTATTAGATTGTAAGTTCTGATGAGCAGGGACCGTCTTTTACATGTATCTGTGCAGCGCTACATAAGCCTTCTAACACTATACAAATGTTCAGTAGTAGTTTCATGAGTGATTCAGCTTGCAGGCATCTTGCACATGGAACAAAACTATATGTCACTTCAATAGAGCAAGAGAACTGTTAAGCTGCAAGTATAGAATATTGCTCCAATATTATCTCTAGAACTGTAATTTAATAAATGTTCCCATCCATTAAATACTTAGTTTGATCAGTATTTTAAAGCAACGGGTCTCAGACTTCTAAGAGCTATGGTCTTCATATGACTTCGACCAAATGCTCCATTTTGCATCAATGACCAATATCGTTGCTAATCTTAATCAGCTTATAACTGGAAAAGGTAAAGGATATGTGCTCGCCAATCTCAGTGCTGCTGCGTTTCACTGCCATGCTGTTTCATCAGGGGTTTGGTTTCTCAAACACATCCTTGATCCATGTATTCAAAACACTTCTCAAAAGTTTCCGTGTCTTCAGCGCTATATAAAGGGAATCACATACTAGTTATGTATTGTTGAAATTAAATAACACTTTCTATATCAGTTATGCAACAGTATATCCAAAAGAGTTTTACCGTAAACTTCACTTCAGATTTCTTCCAACATCAGACCGTTAGTTCTTTCAATGCCGCGCATGCGAACTACCTATGGGGTGGGCCTTATATCAGGTTCTGACATCACGCTATTAAATGTGATGTTCCGGAACTAAACACATAGGTTCCAGTCTATTTGTGTGTTAAGCCCCCCCCGGTCTCACTGACTGTAAAATAAAGATCCATCTTTGTTCTTTTATTATCAATGATTGATCTCTCGATTTACCCTCTGATCCCGTCATAATTCTGTCTATACAGAAACATCTCAGGTCATCAAATCTATGATTTTCTTGGAGACAATGCTCAACTATCGGGGCTGCCAATGTCTTGCACTTCAACTTACTTCGATGTTCAGCAAGTCTAACTTTGAAAGGGCGAGAGGTTTTTCCTATATACAGTAGCCGACAAGGGCATTCTATTGCATATACTACATAAGTTGTATTGCATGTGGAATGATGACGTAACCGGTAACTTCTCCCATGATATTCAAACGATGAAGCTTCATAAGTAACTGCACACATTTGGCAGGACCCGCATCTAAAATGACCCAATGGTTGAATCAGATGACTATCCTCTATGGGTCTTATCTTAGTGGGGCTTAAAACTTCCTTAAAATTGCGATGCTGCTGCCAAACGCAGCGTACTGCTTTATCTTTAAGCGCTGGAATGCTTTGAAGCATGTTCATATGTTTTTTTAAAATCCTTTGAATTTGGTTGTTAAAAGGTGAATGCTTCGTCACTAAATTAATGACGTCCTCTTCAGAATGAGAAGTGTGGGGAATGAGTAAATAATCACAATTGTTAAACAAGGCCCTTTTATACGCCCGTTCAACAATATGTTGGGGATAGCCTCTGTCATAAAATTTTGTTTTTAACAATTTCGCTTGGCACTTGAAATCCTGCAGATTTGAACAGTTCCTCCTATACCGGAGGAACTGCGAGAAGGGAAGCCCATTTTTTAAACGTCTGGGATGAATACTCTCATAATGTAATAATGCATTACGGTCGGTGGATTTATGATGCACGGTGGTAATCCATTCCTTGTTTCATCAGGGGTTTGAGAAACCAAACCCCTGATGAAACAGCATGAAACAACATACCTTTTCCAGTTATAAGCTGATTAAGATTAGCAACGATATTGGTCACTGATGCAAAATGGAGCATCTTGCACATGGAACCCATCCCTTGCCTGAGATCAGTCTCTCCATTTGGACAGAAGAAGAAGCTGTAATAGGGGTAACAGCTTTGGCAACATGATTTTTCCCAGCAGCATCTCAGTTGAACTTTGGTACCCGCTGAAGGAAATGAGAAAGATCTAGCAAAGTCCCTAAGTTTTCCTCAGCTGTCCTTTAAAACAAAAAGCAGCTAGACTCTTTTATTTGAGATCTAACAGCTCTGTTCTACTGTATATCCCTATGTGTAGTCCTGCTTGTTTGCTAAACAGTTATTTGGATATGGAGCTGTTTCTTATCACTTTAAGCTACTAAATTCTGGTATGTGTGTGTCTGAGATGTACATATAGTCTAGTGTGCTCCCTTTGTAAAATGACCTAATCCAAGATCCTTCAAATATATAAAATTGTTTATTTATAGCAGATATCCAAATGTGAAACTATTTACTTCTAGCTTTTTCCTTCCAACCAATAACAAAAATCTGTTCTCTTTGACAGCAAGCTAATTGGTGGGTTGCCCTATATAGCAAGATTACACACATGGGGTGGGAGGGAGCTGGGGTGGGAAGGAAGGGATCTAATATCTGGGGAGTAGTGACTTTAAAGAGTGTGCCTCGCTCTTCAAACCTGAAGGTTAGAGAAGAGAAAAAAATAGCAGTAGAAAAAATCCCCTTCTGCAATACAGCTACAAAAATAAATCAGTTGGCAGAACAGCAGAAAAAAAAATATTCATTAAAAATAAAAATAACCCCCTTTAAAAACTCAGGCAGAGAAGTTATATCTAGAGCCACAGATTTACCTGACTTGCAGTGGAGACCCTCTAGGACTGTGCATGTGTAAATGGGAATTTCAAAATATCTCTATTTATATATCTGGAAGCCCCAGAATGCACAGATACAAAGGGAATATGGTGTGAGTAGACCAAACAATCAAGGGCTATCTTTTGTCCCTTGGAAGCACATATTTTCTGCAATGAACTTAGTCTGGAATCTTGGGAAAATAAACATGAATGTGGAGACTGAAAGCTCTCTTGACCATCAAATTTAATTTCTGCACGTCCTGCAGAGGGTTTGGTGACAAATCTTTTAGAAAAAGCATATTATTCACTGGATCCATCTTCACAAGATCCATTCCTCTAAAAAATACCAGATGACATAAGGCTATTTATTAATTTATATACATTTAGGCCCAACCTGCATTTGGGTCAAATACCTTTTGGAAAGGAAGAACTAGTGGTCACCAAACAAGAAAATGATGGGAGTCATTATCTCTGGGACCACAAACTGAGAACTGTGTTCAGTTCTGAAGATCACCTGTGCAAAAAAACATTAACAAGGTGTAAAGGCAATTCAAAGGAGGGTCTTCAAAATGGTGGCCTTCAAAAAGGAGGAGTGGCATAGTGGTTGGGGCAAGTTACCTCAGGCCGGAAGATCGGGGGTTCAAATCCCACTAGAGGACAGCAACCTTGGGCCGGAAGGACTGTGGTTTCTAGTCCCACAGGTGCTCCTTGTGGTCTTGGACAAGTCACTTAACCCTCCATTGCCCATGTTCCCTGTAAAATAGTTGTCTCCAAGTTATAATGCCCTGTTCAATGTAATTTCAGTTTGTTCAATGTAAACTGCCTTGATATCATAAAAGGCAGTATATAAGAAATGTTAAATAAATTCTGTAAACAATACACAGCAAATGAAGGAGCTAAAGATGTACTATCAAGAAAGAAAAGGGAAGGGGTAAAAATGCAAACATTCAAATACCTGGCAGGGTATAATAAGAAACCAAGAATTAGGCTAAGGAGGGAAATGAGAAGGGAGAAATTACTGAGGGGGGAAAGCAAAAAGATAGATGAGTCCCCATAGCAGGACTCTGGAAATGCATTCCATAAGGTTGGGATGTAGCGCATAAATGCGCTATTGGATGTGGTTTGGTTGCTCTTTATATTTATGGCTGGTATTATGAATGTGTTTAGGGAATTTGTCTTTCTGGTTCTGTTGCTGGGGTTTTCTTGCAGTAATGATTGTAGGTCTATTGATACAAGAGGCCACGGGCGGCTTTCAATATTGTGAGGAAGACTTTGTATTTTATATGTTGAGTGATGGGCAGCCGGTGTAGCTGCTTGAATATTGGGGTTATGTGGTCAGATTTGGTGGATATGGGCAGCCGTATTTTGGACCAATTGTAGTGGGTGGAGGGCAGATTTGGATAGGCCCTGGAACAGGAAGTTACAATAGTCAAAGTGAGGGAATATTATTGCCTGAAATACTGCCCGGAAATCTTGTGGGTCCAGTAGTGGTCATAGATGGTGTACTGTCTTTATTTTGTGGTATATCCTGTTTGTAATGTTACTAATGTGAGGGAGGAAGGTCAGCTGCTGGTCTAAGGTCATGCCTAAGCAGGGGCGGTTCTTCCATTAGACCACCTGAGGCGACAACCTGATGGCACTCTGGCTCTGTTTTAATTTTAGATTTTGCAGCCTCTGATTTTCCATGCAAAATCTAAAATTAAAACAGAACCAGAGTGCCGTCACCGGACATATCAGCCTGATCGCTTGCAGGAACCCTGCAAGCGATCAGGCTGATTCGTGCGGCCGTGCGGCGGCAGCACTCCGGGTGTTTTTATTTTAGATTTTGCTGCCTCTGGCCTGCCTCTGCCTTCCTGCTGCTTTTTTTTTCATGCTGCAAGCATTTTTGAGGAAAATAAAAGAAATATCACCACACCGGGAAGATGTATTACAACTATTTGATAAACTGAAGAGTAGCAAATCACCTGGACCAGATGGTATACATCCAAGGGTGTTGGAAGAACTGAAATATGAGATTGCAGACCTGCTATTAGTAATCTGTGAACTATCATTAAAATCATCTGTTATACCTGAAGATTGGAGGATCACCAATGTAACGCCAATTTTTTTAAAGGGTTCCAGGGGTGATCCGGGAAACTACAGACCGGTGAGCCTGACGTCAGTACCAAGAAAAATGGTAGAAACCATCATAAAGAACAAAATTACTCAGCATGTAGATAGTTATGGCTTAATGGGAGAAAGCCAACATGGTTTTAGACAAGGAAGATCTCATCTTACTAATCTGTTATGTTTTTTTGAAGGTGTGAAAAAACAGGTAGACAAAAGGTGAGTCGGTTGATATAGTGTATCTGGACTTTCAGAAAGCTTTTGACAAGGTTCCTCAGAGACTTTTGGCAAAACTAAAAAGTCATGAAATAGGAGGCAGTATACTATTGTGGATCAGGAACTGGTTAAAAGATAGAAAGCAGAGGGTAGGGCTAAATGGCCATTTTTCCCAATGGAAAAAGGTGAATAGTGGAGCACCCCAGGGATCTGTGGTGGGTCCGCTGCTTTTTGACATATTCATAAATGACCTGGAAAAGGGAATAACGAGTGAGGTCATCAAATATGCAGATGAGACAAAACTATTTAAAGTTGTTAAAACCCAAGAGGATTGTGGAAAATTGCAAGAGGATCTTGATAAATTGGAAGACTGGGCATCCAAATGGCAGATGAAATTTAATGTGGACAAGTGCAAAGTTATGCACCTAGGAAAGAACAACCCAAACTATGGTTACACGATGCAAGGTTCTTCATTAGGAACCACCACCCAGGAAAGAGATTTAGGCATCATCGTGGATAACATGTTAAAACCCTCTGCCCAGTGTGTGGCAGTGGCCAAGAGAGCAAATAGAATGCTAGGTATCATAAGAAAAGGAATGGAGAATAAAACAAAGGATATTATAATGCCTCTGTATCATTCCATGGTGTGACCGCACCTTGAATATTGTGTGCAATTCTGGTCGCCGTATCTTATAAAGGATATAGCATTATTAGAAAATGTACAGAGAAGAGCCACCAAAATGGTAAAGGGGATGGAAGGATACTCCTATGAAGAGAGGGTCTAAAGGTTAGGGCTCTTCAACCTGGAAAAGAGATGGCCGAGGGGAGATATGATAGAGGTCTATAAATTAATGAATGGAGTGGAATGGGTAAACTTAGATCGATTGTTTCGTTATCAGAATACAGAAAGACTAGGGGACATGCAATGAAGCTACAGGGTGACCTATTTAAGACTAATAAGAGAGAATATTTTTTCACTCAACGTGTAATCAAGCTCTGGAATTTGTTACCGGAGGATATAGTAAGACCTGTTAGTGTAGCTGGGTTTAAAAAAAGGTTTGGACAAATTCCTGGAGGAAAGGTCCATAAACCATTATTAAAAGGGACCCGGGATATCACTGCTTGACCCAATACAAGCATTGAGGAACCTGTGTCTTTTGGGGAAACTGTTAGGTACTTATGACCTAGACTGGCTACTGTTGGAAACAGGATACTGGGCATGATGGACCTTAGTCTCACCCAGTAAGGCATATCTTATGTTCTTATGAGAGACAGGGGACAAATGCTGGACAAAGGAGGAGACGGGGTCAAATGCTAGGCAACAGGGAAGCAGGGCAGGAAGACAAATGCTGGACAACGGGGGAGGGGGCAGGAAGACATGCTGGAGGAGGGAAGCAGGGAGACAAATGTTGGATGGGGGGGGGGGGGAAGTAGGGAGACATGCTGGACAATGCAGGAGGGGGGGGGGACAAATCTTGTGGCCAGAGAGAGAGAGAGAGAGAGAGAGAGAGAGAGAGAGAGAAATAAATGGAAGAAAGGTGGAAAAAAATCAATATCCAAGATGGAAGGAAGTGAAGAAAACCAAAAGGAGAGACAAGAAATGGCAGATGGAGTCGACACCATAGAAAGAGAGTTAAGAGAAGACAGAAGAAAGCAGAAGCTTCAGATCGGGACTAGCATGATCAGAGTATAAAATGGTCAGACAACAAAAGTAGAAAAAATAATGTTATTTTCAAATGAGTGATTGGACTTTTTGCACTAGTTTCATATTTTACACAGTACAGGGAAATGAGTCTTATTTCTCTGGTATTGCATTGCATGGAGAGTCCGTCTTCTTGGGCTTTCAGTTTAATTTTTGTGTACATATTTTTATTTTCACTTTAGGTTATCCTCACTTATTCTGTACTTGGCAAGAGTCTGTGTTCTGAGTGTGTGATTGAGGCCAGGAGTTCTGTTAACATGGAGTTTGTACAAAGAGACCTGTACTGTAGTAATTTGACTTGTTTAGCTTTTCAATCAGTGTATGGATGTTCTAGGACCCGCTACAGTATTTATAGTGCTACTTTTATCTGGGTAGGCCCCTTGTTATATGAGTTTTGGAAGTTTATGCTGGTATGATATGGTTGATTTGGCCTTGTAGATCATCTGTGACTTTTGTATTAGTTCACAATATGCCTGGTACTGGAGAATGTTTGTTAGTGAGATGACCAGAATCAGATTTTTTTTTAATTAAATATTGAGTTTTGTGAGTGGATGTTCTAGTTCTGCTCTGCACCCATTGTTGAGGGGGGGGGGGGTTCTGTGAATGCAAAATATATGTTCAAAAAGAAAAAGCAAGAGCCATAACACAAAATAAAAATGAGTTATTTAATTTGGTTCTCGCTCTCTTTTAGTTCTGTGGTGTGCGAACATCTTTTTATTTCATCCACATTATCTAATTAACTTTTTGATTTGGTTCAGTCCCTGACTGCAGTTTTGAGAAAGTCTCCGCCCCCCCGGCTTGGTGGGGGGAGGGGGGCTGGCGCCATCTCATCCCTCGCCTCAGCCAGCAGATTGCCTTGAGCCGCCCCTACACCTAAGTAACGCACTTCGGGCTTTACCGCTATGTTTGCTCCTGCAAGAGGTATTGAGGTGGGTGGAGTAAAGTTGGTATCTTTAATGTAGAGAGCTTCTATCTTATTGAAGTTTATATTTGGATTATGTTTATTTATTTAATTTATTTATTTAACAATTATTTCTATACCGCTCTTTCCCAAGTATCAAGTGCGGTTTACAATGAACAGTAAATTATATGGTATGTGAAATAGCATACCTAGTCGTTTTACATAGAACAGGTGGAACTATTTACAAGTAACAATATAAAATTTGGACAGTAAACTGTTAGAACATATTTACATTGTAGATACTTACAAGTTATACCATAGATCAATTGTGATGCATAAATTATTCTAAATGTGGCAGATAATATAATTAAATTGGGAGAGTCGTCATCTGTATATTTGAGTGGTGTGGTTAAGTTATTATTTGTTATGTGTTTTGAAGTGTTGTAGTATGGTTGTTAACCTGTGTCTCTTTGTGTAATCTGATTAGATAGCGTGTTGTAGTGTAAAGAGAATAAATGGGTTTTCAATTTCTTTCTAAATTCCTTTATGTCAGACAGTAGGCGAATGTTGTCAGGTAGATTATTCCAAAGGATAGGTGCTGAATGTGAGAAGGCTCTCTTGTTGCTTTGTTTTCTAGCTTTTGTGTAATCTTTTGGTACTGCTATAGTGTTTGTGTTTCTGCTCCTTTGTGATCGTTTATCTGTTTCTACCTTGATGAATGAATTGAGTACAGATGGTGCTAAGTTATTTATTAGTTTAAATGTTGTTAGAAGAATCTTGTATTTTATTCTGCTGTAAATAGGTAGCCAATGAAGTTCAGCTAGGATCGGTGTGATATGTTCTATTGGGCTGATATTCATTATTATCCTTGCAGCTATGTTCTGAGTTAGCTGTAACTTTTTAATATTTTGCTTTGTGATGCCATTAAGGATTATATTTGCGAAATCGAAGTGTGGGGTTATGATAGCTTGAATTATGTTTGTGAAGTCTTGTAAGTGAATCAATGGTCTTAATTGTCTCAATGTCTTGAGTTTGTAATGTATGTTTTTTGTTAGGTATTTTATGTGTGAATCCATGTTGAGTTTATTGTCAAGTATCACCCCTAGGTATTTTATTTCTTTTTTTATGTTGATCTCATGGTTATCTAGGGTAATGGTGCTTGGGGGTGTGTATGTTTGATTTTTAGTAATATATAGTACTTCAGTTTTTGAGAAATTGATGTGTAGGTTCTGATCCTTGAGCCATATTGTTAGTTCTTTAAAACATTCTGTTATTTGTTGTAGTGGAGGGTGCGGGATTTTAAATGGGAGGTAGAACATTATATCATCGGCGTAAATATGGTAGTAGACGCCATGACGTTTGAAAATGTTGCTGACAGGTTGTAGGTAAATGTTAAATAGTAGTGCTGATAGTGCAGATCCTTGGGGAAGGCCTTGTGTTTGATTAAAGGTGTTAGATGTTTGGTTGAGAATTCTCACTGTTTGGGTTCTGTTTGATAGGTAGGATTTGAACCAGTTATAAACAGTAGATGTTATTCCAATTTGTTGAAGTCTGTTTAACATTGTTCTGTGACTGACGCTGTCAAATGCTGCCGAGATGTCGAGGAATACTAGGATGAAGGCTTGTTTAGTGTCATCAATTCCTCTTAATAAAGTATCATAAAAGGAGTGTTAGTAATGTTTCAACCCCATGAAAAGGTCGGAAGCCATATTGATGTTCGTCAAGGAGGTTCAGTGTATCGATGTATTCTTGTAGTTGGATTTGAACTATTTTTTCAATAAGTTTGGCCATGAAAGGAATACTTGATATGGGTCTGTATGATTTTGGGGATAATTTGTCTAGTGTGTTATTCTTAAGTATTGGTCGTATTTGAACATGTTTGAGAGATGGCGGTAAATAGCCTTTTTCAAGTGATAGGTTGACCAGAGGGAGGATGAAAGAAGAGAGTATTGAGAATGTCTTTTTTATCCAATCCACTGGGCATGGATCTAGATATGATGTAGTAGTATTGATTTTAGATATAGTAGTTTTGAGAGTGGTCTTTGAAATTGGATTGAAGTTGGACCAGTTATCAAGGGTAGTGTGCTTCATTTCAGTGTGTGTTATTGGGGGGGTCATTTGCTTTATGTATCGATAACCACTGTATGACAGAGTTAAAACATCTTACCAGGGAAGTGCATACTGGTTTTACTGTGGATAATGGAAGATAAAGCATTATGTCATTGGCGTAGATGTGATACAGTATATCATGTGGTTGAATGACTGTGTAGAGTGGCTGTAGAAATATATTGAACCGGAGTGAGGAGAGGGTGGATCCTTGTGAGACTCTGTTGTTGAGTGTATGGCATTAACATCTGTGTTCCTATTTTGATTTGTAGATGATGTTCTGTTAAGTAAAATTTAAAATATTTTAATGCTGTGCCACCCAGTCCTCAAGATTGTAACTGGGAGAGTATCATGTTGTGAGGAACTGAATCAAAAGCTGCTCTGATATCTAGAAATATCACGATAAAGCCTTGGTGTGTTTTTTTTTTTTTTATGCCTCTTACAGGTGGGCTGTTAATAGTGTTTCAACGCCATGGTTGGGACGAAAACCGTACTGATGCAGGTCCAAGAGAGCATGTGTGCTAATATGGTCCTGGAGTTGGTAATCATCTTCTCGATTACCTTTGCAAGGAAAGGCAAACTAGCGATGGGTCTGTATGAGCTACGTTGCTTTGAGTCTGTCCCAGTCTCCTTTATCGGACAAATGGATGCGCTTTTAAGTTCGGTGGGCATATAGCCTTGAGCGAGCAAGAGCTGGGTGATCTTGAGTATGGTTGGGATTAGTTCTCTTTGGGCCATCTTGATCCAGCTCACGCACATAGGTCAAGTGAGGATGTGGTGGTGTTTATGTTATTGATAATGTTTTCTAGGTATTGAGGAGAGACAGTTGTGAAGGAATGCCAGGTTATTGTCATAGCAAATACATTGAACTGATGGTATTATTTATGATGTACCTTTTGTTGTTTGGAGGAAGAGGGGGATGTATGGTGGAACTAACAATCGCCAAAATGAGTTGTGAATGGCAGATAAAGCGGGGGAAAGAATGTGGATAAGGGAGAGTGCTTGAATGGGAAAATGTGGAGGATGAATGAGCGGCTAGATGAATGGAAGGGAACATGAGTTGACGATGATCCTTAACGGAATGGATGGAAGGTTTTATGAATGGAGAGGGAGGGGACATAAGGGAAGAGGGGGGGGGAAGGAGGGTTGACAGGGTGGAATTATAGTTGATGGGCCGATATGGACAAGGGGCTGGGTGAGTCATTCCTTGAAGCTGGAGATATCTGGGATAGCGATGGGTAGAGGGGAAGACCTGTTGGGAGAGGTGGGGGAGAAGAGGTACAGATCATGTCCCTAAATGTGAAGGGCTTAACATCCTGGCAAAATAGAAGAAGCTTGGTGAGGAAGGAGGGTGGAATAAAGCAGACATATTGCTAATCAGGAGGGGATGCTGAGAACGAAAGACTACCCCTTGGTATACCTAGCAGGGAACAGAGGGAAGGCCTAGCAGGGAACAGAGGGAAGGCAAGAAAGGGGGGAGGGTATATTGTTTTCTAGATACTTAAAGTTAGAGGACTAAAACATTCAGAGAGACAAGGAGGGGCGATGGATATGATGGGATGGGAAGGTAAGATCAATGCAAGATCTGTGGCGATATTGTGTGTACACGTGCCAAATGAAGGGCAAGGGCAGTTTTATGAAAAGCTGCGCAGCAAGGAAATGGTGAAGCTGAAGCCCCTGTTATACTTGAGGGTGACTTTAATTTAATGTTGAATCCCAGACTGGATAACATGGGGGGGGGTGGGGGGGAGGGTCGGCCAGGGGATTCACAGGAGTAAATTGAAGAGATTGATGACTTCTTTGGGGTGGTAGAAGCTTGGCGTCAGAAAAGGGGTAAAAAACGGGATATACGTACTACTCTCCAGTTCATCATACGCATAGTCTTATTGATATGATCTTAATAGATGGGACTTTCTTTCCCCATGTGCAGGAAGTCAAGGTTGGTCATAGAATGGTCAGACCATGCCCCAGTAGTGATTATAGTGGATTAGAGACTGAAGGAAGAAGGCCTCCAATTCTGGAGATTAAATGAATCTCTCCTGGAAGACAGAGAGGCAGTAGGAAGGTTGAGAAAAGCCATTGTGGATTTTTTTTTTTTTTTTAAAGAAAATTGCACCCCAGAGATGGGGTTAGAGGTGGTATGGGATAGTTATAAGGCCTATATGTAGGAGAACTTAATAGGCTCGGGGCGAGGAAAAAAAAAATAAGAGAGAAAAGGTGGCGGAACAGTTGAGAGCAGAACCGGTATACTGGTCCAACAGACTCAAAAGGAGAGGCGGGACAGAGACTGCTAAGAGAACTGGAAAGGATCAGACAGGCCCAGAGAGAACTATATATGGTGGAGTGGGCCTTCTGGATAGAGGAATTGCAGCAGCATAATTATGAACATAAGAACAAGTTGGGAAGGTGGCTGGCCCGCAAAATGCACGCAATGACGGTTCAGCAGAGTATTTTGAAGATTCGCAATAGGCAAGGACAGCTAGAGTGTTCTCCACTTCCAAGATACGACAGGCATTTGTAGATGATATCTACCAAAAGCTATACTCTTCAGAAATAGTAGGCGGGGAGGAGGAAGGGAAGAAATTCCTTCAAGACCTCCCACTGGAGAAACTGCAAGAGGAAGATAGGGCAGAGTTAGAGAAAGATATTACGGTGGAGAAGCTAGAACAGTTACATGGGTGCTGAAAGAGGGGAAAAGCCCCAGGTTTGAATGGCTTAATGGCACGCTTTTCTAAAATCTTCGGGGGAGAGATCGCAGAGATTCTACTGGAGATGTTCAATGCAGTGGTTAAGGGAGGGAAGCTGCCAGAGTCAATGGCAGTGGTGGGTATTACTGTGCTGCCAACGCCTGGCAAGGATGTCAGTCTATGTGGCTCATACCGCCCAGTCTCCTGAATTAATCTAGATGCTAAGATTCTGGCAAAAATTTTAGCGGGCAAGATATAGTGCTACCTTCCTCAGTTAGTAGGGGCAGATCAAACTGGTTTTATACCCGGCAGACACGTGAGAGACAACGTGTGTAAACTCCTTAACATCATTTGTCAGGTTAAGAACAGGAACGAACCCACTGTCTTCATGTTGGTTGATGCTGAAAAAGCATTGACAGAGTGGAGTGGGGTTTCATGTTCGAAATGTTGCGCAGGATGGGGATAGGGGACACTTTTCTGACCTGGATAAAAGCAATGCATCAATGTTGGATAAGGGTCAATGGCAAATACTTTGAGGAATTTGCATTAGGCAGGGGAACAAGGCAGGGATGCCCTCTGTCCCCCCTGCTGTTTTCCCTGGTCATACAGCTCCGGGCTGAGAGAGATACAAGGGGTGTGGAGATTGGGGGAAAAGAATACAAAATGGCTTTGTATGCAGATAATATATATCATCAAAAAGCCACTTGTAACCCTGCCTAACTTGATGAACTTGATAGAGAAGTACAGTGATGTCTCTGGGTACAAGATCAACCTGTCAAAAGCTGAACTTCTGAAGATAGTATTAGATAAACAGTTGGAGGACAGACTGAAAGTTGCTTTTCCATTTGAAAGGGGGAGAATCTCAATCCAGTATTTGCGGGTATGGGTGGGCAAATTCTATTAGTCTAAAAAATAAGATGGGAGAGTTAGAATATATAGTACTCAATGAAAGGTTAGATATAATTGGCATCTCAGAGATCTGGTGAAAAGAGGATAACCAATGGTAGAATGGAACACTGTGATACTAGGCTACAAATTATATCACAATGATAGAGTAGATCACATTGGTGGAGGGATTGCACTCTATGTCAAGTGTCTCGAAAACAATATGCCTACCCCTCCCTTTCTCACTACTTCTGTTATTGTTAATTGCCATAGAGTCGGTGTCGACTCATGGCGACCCTCTGGATAGTTGTCCTAAATTGTGTTCAGTCTTCTTTTGTTGTGACTATTCATTGGGTTTTCATAGAAAAATACAGAAGGAGATTGCCGGGCCTTTCCTCCACGCAGTTTAAGTTTAGTGTTGTTGCCATTGTCACAGAAATGTGATCCTCTACCGTCAACACTGTCCCATTCTGCTGCTGCCCAGATGGGTGGTTTGTCTTGGTCTGGCACCTCAGCTGAGACCTGTCCATCTTGGGAGACCCTGCCAGTAGTTAAACTACAGATAGCTTAGCCCCCAGCATCACTGATGCACACAAACCCTCACAGCACGACAAGCTGCAAACCAAGTGGGGGCACTTTACTTCTATTACCAGCTAAATACGAGGGCCGTTTTTTTTTCAACCTCCGATCGCTCCGTGCAGACGCTACGCGGGCAGCAGAAAGCGGGCATGCGCTGTAGGCGACTGCGCAGCTCTTGCACTACACACTCCGCCATTGTTGACATTCAGGCGTCAGTCGGCGTTGTGCTACAGCCACGTAAACATGTCCACCATGATTGATGCTCCCTCCAAGTGTGAATTGCAAAGTGTGATTCGTTTTCTACAGGCTGAAGGCCATAGTGCTGCAGAAATCCATCGGAGAATGAGTCGTGTGTATGGGGAAAACTTCATGAGTGATGGTGTTGGGCCAAGGACGCAAATCTGTCATTTCAGATGACCTGGTGCAACGAGTTGACAGAATGGTTAAAGAAAACCGCAGATTCACCATTACTGCTTTGTCTACGGAATTTCCAGAGGTTTCAAGGTCTGTTTTGTACTCTATTGTTACTGAACGGTTAGGCTACAAAAAAACTTTGTGCACGTTGGGTCCCAAAAATGTTGACGGACGGCCACAAAAGCGCTTTCAAACCAATGAGGACCTTCAAACCAACGTCAAGGACTACTTGAATTCATTGGCGGCAACTTTCTTTGCAGAGGGTATTGAAAAGCTTGTCCACAGATATGACAAATGTCTCAATCTCTTCGGTGATTATGTCGAAAAGTAACCGTAAGTGTACCAATCTTTTGGTAATAAAATTATTGTTTTATATGAACTTGTCTTTTATTTATAGCCTATCGGAGGTTGAAAAAAAAACGGCCCTCGTATATATATGGAAATTCTTTAGTTCTCAGCATACCCTCTTGATTAGACTTCAGATGGGTTTCTTATATAAGTATTATGTCTGCGTTCTTCCCCCCCCCTCCCTTTGGAAACTGCGCCGCTTCTGCCAGGACGATAAAGCCTTTCACATTTAGGGATATAATCTGTACCTTTTGACCCCGCCCCTCTCCATTCCGATTACCTCTATTCTCCCCCTTTTTTCAACCTCCCCTTCCCTCCCCTCCCCTCCTCCCCCCCTATTCTTATCGCCCTCCCAGAGATCACTACCCTCAAGGAACGACTCACCCGGTCCAATGTCTCACCCCCCCTTTTTTCCCCTATGTCCATCCTTCCTTCCCCCTCCCTTTTATACCCACTTTACCTTCCAGTTTTATCCTTCATACGTGCATTTCTTCATTCACCCCATCTTCTGCATTCTTCCTCTATCAGCCATCCATTCCTTCATTCACACTACATTTCCCTTACCCCATAACTCCATTCACCTTCCCCTCCATTGGCTTTAAAATATATCTCACTCTTCTCTGCTTTTGTGGGAAGTCCCTCCCTCCACAGACAAAAGCACCACCTTTTTCAAATAAAGTTTCCAACAAAACAAAAATAAGGTCCCAATCATCCTCCATTCTCCATGACACTCATGTCCCCTTCCATTTTTTTTTGGCATTCTGCAACTTCCCACTTGTTCCGCAGATCTCTCCAGTTCCTGGACCCTCTCGGGTTGCTGGTATTTCCTGGCAGGTTCTTACATTCCAACTCAGTCACTGCTGCTCTTAAATCCTCTTTCGTCACTGCACGCTTGGTAATGCCGTTCTTTGTAAATGCAAGGCCATGTGGATAGAGCCATATGTAGAGCACATTCTCTTGTCTCAGAACCATAGTATATCTATTCCATGCTCTCCTACTTGCCAGGGTCGCCGATGCTAGGTCCGCAAATACTGCTATGGTATGACCGTTCCATGCGAATTTTCCTGCTTTCCTCATTTGGACTGCTATTCACTCTTTGATGCTGTAATCGTGTAGGCAGACCACTATGTTCCTAGGCAATTGGTTTCTTAACAGACCTAATGTCCTGTATGCCCGATCTATTTTTATATTGTCCACCTCTTTCCCTTCTGGCTCTTCTCTCAGCAGCTGCCCAAATATTTAGCAATCTTTTCACAGTCCAAAACTTCTTTTTCCTCTAGGACTTCTTTTATTCATAGATTTTGCCTGCGGGCGTGGTTCTCCAAATCTTCCAACTTTAGCGCAATATCACTTTTCTCCATCTGTAATTTGAGCAACTCAGTTCTCAACTCATCCACAGCCACAGAGGTCTCTTCCACCTTGCCGTCCAGCTCCTCCACATGCCACCTCCTCCTTTATCCCGACAATGTCTCTCCTCACCTCTGCAAACCACCACTGCATCTCTTTTTTTCCTGAACTGCCCAAGCATTTCGGCTTCTCTCATTCCCTCTATACGAGTCTGTTTCACCTTGGTTGCTCTGCTGTTCCCTGGGGTCTGCCATCTTTTCAACCTCTGTTTCTGGCCTCTTATTTTTTTGATAAATATACTCTTTTAAATCTGCAGGTTTTCTTCTCATCGTGGCCATGGTCGCGATCTGGACACCTTCCGCCACACTTTTCCGTGTTTGTTGGCTTTGCCATCAGGGTTATCTCCAGGAACAAGCAGGAATGAGTCTTCACATATGGGTACGTCGGTACCGACGGAGCCTGCGCGGGAACGCTCCGAAGCGTCCAATCAGAAAGCTTTTGGGAGCATCCCACAGCGCCTGCATGCTGCCTTCCCGCCTTTCCAACTGTCTCTCCTCGGTTGTTCTTTTTCCGCGGAGCCAGCAGGTCGTGTTCCTGTCACCGCAAAAGAAAAAATAAGGAAATTCTTCATTTCTTTTCTGTCGCGTCTGCCTTCCTCGACGCTATACCGGTACTGCCGGTTGTTATTCTTTTCCTTAAAAAAACAAACAAAAAAAACCCCCTTTCTATTCATTTTTCTTCAGGTGTACTTCAGTTTTGGGCCTTAGGCCCAAAACCTTTTTCCTTAAATATGGAAAAGCCTGCCTCAGGATTTAAGAAGTGCACAAAATGTGGCGGTACTATCTCCGTCACCGACACCCATGACTGGTGTCTAAAGTGTTTAGGCCCTGACCATTCCATTACAGATTGTGTGTCCTGTTCCATGATGTCTAAGAGAGGTCGACAGAACCGAGCTGCCAAGCTCAGTACCCCGTTTCCCTCTGATGCGGCTTCGGTGGCATCGACGTCTTCCAGGGCTTCTTCTTCCTCACATGGATCTCGGGTAACTAAACATAAATCCAGCCAGTCCTCGAAGGGCAAATCTCCTTCTAAGCATCGAGATGTCTCCGGCCTTGCCCTCGAGGATTCTGCACCGGCAAAATTACCCCGGCGGGAGGCTTCGGCCTCTAAAAGCATCATCATCAGGGTTCCAGGATGATCTCGATGGCGTGGCCTCGACAGATCTCCTGGTGCCATGCTCTGGAGTACCGGTGGCTTCCATCGGTATCAACTTCCAGGCATTGGCAGCGTCGATGGATTCAGTCCATCGAACGCAGTCTGGCGGCTTTCCTTGTGGCATCGACGCCCATGGTACCGCAACAGACTACTCCACCGGTACCAGCTCTGGCATCGCCATTGGCACCGATCCCGGTACCGGTGGCAGCGACATCGGCATCGGTGTCCACCATGCCGGTACTCTGCCCTCTGCAGCCCTCCGGTACCGATACCCCGGTACCGGTGATTCCCGATACCGATCCCAATCGGTACGGGTATCGGGCTTTGCAAGAGCATCCGGACAGACGATACTTCGATTCCTCTGAGGACTCTGAGGATTCTGAAGAGTCTGTCGATGCAGGGATGCTTCTTCCACAGGAGGAGTCCTCGCCTAAACGAAGGATGTCTCCTCCAGAGGACTTGTCTTTTCAAGACTTTATCAGAGAGGTGGCTAAGGGCCTCTCTGTTACAGTGGCCCCTGAGTCAGAACCTAGAGCCAAGGAGTTAGATATTTTGCAATATCCTAAAACTCCTAAGGAGGCAGCTACCTTACCTATTCATGAGATTCTGTATGATCTCATGTTAAGGATGTGGGAAGCACCTCTAACTACCTCTCCTCATTCTCGCAGGTTGGACACCATGTATCGGGTCCCTCCTTGTCCTGGTTTCCATAAAACTCAGCTTCCTCACCACTCTATTGTGGTTGAGTCTGCAATGAGAAAGATTAGAAGTGCCAAGAGACATGCCTCTAATCCTCCAGGACGTGAATGTAGAACCTTGGATGCTTTTGGACGTAGAGTATTCCAAGCTTCCATGCTTGCTGCGAGAATTAAATTCCTATAGTCTCTACATGGGAATGTTCTTGAAGGAAGTCACTGACCATTTGCAGACTTTAAGTCCTTTTATGTCTGACAATAAAAGGCAAGAATTTCTTACTGGGCTCAAAAATGCCCAGGATATCTCCAAATTCTCCAACCGTGCAGCTTTCGACTCCTTTGAATGCGTAAGCAGAGCCTCAGCTATAGCTATAGGTGCACGTAGGACTGCTTGGCTTCAAGCATCTGATTTGGAGATCTGGGTCCAAGGTGAATTGGGAAATATCCCTTGTATAGGTGAGAATCTGTTTGGTAAAGATTGGCAAGCAAAAGCCAATCAGATGGATGCTGAAAATTCTGCGTTGGATAGACTATCCAAATCTACAGCTGCTCCTGCTAAGAAAGGTTGTTCAAGAAAACACCTTTTTCTAAAAAGGGAAGGTCCTATCCTGCTTATAGTCAGAGAGCATCTTCTGCAGCTCAGTTCCCTTCTAAACGTCAGCAATCCTCCAAACAGACCAAGGCAAAGGCTGCGAGGCCTGCTCCAGCCCAGCAATCTCAGGGCCTTTGACTTTCTGCTAGAGAACTTAGCCTTCCTGGCTCTAGAAGGCCCAGAGCCCTCCACCATTCCAGGAAGGTTATGTCACTTTGCTCCCAGATGGGGACAAATCACAGCAGAGCATTGGACACTCTCCATCATAAGAGAGGGGTACAAACTTCATTTTTACAGCTTGCCCCCTCTCACAAGAGTGCACCAGTTCAATTCTCCAACCTCCCTCCTCAACCTGTTAGAGCAGGAGGTTGCCATTCTTCTAGCCCAGGGGGCAATAGAGGAGGTGCCTTCTCAACAGGGCACAGGGTTCTACTCCCTCTATTTTCTTATCCCAAAGAAAACAGGGGGATTCAGACCCATTTTAGATCTCAGAGCGTTGAACAGATTCCTAGTCAAAGAAAAATTCAAGATGGTTTCTCTAGGAACTCTGCTGCCATACCTTCAGAATCAGGATTGGCTTTGTTCTCTAGATCTCAAGGATGCGTACACCCATGTTCTCATCCATCCAACCCACAGAAGGTTCCTTAGATTCCTTTTCCAGGAGAAGCACTATCAATACAGAGTGCTCCCCTTTGGCCTGACCTCTGCACCAAGGGTGTTCACGAAATGCATGGCAGTGGTTGCTGCTTTTCTACGCACCCTGGGAATATTTGTCTTCCCTTATCTGGATGACTGGCTCATTCAAGCTCCCACTCAGAGGCCAAGACTGCTCTATCCTGCACAATGCGTATCCTTCAATATTTAGGGCTGGTAATAAACATCCCAAAATCCAATTTGAACCCTACTCAGTCCCTGGAGTTCATAGGGGCGGTGCTGGATACCACAAAGGCAAGGGCCTATCTTCACCAGGCCCGTTGCCTTCGCTTGATACAGTTAGCTTCTCAAGCAGAGTCAAAACCCCTTCTAACTGCTCGAGAAATGTTACAGTTGCTAGGCCACATTGCATCCACCGTCCATGTGGTACCATACGCTCGCCTTCACATGAGAGCAGCTCAGTGGACTTTATCCACCCAATGGACCTAGGCATTAGGCTGCCTGTCAGACAAAATAGCAAACACAAGCCACCTCATTTTGTCCCTCCAGTGGTGGAAGTACCCTCAAATCCTGTTGCTGGGGTCTCCCTTTCAACAGCCTCTACCCCAGGCAACTCTTACAACAGATGCTTCTCCAATGGGCTGGGGAGCTCATCTTCAGGACCTCTCCACCCAGGGTATCTGGTCCCCACAGGAGACTTGTCTACACATCAATCTCTTGGAACTCAGAGCAATCTTCCTTGCTCTGCGAGTTTTCCACACCCTGCTCAGCCACCAGACAGTCCTTATCCACACGGACAATCAGGTAGCATGTTCTATATAAACAAGCAGGGAGGAACTGGCTCTCTGTCACTTTGCAACGAAGCTCTGCGACTGTGGGCCCTCGCCAGAGAGCATCACATTCATCTTCTGGCAGTCTATCTTCCAGGGGTTCAAAACTCTTGGCCAGACAGACTCAGTCGAGTTCTGCTTCCACACGAATGGTCCCTACATATGGACCAGGTATCCAAGATTTTTCAAATTTGGGGAACCCCGGACATAGACCTCTTTGCAAGTCCGTGGAATGCCAAACTTCCCCGGTTCTGTTCCAGACCTCCGGCTCAGGGGGGCTCAGGCAAGGGATGCTTTCCTCCTTCACTGGGGTCAAGATGTCCTGTATGCCTTTCCACCCATTCCCCTAATTCCCAAAACCCTGTTCAAGCTTCAGAGAGAGAGAGGCTACATGATTCTCATAGCTCCACATTGGCCACAGCAAGTGTGGTACCCTCTGCTTCTACATCTCTCTCAAGCTCCCTCCCTAGAGTTAGGCTCTGCTCCAGACCTCCTCTCTCAGGAGGGCGGAAAGTTGTGGCATCCTAATCCCCAGTCTCTGCATCTCAGGGCTTGGTTGCTGAAGGCCTAGATCTCCAGGCTTTTCATCTTTTTCAACAAGTGAAAGATGTTCTTTATGCTTCCAGAAAACCTTCCACTAGATGTTCTTACGCCTTCAAGTGGAAAAGGTTTACCATCTGGTGTTCTGAAAAGGGTCTTAACCCCCGAGCCATACCTCTGGAATCGTTGCTGGAGTATCTCCTGCATCTGTCTAATGCAGGCCTTAAGACAAATTCAGTACGAGTCCATCTGAGTGCTAATGCAGCTTCACTCAAACCTCTAAATGGACAACCTGTTTCCTCTCAACCCCTTGTAGCAAGGTTCATGAGAGGCCTTCTTTTAACAAAGCCTCCCATTAGACCACCACCGGTGGCATGGGACTTAAATTTGGTTCTTGGTCAGCTTATGAAGCCGCCTTTTGAACCTTTAGCTACTACCTCCTTGAAATACCTTTCTTGGAAGGTTATCTTTCTCATTGCAATCACCTCAGCACGCCGCATTAGTGAATTGCAAGCACTAGTAGCTAATCCACCTTATACAAGGTTCCATCATGACAAGGTGGTCCTTAGGACTAATCCACATTTTATGCCTAAGGTGGTCTCGCCTTTTCACCTCAACCAAGAGGTCTACCTACCTGTCTATTTTCCAGGACCTCATGCATCAAGTGCAGAGAGGAATCTTCATACCCTGGACTGTAAAAGAGCTCTAGCTTTTTACTTACAGAGGACACAGCAACATAGAAAGTCTTCTCAACTCTTTGTTGCTTTTGATCCTTCTCATTTGGGACAACGAGTCTCCAAGAGAACACTTTCCAACTGGATTGCCCAGTGTATTTCTTTCGCCTACCAGAGCAAGAACATTTCTCTGGAGGGCCATGTCACAGCTCACAATGTGAGAGCCATGGCAGCGTCAATGGCTCATCTGAACTCTGTGTTTATCGACGACATATGAACCGAGGCCCAAGTGGCTGCTCGACAGACCTTCACAGCCCATTACTGCTTGGACAAGGACTCCCGCCAGGATGCCTTGTTTGGTCAGGCTGTCCTCAAACACCTGTTCCATACTTAATCAACTCCTACCCACCATCCCTCATGGGATGCCAGAGATCCAGGTGGGGAAGTGCAGCCCTGTTCCAGGGACACACAACTTATGGGCTCTCTCCCTGGCATCAAAAGCTAGGGAGTCCCCATATGTGAAGACTCATTCCTGCTTGTTCCTGGAGATAGCACAGTTACTTACCTGTAATAGGTGATCTCTGGGAACAGCAGGAATAAGTCTTCACAACCCACCCACCTCCCCTAAGGAGTTCTCTCTCTCTCTCTCTCTCTCTCCTTTCCCTCTCTCTCTCCCCCTTGTCTCAGCTATAAAACTCAACTGAGGAGGGAGTCACGTGATGCGTGAGTGAGCGCGGACGTTTTCCGCTCGCTCCGGGGCAGCCACGAAAATAAATCTGCTTTAAAATCTGCTTTTTGCCTCCTTGCGCTCCCCCTGCTCGTCGAGGGTGTTTCTGAAGCGGCCCCTACTTACCGGTGGCATTCTCTGACCTGGCCATGCCTTTGGCGCCGCGAAAAGAGCGAGAGAAAGTCTCCAAGGCTGGGCCTTCTACCTCGGGGCTAGCACAACCGGCCTCTCTGGGAGCGGAGAGTATTGATTCTGCCCCAGCGGAGCTCGCAAAAGAAGTAGTTAAACTTCTGGACCCGAAATTTGATCTGCTGCTCAAAAAGCTGGATAGCATGGAGGACTCGATGGTGGACTTTGGGAAACGTGTCGATGAGCTGGAGCAACGGGTCACCAGCCTTGAGAGTGAGGAGGGGCGTCGTGAGAGAGACGCGGCCCAGCACTCACAACAACTGCAGGAATTGCAACAAAAGCTGGATGATTTAGAGAATCGATCGCGCCACAACAATATACGCATAGTGGGCATAGGTGAGGAGAAAACTGACAGAGAGTTGCTCCCTTTTCTGGAATCGTGGCTTCCGGAGGCTTTGGGCTTGGATGATTTGCGAGGCCTCCTAAAAATTGAACGTGCGCACCGGCTGGGAGCCCGCAGAGAGGCGGATGCACGACCACGTGTGGTGATATTGAGGATTCTCAATTTTCAGCATAAGGTGTTAATCTTGCAGGCCTACAGAAAATTGCCTGAATTGCTCCTGCACAATCGAAAAATTTTATTGTTCCAAGATTATTCAGCGATGGTGGCTGCGAAACGGAGGGAGTTTGCTCCTGTGTGTGCGGAGTTATTTCGCCGCAAGGCCCGTTTTACTCTGGCTTTTCCGGCACTGCTGAGAGTAACCTTTCAAGGGGAAACACACCTTTTTGATCAAGCTGGAAAGGCGAAACACTTTTTGGCGAAGTTGCCCACAGACCCAGCGATGGAATGAACGCTCTGCTTATTACCTTGGAGATCGTGTGAGATGGCCTGGACGGCGGGAACCTGCCACTTTGGTTTGATGGGAAACATGTTCAGGCATGGAGAGGTCTGGAGATGGTGGATTTTGGTCTTTGCCCCTGGCGGCAGAGCGGTGATCGACAGGGTTTCTGGACTCTCACTTCAGAATTTTGTATATAATTTAAGGGATAACTCTGTTTCTTTCTGTCTTCCTTTTCTAAAGTGTTTTCAGGGGGCTTTGATGTACGAGTCTGCTATGTTGAAATTGCACTGCTGGTGGGGTGGGGGAGAGAGAGCGGGGAAGGGTCTCGGGGCTGCCCTGAGGCATTGCAGAGACTCTGGCCTCAGTCGAGAGTACTGGGGGTATGACTGATGATGGTTTTAGGGGGGATGGAGACTGGAGGGTGGGACAGGGTGGTTGTGGGGGAGGGGGGGAGGGTGAGGGGGGTGGGAGGGTGGGAGGCAGAGGGTGGGTGGGGGAGGGGGGACCTGGGGGGTTTCATGCTAGCGGGGAACTTGGGGGAGGACTGTTTCTTTTCCTTCTCCTGTTCTTTGATAACTCGGGGTCTCTCCACGGGTGGCCTCACCCAGAGTTTAGAGGTCAGATGTGTAGTGGTGGGGTGGGGGCTGGGCTACCCCTCACACAGTCACAGATGTTTTATCTCAAAAAGGTGTGCATCGAAAGAGTACATTACCCTCCCTGATTTGCATGTGGTAACCTGGAATGTTGGTGGGATCACCACTCCGGTGAAGCGCACCAAAATTCTACAAGCTCTCAAAAGGCAAAAGGCCCAGGTGGCTCTGTTACAGGAGACGCACTTGACGGCTAAAGAACATGCCAAGTTACAGCGGGATTGGGTGGGGACGGTCCTGTCGGCGCCCTCAGACACTAGGAGAAAAGGGGTAGCAATCTTGATTCACAAAGGTTTAACCTGTGAGGTCTTAAAGGTGGATGCTGACCTCCACGGTAGATTTCTGTTCGCACATGTCAAATTGAACGGAGTAGAATTGTTTTTTTGGGACTGTATATGCCCCCAACAGCTATAACCATGATTTTTTTAAAACTATTCTCCATAAGATTTTGGGGGCCCCGAAGATTCCAGTAATGTTAGCAGGGGACTTTAATTGCCCTCATGATCCTTCCTTAGATCGCTCTTGTTCCTCTTCGGGGAGGGGTTGGAGTAGGAGGGGAATAGGGTACCTTTGTGAGTTGGGGGAGCTGGTGGATGCTTGGCGAGTGTTAAACCCGACCAGCAGGGACTACACACATCTGTCACGAGCCCACCGAACCTGGTCGAGAATCGATTATCTATTAGTATCACAGCACTGGTTTGGGAAAGTGTCTTGCGCAGAGATTGGACCCATTATCGTGTCCGATCATGCTATGGTCAGATTGACGTGGCGAGGTGATCGGGAGAGTTCCAACAACTGGTCCTTCCCTAGCCACCTGGCAAATAGGACGGAGTTTCGAGACTATGTGGCTCAGCACTGGTCTGAATACGTCAAGTTTAATGAGGGGACAGTTGATTCGCTGGCCTCCTTTTGGGAGGCGGGGAAGGCTGTTCTCCGAGGGCATATAATAGCCTATGTTGGTGCGGAACGGAAGAGAGTTAACGCGGAGATACTTCGGCTGTCGAAAGAGCTCCGCGCAGCCCAGACTGGAGTATTTGGGCGGCCGAGTGGTCTGGCGGGATATCTGGACCTCCAGAAACACTTGAATGACTTGTTACAGGAGAGGGCCACTCAATCCCAGCAATATTATCGCCATCAGTTCTTCAGGTATGGGGATCGCTCCGGGAAGTTGCTGGCTCGCTTGGTGAAGGAGCCAGGGGGACCCCGCCGGGTGATGGTGATTAAAGACACTGAGGGCAGGCGGCATACCAGAGCGGTGGAGGTAGCCCACGTTTTTCGTGCCTTTTATGAGTAGCTGTATGCTTCTGAGGAGGGCGACGTGTCATCAATGGAGGATTTTTTGGAACAAGTGTCGCTTCCCCGGGTGGGGTCAGCGCAACTAGAGGTGCTTAATCATGAGATTACTGGAGTAGAGATACAGAAAGCGATCCGTGCTGGGAAAACCCACAAGGCTCCCGGTCCGGACGGCTTCACCTATGAGGCATATAAGATATTGGAGATCTCGGTGGTCCCGACCCTGGCAGCATTGTATGCTGAGGTGATAGGCTCGGGCGCCTTTCCCAGGGATATGCGAACGGCTCGTATTACGCTCATTCCCAAGCAGGGGAAAGATCTGGAGGATCCTGCCTCCTATAGGTCCATCTCGCTGATTAATGTGGATCAGAAGCTCTTCGCCTCGATTTTGGCCGCGCGACTACAGTTGTTTTTGCCGGAGTTAGTGGGACCCCATCAGGCAGGTTTTGTTAAAGGTAGAGATGCCTCGGTAAATATTAGCAAGGTGTTGTTGGGTATGGAACAGGCACGGTTGGTGCGCGACCCGTTGTTACTTGTCAGTCTAGACTCGGAAAAGGCTTTTGACCGGGTGTCATGGCGCTATATGTTTGCGGCCTTGGAGCGGTTCGGATTTCAAGGGGCATTTCTGCGGGGGTTGCACGCCTTATATACTGCTCCTAGAGCGGTGGTTGATGTTGGGGGAACGTGCTCTACCCCCTTTTCTTTACAGCGAGGCACGCAGCAGGGGTGCCCACTTTCTCCTCTTCTTTATGTGTTGCAATTAGAGTCTCTCCTGCTCTCTCTGATAGAATCCGTGCAGATCGCGGGTGTTACTTGGAGGGGTGGGAGCCTGAAGGTAAGCGCGTTTGCGGATGATCTCCTGTTGTGTTTGACGAAGCCGCTGGAGTCCCTGCCGGAGGCTCTACGCTTAATCGAGCATTTTGGTGGGTTCTCGGGGCTCCGCATTAATCGAACGAAGTCAATGGTCCTTGATGTCGATGGTCAGTCACGAGATAAGTGGCGGGACGCTTTTCCGCTTCGTTGGGCAGAGGGGCACATACGTTATCTGGGTGTCTATATTCTGGCTTGCTTGCGATCCCTATATGAGGTAAATATCCATTCCCTCCTACATTCCACAATTGAACGGCTGCGGCGGTGGAGGGATTTACCCCTGTCTCTGATGGGACGGGTCGCCTTGGTGCGGATGATAGAGTGGCCAAGGTGGTTGTATCTTTTGCGGAATCTTCCCCTTTGGTTGGCCAGGCGGGATATGCGGGAGTTGTATGGGCAACTCGGTCGGTTTTTGTGGCGATCAAAGAAAGCACGTATTGCCTTGGAGACGCTTATGCGGCCAGCTGCGGAAGGGGGTCTGGGTTTGACTTCCCTGCGATCCTATAATTTGTGCTATGTGACGAGAAGGTTGAGCGATTTGGTGATGGGGAATGCTGAACGACTACCGGTTGACTTGCTGGACCAATTTTCTGAGCAGTGGCATAGGGTGTATCTGCTCCACTGTGGGGGTGCAGCGCTACCACTGGCGTGGCGGGAATCCTTCTATTTGCGTACGCTGAGAGTGGGATGGAAATATTTATGCCGACTCCGAGCCAGGCCATGGAGAGAGACGGATTGCTTGCCCTTGCGAGGTAATGGTAACTTTGCACCGGGTAGGATTGGTGGGGGCGGACACATTTGGCTGCGGGCAGGTATTGAGTATATTGGGCAATTGCGCATGGAGGGTACGGACCAGCTTGAGTCTTTTCAGGGGCTGGTGAGGAAATATCATTTGCCGAATAGCACTTTTTACTATTATCTGCAGGTGAGACATTATGTGTGTAGTATCCCTGGGAAGAATGCTTTGCTGTCCCTTGACGGTAGTCTCTGGTTACTATTGGATCAATGTCAGGCTCTTCCCACTACCGGGCCCTTGCGAGAACTGTTGTTTCCCCCAGGCAGCGTGGGGAAGCTCGGGCTATTGGTAGAGCGATGGCGCAGAGACGGTTTGGTGGATTTGACGGTAGAACTAGCGGAGAGGGCTTTTCGCAGAATCCGCGACCTATCGGAGGCTGTTCGGTATAGAGAATTGCAGTTTAAGCTCTTGTGGAGAGCGTATGTGTCTGAGACTGGGGCGAGGAAGATGGGACTCTTGCTGTCCGATGTGTGTAGTCTCTGCCATAAAGAAGTGGGTACCCTGTTCCACCGTTTTTGGTCTTGCCCTAGAATTCAACTATTTTGGGCGGCGGTGCGAGACAGATTGCACTTTGGGTGGATGGGACGGTGACTCTGCACCCTGTGTGGTGTTTGTTTCATGTAGGGCCAGCGGGGATGCAGGGGACGGACGCCCAGAGGCGGCTGTGTGCGAAAAGTTTCTTAGTAGCTAAACAGTGTATTCTTCGGCAATGGCTCTCAGAGGATGGTCCGGGAATAGGAGAATGGGAGTCTCTGGTACGCGAACTCATGAAGATGGAGAGTAGAACAGCCCGAATATTGGGGGGAAACATACAATCCCGTTTCCTCCTTATCTGGGAGCCCTTGCTGAACACCCAGGGGGTGGGTCTTGTAGGGGACCTGGAACAGCCATAGGTAAAGGATCTGAGTTTGGGGGGTGGCTCCCTTACTGGGAAGGGTGGTGTCAGTTGCAGGTGGTTGGAGAGACCTGTGGGGATTATTTTAGTACTTTGGTTGGGGGGACGGTGGGTTAGAAATATGGGGTGCGGGGAGGGGGTTGGCCCGGTAGTTGAGGTTGGTCTGGCGGGCACCTGGGGTTGAACATTTGTTGGGTTTGGGCTGCATAGTGAGGGTCTGGACCTACAGGTTAGGTCTGGGAACTCGAATGGGGGGCTTCTTGGGTTTTTTTCCTGTGTTTACTGCTTGGTATTATATTTCCTGCTGTTCTCTTTGTGTGGGCCTGTTTATTAGTTATTAGTTGGTTTTCCCAGATGCCCCCAGCATTTATCTCGGACCATTTCTCTCTGACTGTTTATCTCTGAATACTTATCTCTGTATCTTGTTCTGGTTGTGAGGCTTGTCAGCCTGCTGAACTGTCTGTTTTATGTGAAAATAATAAAAAACGAATTCATAAAAAAAAAAAAAAAACCTCAACTGAGGAGAGACAGTTGGAAAGGCGGGAAGGCAGCATGCAGGCGCTGTGGGATGCTCCCAAAAGTTTTCTGATTGGACGCTGGGGAGCGTTCCCACGCAGGCTCCGTCGGTACCGACGTACCCATATGTGAAGACTTATTCCTGCTGTTCCCAGAGATCACCTGTTACAGGTAAGTAACTGTGCTTTACTCTCTATTCCACCTTTTCTCAGGGTTTTGGGGCACGGAGCTCCTCTCCTACCCGACCATGTGGCCCGGTGACATCACTTCCTCCCCTCTGTATCTTTTCATGGTGCGACCGCACCTTGAACATTGTAAGCAATTCTGGTTGCCATATCTTAAAAAGGATATAGCAAAACTAGAAAAGATACAGAGAAAAGCCATCAAAATGGTAAAGGAATACCTCTAGGAGGAAAGGCATAAGAGGTTTGGGCTCTTCAACTTGACATAAAGATGGCTGATGGGAGATATTATAGAGGTCAATGAAATAATGAATGACGTGGAATGGGTAAATGTAGATTGGTTGTTTACTGTTTCAAAAAGTAGAACGAATAGGGGACACACAATGAAGCTAAAATATAGCCCATTTAAGACTAATAGGAGAAAATATTTTTTCATGCAATACTTAATCAAATTATGGAATTCGTTACCAGAGGATGTAGTAAAAGCTGTTAGTGTACATAGCTGGGTTTAAAAAAGGTTTGGGCAAGTTCCTGGAGGAAAGATCCATAAACCATTATTAAAGAGGAACAGGGAAATCCACTGCTTATCCCTAGGATAAGCAACATGAAACCTGTGTATCTTTCTGGGAACCTAACAGGTACTGTGTCCTAGATTGGCTGCTGCTGGAAACAGGATACTGGGCTTGATGAACCCTAGGTCTGCTTTCATATGGCATTTCTTATGTTCTTATTAATATTTGGTAAAGACAACAGAAGCTAGGAAAGCAGTCAGGAAAGCAAAGATTTAAAGGGACAAAAAAAATAGCCAGATATGTTAGTGAGATAAAGTGCAAAAGTGGTATTGTCAGACTGCAGGGCGAAGGGGAGGAATATTTTGTAGCTGATGAGGATAAAGTGGAATTGCTGAACAAATATTTCTGTTCTGTTTTCACAGATGAAGGGCCAGGATCAGGATCTCAGAAAACACAGACAAATAGGAACAGAAGTTAGGCGGATCTTGAATGATTTTCAAAAGACTGTGTTTGTGAGGAGCTAACTAAACTAAAAAGTAGAGAAAGCGAGTGGGCCAGATGGATTATGTCCGAGAGTATTGAAGGAACTTAGGAAGTTCTGGTGGCTCTACTATCTGACCTGTTCAATACTTCTTTAGAGTCGGGTGTGGTCCTAGAAGACTGGAGAAAGGCGCATATGGTCCCTTTACATAAAAGCGGAAGTAAGGATGAGGTTGGGAACTACAGGCCAGTTAGTCTGATCTCGGTGGTGAGCAAACTAATGGAAATGCTGCTAAAACAGAAGATAGTGAAGTTTCTGGAATCCAGTGGATTGCAGGATTTGAGGTAGCATGATTTTACGAGAGAAATCTCATTAATTTCTTTGACCAAAAAGTTGGACTGAGGGTGAGCTCTAGATGTGGTGTACTTAGGTTTCAGTAAAGCCTCTGTGACTGTTCCACACAGGTGACTTAAAAATAAATTGAGTGCCCTAGGGAGGGACCCTAAAGTGCTGAATGGGTTAGAAATTGGTTGAGTGGGAGGCGACAAAGGGCACAGGTAAATAGTGCTCACTCTGAGGAGAAGAATGTTACCAGTGATGTGTAGCACGAATCTGTCCTTGGTCTGATTCTTTAACATTTTTGTTAGTGATATTGCAGAAGGTCTATTGGGTAAGGTTTGCCTCTTTGCGGATGATACCAAAATCTGCAATAGAGTAGACACCCAAGAAGTAGTATATAACATGAGGAGGGATCTAGCTATGCTTGAAGAATGGTCGAGAATTTGGAGCTGAGATTGATTGCTAAAACATGCATGGTTATGCATTTGGACTGCAATAATCCAAGGGAGTGATAAGGTTAGGGGGTGAAGTGCTTCTGTCCATAAAAGAAGAGCAGGACCTTGGGTAATTGTTTCTATGATCTTAAGGTGGCTAAACAGTTGGAAAAGGCGAAAGCGAAAGCCAGAAGGATGCTTGGGTGCAGAGAGAGCAATGGCCAGCAGGAAGGAGGAGGTGATAGTTCCTCTGTATAAGTTTTTGGTTTGACGTAATTTAGAGTATTACATGCAATTCTGGAGACCTCATCTTCAAAAGGATAGAAACAGGATGGAGTTGGTGCAGGTGGAAACTACCAAACTGGTCAGTGGGCTTCGACATAAGGCATATGCGGGGCCAGCTCAACCATCAAACTAGGTGGCCACCTAGGGTGGAAACTTCTGGGGGGGGGGGTGGCAAAAAGCAGGGCATTCAAAGATAAACAATAGATTTTGACAACCAAGGAAAGGGAGGGTTGTTAAGCTGAAGGCCCGCCTGTGGTGCCAACATCTTCAACCAACTCTGGGCATATGGAGACAGACTTAAAGATCTCAATAAGTATACTTTGGAAGAAAGAAGGAAGAGGGGAGATGTTTAAATACCTCCATAGCATAAATGTACAGGAGGAGAGCCCCTTTCTATTGCAAGAAAGCTCTGCAATGAGGGGGACATAGGATGAAGATGACGGAAGACAGACACAGAAATATTTCTTTATGGAAAGAGTGGTAGATGCGTGAAATAGTCTCCCAGTGGAGGTAGTAGAGACCAGGACAGTATCTGAATTCAAGAAAGCATGGGACCAACACAGAAGATCTCTAAAGGCAAAAAAAGGGACTGAAAAGCTTAGTAATTGGTATGGGAGGGTAGAATGGATAGGCCGCATGGTCTTTATCTGCCATCATGTTTCTATGTAAATGCCCCTACCGATACATGTAGGTTTATTAAACGACCTCTAAAATCACAAGGCAGTTTACAATTCATTCTAAAGACAAAAAAATAATAAAACAAGAATTATGCACAAAATGGAATTATGTTGTTTATTATGCAAAATAAATTTACACTATAATATACATCATATAGTCTTAGGGCCCGATATTGAGTTGTGCGCATTTTCAAAGGGCTATGTGTGGCGACGGCATTGAATATCCGGAGATTGCTGTAGACACAGGAAGCCGCCAAAGCTGACCGGGCGGCAGCCATATTGCATGTTTCCCAGTTAGCTCCTGCACCTTAAAGATAGGTGAGTTTTCCTCGCCTATCTTTTTGGCACAGATCATTAACCGGGCAACATGCAATATCGCTGCTGCCTGGTTATTTCTTATTGCTGCCTCTGCTCTGCCCGGACCCGGAACACCCCCCGACACGCCTCAATCGAACGCGTCCTGATGTTATCCGATTAGCAAGGGAATATTCAACAGCACTAACCATGTAAGTGCCGTTGGATATCCCCATTTAAGGCATTTACACAGTTTACTGGGCTGTAGACCATGCAAATGCCTTATGAAAATCAGGCCCTTACAACCGTTCTTTGTGGTTTAATCATTTCTTTTGGGGGGGTTTGAAGATGGGGAAGGGAGAGAGGAATGAATAATTCCTCAGAAAGGGCTGGAATTTTTGGTCCTTGTTTTGGTATTGCAGGAGGCCAGGCAGCTTTGTCTTACTGTCTTCCCCAAGAGCTGCTGGTATGCAGGAGAACCAAGTTGTTGGACTACAGAAGCTTCGTTCATGATTTGCGCAAGATCAGCAGTATAAAGGTTGAAAAGAACAGAAACCAAGACAGATGTCTGGGGGCACCATTTCTAAGGCTACATGGCAGCAGGTGATGATTTCTTATATTACTCTTATCATAGGGTGACCCTGGAGACAATTCTGCGGCTTTAGGAGCAGCCCACAGTGCCAGACGGTCTCATAAGCTGAGGCAAGGACAATGAACACAGCACCACGTTTTTCACTGGGGTCAAAGGCTGCTCTGATGTAATTTATTGTAGGCAGGTTCTACACATTTGTACTGTTCTACCCCTGGCTCCCTGTCCTACTTCATGAACTAGAGGAGGATCTAACTCTGATTAAAGGGGAGGATGCTCAGGACTGTTTCATGGTCCCTCAGCCCTGACCCTCATACTGTCATCTTAAGACAGAGAGCAAGGAAGAGACAGATCCTGATCATACTCGGAACTTTCTGGAGTGGAGGAGGGACAGAAAAAGGTCTCAAATGACTTAATAAATCAAGTGCCGTGTCTCCCAATGATGCACAAAATGCGGTCCTTACCTAGGGAGATCAGTGTCTCATAATTCTCCTTCATCACCTCCCTGTAAAGCTCCTTCTGCCCTTCACGCAAATATTGCCACTCCTCCCGGGAGAAAGAGACAGCGATGTCCTCAAATGTCACCCGCCTCTGAAACACAAACCAGGAACACACTCAGGGACCCGTGAAAGTGCTCAGAATGCATTAGGTTTCAGCTGTTTTTGTTTTCCTGACATTTTATCATGGAAGAGGGGACGGCAGGACCAGTCTCCTTCCCGGAACTGCCAGACTTGTTCCCTCTGGTGTGTCCCTAGAGTAAGTTTTTCCTTACAGACCTCAAGGGTGTGCAAGTCCAAATATGAAAAGATTCTCTATTGCCATTGACACAGAATATCACATGTCCCTGTCTGGATAACCCCATATATTATAAAACCAGGGTACGAGCTGTCAAGTCCAGCTATAGCAGGGGTACTCAAATCCAGTCCTGGAGGGCCACGAACCAGTCAGGTTTTTGGGATATTCTTAATGAATATGCATGAGATATTTGCATGCACTGCCTCCATTGTATTTGACTCTCTCTCTTGCATATTCATTAGGGATATCCCGAAAACCTGACTGGTTCGTGGCCCTCCAGGACTGGATTTGAGTACCCCTGAACTATAGCAAACAAAATAAATTTTCACTTGCCACACTTCGGCAGTCTAAATTTATTGAGGGAAAGGGGGGATTCAATTGGTATTTTCTGGTTAATCTGATAAAGCCAAAATTTCCCTTATAGAAAAAATTAAAGGCAACATTTATGGAACCTTTGAAGGTGATACCTTGTGACCATATAATGTCCCATGCTAGGCTAATGAAAAAAAAAATATTGAATCATAAGTGATGACCGGATAATGGCCTTTCCTTGAGTCCTACTAGAGCAGCCCAGGCAAGTGAGTTGTGTCCCCTTACCAGCAGATGTGGACACAGAGAAAACTTCCAGAGGCTTCTTTGACATCACACCATATCAGGTCAGAATCAGTGGCTGATGCATCGGGACTGAATGCCGGATCTCTGCCCCAAAGGACAGTCAATCCGAATCTCCAGACTCCAACTGCCGCCAACAGCGCATTGAAGGTGGGGACCAAGCCAAACTCGACTCGCCCAGTCCCTCCTCTGAGCAGGCAGAAAGAGATCAAGAGGACACGGGGTCTCCGGGGTCTACATTGCCACATCAGAAAGACTATGTTTTCTACAGAAAGGAGAAGAATTTCGGGGAGGACAACCCAGAACCCATACGTTCCCCAGTGGCCAGATGGCCCCCACCACCAGGGGAAGCAGCAGATGACAACCCCTTCCTCAAAGGGGAGCATCTAGAGGAGAGAGCATTAAGATGGAAGGCCTGATGATCAACCTTCTTCAGGGCAATGTCTGTAGCCAATAGCAGTGAAGAAGATATGGCTGGAGCACTCTCTTCTCTCTGTTGTGAAGGGAGAGACAGGCCTCAAAAGGGTGTGTCTGAAGCCTCCATGCAAGTCGAGCAGATTCCAGAATCCAGCGACGAGACTTTCCACTTTCTGTGGACTAGGAAGCTCTTCTTTGAAGGTGGCGTAAGAACCTCCACTACTCATCAGCAGTCTGGCAACACAGTCTGAAGGCATGCTAAGCTGGCACTTCATGCTGTGTGCCAAGTCTGTGTGGACAGGGTCACGTGAAGAAATCACGCAGATAGCTGCATGCACAAGGGCCATGCAAAAGACACCATGCGCCCTGGCAAACACTGGGAAAGGTGTGGAAAGGGTGTACTAAAGCGCAGAAAGCCCAATGTACAGGTGGGTAGGTAGGACAGGAAACACCAAAGCTGAACTAATGGACGCCCTTAGCAGCTCCGAATCCGACAGTGCTCCAGCAATGGAAGATGTTGGGAGCCTCCATAGATAAAATAGACATACAGGTTTAACCTTTGGTACTCACCTCCAATGAGTCCCGAGCAGGTAAAAACCATGCTGGCCTCAGTGCTACTCCCCTGTCACCAGACATGTATTCATATACCTCTTAAGAGCCTTCTTTAAATGTTCAGGGGAGAGCAGGGGGAAGGAAGCGGCACTGAGGTTCTGTGAGGCTTGAAGAATCCTTCCAAAACTTCTTTTGTAATCTTCAGGTTGCTCAACTTGTCCTTAACAAGATGACGGTAGGAAGTTGAATCAGTTTCCTTTCTCTTATGGTATCCGAAAAGAACACCTGTTTTAAGGGTGACCATAATGGAACCTCCCATGTACCGCTCCAGTGAGAAATCCACCCACAATGATGGTTGCTCAAGCGCAAAATCAGTTTTTTCCCCTCAATCTTCCTTGTATTCTCTCAGATTTTCAGAGTTCAAAAACTTGCATCAATCATCTGCTTGAGATAGAAAATTACTGACAGCTCCCTCTTGAGGTTCTGGCTAATATGGCATGATGATGTCATAAGAAGCCTCTGGAAATTTCCTCTGACTCCACATCTGCTGGTAGAGGGGACACAACCCACTTGTCTGGACTGGTCTAGCAGGCTGACATGGAAGCATCATTACACAGCTGAAAAATATATAAACTCTCAGGGTCCAAATTGGTTCTCTAGTCAGTGAATACAGATTAGAGCAGAACACTACAAACTTTCCAAATCATGAGCCCTCCAGATACAGAAAACAAAATTGTTATGCTGGCGACTCTGGTAAAAAAAATACATCTAAATTCTTCAGAGGACAGATTAAAGATCTCATCCACTCTGCTCTCCCTTGCTCACCTCATTCCTTCCAGCTTTTCTCATATAACCTGCTTCTCACCCCCTCTCTCACCCACCAGTCCATTTGTCATATCTCCCAGCTCCTCTTTCATTTCCATTCATTATTTATCTCACCCTTCCCCTTGGATATCAGAGTGGTTTACAATTTAAAAAGCAACCTTAAGTTAGAGTAACTCGTATCCCACCCCCAGGGCCTATTTAAGGGCCTATTTAACCATTAGCTGTGCTAGCTGGTCACCTGGGGCTTCTGGTAAATTGTCCCCATTAGCTCAGTAAATATATACAAAGCAAAGTCTAATGAACAATCTGTGCAGGATTCATCTAGAAAGGGTAATGTTGGGGTAACCATGATTACTGGAGTTTAAATATCAAAATCTCAGGGGCAGGAGTCTAGAAACTTGACCATTAATTGGGGGGGGAGGGGGGGGAAGGTGTTTCAGCAAAGCTGAAGGATTCCGAAAATACCCAATACTTTTGCACAAGTTCTTGTCGACCACCTCCCCCCAAAAAACATAACATAATGGAATAATTCATAATATCCTCCCAAGAACTTATAATACACTTTATAACTAGGGCTTCTGTTCTTAGGTGTTTATAATTGTAAATTCATGTATTTAATTTAATATCCACTGTGACTGACTGTGCCAAACTGGCAGGATATGTTTTAATAAATGAAATGAAATATTCTGTCCTTTCTGTTCGGTGGAGCGTACAAAGCAGATTACAGTAATTATAAGGAAGTCAAGGTGTTTTTTTTGAGAGTATAAAAAAAAATCAGTATCTTTGGTGTTTTTGTGAAGCAGGTGTCATTGATGAGTAGTCTTTCCAGCGCCACTGAATATATATGCATTTGTGCAGCTGAGGTGTTGTGATTATGACAAAAGTTGAGAATACAAGACAGGCCAGTGGAGGGTGAGAGAGTTTTAGGGGACCTGTGGTTTTCTTGGTGTTTATACAATAAGCACCTAGAGGTCGATTTTCAAAAGCCCTTATCCGGATAACTTCTGTAGGTATCCAGATCAGGGTGCTCAGCTAGATATTCAGCAGATAGTGCTGGGGACAGAGTGAGGGCAGTGTCGACCTTGTCTGGATAGTGGCGATTTTCATCGGCTATCCGGTTAGTTTGGGCCTCCTGAAAAATTGCTATCCAATTAGCATATCTGGATATATATTATTGTACCTGTCTGGAAACTGTTGGGGGGGGGTTTCATTAGTCTCTGCATTCTATTCTTGCTTCCTCTCAGGTTCCCTCCCCATTCAGGGCTCTTCCCATGTGCTGTACCTCATTAACTAGTCCCCCTCCAATTGGATTCCTTATGTCTCACACCATACTTTAGTTTCAAAATGCAAACCTTATTGTAAGTCCCTCTAACACTCTGCTTTTTTTCTGCCTAGCCTCTTTTCTGTGGAACACCTCACCCATATATTTTTGAAAACAAGCCTGTATAAAAAAAATTTCCAAAAAGGTTTGAAAACGTTTTTATTTCGAGCCCTTTTGATCTCAGGGATTAATTTAATCCAGATCCCACACTTGGCTACACAGAGCTTTGCCAACCAGAAGTCCTGTTCTTTTCTCCTGTCCTCATCTTCCCTCTTTTCCTAGGCTCCAGGTGTTTAGTGTACAGTTTACGGATTCGATGTATCGCCAATCAAGCTATATATCTCAGCGGTTTATTTTATCTTATAATATTATAAACTGCTCTGATGACTCACAAAGGGCAGTATTATCAAGAACATTAATGAACAATAAAGTCTAGTGGCTGAAAATCTGGATTATATTTAAATGCCACAGCTGAATAAAACCGGCCCTCTATTCTTTTGCCCTGGGGGGCATTGTATCAGTGTTTACTGAAAAAACCTAAGCAGAATCTTGTAGTTGCCACATTAGTCCATTTAGATATGTGTAAATAAAGGTCAGCAAAGAAGTTGTAGGAAATACCTTTTTACTGGGCTAATATATACAGGGTGGCCCAAAAAAAGTGAGAACATCTCATAGCATATGTTATTTAAAAATTCAAAAAGACAGATGTAAATGATTGACAAATTAAAAAAGAAAAAAAAAAAGAAAAAAAGATGGTGACTGGAAATTGTCGAAATAAAGACTTTATATAGCTAAAAAAAGGTTGTTGTGGAATGGAATAGTGCTGTTTGTAATTTTTCTTAAGAATATTGTTATGTTTATATTTTGTTGCAGTTTTTAATAACAATAAAAAGATTTATACATAAAAGGTAAATAAATAAGTTAACTATTTAAGCTTTTAATTTACGAGATGTTCTCACTTTTTTTGGGCCACCCTGTATGTTTGACAAGCTTTTGAGATTATCCTCTGGCTTCATCAGGTCCAGGAGGAAATAATGCTAGGTTTAAACAGTATAGATTCATCAAGGCTCTGGGCTGTCTGCAGATGCCATTACATATCAAAGCAAGGCGTGGGATACATATTATATACACTATATCCCACACCAGGCAGGAAAACGGACCCTTGTTGTCTGACTCTTAAATCTGATTCACAATCTCTTAAACAGAGCCTGAGGAGTGGCTGCTATGTCTCGGTAAGGGAACCAGGAAAAAAAGAGTCTCAGGGACTCCAGCAAATAAAAAGCAGAACTTTCTTTTCTGGGGTGAGCAGTGCCAGGCTCATTCCTTCTTCTCTTGCTCCATACAGCATGTGTGTCTCAGAGGCTGGATGGCACTGCCTGGCACTACCTCTCCTGCCAGTCTCCTACCTGCTGAGCAAAAAACCCTGCAGCCATTCTCCTGCCCTTCTCCACAGCACCAACTCCAGACCCCTGGCTCCTTCACCTCATCAGCCTCTGGGAGAAGTTTAAACTCCTCCTCTTCCCACCCCCAGAAATATTCTGACCAATCAGAGCCAGAGAGAGCTAAAACTCCTCCTCTTCTTTCCTCTCCCAGGAACATGAGGATCAATCAACACTAAAGGCTCCTGGGACTCAGTGTAAAGCTCCAGCCCCTTATTGTGATGTCATCAGTCTGTGCCCAGCAGGGGGCGGAGTCTTTTCTTCTTTCTTCCTATAACTTAGAAGTTAATCAGAAACCTCCAGTTCCAAATCTCACCTTCAGCTCCTGTAAACGTCTCTGATGAGCATTGCAAGAGAGAAACCCTCAGCTCCTCTCGCGCAGCCAGAGAAAGCTGCAAGTTCATTCCTAATCCTGCAAACAGCAAAAGCAGAGAGGAAAATGCCTGCAGGAGCTTCTCAGGTAGGAGATTGCCCCCAGCTTTCTGCCCTCTCTCTCCAAACTGCTGCAGCTTTCTAACCTAGGACACTGCAGAATCAGGACTCCGAGCAGACCTGAGGAAAGGCACTTTGGGACCCTCCTCTGGAAAGGAGAAAGATCAGGAGTCCCGCAAAGAGAGATTTTGTTTCTCGGGTTCTGACTGTAACTGTTTTCTAGTTTATGTTTATGTTTATGTTTGCCTTTGACATATCGCATTTTTTTATACAAGCAAATGTGGTTTACAAATTGCTATAATGCTACTCTGAGATTGTGTGATATGTGATTGTGAATTATATACACAAAAAAAACCTCTCCCCTACCCTGTTGAGCCCTAGCACTGGGAAATCTCCTGATGGATGTGATGCAAAAGGTGCCGAGTGTGTTTCTGGTTTCTGTTTCAGATGCGGGTGACGATTGAAGACATTGCGGTCTCTTTCTCCCAGGAGGAGTGGGAGTATTTAGATGAAGGGCAGAAGGATCTTTACAGGGAGGTGATGAAGGAGAATTATCAGACCCTGATCTCACTGGGTAAGGAATAAATTCACATTTTTATTAGTAGCATTGAGACATCATTTTAAAAATAATTCTGGGTGTGATTTGGTGAGAAAGTGAGTGAACACTTTGCATCCTCTCAGCAGTACACATTTGGACAAAGGTGAGAATGGGGTTTAAGCTGAGAGGGAGGTAATGAGCACCAGGGAAGAGGAATGAGTATTAATTGATGGGGTGGCTTGAGTACAAGTGTGTAAGCCAGCCTTTTTTGCATTCAGGGCAAATATTCTCAAATTAAACCCTCCTCCCTTGACTTTCCAGTAGCTGCTCCAGCACAGCACACTCTGTTGTGCTGGCAAAGGTATAACTGTCCCTCTGGTGTTGATCTCTACAGTTTCACACCCTCATCTTTCTCTCCCATCCTGCCTATTCTCCTCCTTTTTCTCATTCATCTGCATCCCCCTTTTACTTCCCCATTTCATCCTATATCCCCATCCTTCCTCCACAAATGCTTCCTGCTGTGCATCTCACTTTCTCTCCCCCTCACTGCGTGCCCTGTTTTGCCCATGTTATTCCCCTCCACTCCTTCTCCAGCAGTGTCCCTCCTCTCTCTGCCATCCATCCCTTGCACCAATAGCAACAGCAGAATCAAGCTCCTCTCTCTGTCCCTGCCAACATCCTGCCCAGTAACAGTCCCCTCCACCCTCCTTCATTTTCTCTCTTCCCTCTGTCCTATGCTTCCCAGGCGGCAATTTTGAAGATCTTTCTTCTCCTTCAAGGCCATGTGAGCTGATGCAAGCTCATCTTTGCCTTCTGCTGGCCCATGTGGAAGGAAGTACCTCCTTCCTTCTAGCCAATTGAAGGTCTTGCAATATGGACAGGGCTAGGAGAAGCACTCTAGATCAGCAGTTCCCAGATTTCCCTTGCACTTAGGGAAGAACAAGCCAAACTATAGTTACGCGATGCAGGGTTCCACATTAAGAACCACCACCCAGGAGAAAGGATTTAGACGTCATTGTGAAAAGCATGTTGAAACTCTCTGCCCAGTGTGCAGTGGCGGCCAAGAAAGCAAATAGAATGCTAGGAATCATAAGGAAAGGAATGGAGAATAGAACAAAGGATATTATAATGCCATAGTGCGACCGCACCTTGAATATTGTGTGCAATTCTGGTCGCCGTATCTTAAAAAGGATATAGTGAAATTAGAAAATGAGAGAAGAGCCACCAAAATGGTAAAGGGGATGGAAGGATACCCCTATGAAGAGAGGCTAAAAAGGTTAGGGCTTTTCAACTTGGAAAAAGAGATGGCTGAGGGAAGAAATGATAGAGGTCTATAAATTAATGAATGGAGTACAACGGGTAAACGTAGGGGTCTTTTTACTAAGTGGCGCTAGTGGCTTCCGTGTGAAATCCTCCCCGACACACAACCTGGTCACCCTGGCATCAGTGTTGAAGACTGCAACCCCCGAGTGGGAAGCCAGGATGATGGCGTTTGAACACAGCATTTCTGCATTCCTTGCCTTGCAGCAAGTGTTGATGTCTGGCCTCACTGGCGCATGCGCTGAGACCACAGGGATCTTGATGTTGAGGACTCCCTGGGCTGCCGAAGAGATCTCGAGATCCCCATGTCTCAAGCCAATCCTCGGCAAGGGTCTCGATCTTGCTCCTGGTCCTTGGGAGTGAGATCCTCCCCAACAAGCACCTCTGGCTCCAGCCAAGCCTCAGCCACGGTTCATTGAAGGCTGGATCAAATGACGCCCTTAGAGCCATTGGGCCTCTCCAGTCCTCGACGGACTACTTGGACTGGGAGTCTAAAGACGAGGCTTCCCCAGAGACATAAACACACCGTGACTTCCCCTTGGATCCTCCTGAGGACACCTCGTTCCTCGCGTTTGTCCGAGACATGGCAAAGGCACTGTCCCTCACCATGGAGTCGGAGGAGGACCGCCGCTCAGAGAAACTCAAAATCTTCCATTACGAGGCCCCACCCAAGGAGGCCTTCAGAGTCCCTGTTCCCTCCATCCTTGGGCGCCTCCTCCGAATGTGGGAAACACCAACATCGGTGCCGATTGCTAGCCAACACTTGGACACGATGTATCGGGTCCAGCGAGGATCGGGCTTCAGGAAGGTGAAACTCCCTCATACCTCCATGGTGGTCAAGTCAGCCATGTATTGACAGAAAAGCCCGAAGGCTCACTCTTTGGTGCCCCCGGGCAGGGAGTCTGGTGCCCTTAGGCATAAATATTACCAGAGCTCGATACTGGCATACTGCATACAAGCAGATCAGCATGTACCTCTGAGACTAACCAAGGAACTCGGGGGTTTCTCGGTGAGTCTCAGCGGGGACCACCTCCAACACTTCCACAGCCTTAGGAAATCTGTTGGGGAGTGCTCGAAGTATTTGTCTCAAGCGGCCTACGACGGTTTTGAGTCTAATATGAGGGTGGCCTCCGCAGGCATTGATGCTCGATGCCATGCCTGGCTCCAGGCATCAGACCTCGAACAATTTGTCCAGGAAAAGCTCCTCGATGTCCCTTGTGTCAGTGAAAACCTTTTTGGCAAACCGATGGAGGACAAGGCGACAGAGATCGAGACCGAGTATGTCACCAAGAGTCGACTCTCGAGGAAGACCTCCACTCTTCCCAAGAAGAAGCCATTGAGGAAAAGGCCTCCCTTCCATCAGAAAGACCGAGGTTATCCCCCATACCAGGCCCCCAGACCCCTCAGCAGGGTCATCAGGGCAAGGGAGCAGGCCAGGGTCTACGTAAGCCTAAGGGTCCCAAACCCTTGACACCAGCTCCAGCTCAGAATGGGTTGGGGTTTTGACTCCCAGAGCATAGCCTCTCCACCCATGGGGGACCAACTACCGATGGGGGAGGGCACCTGCTTCATTTTGCTCACCAGTAGGCTGCTATCACCCCCAACTCCTGGGCACTTCAGGTGGTCAGGGAAGATTACCTCCTTCATCTGGACCAGACGCCTCCCCTTTTCTTTCCAAGAGAGGCCCCCCTTGGACTCCCCTGCACCAAGCCTTGCTACTGAAGGAACTTGCAGGTCTTCTCAGGAACAGGGCTGTGGAACCTGTACCACACCACCTAAAAGGAAAGGGGTTCTACTCCAGATACTTCTTGGTCCCAAAAAGAACTGGAGGCCTAATCCTGGAGGCCCATCCTGGACTTGAGAAACCTGAACAAATTCCTAGTGCGGGAGAAGTTCAAAATGCTATCCCTTGGAATATTGCTGCCCTACCTCTAGCAGGGAGATTGGCTATACTCCTTGAATGTAAAGGATGCTTATACTCGCATCCTTATTCATCTCAGTCACAGGCAATACCTCAGGTTCATGGTCAGGGGCAACCACTATTACTACCCTTCGGCCTAGCCTCTGCACCAAGAGTCTTCACCAGATGCCTGGCAATGATGGATGCCTACCTCCATCTCCAAGGGGCTTTTGTCTTTTCATACTTGGTGACTGGCTTGTAAAAGGAGACACTGCCTCAGAGGTGCAATAGGCCACGGCCCACACCATCAAGGACCTACAACAATTGGGGTTCGTAATAAACCACCCCAACGCTCACTTCACTCCAACACAGGACCTGGAGTTCATAGGGGCTTGCCTGGACACCCTCCAAGTCAGGGCCTTCTTCCGCTGAACAGAGTGGATCGTCTCAGGGTCCTGGCGACCGAGGTGCAGCACCATCACACTATGTCGGCATGGTCAGTGCTCCGCCTGCTTGGCCACATGGCTTCCACAGTCTATGTGGTCCTCAACACCCACCTCCACATGCAAGCATCACAGACAGCAGTACACCTATCCCCAAACCCTACCCACATCTATCGTTCACACACACATACCCCACCTTTCCACCTATCGTGTATCCTCTAAAACCAGGCATAAATGTACAAATGATGCTGCTCACACAGGGCCGGTGCAAGGAGATGAAGCACCTAGGTGAACCTCATCCCCCTGTGCTCACCCTACCCCACGGCACCCATTGCTGCCGCTGCCACCTCTCTCTGGGACCAACAGCGGCGGCAAGAGCCACAAATAGCCCCGCAGCGCTTACCTTCAAGCTTCAGCTGAGCAGGACTGTTTGTTTCTGCCACTCTCCAACGCCCAATGCCGACTTCCTGTGCAAAGAGTGCTCGGAGCAGGGGAGAGGTCAACTAGAAGAGACCGAGGGGTCTGCCTCAGGCTTGCCCCCAGCAGTGGAGGTGACCCCTGCAGCTGGTTCCTCCCACTAGGGAATGGGAGAAGCACTTCCGTGAGCAATTTGAGTCTGGTGATGGTAAGACCTGCTGCTATAACCCTTGAAATGTTGTGGGACGCTATTAAGGGTGTGGACATATCTCAGAGAACCCTGGCCGGGAAATTTAAAGTGGACCTGGACCAAGTTATGGTTTCAACAGCACCCCAAGTTCCGTCCTTAAACCAGCTAGCTAGGCGCCTGAGAAGGTGGAATCGTGTGAGTACTGCACAAATCAAGGAAAAGAACATCATGGCTAGGAGATTGGAATTTTCTTTTGAGAATCGAAGTAGGAAGAATAATCTCGGGTTTCTGAACTATCCTAAGTGCCCTCTGATGGATCCTGTTAAGATGATGAAGAGGTATTTGCGGAACGTTCTACGGATGCCTGGGGAGGCTTTTCCCCCTATTACTTGGGCTCAGTATTTGTTCTTGCCTGTTTCAAAACTTGGGCCTTTGGCGGTAAGGAGAAGAGTCCTGAACAACAGGCTGATTTGAATTTGACTGAGTTTCTTGAATCTTCATTAGAAATTATTACACAAAGGAAAACTTTAGTGGCATTGTTTGCATTTGGATCTGATAGGAATATGGTCCGAGGCTTTATTTTCGTAATATGAATCTTTCCTTCTTGGGTTCTAGGGTCCAGATATTTTTTGATGTATCAAGAGATACCCAGAGGAGGCGCAGAGAGTTCTTGGCCCTTAAGGGTAGGGCTGTGAACCTCGGTGCCACTCTGAATTTAAGATTTCCTTGTAAACGTTTCTTACTTATAAAGAATAAGCAGTAATTTTTTCTTGAACCCTCCAAGCTTCAGGTGTTTATATCTGCTCGAGAAAAGTCCAATGTCCGAACAGCATCAGAAAATTTGACTAGACATACTGGCTTGCAGCGTTTTTCCTTCTTAATTTGCCGTAATGTATTTTTCTTTTTTGTTTTTTGTTTCCTAATCTGCTTGGTCTCTTATGGTGGTTTTCTAATTAGGGGTTTATGCTGCTTGATATTTTGGATTTCCTGTGTTGTCCTTGATGGTTTTCTCTTGGTACTATCTGTTCCATTCCCATGCTTTTGGATGTGATGAAAAAATTACATTAATAAAAAAAATGTTTATTAAAAAAAATTGGTGCGTTCTTATCTGAAGGGCAAGACAGCGTTTTCCTATTTTACAGTGGCCATTTGCTTTCCTGGAATTTTGGTTGCCCAGTCAGGGCAATGTTGAATCTGTCTAGCCGTGAAACATGCCTCTTTTTTTCTGCACCTATGGGTATCTATTGAATAGCAATGAAGTCCTTATTCTTTCCACACTTTAATAATCTTTTGGAATAGAAGTAACCTTATTTCAGTACATCAGCTGCTAAGAATTCTACTATCGTACTAAAATGATAAAGCGGTATAAAAAAAAACCTGTTAAATAAATAAATCCATTAGGATGTCTATTTTGTTTTTAAATTTCTTAATCACCTTTCCAATGTTAGATCACGGTAGTTTTACAGCATTAATACTAAGGGACCTTATAACGTGCCAGCTTGTTGAATATCGAACTAATTGGTGCATTATAAAAATGTATGACTTGTTTCATGACCAAAGTACTTGAAGTGAGATAGAATGACCCTCATCCTTTAGGATGAACAGTAGTAATGGATTCTCCTTTCCTTCCCATATCATGTGTTGCTCCCCTGAGAACTACTGCTGGGTATTTTTTTATATAACTATGTGGTTAGGGCACTGGCTTGGTAACCAAGAGACCAGGATTCGAGTCCCACGAGCACTCCTTGTGGCCTTGGACAAGTCACGTAACCCTCCATTGCCTTGGAAGAAAGGCCTGACAATCTACTTCTGGCGACCCTGCCAAGAAAACCTAGGAGCCGCTGGGTCGCCAGGAGTCGGCGCCGACTCAAAGGCCCACATGGCTTTGCTTAGCATAAGGGAAATATAACTCAATTCTCATCTTTATTTTTGGAAACAGGCTATAAAATGATCAATCCCGATATATTATCAAGGATTAAACAAGAGGAAGAGCCAAATGTCCAAGATCTCCGGGAGTCAGAAGAGAGAGAAGATACTCGCTTATACATAGGTGAGTAATAAATACTGTACGGAGTAACAGGAACGACCACTGAATAATAATACTGTATCGAGTAAGAGGAAGTATTGCAGAGTATACATGAGTAAAGCTAAGTTAAGAACATAAGATATGCCATACTGGGTCAGACCAAGGTCCATCAAGCCCAGTGTCCTGTTTCCAACAGTGGCCAATCTAGGTCATACGTACCTGTAACAGGTGTTCTCTGTGGACAGCCGGATATGTCTTCTCAAGTGAGTGGTGTCATTTGATGGAAGCAGCGCAGCAAAAGATTTATGAAAGTTTAGAAGTCTGAAGAGCTTTGAAGAGATGCCGATAGTGCCTAAGCAATCCTTCGCACGCTGTGTCACCATGTAGGACCATTTCAGTTCTGTGTGTAACTTATGTAAAATAACGTTTATTGGAAATAGAAATAACAACAATTCAACTCAACAAGACAAGTCGGCAAAGCTGAAAACGAAATAATGCACCAACTCACTGGTCACACTATATACGGCACAGTATTTTTCCATTTTTCTCCCCCCCCCATTGTCCCAACCATATCTCCCCTCTCTCCCGCCTGCCAACTAAGAACAATGACAAATCCTCCCCAGTGGTGTGGGGTTTCTGATGCACCCACTGGGGACCAGGAAGAACCCATTAAGGACAGGAGGGTGGGGGAGGACTCCGCCTACTCCTCCCAGCCTCCCCTCTCTACCCTTCTCACTTCCTCCTAATCTAAAGGCCCTTCCCCAGTCAACCCCCCATCCCCACTAACCGAACACCCACAACTAACCCTTCCCGTTTACACCCTACCACCTCAGCCCACAGTACCCTCTACCACCCTATCCCCAAACTTTGCGACTGTCCACACACCCCGCCACCCGACTCTCATCAAAGTGTGCTAGAGATTATTCGAATCCAAACTATTCACCTGGTGTGACAGGGTGTATATATAGTCCTCCTACATTGTCAATAATTTAGGAACTCTTTGCCTACCTCGTAAGGTCCACGGGCAATCAGTCTGCATAATATGATGGAGTGCATTCCTCCAATGCCAGAAGCTTGGGGGCTCGGTATCAACCCAAGCGCTAAGCACTGTTCCTTTAGCAAGCAACCAGGCCACTCGCAGCCATTCCTTCTGACCCTATCCCTCTACTGGCACCCCATCAAGAATGAGAAAAGGAACTGAAGGGGCGGCCAGGAAGCTCTTGACTCTTAACACCTGATATAAATAGCCATGCACCTGGCCCCAAAAAAGCTAAACCTTGGGGCACATCCAAAACATATGGCCCAGGAATGCCGTCAGGGTACCATACTTCTTATAAGCTGACGTCACACTGCATCCCATTTGAAAGGCCTATGCCAAGGGTGTGTAAGCTCAACACAAGTTTATACTGCATGTCCCAGAGAGCCACCATCACTGTGTGCCTTGGGATCCTAGCCATAATCTTTAGAAAGGTTTCAGTGACAGAAGTACCCAACTCCCCGTTCCAGCACGCTACTGATGCCTTGCAAGCATCCCGGATCTGATCCCTAACAAACAAGCTCTGGGCTTTAGAAACTGTTACCCGTACAGGCACCTCTGACAAGAAAACATCCTCTAGCTGTGTACAAAAATCACTAGAGAGTTGCTGTGAATCGAGACTATGTACATAGCTTCATAGGTGGAGGTACGGAAACATATCTGTCCTGCCAAGTTGAACTGCATCTTGAGCTACACAACAGATGCATTTGCCCATCATCTGTGAGCACCTGCTCCGACCACATGAGACCATACACCGTCCAGACCTAAATTTCCCCAACATAATGCTGATTTTGCCCCAGATATTGCCCTGTTTGGGCAAGTATACCGATTGTGAGGCCAAATGGCCAAGCTTCTGGCGGATCTAGCCCCTGGTACAGTAAACAAAAGTGGAAGAACCAACACTGAGGCCCAGAGTCCCACCGGCATCTTACCTCACCCTGCATGTAATAATACTCCAGTGATAAAGGAGACATAAGTGCTCGATTGCATGCCAGACACGTAAAATTCACCAATTCAAATAACCAGTCTTTAAGATGGCGCAGCAAACAAGCCAAGTTAAAATTCCATTGACTGGGCAAACCCATGCCCTATCCCCACCATGGACCTTGTATCCGCTGTATTGAGATTAGGTGTTTTTTACCCTGCCAGAGAAATGTAGAAAGCTGACTGTCCAAATAACACAGATCCTTAGTCTGTATCCAAAGGGGTAACATATGAAGCACACAGAGCCACCAGAAGAACAGAACCATTTTGAAAAGGGCTTTCCGGCCTCCTAATGTGACGCGAAGGTCGTGCCAATGTCGCAGCAACAAAGGCAGGATATTAGAACAGTAGAGGTCCGACAATTTATGTAGGATGAAGATACCCAAGTAGCGGAAAGATCCCTTAGCCCAGCACAGAGGAAACACCCCTTTCCAGCTCGTACGAATAACATCCTGGAGGGGTAAGGCCTCAGACTTGTCCAGGTTGTTTGTACCCTGAGAAGTATCCAAACACCCGAAAGGCCTCCAAATAGGCAGCAACTGAATGATGCGGCTTTGTTAAATGCACCAAGAGATCATCCGCAGAGGCTGAAATTTTAAATGTATAAGGACCCATGGATGCCCTCAGAACGTCTGCCTGCCCACGAATGACACAAAAGAGCGGTTCAAGGGTTAACAAAAAGAAGAGGGGAAATAAAAGGCAGCCCTACTGGCTGTCCCGCCGAATAAGAAAACTAGTTGTCCAGCATCCATTAATCAAGACGGTGTCACGCCCTTGCCCCTTACTTCCAGTATGGGGGGCGTGGTTATCATAGAAACCTTTCACCTTTTAGCCTTTAACTGACTGGTTCCTTTGCCATGCCCTTTGGGAAAGGTAGTTCAGTCACAATTCACTTGGCTTCAAGTAGAAAAAACACTTGTAGTTGGCTCGAATGATAAGGCAATGACAGAATTTATTGATTCAAATGCAAGGTTCACAAATACTACCCTTGGATACTTTCTCCAGGATTCTTCACAATACACATCAGGACATAAATAAACTTAAAGCAAACTTTCAGCTTATAGTGTTCTTCAGCTCAAAGGTAAAGCCTTTTAACAGTCAATGCTACCAGCTTGGCTAGCATTGCTGTTTAAAGCAAACAAAAACAGCATTTCTTAACGGCAGTTTTCTGTTCTCATAGTCCCAAACATTTCCAGGCTGGTTTGTTTCCTTACAAAGTAAAACTTTTAACAGAACAAAAACTTCTCATAAGCAAATAATGCTCTATTCCATGCTTTAGGAATATTCAAAAACAAAGCCAAAAACTTCACTTCCTTTCACCATTAGCTCGGCTTCTTGCCGGTGCACTGCTCTGGATATCAGGTGTTTATCAAGCACAATCAGAGAGCTTCAGCTTGCTCTTGCTTTCTCAGCAAACGTATTTCTTCTTTAACACAGGACATGCACAAAACCATTTACAGGCTGTCAAGGTTACCTGACTCTGAAGGTTTTCTCTTAAAGGTGGTTTTCTTTCAATCCCTCTGCAGTAAAGGATTGGCACAAGGAGCAATCCATGTATGAGTCTTCGTCACTCACAGCTAGGTCTGGTTCACCTAGTTGCATAGGCTTTACCTCTCCTTCCAGTTCACAGGGTTCAGCTGACTGCCTTCCGTTAGAGCTGAGAGTATCCCTTGCAACTCTGCACTGCTCTGTATTAGACAAGCTTTCAAGGCTCATTCCTGGGCCTGGGCTTGTAGCAGTTTCTCTTCCCTCATGCTCTGGCCACCATTCTCCTGTGCTTCCTCGTCCTGTCCTCCAGCTTGTGTTTCTGCTTGGGTCTCTCCCTGAGACTCTCTCTCTGGGACTCTCCTCCTCCTCTCTCCTGCTTCTTTCTCTATCCTAGACTTAAATCCCCAAAGCTCCAGCCCCACCTCTTCTCCTCTCAGGTGACGGAGATCAGCTTGCCTCCTGGCAGCTGGGTAATTAGGGAATTCAGTGGCATAAGGGTCCTTTACCCTGGGTCTGTATTCCCTCTCCTTTTCTCCACTAGGGGAACTCTGAAACCTATCCCATCTGGGAATTTCCTGCTTTCTAGGTGTGACTGGGGTTTTGTTTCTCTGACCTTGCAAAATAGGTCCTTTTTATAAGGGTGAATTCCTTTCCCTTATCCCTTTCTCCTCTGTCATGATAAGCTTCCTTATCACAACGGGCACTAGGGGAGTCATAAAGCAAGCGGACCACTTGGATAAATGACCCATGAAAGCCAAAATGCCCCAGGGTTAAAAAAACATGTACCACCAGTCAACACGATCAAACGCTTTCTCTGGATCAAAGCTGATGAGCATTGAAGGGATCTCCCTGTCTTGGCAGTACTGCATGGTCACCAGTATCTGGCAAACATTCATGACTGCATGTCACCTTTTGACAAAACCCACTTGAGAGAGGTGAATCAGATGGGGCAGGGGAAGGGCCAAGTGATCCGCTAGAACATTAGAGAAAGGTTTTTGGTCTAGGTTGATCAGCAATATCAGACGGTAGGAACCCAGAAGCACTGGTTCCTTCTCGAGCTTTGGAGTAACAGTCAAAAAAGCCTCATTGCCACCATAGGAGAAAGGTGCATGGGGCCTGATTATTGATTTGGGCAGGTTGGGCTGTAAATTGTGTAAATGCCTGTCGAATATCGGGCCCATGGTCAACAAACTGTTGATACATTACATTTAGCCAGGGGTACACTAATCTTGTCCTGCAGCAACTTAAAAAATTCTCTACTAAACCCATTGGGTCCCGGCACCTTCGCCGTATGTAAGCATTTGATTGCACCTTGCATTTCCATGGCAGTGATAGGTCTACCCGGAGTCTCTAACTGCTCCTCCGATAACCGCGGAAGGCAGCTGTCCTGCAAATAGCACCGCGCCCTGTCCATATCCCCAGCCTCTTCCAAATATAGACATTGATAATACTCCCAGAAAACCTTTTCCACGTGGCATTGTTCTGAAGGGAGCACCCCCTCGCTATTCCGGAGCACCCCCAAATAACGAGGCCCCTTCCCACTTTTTATCAATGAAGACATCAAGCATCCCGGCTTGTTACCATATCGGTAGAGAGCATTTTTGTAGTAAAGCAATGACCGCTTAGCCTGCATTTGCAAGGTTCAGCTCAGATTGCAGAGCAAGGTACTCAGAATGTGTATCGGCTGAAAGCCATTGCAGCAACTGAAACAGCGCTGCTTGGGCTCATCTACCAGGTCTGTGAACCGCTTACTAAGGGTCTTCCTCCACCTAGTCGCGTAGCCAAGAATCGCTCCCCGCAGTTACGCCTTAGCCGTTTCCCAAAAGAGAGCTGGATTATCTACGTGCTGCTTATTTATCTCTGCAAAGAAGTGCCACTGACTCTGCAAAAAGGACTGAAATCCCGGCTCACCACAAAGATATAAAGGAAAATGCCAGTGCCATAACGGGCCTGCACCCCCACACAGATCGAAGTCAAGCCCATCGGGGCGTGGTCCGAAATCTGGATGTTCTCAATACAAGTTCCTAAGACCGTTCCCATCAGTGTTCCAGAAATCAAAAGGTAATCAATATGTGAACAAGTACCGTGCACACGAGATAGATGAGTACAGTCTCGGTCTGTGGGATGCAGTACCTTCCAGACATCTATAAAGTCACAGCTGTCACAGATTCCCAACAGACACCTCCGCTGTTTTTAAACCATTGTCCCCCATCCCCATAGAACAATCCAAACACACATCCATCACACAATTGTAGTCTCCTCTCCATGATCACGTTTTGAGGTCCCCCGTCAGTCAAAACCCGAACCAAACCATCATAGAACCCTGTCGCAAACGATTATGGGCCATGTGATCACCCATATACCCTGTTTGCACTTAGAACTTATCCTGGTGAATTGAACGAGAAGTCCAATTCTTGAGGCAACACTCCTTTAACAGGGAGGTCTTCCCAGCCTGAGATCTCCCACTGTCCAGAGGCAAAGGTCATGGCAGTTGCATGAGCCTTCCCTGCCCACCCCCTTTAAAACCTAACATCTTTGTTTCCCTCCATCACCCCCCCCTCCCAGATACCCATTGTCGCTGTATCTTTGGCATTGGGGTCATTGTAGATTCTTTCAGGCCCCCTTCCCCAATCTTCCCCATGAAACCCACATGGCAACATCCCAACTTGCTGAATCACCTAGGCATATCGCCCCCTCATGCATAGACCATCCACACACACATACACTCCTAACACGGGCGCATTTACTCTTCCCTCCCCCCAACACATCCAGATCCTGCTCCCATCCCCGAATCCACCTCTCCTTCACATAAACTAGTAGCCCCCCCCCAGAGGAACCCAAAACAGAGTCCCACCCCTCCACCCCCATCTCATCTAAACCAATCCCAGGCACACAACAGCTATAAGCAGTATGATAAAGGCATACAGTACCGACTGAACGAGGGCATATAAATTTAGAAACTAGGATAAGGCCCCAACAAATCAACAAAAGCCAATTTCTGGTAGACCATCACTCAGACTGCCCAGTTGAACTCCAAGCAGTATGGGGGCGAGAGGGACTGCCCATGATTATGTAGTCCTAAAACTCAGTTATACTGCCAAAAGTTCAGGAAACTCGCAGGGGTGGCTCTCTGGGTACTCAACCATGAAGGAGTCAATCCACACTCCCAACAGGTTGCTTTCAAAGTCCATAGACCCGCAGAAGGGGGAGCCCCGGTCTCTACAGCCCACCAAAGGAATACCGGGATGCCTTTACACCAATGGGGCAATGACCAGTCCTTCTTGGAGGTACAGACAGTCATCTCCAGTTAGACCATGGGCCTTTTACGCCAGATCCAAGGTGCTGTTCCTTGCAGAATTTCTTTGCCACATCAGGTGTGGTGAACATATAGGGGACTTCATTATGGACAAGCCGCAAATGTGCTGGGTACTGCAAGACAAAGCTCACATTCTGTGAGAACAGCCAAGAACAAAGTGGCAAGAATGCCTTGCATTTTTGAGCAACATCTGTAGAGTAATCTTGAAAGATTAGAATCCAATGTCCATTGTGCTCCAATGCATGTAGACTGTGCTACGAGTGCCTCCAGGCAGTTCGTAGCACAGCCTACTTATGTAGAAAATTAAGAAATCGAGCTATGACTGGACACAGTCTAGGCAGGTCATCTTTGTGCGGCCCAGGTCTTGTCCAAAGCACTAGAGGGCCCAGGGCCTTGTCCAAAACCAGACTCATAGTTAGTCAGGTCTCCAAGAAGCCTCTGAGCTCACTGTCAGCCACTGACTCAGGAATCCCCAGAGACCATAAGTTATTACACCGAGACCTGTTCTCGAGGTTGTCGAGCTTCGCAGTGTACCGCTCCAGGGCCTACCACAAGGAGGTGACATTCACGCACAGCTGCTGGGCTGTAGACTCTACTGAGTCTGCCTGCTGCTCCAGATCCGTGAGCTGCCGCTGAAATGTGTCCACGGTCATAGAATCTCCTCCAGCTTGGTGTAGAAATGCTCAAAGTTACCATCCAGAGCTCTCACAACCATGTTGGTGACCTCTTCCACTAGGTCTCCAGTGGAAGACGTAGAATGTGAGTTCAGAGAATCTCTAGCTGCCATCTTGAGGCACTCACGGTCTTTTTTCGCATATTTTGGCAACCTTGGCAGACAGCGCTCCCCACACAACTCACAACAAACCACCCCAGAGAGGGGGTGATTGGGTCGGCAGGTAAGCTAGGCAGCAAGAATCTGATCAAATAGGGGAGAGGGTCTGAGAGCTCTGAGAAGAAACATCTTCCTCTTTAGCCCAGTGTGTAATAAACATTTTGCGGCAAAAGTTAATTTTTCTCTCTAATACCCTGCTCTGCTACGAGTAGTACACAGTAGGACTATGCAAATCTTCAAAGAGGTGCCTGAAGAGACACTCTTCGCGGACTCTATTCAGGCCCTGAGTTCCACGGGGTCTGAGGGCTGATGTTCGTGGGTGCTGATAGCTTGGGATCTGGATGTGGACAGTGCCCACCTGAACTGATTTGGGGGGGGGGTGGTCCCTCCCCCTTGGGCACTATTGACGGCAACCACTTGGACCATTGGGCCTCCGAATGTAGGGCATCTGTGGGGCTGTGTACCTTATTGATGTTGTGGAAGGATTATATGTGTTGTGTTGGGGATAGAGCAGGTATCTGGTGGGTAGAGGTATGAGGGGATTGAGGGAAGAGTGTGCTATGGGGAGTGTGCTGATGTGTTCGGTCAGTAGGACTGGGTGGGATGGAGTAAATGTGGATGGGTTGGGCTATGGGTCTGTGCATTGTGTGTTGAGAGAGCAGGTGAGAGCCTTTGGTTACAGGCCTCCCAGGGGGACCGGGGATTGGAGGCTGCTACAGGCAGGTGTGGACAAGAGAGCTGGTGCACAGGTGTGGAGGGGAGATGGTGGGGGGAGGGCCAGCGAGGCGCCTACATAAGATACGTGACTACTGAATGGAAGGAGTGTTGAGGTTATGCTGAGCGATGATGGGAGGGGACTGGGAGGAGGGGAGAGGAACTATCTAACTGGTGGGCGGGGCTGGGCTCTGGGGGTTGGCACTGTAGCTTGTGTGGAGTGGCCGAGGGGGGGGGATCTAGACTGGGGGGGCCTCCCTACTATGGGTTCAGTGTCTTGCAGAACATCTGTTTCAGGTTGACCCAGACTGAGAGTCCTTTCCTGGAACATTTGTGAGCTAGGTAGCCCTATCAAATGATGGAAAGTCCTGCGGGCTCTGCAGTGGTACTGGAGGGATATTATGATGTTACAGGAGTCGCACCAGTCCAAAGGTAGAACTTGATAAATAGCAAGGAGGACTGGTTGGGTAAGTATTTTGAGGCCCCTGTGAAGAGGAAAAAGGAGGGGTAGCCTTTTTGGTGGGCAGGGGGTTAGTTTCCAACTCCATCAGGAGGTCTTAGACCCTGCTGGTCGGTACGTGTTAGTTGGTAGGGAATTGCAAGAGCGGAAAGTGATCCTGGAGAGTGTGTATATGTTCAATATCCTGGATCCCGGATTCTTTGCGAGATTGGCAGCCAATATTGGGAGGTTCCCTGACCACCCATTGATTCTTGGGAGTGACTGGAATGCGGTAATGGACACTAGCTTAGATACTTCTGGGGGGGGCCCTGGGGGGGGGAGGATGCCCACGTGTAGACACCTGTGGTACTTTGTACATTGCTGCCGGATGGCCGATGTATGGCGGGTGTTCCACCCCTGGTACCAGGATTACACCTATTTGTCTAGGGCTCATAGTCTAACCGCATGCTAGTACTATCTTTTGGTGTCCGAGTGTGTGTTTGGGGAAGTTGAAGAGGCTGTGATTGGACCATACAAGATCTCAGACCACGAGCCTATTTGGATAGATGTGACTTGAGGGGCTGCCGTGCCTCTGTCATTTATGGCGGCTTCCACTAGATCTTTATGGAGATGAGGGATTTCGGAAGTACTTAAAGGACCGATAAACAGATTATGCTTTTCACAATGGAGAGCATGTGGACAATCCTGAGTTATTTTGGGAGGCCTCTAAGGTAGTCCTGAGAGGTGATATTATCACCTATGTTGTCAGGCACCGTCGGGATATGACTGTGCGGGTTGAGAAACAGGTGTGAAAGAAGCGGTTGCTGCTGACACAATAGCCGACATAGGTTAATAGGGCCCGGTTGCTGGCCACACAGGTGGCCCTTAATACCTTACTGCATCAGCATGCCAAGAAGTCATTGGTGTACTATCAATTTCATCTATATCAACACTGTGACAAGTCTGGGAAGATCTTGGCTTGTTGTTTGTGCAGAATCAGGGATCTCGCTATGTGGCAGTCCTTCATGACAGGAGTTTCCCTTTTACGATGGACCAGGGAGGACACGGGAAATTTTGGTGGCTTATTATCATGTCCTATATATGTGGGAGGATGTATCTCCTTCCCGGATTCAGTATTTGGGCTGGGTGTGGTTGCCGCGGCTAGCGGTCGACAAGATGGAGTGACTGTTGTTGTTGTTAAGTGCCGTCGAGTCGGAGTCGACTCATGGCGACCCTCTGGATAGCTATCCTAAATTGTGTTCCGTCTTCAGTCAGGCGGCTCATTGTTGACAGACTGGTACCCGTAGCTGCTGTTATTGTATCGATCCATCTCATTGCTGGCCTTCCTCTTTTGCGTTGACCTTCTATCTTGCCAAGCATAATGTCTTTCTCTAATGATCTCTCTCTTCGCATGATGTGTCCAAAGTATGAAAGTCGAAGTCTTGTCATCTGAGCTTCTAAAGAAAGCTTAGGTTTGATCTCCTCTAGTACCGACTGGTTTGTTCTTCGGGCAGTCCATGGTATACACAGTATTCGCCGCCAGCACCATAATTCAAAGGCATCAATTTTCTTCCTGTCTATCTTTTTCACTGTCCAGCTTTCACATCCATATGATGTTATTGAAAATACCATGGCTTGAACAAGTCAAATCTTTGTATGGAGAGAGACATCTCTGCTCTTAAGAATCTTATCTAGGTCTTTCATAGCCATTCTGCCAAGAGCAATGCGTCATCTGATTTCTTGACTGCTTGTTGCTTCTTTATTGATAGTTGATCCAAGTAGGTTAAAGTTGTTCACAATTTCAATTTCTTCTCCTTCAACGATGAACCTGTTGATTATGCCAGTTGTCATGATCTTTGTCTTCTTTACATTAAGGTGCAGGCCCATTTTGAGACTATGTTCTTTGATTGTGAGAAGCAAATGTTTCAGATCATCTTCACTTTCAGCCAGTAATGTGGTATCATCAGCATAGCGAAGGTTGTTGATGAGTCTTCCACCAATCTTCACACCTCTGTTGTCTTCATACAATCCTGCTTCTCTGATGATTTGTTCTGCATATAAATAAATAATGGAGTGACTAGGGGCCCCAATTATGACTGAGGAGGTTCAGCTGGTCATCACGGGGCAGCTACTTGCTGCGCACACGGCCCAGATGGCTATTGGGCTTAGTACTACAAATTAACATCAGAACATCTTATTCCCCTACTGATAGAGGTCTTCAATGTATGGTTGGCCGGGGGTTGGCTTACTTATGACACTAATACTGCTCATATTGTGGTCCTGCCGAAGCCTGGTAAGGACTGTGCCTGGCAGAGTCCTACCGTCCAATGTCTTAGATCAACTTTGATCTGAAGATCTTTGCCAAGATATTACCGGATAGGCTGGCACTGTGGCTCCCGGAACTGGTTCACCCCTGTCAAATGGGTATTATATGGGGGCAGTATTCAATGAGCAACTTGCGCACAATCTTGGCGTCCTTGGAATGGGTCCATTGGCAGAAGACTCCATCCCTGCTCATTAGTTCAACGCCGAAAAAAGCATTCGACAGGCTGAGATGGTTATCTGTTTGCGTCATTGGACTAGAGGAGGGTTTCCTTCAAGGGATGCAGGCCCCTATACCAAACGCTAAAGGCAGCAGTCATAGTAATGGCAGCCTGAGATGCTGTTTTTGCCTGGAAAGAGGGACACAGCAGGGCTCTCCCCTATCTCCTTTGCTATTTGTGTTATCTTTGGATCCCCTGCTTCATATTCTCTAGATGCTGGCTGATATCTAGGAGGTAACAATGGGTGCCTGTACTTTGAAATTGCTTCGACAGGATATTCGTGAAATAGAGCGCGTGGTGAAGGTTTTTGTCTGGAAAGGGAAGAAACCCTGCTTGACATTAGGGAGGTTGCAAGGGTCTTGGAAAAAAAGAGGGTGTGGGGGCACTGTTCCCTCTAAGCTGTGCGCGTGCACACACCTCGCCGAGCGAGCGCACATACTTTACAACAGAGCGCACAAAAATTCCGGCTCTGATTCTGATAGAAAACAACACAGACGTCTTAAAATTTAAAAGTTATGATTGTAATTACTAGAAATTTCCCACTTCATTTAGTAATCATCTATTTTCATTTAATTTGATTAAAATCAATGTGATGTACATAACTGTATTCTGACGTGTAGTCAAATTTTAAAGTATATAACTCCGAGTGTCGTTATGTGCCGCACAAAAATTTAACCTTCCTTCAAAAGCTGCACACAGCTGATATTTTATGCACACACAGCCTACAGAAAATTAGAGGGAACATTGGTGTGGGGTGCCGGACTTAGGTATCTATAATGTAGCATGTAACTTGCGTCATGTTTGGGATGGGTTGGGGGATGATGTCAGGGTTTACCCAACAGGATGTTCAGTCTGCTTTAGTGGCCCCATACTCTTTTCTCTCAGTTTTGCAGCTGACCAGTGTCGTTGCCTGCCCATGTTGGAGATAATCTCCTTGTGAAAGTGGTCCACGGGGGGGTGGAAACTGATTTGGGATCTGTGGGGGATGCCCCCAGGTGGGACGGGTTATCTGTCATTGCAGAGTAATGTGGCTTAGCTCCTAGTTTAGATTCTCGGCCATTCTGGATGTGGGGATATCTGGGACTAACACAGATGAGGCATGCTGTGAACGGGGAAGGCCACATGCTATTGTTTCTGGAGCCCTGGGACAAATTTGGGTTCCCCGGGGGGACATTAGTTCACATACCTGCAATTGAAACATTATGTGGCTTCCTGGGGTGGGGGGGGGGCTAGCAAAAGGGGCTTTAGACAAGATCGAGCGGTTGTTTGAGGATCGTGAGCGGGTATCTTTTGACCATTATTACCAGACATTGGGCGACCTTTGCAAGGAGCACTCTTATACCCATCTAGTCTGCCCCGGGGAGGTGGGACTGGAATCCCTCTTGAGGGGTTCGCATGGGGGCCAATGGTGGCTCGTATACCCTGCGTGGTTCAAAGCGCTTGTCTTTGCCTCATCTGTTTGTAATGATTACATAATGTAAACTGCTTTGATTGAAGGATAAGGTGGTATAGAAAACTGGTTAAATAAAATGTAAGATTTTAGCGCGGGCATATTTTTCTCCTTACCGCGCCTAGGAGGCGGGGTTCACTGTCTCTGGGCGGTGCCTCTGGTGTGTGGAGGGGCAAGCTCACTTAGGGCATATGTTTTGGGGGTGCCCTAGCGTACATGCCTTTTGGGGGTTGGTCCAGAAGTTTTACATGAATCTTCTGGGACAGACATTTTGTTCTTGCTCCCGGGTTTGCTGTGTTGGATGGTAGTGGGCTTTCCGGGTTGAAGGGGGCAGGTGCCCGGGCTTTGATGAGGAAGGAGTGTTTCCTGGCTAAACAGTGCATCCTCTGGCATTGGAGGGACGCTGACGGACCGCACATATGCGAATGGCGCAATGCATTGCACCAACTAGTGGTGTGTGTGTGTGGGGGGGGTTATGGCCTCAAAGGAGGGGGTAACTGGAACTGTACCTATCTTGCCTTTTGCCCTGAGCACGTAGTGATGTGCTAACTCTGTAAACTGGGGGGGTGAGGTCTTTGGGGCTCTTCCCCTTGGTGGCTTCTTTCGCGCCACTGGTAGTTCTGGGGGTGGGCTGGAGTAGGCCTCTGGGTGGTGAAGAGACGACCCGGTCAGCGGCCTGGTTTGTGGATGTTGGGGATGACTGTCTATGGGTCTGCATTCTGGGAATGGGTACGAAAGTATTGTATTCTGTGTGGCACCTTGGTGGGGTGGAGGGGAAGAGCAAGGGCAAGGGGGAGAAAACTTGAAAATAAGTTAAAAAATTGGGACTTTTGTTCCACTGGTTGTACAGTTCGCTATTCTTGCTTTGGTGGACATCTTCTTTAGAAGAGGGCTGTGGGACAGCTGTGGGATTTCAATGAACATGTTATGGATTTGTTGGCCACCCTGTATTATTGTTTTTCCTCTGTTATGGGAACTGTATGATCCTTTGTTCTTGGTAATAAACTGTTTTAAACATAAAGCCAACCCCGCATTAAACTAGCAAATAAAGAATGAGAGATGGATTTGCCTTCTATGTGGTGGTGGTAAGCGCCGGTTGCACTGAAGTGAACCCTAGCAAAGTTGGTTTTCAATCCTGGCTCCAAAAGATATAGAGGATATAAAAGTAGTTTTTGTGTGGGGTAGGAAAAGGGATCTAAGGCCTTTACAGCCTAGTAAATGACAAACCTCTTCCACTTGAAGCTATAAGATCTTCTAATGCTCTAACTCTCTTGCCTCTCACCCTTGCTGTCTCTTTACAACTCTCAACCAGGGCCGTCCTGTTGACTAGGCAACCACCTAGCCCATTTTGAAGCGGCAGCAGCTCAAATGGGAGTCGGACCGCTGCCACTGTTTTCAAAACTGGGTCGGACCGCTGCCACCTCTGAATCCATCTCTCTTGTCTTGCGGTGGTGGCTCAAAACCGAGTTAGGCTGCTGCTGCTGCAAGATGAAAAGATGGATTTGGGAAGCAGTGGCGGCGGCAGCAGGAGCAGGGGAGTGGTGCGCAGGGGCTTCTGCCTGGGTCGGCAGAAACCCTCGGGTCGCCCTTGCTCTCAACTCTCTCTTCAAGGTGCCTCCAGCCCCGACCCCCTCCTTCCCTTTCTGCCCAGACTTTGGCTAACTATTTCCATGACAAAGTCCACAAGATTACATTTGAGTTCCCCTTGAGCTCAGTTCCATCCCCTCTTCAGGCCCAACTCTCCCCTTAACCTCTGCCACCCTATCTTCCTTTTCAGATACCTCTGAGGAGGAAACCACATATCTTCTTTCCTCCCCCAAACTCACGACCCTGATCTTGTTCCCAGCCATCTCCTAAGCTCCATCTCCTCCACTATCATCTCTTCCATCTATCATATGCTCCACCTGTCGCTTTCCACTGCATCTGTTCCT